>NW_024102645.1:0-624835 GCF_013122585.1 Styela clava
GTTTCCAAAATCAGAATAAAATTATTTCCATTGACTACTCTCGTACTGTTTGCTCGAGCAAACATGCTGAAAATTTGTGTGTTGATGATAAATTGTGCAAAGTAACCTTCAACAAAATATACGCTTCTCCCTCTTGTACATAAGTCATTCGAATTGAGCCATCAGTTTGCTATCAATACGAAATATTCAAGATTGGCCTTGGGCCTATTGGAGAGTTCAAATTGTTCTGAATAATTTACCTCTGATATTAAAATGAACGCTGATTTACTCTGAACATGTTTCAATCTTTCTATTTATCATTAAATGTGAGGGAAATCGAGAGTCTTTACTTAAAACATGAGTTTCTAATCAGTTTAGTAAACAAGAAACATAACACACAGAAGTTGAATTTATTTCAAATGAATGGAGCAACCTTATAATGTTTTTATCCTAGAATTTTCACAATTACGTAAATTAAGCATTCACATCTCCAAATTTCACATAAACTTATATTTTATGAACTCAAAGTAGTTAGATAAGCAACATTATCTTTCACCGAAATCTGGATCATGGGTAATTAGTAAAATATATCTGTATTCTAAAAAAAAAATTTGCAATGTTGGAAATTTTAAAACAAAAATTGGGAATCATTCATTGGCTTACGTGGAGTGAGTATATTTCAAAATTTCAATCAAGCAAATAATGAGTTTTGAACATCAAATCAAGTTATCGAATAATTGCTGTGGTAGCTATTTAAATTTAAAATGATGGATCTATGATTTATATTTTACTTATGACGGTTCAAGAGAGAGCAAATGCAACGAGTAAGACGTTAGATCAGGATCTCACAAATAACTCCATGATACTCCCAGGTAGGATGAACATTCCACATCCCTTGATAGAGATCATTCGGATTGGATTGAACACTAAGATAAACATTTGTACGATCCTTATAATCAATTCCCGAAGATGGATTACCTGGATACCATTTAATAAATGAATCCGCAGGTGTGACGTCACTAGTCTGAAAAAATATTGAATATATGGCATTCATCATATGATCGTGCATTCTAATCGATATCAAAAATAACCCTATATTTATCGTCCACAATTCAAAATATTATACAGGATGTCTGGTAAATTGTAGGGTAGTTTTTTTAGTATTTCATGTGTTAGAAATAAAACTTCAAGTTCACGCGGTGAGACGATTTGTCCAAAACTATTACACTGTTCAATTTGACCCTAACGACTAAAAACAATCTCCAATGTAATCGTAAGAATACTGATACTGTCTGCGTATTCTGGCTTTAACAAAACTGTCACATTCATATTTGTTCACACGAGTATAAATAGCATAACTATAAGTTACTAACAATCGGATCAAAGTGGATTCCTGTCCATATCCAAACCCATGAATCTTCCATTGGAATGTTACTCTTCAAAAATTTCATAATCGCATTGTATGATTCTTCATCTCGGATCGAACCAACATCTGCGTTACGTTCCTTGCAGAGCTCAACTGCTTGGTAGTAATTGACACGATCTTTACCAGAGATCACAGCGAAATAACAAACATTTCCAATCTTCAATTTGCAGATTTCTGGAAGATAATATCTGTATGTTTAAGAATCAATCAATATAAGTAGTTCGTTTCTTGCAAGAAGCACCAATACTCCAATCTTAAAACGTCTATCGCTCACTAAAATTAATCAGAAGTTTATTTTTTTCTATCATTTTGAGAGCACAGTAGATATACAAATTACATAAATTTATAAAACATGCATTTCAGGGTGAGGGAAGCAACATTGGTAAAAAAAAATCTCATAAAAAAATTCGAACAGAAATAACTATAGTCACTCTCTTGTGAACTACTCGTCAAATATCCTAACCTACAAATAAGATGATATTTAAATAAATTTTCACCTTGAGAAATAGTTGGTTTCAATGTTGTTTGAGTATTTATTGTTGGGCGGGTGATCTGGCTAGATCTAGGTTGACGTTGCTGAGGATCCTCTGTTACAGCAAGTTTTTGTTCAATCCGAGAAATTGCTTTAATATAACAAAAACGTCAGATATCTCCAACACAAGAAAGCTTTGGCAAACGCATTTCAGTGGTTGCAAAGACGGTTAATCTCTTTCTTTTTGGTTTTAAAAATATATTATGCCTATTCAATTTATGTAAATAAACCTATAAATATGTAAACGTAGAACAAGAAATTATAATTTTCTGGGGCGAGATAATGTCTTTTCGATCAGTTTTCTGAAATAATTACCTTTCTTCAAATTAGTGAAAAGGTTATTCACAAATATTAGAGAAGCATTAATCGACTTAGTAATGAATTGAGCGCTGCATTCATTCATCATTCACTTTTAATTATTTTGCAAACAATGAAATAGCTTTCACGTCGTTTCTCGTTTGCGACTGTATAATTAGGGCTTCCCGAATATTTAAACGCATTTAAAAAACTGCACCAAATCAAATTAAATAAAGTAGAATACTACCCAACAGCCATTACCTTCTTTCATCTCATCGTTAGTTTTCTTTTGTTTATTCAATTCTTCTAACAACTTGCTATTAAATTCTTGTACTTCAACCAAATCTAATGAAAGAAACATCATTAAAAATAGTGAAAGAAAAACTCCAAACAAAACATATTCAGGTAAAACTTTTTTCAGTGTTGTTTCATAATATATTCGAAATAAACGACTTTTAAGATATTAACAATGTTGCAATGAAAATATTCAGCAAAATCAACCGAAAAAATAAAATTGAAGGTGGAAATCTCAAGAATGCTTTAATATAGAAATATTCCGAACCTCCAACAATTCGTGAGAAGTTTTAACTTTAGTTAGTAGTAATATTTGTGGTTATCATCCTACTTTCTATTTTCTACGTCATAGTTAGTTTCAAGGGTTCAGCTGTTACACTGTTATCGATATATGTAGACGAATATATCACCAACCTTCCTTCAATTTCTTCATTTCATCAGATTGTTGTGTGTCTTTTCTTTTGAGATTGTTAAATTCTTTTGATTGTTCTTCAATTTTGTTCCGATACTTGCGACTTTCTGGTTAAAAATTGAAGGACTCTAGTTTTCATTTTTTGGAACAACACAAAATCATATGAATGATTTCAATTTCTTCCGTAAACATTCTAAACAAAATGTACGCATAGAATATTTGCTAAGAAACCTCTACCGGATAATGAAAAGTATCCTGACAACTAAATTCATATTTTCACCATATATTTCCTTTCCAAAACCGGCAATGTTTTTCATTTTATTTTAAACAAAATGTACGCATAGAATATTTGCGAGGAAACATCAACCTGATAATGAAAAATACCTTGACAACAAAATTCATATTTTTACCAGATATTTCCTTTCCAAAACCGTTAATGTTTTTCATTTTATCATTGAGATCCTCTTCCAGTTCTTTTAAATCTAACTTAACATTCTCGATATCTGAATGAGAATTCAACATATTGATTGATTCTTAATTCAATGAATTACAAGTGATGTTACTGGCTTCATTATAACGTCATGTCTAATCGTTATGGAAAAATTTGGCAAAAAAAAAATTCTCGAAGGCGATTGATTCAAAGATAAAATATATTTATTGATCCTATGTGTTTACCTACGTATTTGCGGATTCAAGTTACTGGGGAAAATAGTGATAATAAGATAGGATCCTAAACGAGAAACAAAAATTCAAAACTATTCGTTTATTAGTTCTTATTTAGCTTTTTTTCGAACGAACAAGAATTGTGTACAGCTCAATATCGATACGACTCGCATTAATAAGATTATGCATAAAGAAGGATCAGTATATTTTGTTTTTAGGTGATCAGAATTATTGAAAATATCAGTCACTTACCTAAAATATTCCTTGATACCAAATGAAACAGGTTGACAGTATTCTGGGTTTGTGCCGGTTTCTTAGATTTGCATGTTATTGGAAATTCTTTGTCACGAAGATGTTCATCAATGTTGAAACCTGGTCTGTCCCATCCTATAGCAACCGGGTCACATCGTGCTATCTCACAACCGGGTCTAGGAGAGCAGTGGAACACTGTTTCATCTTGACACCAGGTTGAAGTGATGGCGTAGAACAAGATAAAGATGATTTTCATCTTGAGATTTTAGCTTGTAAAATAATAGCTGAAAGCAGGAAGCTTTATTTTGCTTATTTCGATAATTTAATGCCTAATTTTTCAAAAACACTCGAATTTTATTTAGAAGGTAATGAATAAATATATTTTCAACAATTTTCACAGTGCACGATTACGCTATTTGTCATCAAAAAACCTTGCTTCTGATACCGCTAATGCGGACTAACTCACCGAGCGAGTTCTCTATACCATGATAACACAAGATCGGTGTGAGATCATCGGACATCGAATTTTATAATATATTTTCATTAACAATAGATCCAGATAATAAAAAAAAACTAAAATGCATTATATTAACAATGTATTATACTAACATTATAAGCCCTGATTGATATAGGTTGCCATTCACAGGCATGGTAGTACATCATTGGCAGATTGTCTGATGAAATCACAAAAACACACACAAAAAACGATACCTTATATTCACACTCCGCAGACTAAAATTCTATCTGGTGTAATTTATGCCTTTCTATCTGGTTTAGTTTATGCCTTTCTACCTGGTGTGGTTTATGCCTTTCTGCTTGGTGTAGTTTATGCCTTTTTATCTGGTGTAGTTTATGCCTTTATACTTGGTGTGGTTTATGCCTTTCTATCTGGTGTGGTTTATGCCTTTCTGCTTGGTGTAGTTTAAGCCTTTTTATCTGGTGTAGTTTATGCCTTTATACTTGGTGTGGTTTATGCCTTTCTATCTGGTGTAGTTTATGCCTTTATATCTCGTGTGGTTTATGCCTTTATATCTGGTGTGGTTTGTGCCTTTCTGCTTGGTGTAGTTTATGCCTTTCTGTCTGGTGTAGTTTATTCTTTTCTATCTGGTGTACATTTTGCTTTTCTATCTGGTGTAATTTATGCCTTTCTATCTGGTGTAATTTATGCCTTTCTATCAGGTGTAGTTTATGCCTTTATATCTGGTGTGGTTTATGCCTTTATATCTGGTGTGGTTTATGCCTTTATATCTGGTGTGGTTTATGTCTTTCTGCTTGGTGTAGTTTATGTCTTTCGACCTGGTGTAGTTTGTGTCTTTCTATCTGGTGTAGTTTATGCCTTTCTATCTGGTGTAGTTTATGCCTTTATATCTGGTGTGGTTTATGTCTTTCTGCCTTTCTATCTGGTGTAGTTTATGCCTTTATATCTGGTGTGGTTTATGTCTTTCTGCTTGGTGTAGTTTGTGCCTTTCTACCTGGTGTAGTTTATGTCTTATATCTGATGTAGTTTATGCCTTTCTATCTGGGGAAGTTTATGCTTTTCTATCTGGTGTAGTTTATGCCTTTCTATCTGGGGAAGTTTATGCTTTTCTATCTGGTGTAGTTTATGCCTTTCTATCTGGTGTAAGTTATGCTTTTATATCTCGTGTAGTTTATGCCCATATACCTGATGTAGTTTACGCCTTTATACCTGGTGTTAGTGGTGTGGTTCATGTCTTTCTGCTTGGTGTAGCTTATGCCTTTCTACCTGGTGTAGTTTGTGTCTTTCTATCTGGTGTAGTCTATGCCTTTCTATCTGGTGTGGTTTATGTCTTTCTGCTTGGTGTAGTTTATGCTTTTCTATCTGGTGTAGTTTATGCCTTTCTATCTGGGGAAGTTTATGCCTTTCTATCTGGTGTAATTTATGCTTTTCTATCTGGGGAAGTTTATGCTTTTCTATCTGGTGTAGTTTATGCCTTTCTATCTGGTGTAAGTTATGCTTTTATATCTCGTGTAGTTTATGCCCATATACCTGATGTAGTTTATGCCTTTATACCTGGTGTTAGTGGTGTGGTTTGTGTCTTTCTGCCTGACGTAGTTTAAGTCATTATATCTGGTGTAGTTTATGCCTTTCTGTCAGCTTTGTTCCACGACCATCTGCGCCGTGTAGAATAAGCCTTATGTCTAGTTCGCCAAAGTAGCCCCAAGCTCCTTAGTCTCATGCTTCTTCTGAATTTGTTATTGAATAGGTCAACTGACAAACCACTCAAGTTATAAAATATGCTAGATTTATAGAAATTATGTTGGTGGGATACTACGCGCCGATAAATGCCTAAATAAGCAAACCTTGAATGATTTGAAAGCAATTCTAATAAGAAGACCGCCATGCGGCAGTTTGTTACGCGTATATAGCATTTTTGTGTGTCGGTTATACAGACATTAATACGAATGAGAACTTTTCTGCCGCTCGGTGCGAGTTTCTAAGAATTATCTCTTTTATGTCCAATTTTAAAAGTAATTCAGATAAACAACTACCTTGAATTTTTCTAATTTCACAATTAACCAACTCTTCATAAATCACCCTAAATATCACTAGCTTTGTAAACAGATAATTTGAAAATCTAGCAAAGCAAACTATTCCATCGACCAGTTGCTTTCATACTACTATAATTAAACTATAATGTGATAGCTTTATCGCGCCGCCTTTATGCAAAAAATGTAACGCATTCGAAAAGACACACACATATATAGTTTGTTTATATGATGTTGATTTAATCCGACATCGCGTGACGTTTATAACAGAATAGACAATGATATCGCAGAATTAATTTTAGTTTTTTTTACAATATTCTATTTGTAGAAAAATCGCAAATGATTTTATATATAACGTTACGCATTCTTCTGAAAATTAGCAGCTACTCCAACTTTACACTCGCAGCAATTTAAAAACGAACTTAATCTGTTTGAAATTACAACTTTGGTTATACTGCTAAAAGATGGCTGTAAAATTACTACTTGATATCGTTTGTAAATTCACCCAAAATTTCCCGTAATTTATCCACGTAAATCTACTACTATAAAACTAACGTGCAGGTTATTTAATTGAGACTATCCGTGATATGTAAAGCGATATATATAGATATTCTCGAAATGTTAGTGGAAGAGTCACTCGGTGAGTTCTGGCCAGTGTTTCGCCCGTTATGAGGTAAATGTTTACGAGTATCGTCATCAGGGTCGGGCAAAGACTGAAGCCAAGGTTTTCATAGTCCACAATTATTCTCCGTTCAGAATATTTAAAAATCAAATGCGCTTGAATAAATTAATTTGTATAAGGTTGAAAACCACCATTATACCTTTATATAGACCATTCATACAGTTTTATCTTTCATAATATGATAATAAACTTTTTACCTTAAACTAACGGTTACAATAAGTATGTGTTTCATCTATGTTTTTTTATTGACGCGTTATCCCAATTCCCTTTTGTTTTCCAGCACAAATAGTTGTGCTACGCTTTGACGCCAGCCAAATTGTGGGTAAGTGGGCACGATTGTTGACATATTTCGTGAAAGGGCACTCTCTGTAAATTTTGCTAGTTTTTCGACGTTGCGCCACCATTGTTTAAGCTGAACGTTTTGTATTGCGTTTTGTAAACACAGAAATGAAAATGTATTGCAAGTGAAATAAAGCAACAACACTCAATTATGCGACTATGAAAATTGTATCGCACTTTCATACGACGTTCGTACGACGGAACAGCATGTCTAGCAGCCCACCAATGGGATAAATTGGTAAAACAATGAGCCCAGTGTGTCGAGAAAAATTTGAAATCAAATGGAAGTCATTTACAGTTTTGACATCAAATTAATTTGTCAAATTATTGCTGTGATATTTATTTTAAGTTAGAAATCAATGATTTATATTTTACTCATGACAGTTTGAGAGAGCCCAAATGCAAGGAGTCATACGTTAGTTTAGGATCTCACAAATAACTCCAATATACTCCCAGGCAGGATGAGCAGTTCACATCCCTTTATGAAGATTATTCGCGTCATGGTAGCATCGATACTTATGTGAAGTCATCGATATCGGTACTCGTACGTGAAATGTTGGTGAGCTCATTATCGGTCATCCAGAGATCAAGGATGAGTTACGTGAATACCACGCGATCAAAAATACCATGGCCCAACGACATGTTCACAACGAATTTTATCAAAAATTTAGTAATTGTGGCAGAATGGGAATCTTTTTCCACTTCTTGTGATTTTTGGTATTTTCAATCTGTAATATTTTTCACTTGAGTTATTGTGCTTATATTTTTAGAAGAGCGTTCAATTTCCACCAACAACCCTTGAATTTCCCACTACATGGAGTCCTCGGGTTACGACGGTCGCGACTTACGCTGTTTCGAGGTTACGAACGCGCACTCCATAATGCTGTTTCGAGGTTTCGAATGCACTCCATAAAAAATATAAATGATAATACTGTACTGTACAGTATTTGCTTTTATTCATGTGATATGTAATTGTTTTCTGTTATTTTAATAAAGTACTTTTTTGCATTATTTGTACATTTTATTACAGTACCATACTTTACAATACAGTACGGTATGTATAGAGTAATTTATGTACTGTACAGTATAATGTTCCAACTTCACTGAAATTCGGGTTACACCGCTTCTCGAGAACGGAACAACGTGGTAAGTTGAGGACTCCCTGTAGTGGGAAATTTTCCACCGGTTGGGAACCACTGCGTTAGAGAAAAAGCCTAACTGAAGATGTATTGCAAGTAAAATGGAACAATAGCACTCAAAATGTGTCCACGAAAAAGTTATATTGCACTGTCATACTAAGTTGATACGACGGAACCGCATGTCGGACAGTCCATCAAAGTCATCAATTGGTGAAACTATGGGCCCATTTTATCCAGAGGAAAATTTGAAATTATATTTAAGTTATTTTTTACTAAAGTTTCTGAACAAACAACGAAATAAGAAACATAATGCATAGAAGCTGAATTTATTTCAAGTCTTTTAAATTTTATGATTACGCAAATAAAGTATCCAAATCTCCGAATTTCACATAAAGTAATACTTTGAAGAAATCAAAGTAATTAGATAAGTTATACGAAACAACATCAATAAGTTTCATGAGTATATTCCGTTTTCCTCAAACACAAGACAGAGTCTTATTTCAATTTTCTTTCAAAAAACAACACTTTGGCTTATTTTTGGGAGATGTCTTTTATTCTCATTTATCAAAAACAAATTTACAAAGTGGAGATTTAGGAGATTTTCAAATAAACAAAATATGAAAACCGATATCCATTTACTTATAAATAACACGTTTTTATTGAAAATAAGTGCCAAACATAGATTATCAATAATTTAAAACGCGTATAAGAGATTCCTTACCATCGACTACGTCAATAAAGATTTTCGCTGTAAACTAGGTCTTATTTTAAAGGATGGGCTTATTTTGAAATCATTTTTAAAATTTAGACAAGGTCTGGTTTTTGAAAAAACACGGTAGGTATAGAACGGTGTGAAGATTTTCAGAATTTTTATTTAGTTTCTAAGTGAGTCCTTGAGACTCACTTGAGTCCTTGAGCGAGTCCTTGAGTTTTGAGTGAGACCATATGCAACGAGTCAGACGTTAGATCAGGATCTCACAAAGAACTCCATCATACAACCCGGAAGGTTTAGTATTCCACAACCCTCCATAACGATCATTCGTGTTGGTTAGAACACTAAGATGAATATTTGTCCAATCTTTATATTCAATTCCCGTAGATAGATTTTCTTTAAAGAATGAATTCACAGGTGTGAAGTCAGGCGTCTGAAAAAAGATTGAATATATGGCGTTCATCACGAGATCATGCTTGTTATTCTACATAAAAAATAACCGCTCATTTATCGTTAATAATTCTAAATATTATTGAGGATTCATGCCTGGTAAATACTCCGGTGAACGAATAGGAGCAAAAAAGACTATTAAATTCCATTGATAAACTAAAACGAAAGCACAAAAAGCTTTTTGATTGTTCTCACCCAAAATTGCAAGTTTAGGGTATTTTGCGTCTGTGGTGGCTTATATACCACTATCTGATACTGCCTGCGCATTTCAGAGTTTACCAAACTGACACAAACTGTATTTGTCTACACGAGTATAAATAGCCTAACCATAAGATACTAACGATTGGATCAAAGTGGATTCCCGTCCATATATCAATCCAAGACTCTTTCTTTGGAATGTTCCTCTTCAAAAACTTCATAATCGCATCGTAGGATTTTTCATCTCGAATCAAACCAACATCTGCGTTACGTTTCTTACAGTGCTCAACTGCTTTGTAGTAATTGATGAGAACTTCATCAAGGATCACAAAATAACAAACATTTCCAATCTTTAATTTGCAGTTTCCTGGAAGGTAATATCTGTATGTTTAAGAATCAATTAATTTGAGTAGTTTGTTTCTTGTAAGACGCACCAACACTTCAATGTTTTCAAATCAAATTATCTGACTGAAATGTCGAGTTGGGACAAGCAATAGAGCCTGACATTTAAAGCTTATGTTGTTGCTGGTTCCAATTATCCAGTAGATAACCTTAAACATCTAACGCTCACTAACAGTAATCAGCAATTTATCTTTTTCATCATATTGAAAGAACACTAGATATACAAATTACAAAAAATTGTTAAAAATGCATTTCAGGGTGAGGGAAGCAACATTGGTTATCGAGCAGCGACCATAAAAAAGACTCTAGCTGTAAATAATAATAAAAATTAGAACTATATATATGTTATTTGGAAAAAACAATAAATACGTCAAGCCAACCTGGTATGCCCAAAACGACTCCGTGCGCCAAAATTATAAATAACCATGGCGATAGCTGTGTACTAAACTCTATTGAATGCAGAAATAACTATAGTTACTGTTTTGCGAATTATTTGTCAAATATCCTAACCTACACATAGAATGATATTTAAATCAAAATTTACCTTGAGAACTTGTTGGTTTCAATGTTGTTTGGGTATTGATTGTTGGGCGGGTGATCTGTCTAGATTTAGGTTGACGCTGCTGAGGCTTCTCTGTTATAGCAAGTTTTTGTTCAATCCGGGATATTGCTTAATATAACAACATTTTTATGAATGTTAGATTTCAGAGGTAAGAAAGTATACAATGACATGTTGTTTGTTGGTTTGTGGAAAGAAGGTTTTCTCTGTCGTTGGACAACGACGAACAGCAACAGCAGCGCCTGCACTGCTCATTCTCCACGTCTTTGCCAAACACTCTAACAAGACAATGTTTTTGTTTATCTGCTTTCAATTTACAATCACGGTACATTAGTAGGCTCACGCAAGGATCAGGTACAATACGATACTATGATTGTATCAGTCAATTAGTGAATATTTAAAACCAATTACCGATGCAAGAAAATATTCTAATCGAGTGTTTAATTTGACCCTTCAGAATATTCATGCCCATTCATAAAAAATGAACCAAATCAAACTAAATGATGTAGAAGACTACTCATTAGCTATCACCTTCTTTCATCTCATCGTTAGCTTTCTTTTGTTCATTCAATTTTTTCAACAACTTTTCATTCATTCCCTGAACTTTGACCAAATCTGAAAAAAAAGAAATATATTTCAAATCACCGACAGAAAAACTTGAAAAAAAAAATGTAGACCGGTGAACTGAAATATCATGTTACCTGCAATTAACGTTGCTTTTGGTCTTATGTATTCAATATGTATTCAACTCGACGCTTAAGATGTTAATAAATTTATAACACTACCAACCGTTTCCATACCATTAGCATTTCTACCAGTGTTTTTGTTGTAATATATTCATAATAAACGGCGCTTAACATGATCAATAAAACTTCTTAACAAAAATGAGCAACTCTAGACACGCCAAGAACATTTAAAGACTGATTAGTATTCGAAGCGGAGGATAAAATCTTGTTCCTCGTTTTTTCACTTACAATTTAATATTCATGTTGTTGGATCACTTATCCAACGTCCAATAAATGATTTAAACAAAATATACTTTTGTAAACGCTTTTTGATTGCTCTCACCCCTTTTCATCTCTTTGTTTTTTTCCTTCAAGTTTTTGTTCAATTCTTGTACTTCATTCATATCTAGAAATACAGAAAATGTAATATACGTTTGTTGCGGCATTCAGAATATGTTTGGTCCCTTTTTTTTAAATAAATTGCTTTTCTAATTACTTTGAAATGAAAATAATCTCTGTCTGAGTATTTGGATCCCTATCTAATTATTTGATTCGAGACACGCAAACGTTATCATTTTATTCATGAGTTCAACAGTTCATGGGTGCAAATGTTTCTAATTGTAATATGTATGTGGGTGCAATTGTTTTGTTTGTTTTTTTTGGGGGGGGGGGTGCAAATGTCCGATGGTGTAAAAATAATGGACGCTTTATTGGATTCACCAACCTTTTCTCAGCTCTTTAATCTCAGCAGACTGTTCTGTCGCATTTCCCAATAGATAGGTAATTTTAGTAGATTGATCTTTCATTTTTTGGCGAGATTCACGATTTTCTGCAAAATAAAAGAAAATTTACTTTTAATTATAAATTCAAATTCTTATGATTACAATATATTATAATATATCTCATTGGTTTCATTAAGAAAACTCTAGAACGCCATGTATAAACAGAGGGCAATAATTCTAATCTAAAGATGAAAAAAATATGCTTGCCTAAGATATTCCCGGAAACAAGAGAATGTAACATGGCAGTATTAGGAGTTTGCGCCGTATTTTTAGATTTGCATGTAATCGGAAATTCTTTGTCATGCAGATGTTCATCAATGTTAAACCCTGGTCTATCCCAACTTACAGCAACCGGATCACATTGTGCAATCCGGCAACCACGCTTGGGTGAGCAGTGAAACACTGTTTCATCTTGACACCAGGATGAAGCGATAACGTAGAAAAAGATAAAAAGGGTTTTCATCTCGAGGTTCTAGGTTGTAAAGTAATAACTGACTGCAGAAAAGTTTAGGCTTTAGTTTGTTTATTTCTTTAATTTAATGTTTAGGTAATTTTTTTAAATTGTTTTAATCAATCGTGAATTTCAATTAGCAGTGAATATTCCAATATATTTACAAAAACTTTTATAATGTATGAATTACGCTATTTGTTATCAAAAAAACATAAAATTTTGCTTTTGATACCGCTAATGCGGACTAGCTCACCGAGCGAGTACTCCATGCCAGGATAACACTCCAAGGTTGAAGTGAGATCACCGGACATCGAATTCCATAATATATTTTTATAGAACTATTATTCAAATAAAATAGCTAAAATGTTGCATTATTAGCTATGATCGATAGACAGTGTGCAAATGCATGGTAACTGTACTGTTTATTTATAATACATAAATAAGGCAAGCTCTCAAATTATACAAGTTACTTGAGTATATTAGAGTATATCCAGAGAAAAACATGCAAGCGCGACCAGCTACACTATCCGAATGCCCCTCAAGAATGTCCGCAACGTGACGTGGTTGACAATAACGTCATAGCTCTTGATCAACATATAGCGGCAATTCGCCAACACAACAGTAACACGCCAAGGCCATCCGACTCTCCGAGGCAATCACAAATAAGGCCATTCGACTCTATGAGGCAACCACAAAAAACACAAACACAACAAAAAAATCTTTTTAATCACACTTGCAGCTAAAATTCTGGCAATTCTCCAAAAGTATGTGTACCAATACGGAATTAAATAATTGTATTCGCCTACTTTATATCACGTTGTGTAAATGGACAGATGCCTATGGGCAAAGGGTGTGTTCACTCGGCTAACACAGACAGTCTCAGAATTCGTAATAGAACTAAAATAGGGAAAATCGAAATAAAACTATGCCCCAACCTTAAACTAGTAGGGGGTACCAATATTCTATCTATTATAGTCTATACCTTTCTGCCAGCTTTGCTTCACGACCATCTGTGCTGTGTAGAATAAGACTTATATCTATCTACCTCGCCAAAGTAACTACAGGCCCTTTAGACTGCTATAGGCTTCTTCTGAATTTGTTATTGAATAATTCAACCGCCGAACCAAGCAAGTGATAAAAGATACTGAGGGTATAATAAATATGGTGGGAGGGTACTACGCGCCGAAAAATGCCCATTTATACCAAACTTGAAACAATTGAAAGCAATTCCACTAAGAAAACCGCCATGTGGTAGTTTGTTTCGTGTATATGGCAATTTTGTCTGTTGAGAATACTGACATTAAACGAATGAGAAGCTTAACTTTTCTGCTGCCCGGGGCGAGTTTCTGAGTATGTCTAACTTCAAAAGTAATTTAGATATACAATTAAACTTATCTAACTGCTGATTTCATAGTTAACTAACTGTTATTAATTAACCGATATCCATAGTGATAAATTACTCTAAATATTGCTAGCTTTGTAAACAGGTACTCAGAGCAAAACAAACTATTTTATCGACCAGTTGCCTTCATACTACTGTAACTAAACTATAATGGGATAGGATAGATTGTTTATGCGCTGCGCTGTTGACTTAATCCGACATCGCGTGACTTTTATATTGAAATAAACAATGACAATTCAGAATTAATTTTAGTTATTTGCAATTTTCTATTTCTAGAGAAATCGAAACTAATTTTTACATGCAACGTTATAATTCCAAATAAAAATTGACAGAAAGTAAATTAATTTTATCAGTACTTTAAAAATAAACGTAATCTGTTTCATATTATTTAAACGTTGAATATGCTACTAAAAATTGACTGTGAAATTGTTAATTAAAAACGTTCGTAAATTTACCCAAAATTTCCCGCAATTCATTTATGTAATTCCACTACTATAAAACTAACTTGCCGGTTTAAAAAATATTTATGATATGCAAAGCGATATTAACATTTTCATGGAGAGTTTGGTAACTCCCCAACATTCAAGTGAAGTCAAATTTTTTCACATTTTGAATACTTTTTGAGACCAGAATTTAACCGTTTTAAAATTATTCAATATTCCATACTGAAATTAGTTATATTTCTTATCAGCTTAATTCTTTTTTCATTCTCCGTTTAAAATATTTAAAAATGAAATGCGTTTTTATAAATAATTTTGTCTCTAAGATTGCAAAACCGCCATTTTAATCCTATAAAAAAAAACTCACACAGCTTTTCAATTATTAGACGGTTTGGGCAACAAAAATACCTTCGCAAGGAGGCGCTTTGTAAAATAAATTGCCCTGGATCTAAGCGCAAAATCCTCTCTTTATTGTGACACTGTGCAACTGGTCCCCATGGCGTGGGCGATCGGCTAAATGTTATCTTTACAACAAGACACAGCCTGAAACACAGCTTTTATTTTATTAAATAATATATTTGATTGATTCGAATCTTCTATAGCAGTGGTTATCAAACGATGGAGCGCGTTTTACAAGGGGGCAAAGAAAATTTTTAGTGTAAACGTGAAGCTAATTGAAAATAAAAATATTTGTTTACATTTGATCTTGCTCGCTTTCTTTCGATATTTACTTTTCTTTATTGTTGACATTTCTTTATTATGTACACGTATTTTTCAACGTGTTTTTATAATAAAAATACTTTCGCCTTACAACCTGTTATTTTCAGGTTATTGTTAGCTAGTTATTTTGAGGTGGGGCGCGAGACTTGACAAATTCTAAATCGGGGGCGTGGCTTGAAAAGTTGAGAACACTGTTCAATGCTAATATATATATGACGTAATAATCTAATAGCGGTCACGTCGAATATGTTGGAATCATATATTTTCAAGACGTTGGTCCCAGAAAAATTCTACTCGTCTTTTATCGTTGAATATTCGTATACTTATTTTGAGACAGTTGTCGCAATTTTGCTTGGAAAATTGGTTGATCTCATGAATATACCTATTACCTTGTCGCACTATTTTGACCACAGCGATCAAAATGTACTCACCACTGATTTATCCTAGTGAAATCCCAAGCTGTATAAAACTGTAAAGTTTGTGAGTCAATCAAATGATGAATCAGCTTCGTGACAAGAAAATTCTGCCAAATAGATTTTTTTTTTGGTATCAATCGAATTAACTTATCGGACTTAACATTAATATATTAGCAAGGATATAAGGAATTTGAGTCGGAAGAGAACTCAAAATTTTTAACACCATCGAGCTATGGATTAGCGCAGTGTTTCCAAGCCTATAGGTTGTGGCACGAAAACTGGGTCGCCTTAAAATCTTCTTGCGTCGCGCGTTCTTTCAACAAAAACCTAACAGGATTGATTTTCATTTTTAGTAAATTTTATTGTTTATTTATATTTAGTATTGAAGTTCTGCTTTATAATAATTGTATACAATGAAAGTACTACATCGTATAACCTTGGCAGCATTTAATTCGCTTAAAGCCACGCCACTATACCTAAAACTCGTTAATGGCAACGCGCAGCTTATTCCTTTTGCAGTGGAAAAGTAATGTTTTATGTAAAAGTGATTCTTTGGAATTAGTACTTGATTTTGCGACCATAAAAGCACTACAGAACGTTTAGTCGAAATTATTCTTGTGTTGCGAGACCATACAAAATCATTTTTTTACCTTGGGTCGCTTGAAATGAGGTTGGGAACCACTAAATCGGCGAACCGACTTGTAATTGCGACTATCCATCATACATAATTCTCGTACCTAATAAAAATTCTTCTATAGATTCAATACACCGCTCTATATTCATTCGGTTCATTTCTGCGGTTGCAAGCTATCTTTGAGTCTGCTTCTTTGCCACGCTTCGACGAAAATGGAATTGACATCTATCTTGAAAGGGAACTTTTTGTAGGTTTTGCTAATTTTTCGACGTTCCGACACTTTTGATTTGCCATACGGCGTTTGTTCGACGGAACTGCATGTCGGACAGTCCCCAAAGGGGATCAATTAGTAAAACAATGGAAACCGTGTGTCAAGTAAATAATTTAAAATCAAATTTAAGTCATTTTCTAGAGTTTCCAAAAAACTACGACATAAGAAACATACAGAAAGAAGCTGAATTTATTTCAATTTAAGAATTTTTTTTCTTGGAATTTGTATAACAACGCTGAAGTATTTAAATCTCCGTATATTATCACATGAAGTAATACTTTAAGAAATTAAAGTAATTAGACCAGCTGAACGAAACAACACCGCATATCTTTCATGGCTATATAGGTATGGGGCGGTGTGCATTTTCGGTATTTTTATTCATTTATAAGTGACTTTTTGACATCAAATTAATTTATGATGTGATGATTTATATTTTACTTATGACGGTTCGAGAGAGAGCAAATGCAACGACTAAGGCGTTATGTCAGGATCTCATAAAGAACTCTTATAAGAATTATACTCTCAGGCATGATGAACATTCAGCATCCCTTGATAAAGATCATTCGGGTTGATGAACATTTGTCCTTTTTTTATAATTATTTCCTGTTAATGGATAACCTGGATACCATTTAATGAATGAATCCGCTGATTTCACGCCACGGATCTGAAAAAAAGATTGAATATGTGGCGTTCATTACGAGATCATGCATTTTAATCGACATAAAAAAATAACATGTACGACATGTGCTTTTATTTGATTATCATTGGTACATTCGACAGTAAACCTGGCCTCCCCCGCACAGAAGGGCAATACGGTATTTGTATCGTTACATGTAGACGAATATACCACCGACCTTCCTTCAATATCTTCATTTCATTAGAGTGTTCTGTAGCTTTTCTCTTGAGGCTGATAAGTTTTTTCAATGCGAGGAAACATCTACCTGATAATAAAAAATAACTTGACAACAAAATTCATATTTTTGAAGCTACTGAAGGAAACAGGTTGATGGTATTCTGCGTCAGTGGCGCATTCTCAGTTAAGGATAGCAGTGAAACAGTGTTTCAACTGGACACCATAATGAAACCAGGATGAAGAGATGACGAAGATTGAGATAAAAACTATCGAAATTTTCATCTCGAGGTTTCAGGGTATTTGAGTAATAATTTAATAAAGAGTTGAAAAAAGTAACATGGAATTCAATCTAATCATTTAAAATAATTAAACCTTTTGCAAAGTCAACTATATTAAACAAGAATCTTAATTTCTTAGTTCTTAAATATTCGGTAATTGTAGTTTCAAGAGAGTGCAGAAATCCAACACATCAAGTTCAATGAAAATGCTTTATATGCCATGGAGAATTTATCTTTATACATAGTTTGGGTGATGTATATTTTTGTCACATTGTAATAACTCCGATGCTCAGTGTTCATATTATCAGTTGAGATTGCCTGAAGCATTTTCTTTGCCACTATGGAAACATTTGAAGAATAGGAAATAATAGTCATCGGACTTTTGCGTATTAAAACCCTCGTTGAATGCATTTTAAGTTTTTTATTTTGAGTTGTTCAACAACAATAATACACAATTTCGCGCAAACGAGACAATAATTTCTATTTATTGCTTAAATGAAAATTAATATTTGTTATAGGCGTAACACTGCTGTTATAAAAAGTTAATTATAAATGAATAGAAAAGTTTTAGGAGGTTTGTTATGCAAGAGGGTATGCAGCATCTATAAAAAGATTTCCATCTATGGATAATAATAAAGCTATAGTCCGATAAGTAAAAAAAATTAATAAAATCTTAATATTAAGACTTAGACTTAAAAGTAATATTTAGACTTAGTAATAAGTCACTCTGGTTATAAATATAAACTTTTTTTTTCCATTCAAACTCGGAGAATATATCAACTTATTGTATCAACTAGTTGCCTACATGCAATCAACATTGAATTTAACTGATATTGTTTAATTAATCGCGTCGTTTTTGAATTTACAAACATATCGGGCTTTAATATACAAAACCACATACGCGTATTAGAGTTTATACAAGACTACAAGAGTTCAAATCTTTATCAGATTCGCGGCCGCGCGTGGTGTGGATTATAGGATAAACAATGACGTCGCAGAATTAATCGTATTTTCTTGCAGAATTCTATTTTTAAAGAAATCGCAATAAATTATAAAATATCAGTTTACGACTGCTATTAGGAACCGACACCAAAGTTACTTGAATTTAGCAGTAATTTAAAGTAAATATACTGCATTAAATTACATTTTTGCAGTTATGTGAACAATGACAGCAATGTGTACAACCTTCTTCTGATTTCTACTGTTCCCAACTATAACACGCTCAATATACAAATGGGTAAATCATTCCAAACTCAAACGGATTATAAAACTATGAATTCAGTGTCTGACAATCCTGGAGCATTTGTACAAAATATCAATTTTAACTAAACCACACTACACTATGTTAGATTCCTCAGTTCATACAGTTCATTCAGCATTAACTGCAAACTCGTCACTATGAATAATTTCAAAAACTTTGACTCCTAACTCCAGTGGTTCTCAAACTTCTTGGTATTGCGACGCCCTTTAAAAAATATGTTCAAGTTGCGACTCCCCGTGAAAAACGTCTTGATATCTTTCAATAAAAAACCTCTTTTGCAATGAGTTTTATTTAAGTTGTGCCGAAAGTTGTCCACATGCAGGCGAAGTGCTATACGTCCATGTTCATAAAAGGATTAAAAATAAATGACATGCAAGACTCAAGCCTACCTAGTGTGTATGTGATGTAATAATGGGAACAGTATTAACTGCATTGACCCATGACATTAGGGAGGTCTCATATAAATAACGTTGATCGTTACAACTTTTAAATCGACAATCTTCTCCAGTTTTCAAGTGTGATTCACACAATAATAACGAGAACATGCTATACGTCCATGTTCATAAAAGGATTAAAAATAAATGACATGCAAGACTCAAGCCTACCTAGTGTGTATGTGATGTAATAATGGGAACAGTATTAACTGTATTGACCCATGACATTAGGGAGGTCTCATATAAATAACGTTGATTGTTACAACTTTTAAATCGACAATCTTCTCCAGTTTTCAAGTGTGATTCAAACAATAATAACGAGAAGTTTGACTTTGTCTACGCACCGCAGGTATAATTCCGCAAAAAAGGAAAAGTTTTTTCGACGCCCTAGAAAAAGTAAAACGACGCACTTGGGCGTCGCGACGCCCACTTTGAGAACCACTGCCTAACTCTAAGGAGTTTGAAAATCAACAGCCAGGGCCCAGGATTGGCATTGGATAATAGGACCGCTCTTACGCGGTATCGATTGAATACGAAATATAACTTTCGCCTGATTTATGCCTATTATGATGAACCGCAACCAAGTTCAGATTCCTAAGACAAAATTTAATATTTCAGGCACGAAGAAACCATAATTAATATTTTCCCGAATGGTTGTCGAAATAAATACGCGGCGTTGTGGCTCATCGTGCTAAGCGTTAGGAACACGCTCGCTACCGCGCATCTGATTACACTGCGTGGGTTCAAATCCCACGCGGGGGTTGTTATGTGCGAGAGGATTGCCTGACTCCTCGCCGCCGTAGGGTGGTTCACGTAACCGCTGGTCGGTTACGGCGTTTACCACCACCAAGTCCATGCTTCCGATAACAAATAACTAACTAATCCCATACCCGACATTGAACTGATAACCGCACGAGAGGCCGCCATATGGTTAAGCTGTCTTATCGGCTTTTCTCAACCCGGGATAAATATGTAAAACTATCCTATGATATTTGTCGATTCCCTTCAATTTTTTCAGCACACGATTCTTATATTTATATCCATACTACACTCAAAGATCGCTTGACATCGCAAGGATGATGAACACCCTGTATGTTTAAATCAAAAAGAGTTTAATTATGTTCAAGAGGTTTGCTTGACAGACAAGCCGCCTAATCCCACCACGCAAGGATATTGCGTAATAAGATAACCTATAAAAAAACGTGCTGGCACCAGAAAAATAAGTTGTCATAGGTGTTTCGACCTCAAAATTTTAAAATGAAAGTTCAAGATTCAATGTCGAGGCCTTATGGATTTTGAAGCTCTATGTTTCAGCATGCCTAGCCAAAGAATAATACCGGTCCTGGTGACGATGCCAACAACATTTACTTCCGAACTGGGATAAAAATGTGGCTAACATTTCAAGTGACTCTTCTGTTACATTTAAAATTTATATATTCACTGCTATTGTTGAGCCTACATCGCGCAAAAGATGTGTAGTTTAGAAATGGCAGATTAGAATTGATATATTACGCGAAATTTTGGTTAACTTTACAAACAAGTACAAGTAGCATAGCAAGTGAAAAGTAGTATGAAACAGATCGCCATATATTTTTAAGTTACTGCTAAGTTCTAGTAACTTTGCTTTGCGGCTAATTTTTAGTAAAGGTTGTACAGTTGTATATAAAAATTATCTAGAAATCTCTAGAAATAGAATATTGCAAAAACAAATAAAATTAATTCTGCGATGTCATTGTTTATCCAGTCTGTGTTCAATAAACGTCACGTTATGTCTGATAAAGGCGACGCGATAGAACTATCATATTACATTATTGTTTAATAATAACAGTATGAAGACAACTGATTAATGAAACAGCTTGCTATATTCTCAAGGTAGTGATATTCAAGGTGACATATCATTATTGATATAGGTTCATTAATAAGAGTTTGTTAATAATGAAATTAAAAAAAGTGTAAGGCAATTGTTTATATGAGAAGTGAAACAGCCTGAAATTAAAGCAATAACAAGCGAGTGTAGTAATTGTGTATACTTTCAAAAATAATATTTTTCACGCAATTTTTCTTTGTTTGAAATATCTTCCTTGATTTTAAAAATACGTTCTGTAAAACAAAAGTATAATATAAAACCAAAGTCTTGTCGATCAATCGATACATTACCACTGATATATCTTTAAATTTAAAGTCGGAAAACTATGACTAAACTACCTCATGAATGTTTTATTGGTAGCGTTGCCCTTAAATGTTATGGCAATTTCTGGCGCGTATTGACCATATTTCTATAAAGTTACATTACCTTTGGACATCTTGTCGCCCGTAAATATCGTACTGAGTTCAGCTGGACCCGACGGCCTCACAAAAAATTTTCCATCTGTCATACTCGGCTGCTATGGGCGTGCCTAGGGAAAGAGCATAAGGGCAGCTGCCCCGGCCAGCACGTTATAGGGTGAACTTATTGCTTAGTTTAACGATTTAATGAATATTATTACAAATATTTCACTCTTGCTTGGCCTTCAATTCATTTATTCACGTGTACAACAACATCTATGATTTGTTTATGCCTCGAACTATTTTTGAGGTTAGGAAGAAGGGGCACCATTATCAGTAACTCGTCCCGGACCGCAGAAAAGTTGGGCCCGCCCCTAGCTGTAGGAACTCATTCCTTCAATGTCAGTGTACCCGGCAGAGAAAAATGTCAGCTATGCGGAACATGGCAGTTTTTCACAGTCACATTTCTTTCAAATCCTCCAAGTTTCGCTTAAATGAGCATTTCTAGGCACGTTGCACCCTACCATACATAATCTATATATTTAATTTATAAAGCTTCTTTTATCACTTGCGTGATTTGGTGGTTTGTCGATTGATTTATTCAGAAACAAAGACGGATAAGGCAGACCACGATCCATATTAAGCTAAATAACCTGGGGCTAGTTTAACGATTTAGATACAAGCCGTATTCTACACGACGCAGATGGCCATGAAGCAAAGCGGACAGAAAGGCATAAACTACGCTAGATATAATTTTAGTCTGCGAAGTGTGATTAAAAGATTTTTTTGTGTTATTGTGGCTGCCTCAAACAACCTGCCAATGAGAGTCGAATGGCATCGGTGTGTTACTGTTGTGTTGGGGAACTACCGCTATATCTTGATCAAGAGCTAAGACGTCATTTTCAAGCACGTTGCGTCGCGGACACTCTTGAAAGGCAGTCGAATAGTAAAGCTGGTATCGCTAACATTTCTGTCGCTTGATATACTCTAATAGACTTTACAGATAACTTGAATAACTTGCAACCTTGCTTTATTTATGCATTATTAATAAACAGTACAGTTACCATGCATTCTTGTCTGTCTATCGATCATAGCTGTGTCATCTGATGCAACATTTTAGCCATTTTAATTTGAATCATTGTTCTATAAAAATACATTATAAAATTCGATTATCGGTGATATCATTTCAACCTTGGAGTGTTATCCTGGCATAGAGAACTTGCTCGATGGGTTAGTCCGCATTAGCGGTATCAAGAGCAAGATTTTGTTTTTTGATAACAAATTGCCTAATTCATGGACTGTAAAAGTTTTTTTGGATATTGACTTCCTTTTAATTAAAATTAACAATTGGTTGAAGCGATTTTTAGAAATTAAACACCAAATTAACGAAATACACAAACTAAAGCCCAAACTTTTCTGCCTTTAGTTACTACTTTACTAACTAGAACTTCGAGATGAAAGCCTTTTTTATCATATTCTACGTCCTCACTTCATCATGGTGTCAAGATGAAACTGTGTTTCACTGCTCAGCCAAACCCAAAAGACTAACGTTTAACATTGATGAACATAGCAAGGAATATCCGATTACATGCAAGTCTAATAGTACAGTTCTCAGCTGGCTTGATTTGGCATCACGAAATTTGGGTAAGTGGTTATTTGATTTGATTTACTGTTTACCAAATTATTATTTCAAGCAGGGCGTAGCCAGGGGATGGTTTTAGAGGTCGAAACCCCCTTTTCAAAATGTAAAAAAATAAACGCATTTTTATGTATCATACATACCAATTTTTCGCAGCTTGAAACTTTTTTTAGACCCTCAAGAGTCACGAAAAAAAGCGTTTTCCGTCGTTTGTCCGGACCCGATAGCTGTTTCGATATAACAAAGCAAAAAAAAAATTTTAGGCCTCCCCCTCCTTTGAAAATTTCTGTCTACGAACCAGATTTTAAGCATATTGTGAGTGATCGCACAGCAAAAAATGAGGTATTTCGGTAATTATTCTTTGTTTGCGATTTTCAATGTCATATGTGCTTGATGCAGACTAATTAAATAAAAACAATATTTAAAACAGCATTTAATATTTTCATTCAGATATAACAACTATCAGAACGAGACTGAATAAATTAGAAAACAAGTTTGATGAAAACATAGACCTATCTGGAAAAGGAAATTTTGGTCAGTGTTTACAATATTTCAGATACTTGCTGGTGACAATGTTCATTGCATTTCAAACTTTTATTCTGTGGCAAAAAACAGCCGACATTCATTCAATTTTTACTCAAATGCATTGAAACCTCGAGATGAAAATCTTGATAGTTTTTATTTTATTCTACTTCATAACTTTATCCCGGTGTAAAGATAAAGCAGTGTTTCACTGCTCACTCAGACTAGGTTGCACAATGTGACCCGGTTGATGAACAATGGGACAGACCATGTTTTAACATTAATGAACTTTTAAACAATAAAGAATTTCCGATTACATGCAAATCTAAAAATGCGGTGCAAACTCCTAATACTTTTATCCTGCATTCTCTCGTTTCCGGGAATATCTTAGGCAAGCATATGTTCCATACTTTCGAATTGTTGTCCTGTGATTGGACATGTCGTTATAAACTTTTCTTTGTTAAGCCATCAAAATATATTATATATTACGATATTATATAATAATAAAATCATAAAAATTCAAATTTATAATTACAATACGTTATAATTAGACCGTGTTTTACGAAAACTTTAAGTGTTCTCAGAGATAGTAAAAATTAATTTTTTTTTGTTCCCTTTTTCAGAAAATCGTGAATCTCGCCAAAAAATTAAAGAGCAATCTACTAAAATTACCTATCTATTGGGAGAAACGAAAGAACAGTCTACTGAGATCAAAAAGCTGAAGAAAGGTAAGTGAAGTAAAAAAAGGTTCCAGTATGTTTGCACACAGAACAATTGAACCTGCAGATTGTGGCACAGACGTACAGATTGTAATCAAGAAACATTTGTACCCATGAACATTTGTACATGCATACTCTTTTGCACCCTCGGGACATTTGCACTCCCGAGCAATTGCACCCATACATTTGCACCCGCAGATTTTAGCACCCGCATATAAATTGCAATCAAGAACAACTGCGCCCATGAATAAAATTATAATGTTTGCATGTGCAGAATTAAAACGGGAGTCTGATTAGTTTCAAGAGCAATTTTTTATTTGTGATCTAAAATCTAAATAAATAAGGCTTAAAGCAACGTCTATGGTAGGTAACCTGCTATTTCAGTGTACCGGTCTATATTTTGTTTCAAGTGTTGCTGTCGGCGATTTGAAATATATTTCTTTTATTTAGATTTGGTTGAAGTACAAGAAATTAATAGCAAGTTGTTAGAAGAATTGGATAAACAAAAGAAAACCAACGACGAAATGAAAGAAGGTAATGGCTGTTGGGTAGTATTTTACGTTATTTAGTTTGATTTAAGGCAGTTTTATAAATGCGTATAAACATTCTGATAGTTCGAGCAAGTGGCAAACGAGAAGCGTGAGTTACATGCTATTTTATTGTTTGCGAAATAAGTAAAAATGAATGATGAATCAATGCCGCGCTCAAATCATTCCTAAGTTACTTCATGCTTTTCGAATATGATGATGTACAGTGCTCAGATAAGCATGTCATTTTCTTTAAATTGAAGGAATGGATTTATTTCAGAAAACTCATCAAACAGACATTATCCTTCCTAAAAATTATAATTGCTTGTCATATATATACGTTTGTTTATACAAATTATACATTCACAATATATTTCTAAAATTAGAAAGAAAGAGGATCATCTACCATATTTACAAACATCGAAATGCGTTTAGCTTTCATGTGTTAATGATATCTAACGATTTTGTTTCATTAAGCAATATCCCGGATTGAACGAAAACTCGCTGTAACAAAGAAGCCTCAAAAACGCCAACCCGGATCGAAACAGATCACCCGACCAACAATAAATACCAAAACAACATTGAAACCAACTCGTTCTCAAGGTGAATTTCTATTTAAATATCATCCTATTTGTAAATGATTGACACGAGAGAGTGATTATAGGTATTTCGGCACTTCCTTAGTATGTGTACCAGGTTAGGGTTAGGCCTTAATTTCTGCATTCGATGGATTTGAGTAATGTTAGTGAGTGATAAATGTTTTAAGATAGTCATCTGCATTACTGAAACTAGGAACAACATAGGCTTCATATGTTAGACTTTGTCCAAACACGACAGTTAAGTCGGATAATTTGATTTGAAAATATTGAAATATTGCTACAAAGTGCCTGGTGATTATTGAAGAAATAAACTGCTTAAATTAATTGATTCCTAAATATGCATATATTATCCTCCAGATAACTGCGAATTGAAAATTGGAAATGTTTGTTATTTTGCTGTGAGCCCTGGTAAAAATGGTGTCAATTACTACAAAGCAGTAGAGCTCTGTAAAAAACGTAACGCAGATGTTGGTTGGATTCGAGATGAAGAATCTTACAATGAGATTATGAAGTTTTTGAAGAC
This sequence comes from Styela clava, assembly GCF_013122585.1. Classification (NCBI taxonomy): domain Eukaryota; kingdom Metazoa; phylum Chordata; class Ascidiacea; order Stolidobranchia; family Styelidae; genus Styela; species Styela clava. The sequence goes on from NW_024102645.1 coordinate 26,306, forward strand.
GAAAATCCCAAAGGGAGATCCATGGATTCGGATATGGACAGGAATGCACTTTGATCCAATGGTTAGTGTCTTGTAAATCAGCGATTCCAAACCAGGGGCATTGCCATTCAAGAGGGCCACCGAACAGTTGGGGGTGGGCCACAATGCTAGACACAAAATTGACAACAAACCTTCCACCGAACAAGAAAAGTCCTGGGTGGACAAAGGGTATTTTTACGGTGCTCCAGAAGTATTCGTATCAATATTGAGGTAACTAATTTTGTTCGCCTACTTTACATCAAGTTGTGTGGAGAGACTGAGCCTGCGGTAAGGGGGTATATTCACTTGGCTAACACAGACAGTCCCCGACTGGTAATAGAACTAAAATAATGGAAAAATCGGAATGAAATTATGGCCTAACCCTAAATTGGTTACATTTACTTTAGGTGTACTGTTTTTACTTTGTTCAACATGAATTGTTTAAACACAATGGTATTTTAAATTTACCAATAAAATAACACTATAAATAACACTGGAATAATAAACAGTTATAAATAAGTGTCAGAATTCTCCAGAAAAGGTGCAGGTCCTTTTGTAAAAGTCAATTTGAATTATAATACCAGAGTAGCACTTAACTAAATAGAAATTTTAGAAATCGTAAGTGAACAGTGTAATAGTATCGAACAAATGGTCTAGCCCAGGGGGGAGGGGGCAAACTACGGCCCGCGGGCCAAATTTGACCCGTTGGGTCCTTCAATTTGGCCCGCCTGATTCTGCCACAGCCAAAGTGAAACCAAATTTTGGTGTTTCAGCCAAATATTAGCTCAAGGAATTTGATAAACTTTGTTCTAGCACGAGGCCTATTGTTTTTCACTTTTGCTTTTGTAACACTGTAAATATTGTTCATTAAATATAAAATTTACATCACACTCACATGGCCCGCCAATCTAGGTGGGCCAAATTTTTGGCCCTCGCTGTAAAAAATTTGCTCTCCCCTGGTCTAGCCGCATGGGTAGTTGTAGTTTAATTGCTAACGAATGAAAGACTGCATAAAAGTTGCCATGCGATTTACCAGGCATGAGGCCTCAAATATTATTTAGAATTAAAATGAAAAATGAACGGTTTACTCTCTATATCGATTTTCATACATGATCTCGTGATGAACGCCATATATTCAATCTTTTTTCAGACCCGTGACGTCACACCCGCGGATTCATTCATTAAATGGTATCCAGATTTACCATCTACAGGAAATAAATATAAAGAACGGACAAATGTTCATCTTAGTGTTCAATCCAACCCGAATGATGTTTACCAAGGGATGTGGAATGTTCAGCCTGACTGGGAGAATAATGGAGTTCTTTGTGAGAGCCAGACCTAACGTCTCACTGTTTCATTTAGTCTCTCTCAAGCTGTTCTGAAGTACAATATAAATCATTGACTTCTAACTTTAAATAAATAAAAGAGCAATAATGGATAAATTATCCGATGTCAAAAACTCTCTTAGAAATTGATTAAAAATACCAAAAATTCTGACACCACTTTATATCTACCGTTTTTCCCTGAAAATAAGATCCAGCCTGAATTTTAAAAGGATTTCATCATAAGCCATCCTCTTAAAATAAGACTCAGTTGACAGTGCAACATTTTTTTGACCTGGTCGATGGCAAGGAATCTCTTCTATGCGTTTCAAATTATTGATTATTTGTGTTTAGCACTCATTTTAAATAAAAACGTGTTATTTATAAGTAAATGGATATCGATTTTCATATTTTGTATATTTTCGAAATCTCCTAATTCTCTACTTTGTAATTTTGTTTTCGATAAATGAGAATAAAAGACATCCCCTCAAAATAAGCCCAAGTGTTGTTTTTAGGAAGAAAATTGAAATAAGACTCTGTCTTGTGTTCGGGGAAACACGGTGTATACCCATTAAAATTATTTGTGATGTTGTTTTGTATAACTGATCTAATTGCTTTGATTTCTTAAAGTATTATTTTATGTGAAATTCAGAGATCTGTGTGCTACATTTGCGTTATTATAGAGTTTCAATGACTTGAAATAAATTCAGCTTCTTTGTATTATTTTTCTTATTTCGTGGTTTGTTCAGAAACTTTGGAAAACAACATATATTTAATTTCAAGTTTGCCTCTGCACACAATGGGTTCATGGTTTCACCAATTATTCTCTTTGTTGGACTATCCGACATGTGTTTCGCCGTACGAACGTCGTATGACCGTGCGATACAACTTTCATGGCCACATATGACAAAACACTGTGGGTGACACACATATTTATTGTAAACGTTAGTTTATAACGTTTGTTAACGAATATTGATAATATTGTTAACGAAACGACCTCGTATTAGAAGGTTGGGTACTGTCGTAGTACGTGTACCAGGTTAGGGTTAGACCATAATTTTGTTCGGATTTTTTTTTATTTTAGTTCTATTACGAGTTTGGGACTGTCTGTGTTAGCCAAATGAATATACCCCTGCCCATAGATTTTAGTCCCTTTACACAACTTGATGTAAAGTAGTCAAACAAAATTAATATTGCCATATTGGTACACATACTTCTGGAGCGACAAAAATTGATGTACACTTAGCCATCGTTATTCACACAAGTCGCAAAGATAGCATGCCGTCACAGCAATGATGAACTCGCCGTAAGCTTGAATCTAATGCAGTGTTTTTCAAACGGTGGGCGCGCAACCTTTTTTCAAGCGACCCAAATCAGAAATAATAAATGTTGTTTAATTTCACTAACTCACTAATCAGGTACTAACTCTATAAAACAACTTTTACATAAAACATTATTTTCTCACTTCAAAAGAAGAAATCTGCGCTGGTTTGTCATCAACGAGTTCTTAGAATAGTGGCGTGGCTCTATGCAAAACAAATGCTGCCAAGCTTTTTTGCTGTGTTACTTTCAACGTTTAAAATTACTATCAAGCAACATTTCAATATCAAATATAAAATTGCCAGTGGGTCGCGCAACACAATAGGGGCGTAGACAATTTTTGAAGGGGCGTGAAGCAATTAAAAATGATAATAATTGGTTAGATTTGATTTTGCCCGTCTTTTTTTGGATATTTACGTTTTGTCCACGTATTTTCAACGCGTTTTTGAACAAACATACTTTCGCTTTAACTATTTGTTGTTTGTATCTTACTGTTAGTTATTTTGAGGAGACCGCGAGGCTTGACAAATTCTAAAAAGAGGGTGGGCTTAAAAATTTTGAGAATTACTACCATAGGTTACCTATATTAGATATCAAGTTTGTATTCTAAAACTAATTGCAACTTTTTAAACTATAAAATTGCAAAAACAAACATTAAATCTGCCATGTCACTGATCCTGTAATTAACGTCTTACTGTCGGGCAAAACCAATAATCAGATAAAGATAAACGCCGCGACTACGCGTACGCTTCTATAAATAAATATTCGACTGCGGTAAATTTTTAGGCGTAAAAGCGACGCGATGGAATTATAACAGTATAGTTTGTTGTATGTAGATTTCTGGTTGATAGAAAATAGCGCTAGATAATATAGACAGAAGTCATTGCATATGAGCTGATCAGCCTTATAATAAGAAGTTCTTAGGCGTTAAGTTATTTAGTGATCTTAGAAATTTAATAAATATAAATTTAGCTTCGTATTTATTGCAGGCCATTTTGAATTTTCAGGATTTTATTTTAAATCAACATAATCAATAAACTCAAATTCAAATTGGAATTTTCTTCAAAAATCAATACCATTATTAGTTTGAAAAAAAAAATTTGCAAATTATTTAAATTTGTGCATTTTGTATATAGCATAAATTGGAACAAACTTTTTTTGATTCAGTTACTACTTAACTACGCTGAAACCTCGAGATGGAAACAACGATCCTTTTTATCTTGATCTACGTCATCACTTCATCCTGGTGTCAAGATGAAACAGTTTTTCACTGCTCACCCAAGCCTGGTTGTAAGATCGCACAATGTGATCCGGTTGCTGTAGGGTGGGACAGTCCAGGTTTCAACATTGATGAACATCTGCATGACAAAGAGTTTCCGATTACATGCAAATCTAAGAATACGGTATCAACTCAGAATACTGTCAATCTCTTTCCTTTAGTATCGAGAAATATTTTAGGCAAGTATCTGTTTACCTCAATAATTCTAATCACTTGAAAACGAAATATTCCAATTCAGAAAATTCAGACTCTGCACACAGTCTTGATAAATAATTCCATAATGGCATTGATTGAGTTGATGGCAATTTTGTTTTAATTTTGCCTAGTTTAAACGAATTTGATTTTAAATATTTTAAACTAAGAATATTTGTGAAAAAAGGATTAAGCTGATAATATAAATAACTAATTTCAATTTTGTATAATTCTAAGCTGATTAAATTCTGACCTCAAAAAGTCTCAAAATGTTAAAATATTTACTAAAGACTTTGAGGTCCTTGGCTTCAGCCTTTTTTTACCCAGTTGATTTGAGTTGCCCAACATTTGTGAAAGCTAGAGAAGAATTGACTTAGCCACAGCTCTCTTCAATCATTATATACATTCTCAGATATCGGAAGTATCAAATCAGACTTAAAAGAACTGGAAGAAAACATCAATGATAAAATGAAAAACATTGACGGTTTTGGAAAGGACGGTTAGAATCAGACTTTTTATATAGTCAAGATTTTCTTGATAATAAATTTCTTCGTAAACATGCTTTGTGTACATTTTTTAAATATACTGGAGTTTATTGACAGAAAAACTGACCGGAAATCTCCCGATCCCGATTTTGAGTTATTTCATCTAAAAAACCAAAGTACTTGAATTTTTCACCAGAAAGTCGCAACTCTAACAACAAAATTGAAGAACAAGCAAAGGAAATTAGCAATCTTCAAACAAAAGCGATAGAGCAGTCTGAAGAAATGAAAAAACTGAAGAAAGGTTGGTCGACATATTACGATAATGGTGTATCTTGTGAAAACTTGAAACATATTAAAATATAGAAAATAAAATTATTACCTTTAATGGTGTTCACCGCCAACAATAACCCGACGTCATTTAAGGGGTTGAAACTTTTTATATTGAAATTATCCCGAACGTTCTACGTTCAATTTTATTTTTCTCGTTTTTGTTTTCCCTAATTTTAATTGCCAAATTACATTATGAATATATACAGTGCGCCCGTAATGTCCCTTTACAATTTCAATTTTGTCATGAAACCAGTTTTAAATATATCTTAACCAGTTTGTTGTTTTTAAATCAGTAATTGTTCAAGTATTTCTACTTCATTTAATACATCTGTGAGGGCCAAAACAATATAGCATATCGATAAACTCCCTTTGCCATTTTAAGAAATTTTAAGACTTTATGGACACCCTATATATACAACAAAAACTATGGAAGCAACGTTATATAGATGAAAACTGCAATTTCAGTTTGCCAGAATTGTTTTTTAAGCATTTCTTTCAGCATTCTGAATATTTGTTTTGTTAGATTTGGTCGGAGTTCAAGAAATGAATAAAGTGTTGGCAGCAGAATTGAACGGACAAAAGGAAATAAATTTTCAGACAAAGATAGGTAAAATAGACCAAATTATTTTAGCTGCTGCTATTTTTTCGAACGAAGCTGGATAAAATCAGCCACTGACATTTAAACAATATCTCTTCCCAGACTTTCTTCGCTCTCGAAGTTATCCAGGGTATACAAGCGCGCATTTTTATCTATTTCAGTTGGTTAATTTGGTAAAAGGATTATTGCTAGCAAGTCAAAGAAAGTCAGTATATTGTTTAGGAATATAGAAAAATAAGGTTTGAAAAGGCGTAAGAATTTATGTATCAATACAAGTGCCGCAAGTTGCATTGAAAATTGTTGAAAATTTTGTTGCGGGAGAGGAAGGCATGGTTCAGCCCCTTCGACTCGACACCCCTGGCCACGCCTATGTAATTATATGCTTTGTTTGAGGTATTCCAGTAACAACATTATTAAAGTACAATGCGAAAAATGACTATCGATATTAATATTTTCATTCCAAGCTACTACTGAATGCTATTCATATTTTTAGATTTGGTTGAAATACAAGAAAAAAATAAGCAATTGGAAAAAGAAATGGATGAACAAATGAAAACAAACAATGAGATGAACGAAGGTAAAATCAATCGATAGTTTTCTGCACCCGAAGCAAGACAATTTAAATTTACAGCATCGCATAAATAATATTTTCTACTATCTTTGTAGAAATTGAAATGCTCTAGAACAGTGGTTTCCAAACAGCGAGGCGAGCCCCACAATGGGGGCGTAGACAATTTTTTGAAGGGGCGTGAAGCAATTAAAAAGAATAATTAAATAGAAAATAGTTGTTAGATTTAATCTTGACCGCCCGTTTTTTTTTGTTTTTGTTTTTTTGAATAAAACATACTTCGCCTTACTTTCTGTTATTTGTAGTTTATTGATAGCTAGTTATTATTGCGTCGGGACGCGAGACTTGACAAATTCTAAAAAAAGGCGCGGCTTTTAAACTGCTCTAGAAGAGTCCATTCATTGTACTATGTTGTGGTTATAGAGTTGTATCTAATAAATCATTCGAATAATATTATATTCAGCAATATCACGAATTGAACAAAAATATGCTGCAATGGAGAGGTTCCAGCGTCTTGGACCTACAACAAGGCCGATCACCAGGGCAGCGACAACGTATCCAACAACATTGAGACCAACTCCTTCCCCAGGTAATTTTTTTCCTAAATTTCCATTCATCTTTCATTTCTATGTTACCGACATTAATACGATTAATGACATTAAAATTATTATGAAGATGACACATGAAATATATAGGCATTCAATATACTACAGGGTGTCCATAACGTCCCTTTACAAGTTGAATTTTTGTATGAAGTCCGTTCTAAATATATTTCAACCAGGTTTGTTGTTTTTTAATCAGTAATTGCTTAAGTAAGTTTAAGTCGGCTTGTTTGATTTCAAAATATTTCAGCGTTTTTTTAGGCGTTATCTTGTATTTCACGCTTTTTTTAGTGTTTTTGTACGTTATCGCAAGGTCTTTGGTAGGTTGTTTTTTTTTTTGGTGTTTTTTTAGCGGTTGTCATTAGTTTTTTTTTTGATGATTTTCAGTGTTTTCCCACGTGTTTGCAAGATTTTTGGTTGTTTTTACAGTTTCTGAGTCTCACAGTCTTTTGCACATTCAAAGATTTTAACCATTTATTGGAATTACTACCATTGCCAAAATTTCATTTTCAAATCTGCAATTGTTAATTTTCAGGATACTGCACTGTGAAGTTTGGAAATATGTGTTATTTCGCTTGGATGCAAGATAAATTGGAAATCACCTACAGAGAAGCGGTGGATATTTGCAAGTATCGTAATGCAAACGTGGGTTTGCCTAAAGATGAAGAATCGTACAATGCAATTGTGAATTTCTTTAGAAAGAAAGTTCCAGCTGGAAGCCGTGAGATTTATATATGGATAAGACTTTTTGTCAATCCAAAGGTAGTAATCCAAAGGCTTCTCTTTTTATATGACTAGGATATTTTGGCGCTCCAGAAGTGTGTGTACCAAAATTGAGGGAACTAATTTTGTTCGCCTATTTTACATCCAGTTGTGTAAAGGGACAGAAGTCTATGGGTAGGGGGATACTCAACATAGACAGTCCCCAAACTCATAATAGAACTAATATAAAGAAAATTTATGGTCTAATCCTAAACCGGTACACAGTACACACACTAGCGGGAGTATCGATATTTTTAGTTTTAGGTCTTACGTGGTCTTAGATGCAGTGGCCTATCTGCATCAACTTCCAATTTCCAAACAGCCAGTGGATTTCTTACAAAGTCACCTCCGTTTTATTTCACACTGCCTTGATGTTTCATATCGTTTTCATTCTGAGCTACGAAGTAGTTAGTTCGTAATTTATTTTTTATTTTTGTAATTTACGTTTTTTTGCACATTATACACAAGAAGAAACTGTAGAAATTATTTCCCATATTTTGTACAAAGTGATAACAAACGTTTATACCCTTTTTTGAATTCGAGTACGTTGGAAGTCATTTCAATACCATTCACATATCTAATTCACTTGTGACTACTTAAATTTTAGAGCAACAGAATGTTTAATTTATAGGGTATCCATAAAGTCTCTGGCCCTCACAGATGTAGTAAATGAAGTAAAAACACTTAAACAATTACTGATTAAAAAACAACAAACCTGGTTAAGATATATTGAGAACTGACTTCATACCAAAATTGAAATTGTAAAGGGACTTTATGGTCATTGTTTTACAAACAACTCCCAGTAGGTCAGTAGCATGGGCATGGTGTTTTACTTGGTGGCCATGTCAATGGTCAGGCTTGAGCTTACACTAATATTCTTCAACAAATCTCTTTTTTCTCAGACTCTACGCGTCACACCTGCAAATTCCTTTCAAAAATGGCATCCAGGTTTTCCAACAATTGAATACACAAATGTTTTTCTGGGTGTTAATGCCAAAGCAAATGATCAATATCAAGGGATGAGAAATGGTGAACCTGACTGGAAGCTTGATGGAGTTATCTGTGAGATCCCGATTTAAAGAAGCATCTTCTTGTTTGTATTTTCTTTTCTGGATCTATAATCAGTAAAATGTAAATAATCGGTTTTTAATTTAAAATTTATACAATTTGTATTTAAATAATGACTTGTCATGGCCTTGTCTGGTCAAAAATTCATTAAACGCTAATTTTCACAAATTTTATTCGTCAGATTGTTTTCTCTTGCTGACTAAACTGTGTAGAATTATGCACAATATAAATATATTAAATTCGAAGATTTAAATAATTGATTCAAATTGAGTTTGAAAAATTCAGTGTTATAAATACAAACTTGCCATATTGAATCGAAATAAATTCAGCTTCTGTGTAATATTTTTGTTGTTCTCTGGAGTCTTTGAACCTATTGTAAATCGATAGAATGTCACGTGTAAACCCTGAGACGAATAATAATAGCCTATTGCAGATTCAGATTCATATATTTATTTTCGTCATGCAAAACCAATAAACGATATGATATAAATCAAAAGTACATATATAACAGAGTACAAAAACGAATATCGGCATGTTGCAATAGACGAGGGATCGCGAAAGACTTAAAGAGTCATCCAGTCAACGACACCTTGTAGCTGCATTGAAGCAGCAGATATAGGCCTAGCAACCGAACAACTCAATATTAAACATTTACTCAACTTGACACAATCATATAAAAAAGGACAACAAAAAGAATACCAAATAAACTGCAGATGCCACAATGACTTTGGAACATTACCTAAACATTCACTTAATGTAGTTCAATTTTTTTTAAAACAGTGACAAAAAAGTTTTTTTAGTAACAAAATTTTTTGTCACTGTGTTATTTTTGCAATGAAATTGAACTAAGGCATCACCATTTTACTTCAACGAGTGTTTTTCTTCCATACTTTTGTAGCAAAAGCACTGTTTTGATACACATACCATAGCCATGCATTCCATCCTATCAAAGTGTATTTAATAATTGGGACCCACGAGTATTTGTGTTTGACGCCCGAACGATACCCGTTCGTGTATTTTTTATTTTGAATATATATATGTTTGTGTGTTGAATGTGGGTAAACTGGCGCATGTATATTTCCATGTAAAACTTTATAGGTTTTGCCAGTTTCCCCGATTTTCCCAATCTTCTGTGTGTTCATTGTTTGTGTTTTGTGTACGATTTTTTTGTGAGAAAATCAAAATATACTTATATTTAATTAGACTCAGTCATACAAAAAAGAACAACAAAGTTTCAAAAAAAAATACAGGATGCCATAATAATCATAAGATATTAGACATTTACCTAATTAAAGTCAGTCATACAAAGTAAGAACATCATGAAATTCGGAATAAACCGTGAGATACAACAATGATTATGGCGTATTAGATGGCCCAACAGCGACATCTGTAAACAGGATATAATTGCTTCAATACCTCAACGCGTTCTACATATATAAAAGAGGTTAAAACCGATTTAATGTGATGCTGATGATAGTTTATTAGTTTTGATATCGGTAATCCATAAGCTAATCTGCTGTAGATTGAGAAATTGTCAGATGTAAAGTTATTTGACAATTTGAGAGTTTTGCTTTAATCGCGTTTCTGTTAGGATATTTTTGCGCTAAGTTTAATAATAAAGAACAAAACGACAGTAAAAGAATACATTGCAGCCATTGCTTCGATCAAAGTACAGCAATTTCTATAAATTACGAAGAGATCGCCACACACAATTTTGAAGTGTATCACAAAGAGGACACATAGTTTTTAAATAGATAAAAGTAATAACCTTCGAACGAAAAATTCAATCTTTCACCACTGAAAGTTTCAAATCAATTGATCCAGTAGTTAATAAGAAAAGCAATTTTTAATACCAAGGAAAAAAATAGAAAAAGACCTTTAACCTTGAACGTGAACGCGTTTATTACGTTATAAACTTATTTTTTAGGTTTTGTTCACTTTCAAGGTTCTTCGCCTTTCTCTTTTTTGTTTATTGTTTTATTTTTTGCAAATGAATCAAAAATATAATTCGTCTATCTGATCTTCTTGGCGCAGCGGTGTGGATTACTGGACTCCTCGCCGCCGTAATCAATCAATCAATCAATCGTTTATTTTGTCATCACAAAAAAAACACGTTCAAACATAAAGTGACATAATGAATAAATTACAGTACTAATCATGTTTTTGCGTGACCGGAGTCGCGAGGGACCTAAGAAGGTCTTCAAGCAGCGACACCTACAGCGCTACAGGTTAGAATAAATATAATTAAATGAGGGATAAAATGAATAAATCCTAGGAATAAGTCACAACTGATACAATTACAGCGACATTCGAAATGTATGCGATTACGACACAGTAAAACAGAAAATGTAACTTTCACGGAATAATTACTAACAACTAATAAAAACGCGAGGAAAGCAAGATAAAAGCACAGAAAAATATAGGAAGGTAAGTTTGGCGGAATATGCAACTAAAAGCAATATAAGGCAAACAGTAAATCGAAAATATTTACAGCAAATGCAATTTAGGAGACACTTACGAAAAATTGATAAGGTCTAACGAGGAATACAAACAAACTATTACATCTATATAATGTACATAATAAAGAGGAAAAGATAAAACGGCCTGGTCATTGAAAATAATAGCGAACGTAGGTTAAGGGCAATAAGCTATCGCTCTCCACTCTGAACGATTTTTGAATCAACTATTAATGTAGTAGATACTCTCGGATTCCGTAAGGTGGTTCACGTAATTGCTGGTCCTCCACCATCAAGTCCATGCTTCCGAAAACAAATTACTAACTAATCTCATACCCGACCTGCACTGGTAACCGGACGAGAGCCGTGATTCACCATACGGTTAGCCGTCTTATTGGTTTTTCTCTCCCCCGGGATAAATATCCAAATCCTATCTTCAAAGATAAAAATCATTCAACCATAAGAAAAATATTCGCTGTAGCAACCTTTTTTCCCGGACTTTTCAATTTGTTATATGCCCTTTCTTTTTAGATTTTCATTTCAGTGGCCTGCGCGTTTATTGTTGGCTGCCTTTTACGTAATAGTTTCCAAATATTATCAGTCGCATTTTTATTTACAAACGTTTTATTTATTGTGAAGTTGAAGCCTCAAAATGATGTCGTCACATTCAAGAATTCTCGCCAATTTGAGTTCCAAAGAAAACATGTCACCTCGGAGAAAGGTGGGTTCTGTAAGTTAAGTTAGTTGTAGACTAGTTTGATCTAAATTTACAGTGCTAGCGCATGAGCACGTACGTGTATAGCAGTACCGGTACCGTATGCAGGTATGGCACAGACTGCAGTCCAATACCACTGCGGTACCGGTACTGTGTGAGTACGGCACACTGTACAGATCGAAAGACATTGTCTCGTTTTAGAGAATTCTGTTTGGCCGTTGAACAAATGCCCCTCCTTTCGAGGACGTCTGGAAATTGTTGTCTCTCAATATTGGTAAAAATATTGGAAGGAAAAAATTTTCACTGTGGCATTCTGGCATTTGAGAGTTTCTAGCAAAAAACAGCAATTTTGGTCATGTGTCAGCCGGGATAAATTTAGATTATTATCGAGACAAGCATGACGCATCTGCCGTTGTGCCAGGCATCCCTCGTTTGTGAGACACATGGAGTGTTTGATTTTTTGAACCAAATGACGGAACATTCTTGGAATTTGGATAGTGTGCCGTACTGTCAGACTGTTACGGAGTTGGTTGACACTGGTACTAATTCATACCACTTCTTTTTGACAAAACCTTCCATCCTATATTCTGTACGTTTCAAACCTTATTCAAGGTTTTGTTTGCTCTCCTGATTTTATAATTCGTTTTTATTTATTTGTTTTCATCAATCGTTTTATCGCCTTTTATGCTGATTATGTAGTCGAAATCAACTTAACTTATATTATCTATCTTATGATCATTGAATACAGAATAATATATACCCTACCGGTTGCCAGTAGAAACCCTAACATCATGATATTGTCATTTCTGCTATATTATTACCAGGGTACTGTTTGATATTCTATTATATATATATTTTTTCATATATTTTTAGGGTCTAGCGAAGTATACAATATAACTACCTATAATAATGAAATAGCGCCAAATAAAATTGTGATATGAAATTTTTTTGTTTTCTCTGAATAAAATTCTTGACAGACACTTTCAGTTAAAATGAACATATATATTGAACTAATCAGGTGCAATATGTCTCATGCCGAGCAAAATATATTGTTCCGCGCCAGACAAACTTTTATTCAAAAAACCTATTAAAAATATAGGCTTTATTTTTAATTTCACCTTTTTGTTTGGCATTATTTAATCATTTCGTCGTTTACTTAGCTATACCCTATTTTTATTCCCTTTTTCAGTTATATAACCAAAAATTTCTAACTATTTAGAGATCTTCAGAAGAAGCGTTTTCATCTACTAACCCAGAGAATGCATCAAAACGACGAACCGTTGATTCCTTCATGCTGCCAAAAACAAAATCTTTATTTTCATCAAAGTCAACCAATAAGGGAGCAATAAAAAAGTATGATTTAGTACCATTATTTTAGAACGCTCATTTATGCTGTTCGCTACGACCCTGTTCAAGCAGTCAATGATATCTACCAAGAATTGGTTTTCAGTCTCTTGGGGATCCTGGATGATACTAAAACAAACAGATCCCAGAATTCAATGAACCAAATGCTAAATGTCATTTTCATCTAGGTATTTTGTCACTACTTAGACAACTCTTAGATAAATAACGAGTCTCATGCAACAATCTTAATAGAGGTTTTGAATTTTATGTTTTTCCATTATACTAAACATATTCTAAGTCAGGGGTCTCCAACACGCGGCCCGCCATCCAATTTTTTGCGGCCCGCGTCATGGTTGGGATTTTTCCACAAAAAAACTAAATTAGTACAATGTCAACTTTTAGTAGGTTTTATCGTGTCATTTATCATCAAGAGTCCGGTCCGACAAACTGTAAAAAGTGAAGCAAAATTCCCCCCTGTTGTCCACGTTCATGTTTTATTATATTGTTATATTGCAATTATAAATGCGATAATTTCATTTCGCATGTTCATTGTGACGAAATAAAAGAGTTTCGGTCAGTCCATTGTGCCCGAAGAAAGGTTTGCAAAGCTAATCGCTCTTTCACTTTGCATACCTGCGATTTTTGGCAGTTCTTATATTTGCGAGCAGTTTTTTTAGACTATGAAAGTTAGCAAGTCAGCCCTCCGACTAATGGACGAGCATTTGCATGTTTTCTTGAGACTAGCAAACCAACGCAAAATAAGGCCAAACATCGAGACCAAATAACCAGCACAAGTGAATGAATATGTTTCATGTCTCGTTTGCTGTAAGATTCAAGTGTAATTTCAACACAATACATTCAGATACCCATTTCTGTACCTAATTTCTTGGTTTGCGGCCCGTGTGGTCAATAATTTTCAAAAAGTGGCCCGCCACATGTTTTGAGTTGGAGACCCCTGTTCTAAGTAAATATTCTCATATGGGGTGTCAAGTTTAACAAGGAACATGTAGAAATCTGTGTATATTCAATAAATATAAATTTTGTTGTGCAAAAAAAGTGAGTTAGCTAAACAGTGGATAAATTGGTTTTCAGTTTTTTGCAGATTCATATGGAGGTTTTAGATTCAATAATTTCAATACCAAATATTGTTTAATTTGTTCTATTCATTTTCGACTTCCCTCAGTTAAAAAACTTTGCCCAAATCCATTCTTATTTTTAAAAAACGGTATATACCGGCCATACGGTTAATATGATTTTTATTTTTAGACAAACATCTATAAAAACCTATTATAAAGAAGGTTTAAAAGAAAAATCTAAAAATGTGATGACCATTTTCGATGAAAATAATAAGAATACCAAAAAGGTAAAATCTATTGTTCTAACGAAGCATGGGTAAAACAGCAGCGCTGCATCAACATAAGTCCTGGATGAATTATAATAATTAAAAATGATCTTTAGAAATTATTTTGAATTGATTATCTTGGAAGCATTGTTAAATTCTGAGAATACAGGTTCAAGAACCGATGGCCTAGACCAGGGCTACTCAACTATTTTTATCGAAGGTCCGCAAACAAAACTTCAAAATTATTTGGGTCCAGTCTTACCAGAAATGATATTTCGGCATCCTTAAACGAGCACTTCCTCGACCGACTAATGATTAGTAGCAAATTAAAATTGTTTATTATGGCGGTATAGTTCTTTTCGTATACATTCAAAGCTATGAAAGTCATTTTATAATAGGAAATTCAAACAGTGGGGCTAATGATCCAAAATAAATAATTAGGTGCGGTCCGAATCCAATACTCGAAAGGTCCGGATTCGGACCGCGGTCCGCCAGTTGAGTAGCCCTGCCCTACCCCAGTGGTTTTCAAACTTTTTAAGCCGCGCCCCATTTTTAGAATTTGTCAAATCTCGTATCCCACCTCAAAAATAACTAGCTAACAATAAGCTACAAATAACACAAAGTAAGGCGAAAGTATGTTTTATTCAGAAAACACATTGGAAATACTGAATGGAACTTAAATATCCAAAATAAGGCGGGCAAGATCAAATCGAACAAATATTTTTAATTTGCTTCACATTTCTCAAAAAGTTGTCTACGCTTCCCCGTTTGAGAACTACTTCCCTAGACCCAACGAATAGAAAATGTCAAATAGCATAAATCTTCCAAGTTTAGGTTTTTGTTTAATTTATTCATGTGAATGCATGTCTAATAACTGTTTTAGAATAATTCTAATTAGGCTTGAAATATTTTGAAAGCTATTTCAAGTTTTTATATTTTTCATTATTTAAGAAAACATCTAACAATGAAGATGATGCATTCAGTATGATGTGTTCAGAAGAAGCTCCTGAAAAATATTGGGAATTATTAGCTGAAGAAAGAAGGAAAGGACTGGAATCTGCTTTGAAAGAAAATAAAGAGGTTTGACATTAATGGTAGTATGCGAATCAAGATGGCGGACACTGAAAAGTAGTATGTGTACCACGTTATAGTTAGGCCATAATTTCAGGTACAAGTACTACAGGAGTCAACTTGGCTAGTTCCCGAACTCGTAATAGAACTAAAACGAAAAAAATTGGAATAAAATTATGCTGTAACTTGGTACACATACTACGTTCCGGTGTCCGCCATCCTGGTTTGCATACTAAAGGAGCATAATATGGCGAACCATGGCATCTCTTCCGGTTACCAGTCCCATGTCAGGCTTGGTATTAGTTATACATAATTAAAATAGTGAATAAGGGGAAAGCTAACTTTGATTTCTGTATGGTCATTCATGTACTTGTAAACTCAGTACTACTGTGTCAGAAGATTCAGCAGATATGTATATTGGTGATATGTCGTTGTGGCTGAATATAGGCATAAACAATGAAAAACAATGATTCTCTATTCTGTATATATATACTGAAAAAAAAATATTTTCTTTATAAATATAGATTTCACAAATTATATGTAACCATAGTAAATGTGTATTAGTTTAAAGCAGAGGTGGGCAACCTTTAATACAGGCAGGCCAGATGCAAATAACTGGGCGAAACCGCGGTCCGTACCTCCATTCAACATACACTTTCTAACAGTTGCAGACACAAAAGTTTTCAAGCTAGCTGTTAGGGCCTTGTAAGGTTATCTGGTAAAAGCATCAAGTAAAAGATTTGCAACGCTAAGGGATTGGAAATATTTGCATGTACCTGATTGAACTAAATTAAAAACTCTTTTCGCGCGCAGCAAACCATTCAAAATTGGCACTTGTCCATGTACCTCACAATTTTCCCTTGTGTGCCGTTTTTTCCCGCGAGCCACAGGTTGCACATCCCTGGTTTAAAGAATATAGAGCAGAGGATACGGTGTGATTAGTGTCTATTTCTGATATATCACAAATTAAATGAGAAAAATTCAATTTTTTTTCCAAGGATTTCCTAGTGATGATATTCTCTTTTTTCACAGCTTGCAGATGAAATCAGGGTGAAAGATGAAACAATCCTGGAATTACGAACAGAGGTTTCAGAACTGAAGGAGACTGCAAAACATGCAGAATATCTGGCAACAGTACTTGAAGAATTAGGAAAAGAAAGCAATGTTGCTGTGAGTGAGGTATAACTCGTTCTATATTTGTTTCTTGCCTTCCATTCTTGTTTTGGAATGATAATTTCAGTGTAATTTGGACTGATGTAAAATGAGGGCATTGGGTAAATGTTAGCATCCTTGCTTCATTTGTGGCGTTTTAGAAGATTGAGATAGTTTTCCAGAAATCTCCGGTAATATTGTATGGTGTAACTAATAGGTGTGTCTGAAGAATTTCATAAATGAACTAATGCAGGGCAGTGGTTTCCAAACTTTTTGTTCATGTGGCACCAAATTATCAAGGGGAAAAACTCACAGAATGAATTCTGCTTTTAAATAAAACTCGATTTTGTGATCGTTAATGTGTACTTTTGAAGTTTTTGAACATGTAGCTTAAGAAATAAATGCAAAAAGTCAACTTTTCTTCCTCATTTCTCTTTGAAATGCTAAAAAAATCACACATGTTTACTAAACTCGATTCAGCAGATGAATAAACTGCAGCTCATGCAATTGCATGTAACAATAGAGGTAACCGCTGCGTAACAGAAAGTAAACGACATAGAAGGCTAAAATAAATTTATTGCTTTATGTACACAGCATTTAAAATAAGAAACAATAAAACATTTATAGCAAATACAATATGTAAGGTATTCAATTATATTTTAGTTATGTGTAGCACAATTCTGTTAATTATCGCGGCGTACTTGACAACCTGGCGCACATTTTGGGACATACTCCAGAGTGCCATGTCACAGATCCCAAGTCGATCCATTGCTCTCACAAGTCGAGTGACTGTGCTCTCGATCAAGTAGAGTCGTACTGCGTCGCAACTTGCAATTCCCAAGTTATGTTATTCTACTCTTCGAGTCAAGTCAAAAGTTGATTTATTGCACTCCCAACTTGAGAGTCGAATGTCGAGTGTCATTCAACTCAGGGTCCTGAGTCGTGTCAAAAGTTATGGTATCCTACTCTGTAGTCGAGTCACAGATTGTGTCTTTGTACTCTCAAGTCTTTGTAATTCACCCCAGGCCTCATTCAACATAAGCTATCACATTTTTAGTGATTACCAAAACTTTTTCACAATGAAGTTTATAATTTTATTTTAGGACGAAAGCTCAGACGATGAGACTGAAAAAGATATTTCAGTTTCATATCCTACACAAATTGATGATGCTGACAAAGAAGTGGGTGCTAATCTTTCTGAATTTTTCCATTTGATACATGTCACCATAGTAAAACCAAAATATTGTCACCATAGTAAAACCAAAATATTTTATGTCAGGTTTTGCAGTTTAGAAATGAGCTCTTCCTGATATTCTGTCATTGTTGACGAGGGGCCATCTATTTGTACTGGTTTCAAAGCTATATCTTTTGGTCTGTTTTTCAAAGCTTTACCTGTCCTAGGTTTGACTTTAGCTCTTATGTCCATTTTCAGGTTCGGCTGTCAGAACTAAACCGTTACAAAAATGTGACAAAAGCTAATTAGGTTCTGTTAGCGGCTAGATATGATCTAACTTGGCAATTATGAATTATGAAACTCCTCTTTTAAAATTCTTGGCTATGCCCCTGGTGAATATGTTGAAACACTCATAAAAATAACTGACAGTAAGGAAATGTAAATATATATATATTTCCTTCTTAGAATGAAAAATCAGAGCCAAGCGATGAAAATGACCCTCCAATTCTAGACCCAGAACTGAACTTAGATGAAAACAAGGACATCGAATCAGAAGGGTTGCCAGAATCACAGCAAGCATTGGATGAAAAGGTTGATATGCCAAAGGAATTAGACCCTTCAGTTTCAAACCCTGGGCAGAACTTTGATGACAATAAGGACATTGATCAAAGACTGCCACCAAAGTCTCAACAAGCATCTAGTGAAACATTGGATATACCGAAGGAATTAGATCAAAACTATGAATCTGATGCTGAGTGTTCGGTTAAAACTAATTCTAATCTCAGCCCAGATAATGATTCTGAATCTGGTGGGGAAGCAATACCAGACAGTTTATAGACGATGAGTACAAGACTTCATTTACTTGTTGGTATCTCCATATTTCTACTCACTCAACTCAAAGATCTGAATGAGCCACTGCCTATGGCTGTGTTGGTCGTTAAATTGACCCAATTGATTGGTACCTGATGGAACCGCCTTGAAGCGATATTACCAAAATGGCACTGTGGCCCGGAATTCTGACTTTGCCTTTCACCGCTACCACTGAAAGCCATTCCCTACTCAATATATCTTTTGAGGCTTTAATCAAAGTGTGAATTACCGCATACTGTTATCTTTCCTGGTGAAAAGCAGGTGGATTCTTTCGAAGTTTTCCACTAAAACTAGAGCTAACGCAAAGTTTTGGGTTTTGTTTTTGGATTAAAGTATTCTTCCTTTAAATCCACTTATGATTTATTGCGAGGTTTTCAAATTGTTTTTGTTTGGCTTTATTTCAATTAGGTTAATTTCATTTTACCACCATCGGTGTGCTGAGATCTTTTCCAGTCCTTGTGCTGGATTTGTCCCTTACTGTGACATTTTTTAATGCATGCTATGGAACTCTGACACTGCCAGACTTTCTGTCTTTATCCGAAATTGTTTTTATTTGTACACTGTGTTTTTAAAAAGAAATGAGCGTTCAATATTGCTTTCTGTGTTTCTTATGAATGTGACGGGAAATCCTTGATCACCCTCTGAAAAGAAATTAAGTTCTTTTCAGAAAAAAGTTGAAAACGCGACCCTCATTCCAGTAAAAAAAATGTTAAACTATAAATAAACCAGGGACGTAGTCGATAATTTTCAAACGGGGTCTCTAAATTTATAACCGTAAAAGCTAGCGGGTGCTGGTTGGTTTTCAAGATTGTTGGGAGTATAAAAATCTACGAAATAGTTGATATACATGAAAAATGCCTTTTTTACAACACCCAACCTCAACTAGCTTCGAAAAAAGCATAAGAAGATGAACTGTAAGATAGGACCGCATATAAACAGAGTACGATACGATATCTCGGTAACTTTTTGTGACCTGTACTACTACACTCTGATATCCCCTGGCTTGATGAACAATAGACACAAAATTCGCATTCTGGAATTAAAAATTTTGGTTGATAAACGTGGCAACCTTGAATGTCGCGATTATGACATCAAAATCATTGTTCGGCGAAGCGTGTTGCCGTGTTGGTCCTTGTTCTGATAACAGTCAACAGAAAAGGGCTAATGGCGATACTTGTTGGGTATATACCATGGTTTCCGACTACTGGGCGTTGTGATGACGTTTAAACAAGGAATATGGCTGTAATGTAACTCCGCACAATGCGTAGAATTAGATTATTCTGTTGCACAAAAAGTTTCAGCAGGACCGCAGTGTGCAACACCTATCATCGGTGCAGTCCTTGCAATTGGGTAAGTCGTAGGTTTTCTATTTATTTTTATCTCTGAATTGGCAGTGTTGCATTTTACTCTAACCCGCAATGCTCACATATGTTTATTTGTCAAATATTATCTAACTCTTGTTGTTAGTTTTAACCTGCCTGACCAAAGATATACTGAATCAAAGAAAATTAGTGGGGCGCAATAACAAGGAAGTGTACAACCTCGCACGAGATGTCTACCAGCAATTTACGGAACGTTTTTTTAGTTTCTTATGGGCTGTATATTTAAGGGTTCCATTACATTTGAACCCACGACAATTGTACCTGCATACTATGTGGAAATTTTATTTTTTACGGATATTTGAACCCAGTGGCGGCGCGTCAATAAGGGCCAACCGGGGTTGTTTTTTGGGTATAATAAAAAAATTTCGAAAATTACCTCAATATCGGTTGCACAGACTGTCTACACTAGCCATATTCTCCCGACATGGTTCATTTTTCGCTCGCAAAGCCTTCGCGATTTTGCCCCGGTTGCTCATTGTATATCGTATTCTCTCTTTTATCTTCCACTCGCCGCGTTTGTCTCGTTTGTTTTCTGTTCCTTTTACTAAATCATCGGGGCTAGCCCCGAAATTATGACGACACAATGCCGACGTTTCTTACAACAACGTGTTGACATATTCACGCATTCCTTCTCGTTCATTGGTTGCTTGAAGAGTTGATAGTTTCCTCGCCTTCGTTTTTTGTCGCTTGTTTCGCTATTTGAATCAGTTAGAGACCTTCAGTCCATTTGCTTTCGATTTTCCACATTCCTTTCGAGCTCCTCACTTCTTTCCGGCTTCGCATTCCTTAGCCTTAGACCTCATAATGAATAAGGTTGATGCACTACTTCGCACTCCGTTTTCGCAGCTGCCGCTGGAACAAAAATTAGAGGTACAACGTCTTGGGCCTTATCAACCAAAAAATTGTTCACTGGAACAATCTCATGACGGAGGAAAGCGTCGGCGTACATTCTGCGCAGAAACTTGGTATAAAAAACACGAATGGTTGTGTTACAGCTAGGACAAAAATGCACTTTTTTTGTTTTTATTGCCTACTTTTTGCTTCCGCCCGTGACCCACGTTGGTGTAAATTTGGTTTTAGAGATCTTAAACATCTTTCCAAGCGTGCCAGGGATCATCAATCTTCTATGGAGCATCTGGACAATGCAGTAAAATACCGAACATTCGGAAATGTTAATATTGCAGCACAGTTGGATGAAGGACGCGCGGTTTCTATTCGTCGGCACAACCAAAACGTCGAGAAAAACCGCCATGTTCTCGGTCGATTGATAGATGTTTTGAAGTTCATTGGTTGTCACGAGCTGTCCCTCCGTGGGCAAGATGAACGGGCTGGCTCTTCTAATAGAGGGGTATTTTTGGATATGGTGGAATACACCGCATCCCTAGATACAGTATTGAGAGATCATCTTGATGCCGCTACTGTTTCGAAAGGGACATCTAAGGATATCCAAAATGATTTGCTCGTCTCAATGTATAAAATTTATTTACAACATTTGGCTCTGGAAATTGAGAATTGCCAGTTCCTTTCGATTCAGTCTGACGAGATAACTGACATCACGTGCGTTTCCCAACTGGCTGTGATTTTTCGGTTTGTGAAAGATGGTAAACCTACCGAGAGATTTCACAGCTTTGTACCAATCGTTGATCGCACGGCTTGCGGGATATCGGCTGTACTGAAAGAAGTGTTACAGCCTTACAACGCGAAGTCAAAATTGATAGCTTAAACTTATGACGGCGCGGCAGTCATGAGTGGGTCGAAACATGGTGTTCAAGTTTATATAAAAGAAGATTTTCCTCATGCGCATTTTTTACATTGTTATGCACACCAATTTAACCTCGTTATTAAAAATATGTGTCTTGATACCCCTCTCGTCCGTATATTTTTTGCAGATGTTTCGGGGTTTTCTTCATTTTTTCCCGTTTCGCCGAAGCGCTCTGACCTCCTTCGCCAGATATGTAGCCGCCGTCCCCCAGCTTGTGCACCAACACGTTGGAACTTCCAATCACGCGTGGTGCAGGGCGTGTCCGAAATTAGGTCTGAGCTCATTGAGTGTTTCAATGGCATTCAGAGCTCTCCGGTTTGGGACGAACGCTCTGTGAGGGAGGCGGCAGGTCTAAAGCGTCTGCTAGAAGATGGTGAGTTTTCATTTTTTCTCGCTTTTTTCTCCACAATATTCTATCACGTGGATGTATTATACGGCGCATTGCAGTCAAGGCTAATGGATGGAGCGTCTGTGCAGTCGTGTATTTCAGACTTCTTCGATGCTGTATCTCGTATCCGGGAAACAATAAAATACGACGACACATGGAGTGCTTCTTTACGCCGCGGGCAAACAACGCAGCGTTTGATTTTGTCTGCAAAGGAATGCTGTGACATTCTGGTGAATCAAATAGGCGATCGTCTGCGCACTGAACACCTTGCCGCGTTCTCTTTGATGAACCCCAAAAATTTTTCAAAATTTGCACGTCAATTTCCCATCCATTTGTTGGCTACTGTCTCCAAATTTTACCCCATGATAAACGTGGGTAAATTGGAAAATGAATTGCGATGTATATACACCAATCAAGCTTTTTTGAACATCACATCAACTCGCGCGCTTTATGGGTTCCTCATAGATAACACTCTAGTAACTACCTTTGCGGCGTCTGCAAAATTTCTGGACATCATTTTGACGACGCCTATTTCTTCCGCCGACGCAGAGCGAACATTCAGCACGCTGAAGCGTATTAAAACGTATCTCAGAAACACAATGAAGCAAGATAGATTAAATTCCTTGGCTGTTTTATCCATTCACAGAGGGCGCGCAGTTTCTTCTTCCATATACTATGATAATGTCGAATTCAATATTGGCTGATATTATTGAACCGGGGATGAAAAATAGTAATATTATTATTGTGACGACTATTGTTTTGCCTGTTAAATGACGTCATGTGATATCGTTTCAATATTTGGTATTCTATCAGTAGGGACACTGGGGGGCGCTGTGACACTGTCGGCCTTCTTTTGTTTTTGCGGCATGGTCTGCACCGTGGGTTGACGAGGGGCGGTCGTCTGGGTGTTTCGGTTGGATTGGTGGTTGTTTTGTGTATGTGTGAGTGCCTCTGGTCTTCGGGGAGGTTTGTCTGTGGTTGTGTGACTGTTGGATGGTTTGTGCTGGACAGTGGGCTGACGTAGGGACCATGTTATTGTTTGAGTACAGGGCCATTACAGTTCATTTACCGTAGTGTGGTATTTTCAGTTTTATCATGAAATTAGCTTTTATCAGTACTATTCAAATGTTGTGCACCTATAGAATTGTTCGTCGTCTTTTAAAAATGCCTGTCATAAGTTATTTTCGGCCTGTTCTGCAAATGATAGTAGCTAGTTTATTGTACTGGATTCTAGGGGTCATTTAGTTTCTATTGAAAGTCTCTTCGATTTCAGGGTTTGTCAGTGTTTTTATGGTGTATATGGTCTTTCTTGCCTTTTTACTGCCTGGTATCTGTTATTTTTATTTTATGCTTTTCGTTGCTTTGGAGTGTTTGGTTGTTTTGGATCGTTCACTGTTCGATTTGGTAAATAAATGACATAAAACAGCGTAAAGACTTGGACTATTGAGAGGGAAACTAGAGGACAGATCATATTAGAGAATATTCTGAACCTGGATAATTATTTCATACATTGCCGATAAGCTACATTATTTACACAATTATAGTTTAGATATCCTAACTACTAACCTAACTAACGTTCAAAGATAATTGAAGATGTAAGAAATTTTCACTACTTTATCCCAATTCCCAGCAGATAATTTTGTGCAGGGAACCGCATAAAATACTTTGGCGTGCGTAGTTTTCTCGTCCCTATTGTTGCAAATATTTTGATTGTGTATTCGATGTCATCCACGACCGCTACACGCTGCGTATCAAGTATTTTGGTCAACGGGTAAATACGCCACATACATTTTCGTGAGATACATTTTCAAGATTTTAAATAAATGCTTCGAAAGAGAAAAAGCCCAGATTTTACAAAAAGATTCCAAATATTTGAATTGGGAGACAAATTTTCTTCCTTTGATAAAATTTGTGTAGTGTTCATGGTTCGATGGTCATGTATTGCGTGGATGATTCAGTCCTGAGCGATATAAATGCGCAAGGATGCATGTCAAGGAGAGCAGAAGGACATTGACGATCCTTGACTGCGTTGCTGCATAGTGCTGGTTCTAATATATTGTTATTACCTGTTTGATTGTATGCAAATATCGTGTGTTGCTTTGGAAAAATCTTAAGAGATAAATAAGTAACTTGCAGATAGAGGCGAGACACTACAATTTGTGTGCCCAAAATGGAAAACACTTCAATATACTTGGCAACTTGAGATAGAGTACCTGAAGCTAAAGCGCGCTGATATTATTTATGTGATTGATATGGGCGGCGAGGATCCTGCGCGCAAACTTTCTAAACATTTTTAGAACAACAAGTGAAATTCATAAGAATTGTAAATTTGAAGCAAAGCCGTTATCGTGCTGGACTAGAAACATTCTGAGATAGGTGAAATAAATTTTCCATGTTTGAATTAAACATGAACACTAAATGTGTAATAATTTGTAAAGGCCTCTGGCCCTCTGACATACCTGGCAGAGCAAATCATATATGTGTTTTAATGTGGCTGTTTGCTTGTTATCAGTCGTATCCCGACGATCTGAAGTTTTAGTTTCAGGTTGAGTTAATAACCAAGCGTTTAATTTGACATTTTTTCGATTTAAATATTGTTCTTGCTTATATTTATTTTCAATCTGTGTTTTATTTATTAGATACTGCCTTGGTCCACTCAAATGATAATTAAAGTAACAAGCATTGAGTAAATCTTTGAGTTGGTATTTCCGAACCCTTGTTAATAGTCTATGCAGTCAATACTTGAATTAAGTGTATTAGTTTAATGTAAATTTTCAGCATTTACCATTGAATTGGAAACACTTTGGGAACCTTGCCGCCCAAAAGCTTACTCAAATCCCGCTAAAAATAAAATAGACTTCGGCATGAGAAACGAGAGAAATATTTCGGTCGTTCCTCGCATGACAAAGTATTAAATTATTTCACTCAGTTGTTTCCATTACATTGTTAACTTGAACCTATTTAATTCCCACACGTCATGGGTTGTTTTAAACTCTCAAATTAGCATATTTCCACTTTTAGTTAGAAATTGAAATCTTGCTTTGAGCAACCCTAATTATGAATAAATATCCTATTCAATTTTTCAGACTCTGCAACATATTTTTCACCTAAAATTGATAATCAAGCGCTAATTTTAGGGCGTCAGCATTCTATCGTTCCACCTTCTTCAACCTGTTTCCATCTCAAACAAGCGACTAAACAAGATAAATTATTTTTAAGTATTCTCTGCTGAGTAATAACTGATGTACACAATAAAATGTCATAAAAAGCAATCACACATTTATTATAATATGCAATTCAAGAGTCCTGCTGCAGACCATTGGTTGTAAACTGCTTGTCCGGAGAAATCTGATTTTGGTCAAACAAAAAGACAGAAATGTATTTGTGTTAGTGTGCAACGGGACTCTTGAATTGCATATTATGGTATATTTATTCCTGCTATGTTATACGCATACAGATCCACTAGCGCAAAGGCATTCAGAAATGATTGGGAGTTAGTCTCGCGCAACCCCTACTGGTAGACACATCTATTATATTATAAAATACCCTGGGGGTTCGCGAACCCCTGTTTTAGGGGATCTGTCAAAGACTGTTACACATTAGATTCCAGTACATCGCCACATATGTTGTACGCTGGGGTGTACTTCTTAGTGATAGCATTTCAGATGCTTTCTGCTTGTGAGCACGAAATACCTTAGATATTTATGACAAACCTTGAGGTTTAAAGCTAAATACTTTCGTCAACGACATCTTATTATAACTGGTTGTGTAACTCAGGGTAACTGAATTACATTGACAAAAATATTTGTCCGGCCCGTTTCAACACAGTTTGAGTCACACCTGGCCCGCGGTCAAAAAAGTTTGGTTACCCCTGCTTTAACGCAACATGTTCAAAGTGAAGATATAATTATGAGTTATTTGCACACTGCAAAAGTAGATTTCAAATTCTGTTTACCCCATTCGAATTTTGTATTACATTTGCTTGGACCAGAACTAAAACAAGCATTCATAAGATTATTACATTATGAGCTTATAGATGGATTGCGCCTATATCGAGTTCCTTTCGACGGGACTCACGTGGCATCTTGGAAGGTTCATAACCTTTTAAGAAACGGCTTAGTATTTCAGCTATTAACATAGCTCACTCTGACATGGCTCTTGTTGACAATTGTGTTCTTGTTCATCTCTTGTTCCTATATTTCAGTTGGCTTACACTTCTGGACTCTGGATAACGTTACCTCCGATAATTTCTTATTTTAAAACTGATCAACTCTATAACTAAAGTATACGACTTCCTAATATCGAGACTTATTTGCGCATAATAAATCAATTGCGCATAAATGAATATATTGGGTTCCCATAAAGTCTTAAAAAAAATTCAATTTCAAAATTGTTTTGTTCCTCGCAAATGTATTGGATGAAGTGAAAATACTTGAACAATTACTGATTAAAAATAACAAACCTGGTTAAGATATATTGAGAATTGTCTTCACAACAAAATTGAAATTGTAAAGAAACTGTAGAACATTATATAGGAGTTCTTACTTTGAAACTACTATCGGTATATTTTATCAGCGACTCGCCTTCATACAATTGACACCTAAAATTCTGATATAATTTCTTCGCGTTGCTTTTTAATAATTATACAATTTAAAGTTATATACACCAAAGTGCTCTGAATTCAGTAATTTAAAAAGAAACATAGTTTGCTTGGATGTGCATACGCTACTAAAAGTTGGTTGTAAAATTAATTTCCGCATTTCCGGTAATTTCAAATCAAATAGAACATCATAATTCTTACCACAGCATTCTTGCATTCTATGCATACGGATTCACTTGCACAAAGGCAATAAGTAATGAAAGGTAGTTAGCCATACGCAACCCCGACTGGTAGATGCTTTACTTTAATTGTACGTAACTGCGACGGAAATAGATCCCAGAACATTGCTATTTTCCAATAAAACAACAGCTTTGAATTTATAACTGAATGCGTTTTTAAATCAGGCTTAACTACGCTACTTTGGTGCATTTCGCAATCTAAATAATTCAAAAATGCTTATGAAGGCGATATTTACAAGTCTTTCGCTCGTTTTCAAGTCTTGATGGTTTAAGAAGCAAAGGAAAACTGTCATGTACGATACAGAAAAAAAAATTGTTCACATTTCAAATAGAAGGGTTCCAATAAGTTAACAGTGTCGGCGCATTTAAAATCACCTTGGATATTCAATAATTTTACAGAAAGATTTCCAAGCATCGTTTGAAACTTTAACGCCCGTTTGTAGTTTTTTTTTAATTTGCGATCTTTGGCCACGTTTCTAAATTATAAGTGAAAATGAAATCTCTGAATTGCCATTTTGCGGTCAAAAATGAAAAAAGCAAATATATATATATACATAGCCAAGTTTATTTTTCCATCCAGTGAAATAATATAACGTTCGTATTAAAAAAAAAAAAACGAATAAAATTCAACATACGTTTTACTGGGGATAAGAAGTCACCAGGAACCGAAACTGGTTATCGTGCACAGCGACACCCAAGGTTCAATAACTAATAAATTTATATGGATTCGAATTACGTTTTTATAACACCGTTATCATTGGTCAGTATGGTTTTAACAGCGAAACCACCAATAACATCCATTTTAGGTTATATAAGTAGATATATATAAAACCAACAGATGAAAGTCTCGGACGGAATCCATACATCTGTGATATAACTACACCCCAAGGGGTAGGAAACCCGTCTAAAATTTCAATCTTCCTAATTTCGAGGTGTAACAACACACTTTAAATGAAATTTCAAACTTTAATATAATTGTATTCGAATGACACATTTTTATGGATTACAAATAGTTTTATTAATTATAGAAAAATATTCACCACCCCCTAAATTTGGAAACATCCCGCCCCCGAGAATAAAAAGCTGGGGAGCATACAGCCATATATATATATACAAGTCAAACATACGCAAAATAAAGTGCGCAGGGCCACAAGAAGGCGAGAATACAAATTTTAAAAAAATGCACAGTTGCATTGCAGTTTTTATATAGGCGTATACAAAGCCCCAACCACTAATGCAAAAATGTTAAAACTAACACCCGCCACGTTTCGAAATAAATATTAGTATTTATTCAGTTAGGGTTAAAAATGATTTGAAAATTGGAACTTCCAGTGCAATCTGCATTCCAAAACCTAAATAGATAATTACTAATTTTCTTATTTTGAGGGTTGGCGGGGTCTTTGTGCAAAACATCCGAATTCTACGAGGCATTGTTAGAAGTAATTCCACTTCGGCATAAGACGCCGTCAGACGGAGAATCACGAGGCATATTTCGCATTCCTGTCAGTATTACTGAATAAAGATCAACAACAAGAACTATATTATCGAAGGACCACGGAAAAGAATTCAGTGACTCTCTAGGAAAATCTGCAAACCATTTTGTAAATACGTATTCTGGTGTAGTTTCGCCTGTCTGCAAAATAATAACGAAAACTATAAGCATATAACTATCAGTTGAGGTTACACAAGACTAACTAACTGCCTTCTTTGCTCTATGCCTTTGTGAAAGTGGGGTCGTAGCGTGTAATGCAAGGACGCTGTAGCAGGAGAACAAATTTAAGTTGTAAAATTTTCAATGTTTACAGCAGTGGTCGGCAAACTATGGCCCGTTGCAAACAATATTTTGTGGCCCCCGAACGACTTTACTTTTAATGCACAAAACAGGGATTGATCGTCTGCACACTGATTTATGTTGTCAACACATCATGTGGCATGCTTCCTGCAGGAATAGAAGTAGCGAGTGCGCCGCAATTTGAAGTTAATATGTGGCGATTGTTTGTAAGCGAAAATTGGACCTCCAGAAGTATGCGCACCAAGATGGCGCACAACCTGAACATAGTATGTGTGTATCGGTTAGGATTCAGGTTGTGCGACATCTTGGCGCGCATAATTCTGGAGCAGCCCGCACGCTTTCGGAAATGTGTATATTAGACCCACTAAAAAATGAAGTTTGCCGATCACTGGTTTAAAGTTTCCCAGAAACAAGATGGTACTACTATGAGCCAGTTATCGAGTTAAAAATATTTATTAATTATGGATGAAAATCAGTTTCGTCCATTTTATACCCCGTATGAAATTCAAAGATGTTTGAATGTTCGTTTCATGTCAATCAATATAAAAACTGTAATTGACAACAAAACAAAATGTGGAAAATTCTGCCGCACTTGAAATTTAATTAAAATCTTCTAATATAAACTTGAGTTCCAATAAAGCAGTGGTTCTCAACCTTTTATGACTCGTGGCCCCCTTTCGGAGACTTTTAGCACTCATGGCCCCCACTTTAATATTCCAGAGGTATTAATAGGGTTATTTTCATTGATAGATTCCAAATCCCATTATGTTAAAACAATTTGCACAAAAGAGAGCGAAAACACCCTGCGAAATAACCTTGTTGAGCAAGCAAACTTGGAAAACTGTAAGATTTCTTTTAAAGTGAAAAGTAAATTCAGATTTCAGCCCATCCTTGTGGCCCCCTCCAATCCTCTGTGGCCCCCTTAGGGGGCCGAGGGCCCCCGGTTGAGAACCGCTGCAATAAAGGAATGTAATAATATTTTTTAAATAGGGTCATCTCGAGTAATACTGAATTTTCTCCATTCTTAATGAACGATTTATAGACAAACATATAGAAGCCAAAATCATACCTAATAAATTTCTCAATGACAAAAAATAATATTTCACACCGTTAAATCGATAGTCGTTCCAATCCAAATATATACATTGAACTTTCCTTTCGGTATCCTTGCTCGTAAAGTCTTTACAATTACATCATATTCTTGTTCGTTTTTTATATTAGCAACGACCATATTATGTTTTTGTACACTTAGCATCAGTTGCGTTATACATCATCGTTCTAACCAGGACTTATCTCAATCCCAAATATACTTCCATCATCGGCAATGTATATTTCTATACAAAATTAAAATAAGTTAATATGGTACTTTCATTCTGAAAAAGAATCGGGACATAACGCAGATGCAGAAACGTAAAAATCACCCAGCTACTAATGCAAAAAATGTGAGATTGAGAAAAAACATTAAAAACGCTTTCAAAATAAATAAAAACTAGCAAATATCTAGTAGGTGTTTGGGTTAGTAATGTTGTGAAATTTTAATTTTCAGCGCAATATGCATCCATCACTAGGCCATGTACAAAACCTGACTGAGTAATTACTAAATTTTTTTATTCTGAGCGTTGGCGCGGGTGTTTTTTTGGCGGGTGCTTTGTACAAGAGATCAAGGTTCGACATTACGCAGACTCAGAAACGTAAAAATATATTATTTTCAGATCATTTTTTTTATTATAGGCCAGATGAGGTTGTCGGACAATAGTATTGAACCCGAGATGCCATTTGACAACTTTCAGTATATGTAGCACACCCGTAATATGAAAATATTAAAGCACATACAAAACATGGATAATCATGTAATCATATTTTGAAATTACTTTAGACCAGTGTTTCCCAACCCGAGTCCGCGGTCTCAAATGAGTCCGCGGAGCGGTTTGAATGAGTCCGCAACGAGCCAGAAATTCACTGGCGGGCCGCAAACGTTTTTTGCGAAACTTATCTATCAGCCCAAGTTACGATTCACGTTAGAACTTACACCAAAACATAAAGAGCAAGTTTTATTCACATATCATTAATTGAGTCAATAATTAATGGTTACTGAGTAGTGCGGGCAAATATTTCGAATATTCTACATATAGAATAGAAATTACTATTCGAAAATTGGTAACAAGTGGCGGACAGGTCACTCGCGCGTCGCTTAATCAAACGATTGGATTTCAGCTTGGCGGATTTTCGACGAAAACACGAGTCTGCACAGCAGGGGCGTAGTCAGGAATTTTCAAAGGGAGGTGTCCGAAATTTAGGTGTGTACGAAATGTCGCACAACCTGAAAATAGTATGTGTCCCCGGTTAGGGTTCAGGTTGTGCGTCATCTTGGTACGAATACTTTCGAAGCGCCGAAATTTGTGATTGCCAAGTTCGACAGCATCAGGTGGTCTGGCCGGAGGCCGCAAAACGCAAGTTTCTAAGAGAACTGATGTTCTAAAAATTGCTAGTGTGATACAGAATGTTTTCTAGAAATCGAAACTGAATATGTCAGGATTAAGGGCATCAAATGGAAATTGCGGACTGAATGGATGTTTCCCCGAGCATCGACTTCCTTGTTTACTTCGGGACATTGGCCAATCAGCAAGATGCAAAGAGTGACGTGATTTCGCATCCGCTCAGACACTTTCCTCGCTCAGACTGATTTTCAGGCGTCGTCGTAAACATTACCTCGTTTTGCGCGTTTTTGAAATCTATTCGTTAATTTCTAGTTCTGTTTCGGATATTTAAATATAAATCAAATAATTCAATGATCACTTTGTCTTTTTAGAAGTTTCAGTTTAACTGCAGTAATAAAAAAAAATAGTGTAGAAAGAGCTGCAATAGACTAGGCTAAAATTCTTCACCGGTACTTTTAAAAAACAGATTGTTGAATGCTATGAATCAGAATAATGGTTCGAAGCAAAATACCCCATTTTACAGGCGCCAACTCGCAAAACCACTCTTTAAATAAGCACCGAAAATTTTGCGATGGTAAAGTATAGGAAGAAATTTACGGGGGTCAAAGGTCGGGGAAAGGTCCATAAATCGCCTTATTCAGTCACAACCACGTCGCTTCTACTTGACGGCATCCGGAGCCATGACGTTTTATGCGCTTATTCGGCGCGTGGCAAGTCGCGCCTATTAGTCGTCATTTTTACACATTTCAAAAGGGGGGGGGGGGTTCGACCCGGAACATAAAACGGAGAATAGCATAAGTTTTGTTTTATGATTGTACGCGACCGATTTAAAACGCCTTTTTCGACATTGCGAATCGCAAAATTTCGGGTGCCACCAAAGTATACGTACCAGTGCATTTTCCCTTAGGATTCTTTGCATTACCGCCTTCACATTAGTACGTACAGTGCTGGAGCGCCGTAAGTGTTGTACGAACAACTCAGATTTGTCGAATTCACAAAAACGACGAATTAAAACAAAATGTAATCGCATTGTGTCCGCGGATTGTCACGATATTTTCTGAGTAGTATTGCTTTTACTTCGTCAACACAACCGCAGATTAAAATGATCACAATTAAATAAATGATAAAGCAAGGCGATGATTGTATTTTTAATTTACTATTAAACTTTAAATATATTTTTAATAAGTACTAAATCAAGTTGTACTTTCTGGTTTGCCGGTGAGAAAATAATCCGCGAACAAAAAAGGTTGGGAAACGCCGCTTTAGACAAAATTCTTCGTTTTCGAGGATATGAGATCAGAATCAAACTGGGTTCTGTAACTTTGAATATAGCATACTAAGTTTATACCTGATAATGCATATTATGATTCTTAAGGTAAGAAATAAGTTTGAAACTAATAACATTGCATCGCAACTTTGAAGGTTAACTTTAACGCTACCAAGCAGTTGAACACAATAATTAGGTTTTCAAGAATTCTTTCGTTCTTCTCATAATTGTGTATTTTAAGTTAATTTCTCATAAAATTGTTTCTTCCCTATTTTTGCTACTTGAATTAAGCAAACAAGGTGTCTCTGACTGGATGACTTTTACGCGACCCTTTCATGAATTGCTATGAGGTTAGTTTTATTATATACTTTACAATTACATTGATTGATGAACCAAGATGGCGTACACCGGAAAGTAGTATGTGTACCAGGTTAGGTTTAGGCCATAATTTTATTTCAATTTTCCCTACTTCAGTTCTATTACGAGTTAGGGGACTAGCCAAGTGACTCCCGTAGTATTTGTACTCAAAATTATGGCCTAATCGTAACCTGGTACACATACTACGTTCCGGTGTCCGCCATCTTGATTCACACACTTCAGGAGTCCTACCGAATATTGCATGATGAAAATCTATTTCAGAATCAGTTCAATCTAAATTTCAAACCGTGGCACGCTGACGCCTTATACTGCACGATAAGCTAATTCAAAAACATCAAACGTGTATAAGTTAGTTTACCTGAGGAAAAAGAATTCACAACAGATTTCATACGATTTATAGTAGTTTTCAACACATTCAACTTTGTTTGCCCCTCATCAAATGCACTCTGAATGTTGTTCATCGCTTGCGTGTTCGTCTGGTGAACTGAAATAAACTAAAATAATTTTATATCAGTAATACCAAATTAAAAATATTAATTAAATAATAACAAAACTATCCAACATGAAAGCAATGCTCAATTATTTGGACACGAAAGCCAAAATGAAGTAGTACGATATGCAATATGTCACAGGGATTGATCGTCTGCACACTGATTTATGTTGTCAACACATCATGTGGCATGCTTCCTGCAGGAATAGAAGTAGCGAGTGCGCCGCAATTTGAAGTTAATATGTGGCGATTGTTTGTAAGCGAAAATTGGACCTCCAGAAGTATGCGCACCAAGATGGCGCACAACCTGAACATAGTATGTGTGTACCGGTTAGGATTCAGGTTGTGCGACATCTTGGAGCGCATACTTCTGGAGCAGCCCGCACGCTTTCGGAAATGTGTATATTAGACCCACTAAAAAATGAAGTTTGCCGATCACTGGTTTAAAGTTTCCCAGAAACAAGATGGTACTACTATGAGCCAGTTATCGAGTTAAAAATATTTATTAATTATGGATGAAAATCAGTTTCGTCCATTTTATACCCCGTATGAAATTCAAAGATGTTTGAATGTTCGTTTCATGTCAATCAATATAAAAACTGTAATTGACAACAAAACAAAATGTGGAAAATTCTGCCGCACTTGAAATTTGATTAAAATCTTCTAATATAAACTTGAGTTCCAATAAAGCAGTGGTTCTCAACCTTTTATGACTCGTGGCCCCCTTTCGGAGACTTTTAGCACTCATGGCCCCCACTTTAATATTCCAGAGGTATTAATAGGGTTATTTTCATTGATAGATTCCAAATCCCATTATGTTAAAACAATTTGCACAAAAGAGAGCGAAAACACCCTGCGAAACAACCTTGTTGAGCAGCAAACTTGGAAAAACTGTAAGATTTCTTTTAAAGTGAAAAGTAAATTCAGATTTCAGCCCATCCCTGTGGCCCCCTCCAACTCCTCTGTGGCCCCCTTAGGGGGCCGAGGGCCCCCGGTTGAGAACCGCTGCAATAAAGGAATGTAATAATATTTTTTAAAATAGGGTCATCTCCGAGTAATACTGAATTTTCCTCCATTCTTAATGAACGATTTATAGACAAACATATAGAAGGCAAAAGCATACCTAAATAAATTTCTCAATGACAAAAAATAATATTTCACACCGTTAAATCGATAGTCGTTCCAATCCAAATATATACATTGAACTTTCCTTTCGGTATCCTTGCTCGTAAAATCTTTACAATTACATCATATTCTTGTTCGTTTTTTATATTAGCAACGACCATATTATGTTTTGTACATTTAGCATCAGTTGCGTTATACATCATCGTTCTACCAGGACTTATCTCAATCCCAAATATACTTCCATCATCGGCAATGTATATTTCTATACAAAATAAAATAAGTTAATATGGTACTTTCATTCTGAAAAAGAATCGACATACGCAGATGCAGGAACGTAAAAATCACCCGCTACTAATGCAAAAATGTGAGATTTGAGAAAAACATTAAAACGCTTCAAAATAAAATAAAAACTAGCAAATATCTAGTCAGTGTTTGGGTTAGTAATGGTTGTAAAATTTTAATTTTCAGCGCAATATGCATCCATCACTAGGCCATGTACAAAACCTGACTGAGTAATTACTAAATTTTTTTATTCTGAGCGTTGGCGCGGGTGTTTTTTTGGCGGGTGCTTTGTACAAGAGATCCAAGGTTCGACATACGCAGACTCAGAAACGTAAAAATATATTATTTTCAGATCATTTTTTTTATTATAGGCCAGATGAGGTTGTCGACAATAGTATTGAACCCGAGATGCCATTTGACAACTTTCAGTATATGTAGCACTCCCGTAATATGAAAATATAAAGCACATACAAAACATGGATAATCATGTAATCATAGTTTGAAATTACTTTAGACCAGTGTTTCCCAACCCGAGTCCGCGGTCTCAAATGAGTCCGCGGAGCGGTTGAATGAGTCCGCAACGAGCCAGAAATTCACTGCGGGCCGTAAACGTTTTTGCGAAACTTAACTATCAGCCAAGTTACGATTCACGTTAGAATTTACACAAAACATAAAGAGCAAGTTTATTCACATATCATTAATTGAGTCAATAATTAATGGTTACTGAGTAGTGCTGGGCAAATATTCGAATATTCTACTATTAGAATAGAAATTACTATTCGAAAATTGGTAACAAGTGGCGGACAGGTCACTCGTGCGTCGCTTAATCAAACGATTGGATTTCAGCTTGGCGGATTTTCGACGAAAACACGAGTCTGCACAGCAGGGGCGTAGCCAGGAATTTTCAAAGGGGGGTGTCTGAAATTTAGGTGTGTACGAAATGTCGCACAACCTGAAAATAGTATGTGTCCCCGGTTAGGGTTCAGGTTGTGCGTCAGCTTGGTACGAATACTTTCGGAGCGCCGAAATTTGTGATTGCCAAGTTCGACAGCAACAGGTGGTCTGGCCGGAGGCCGCAAAACGCGAGTTTCTAAGAGAACTGATGTTCTAAAAATTGCTATGTGTGATACAGAATGTTTCTAGAAATCGAAACTGAATATGTTAGGATTAAGGGCATCAAATGGAAATTGCGGACTGAATGGATGTTTCCCCGAGCATCGACTTCCTTGTTTACTTCGGGACATTGGCCAATCAGCAAGATGCAAAGAGTGACGTGGTTTCGCATCCGCTCAGACACTTTTCTCGCTCAGACTGATTTTCAGGCGTAGTCGTAAACATTACCTCGTTTTGCGCGTTTTTGAAATCTATTCGTTAATTTTTAGTTCTGTTTCGGATATTTAAATATAAATCAAATAATTCAATGATCACTTTGTCTTCTTAGAAGTTTCAGTTTAACTGCAGTAATAAAAAATTAGTGTAGAAATAGCTGCAATAGACTAGGCTAAAGTTCTTCACCGGTACTTTTAAAAAACAGATTGTTGAATGCTATGAATCAGAATAATGGTTTGAAGCAAAATACCCCATTTTACAGGCGCCAACTCGCAAAACCACTCTTTAAATAAGCACCGAAAATTTTGCGATGGTAAAGTATAGGAAGAAATTTACGGGGGTCAAAGGTCGGGGAAAGGTCCATAAATCGCCCTATTCAGTCACAATCACATCGCTTCTACTTGACGGCATCCGGAGCCATGACGTTTTATGCGCTTATTCGGCGCGTGGCAAGTCGCGTCTATTAGTCGTCATTTTTACACATTTCAAAAGGGCGGGGGGTCGACCCGGAACATAAAACGGAGAATAGCATAAGTTTTGTTTTATGATTGTACGCGACCGATTTAAAACGCCTTTTTTCGACATTGCGAATCGCAAAATTTCGGGTGCCAAAAGTATACGTACCAGTGCATTTTCCCTTAGGATTCTTTGCATTACCGCCTTCACATTAGTACGTACAGTGCTGGAGCGCCGTAAGTGTTGTACGAACAACTCAGATTTGTCGAATTCACAAAAACGACGAATTAAAACAAAATGTAATCGCATTGTGTCCACGGATTGTCACGATATTTTCTGAGTAGTATTGCTTTACTTCGTCAACACAACCGCAGATTAAAATGATCACAATTAAATTATGATAAAGCAAGGCGATGATTGTATTTTTAATTTACTATTAAACTTTAAATATATTTTTAATAAGTACTAAATCAAGTTGTACTTTCTGGTTTGCCGTGAAAATAATCCGCGAACAAAAAAGTTGGAAACGCTGCTTTAGACAAAATTTTCGTTTTCGAGGATATGAGATCAGAATCAAACTGGGTTCTGTAACTTTGAATATAGCATACTAAGTTTATACCTGATAATGCATATTATGATTTTTAAGGTAAGAAATAAGTTTGAAACTAATAACATTGCATCGCAATTTTGAAGGTTAACTTTAACGCTACCAAGCAGTTGAACACAATAATTAGGTTTTCAAGAATTCTTTCGTTCTTCTCATAATTGTGTATTTTAATTAATTTCTCATAAAATTGTTTCTTC
The DNA here is from genome assembly GCF_013122585.1 of Styela clava. Taxonomy (NCBI): domain Eukaryota; kingdom Metazoa; phylum Chordata; class Ascidiacea; order Stolidobranchia; family Styelidae; genus Styela; species Styela clava. The sequence continues at coordinate 63,706 of NW_024102645.1, forward strand.
CCTATTTTTGCTACTTGAATTAAGCAAACAAGGTGTCTCTGACTGGATGACTTTTACGCGACCCTTTCATGAATTGCTATGAGGTTAGTTTTATTATATACTTTACAATTACATTGATGATTGGTTACTCCCGAAGTATGTGAACCAAGATGGCGTACACCGGAAAGTAGTATGTGTACCAGGTTAGGTTTAGGCCATAATTTTTTTCAATTTTCCCTATTTCAGTTCTAGTACGAGTTAGGGGACTAGCCAAGTGACTCCCGTAGTATTTGTACTCAAAATTATGGCCTAATCGTAACCTGGTACACATACTACGTTCCGGTGTCCGCCATCTTGATTCACACACTTCAGGAGTCCTACCGAATATTGCATGATGAAAATCTATTTCAGAATCAGTTCAATCTAAATTTCAAACCGTGGCACGCTGACGCCTTATACTGCACGATAAGCTAATTCAAAAACATCAAACGTGTATAAGTTAGTTTACCTGTGGAAAAAGAATTCACAACAGATTTCATACGATTTATAGTAGTTTTCAACACATCCAACTTTGTTTGCCCCTCATCAAATGCACTTTGAATGTTGTTCATCGCTTGCGTGTTCGTCTGGTAAACTGAAATAAACTAAAATAATTTTATATCAGTACTACCAAATTAAAAATATTAATTAAATAATAACAAAACTATCCAACATGAGAGCAATGCTCAATTATTTGGACACGAAAGCCAAAATGAAGTAGTACGATATGCAATATGTCACAGTAGAATACTTATACCGCAGCTTGACGACTTTGCCCGCGGAACAGACACAAGGTGCGCCATATTAAATTACGTCATCAAACACAAAAAAACTCAATCAAACACAAAAAAGATCACATGGATTTTAGAAATAAATAAAGAAATAGCCTTCCAGCAAAAAATGCAATTTTCAACAACTAATGGAAATTTCAAACAATTGGTCCAGTATTTAACAAGAAAAGCAATGTTTTCACGACAATAAAAAGAGTAGGCTAATACTAACAACAGCATAATAACATAACCATCCATATTTACTTTTCGTGCGCGTTTTGGCAAGGTTTCTGCTGGTTTTTGACGACTTTTCACTGTCTTTGCACGTTTTGGCAGCTTTCTAGTGGTTTTTGACGGGTTTTCACTGTTTTTGCGTATTTTTTTCACGTTTTGGCAAGGTTTCTAATGGTTTTTGGCGGGTTTCACTGTTTTTGCACGTTTGGCAAGGTTTCTAGTGGTTTTTGACAACTTTTTACTGTTTTTGCACGTTTTGGCAAGTTTTTTAGTGGTTTTTACTGTCTTTGCGCGTTTGCGTATGTACCAACGATTGGCGTCGACTAACAGCTATCTTTTATTCAAGGTGAAGAAATAAACGTCTCTAAGTATCGATTTCTTTTCTCTTTTCTGCTGTTTAGTGACAATGACTGTGAGCTTGTGGAAATATTAGAGTTAACAAAGGCAAAGCTCTTGCAAGTACTGTGAACTTTAGTAAATTAGAGCTAGAGCAACAAATGTGATTGATTCATAGTATCTTGTGACATACAACTTCCGGTATTCCCGAAGTATGTGAATCAGAAGAGTGGACACCGGAACGTAGTATGTGTACCAGGTTGAGGTTAGGCCATAATTTTATCCCAATATTCCTTATTTTCGTTCTATTACGAGTTAGGGGGCTAGCCAAGTGACTCCTATAGTATTTGTATCTGAAATTATGGCCTAACCGTAACCTGGTACACATATTACGTTCTGGTGTTCGCCATCCTGGTTCTCATACTTCGGGAGTACCCAATTTCCTTTGCGCTCAAAAATTAACTGCGTATATATGCTTATCGGTTGTTCATCTCTAACCGGAGTTGATTTATTTATAAACACAGTATACAACATAGAGGAGCCACAAACAAAGCAACACTTTGCCAAGAAAAATTTGTCGAAACTTTTGTAAGCGAAAAGACTCCCCTATTCGTCACTATCTTTGACATCAAACACAAAATGTTCAACTAAGTTTCATAACCAACAGTTCAAATGCGACACTAATGATGAGCTTACATGTATATATGAGCTTACATGTACATACTGTACATGTATGTATTTGTGTTAAATTTTGCATATTGACGTGTCAATTTATTTTATTTTTTATATTGAAACCTTCTTTGTATTAAGTTGCACGAATACTCTTATTGTCTTACTGTGTGGGGTAGGGCAGTCTAAAGGCGAGTGTGCCAACTTTATAATTAAAGTTTATAAAGTCAAAATTGTCTTTGTTGTGAGAAATTGTAACCAATTTTCTTTGTAACTGATGGGCCAATCAAATCCCAATTCTCAGTATTTAAAGATGGTTGATTTCACTCATGTTTTTGGAATTTCGTCGGATCCTATTCGCCACTCACTTCACCTAATATTGTGACGTTTCATTTTTATTCAAGGAAACGCTTGTATATTACAGGGGGACCCAAAAAACTGAACCCATATAATATGCTCCAAATGGACTGGGTTCCGGTTTTTTTTTGGATGGGGGGGGGGGGTATCCCCATACCTGAAACGGTTTTGTATAGCCTATATATAGTTATATAGCCTATATATTTGATCATTGTCTACTTATTGTAGAAAGTACTTTAATTCAAAATGTTCAACTTACGAATAACTAATCCCAACATCAATCCAAGAAGGATGAGAAGTAGTAAAACGATCAACATAGAATGTTTCCTACAACTGTTTCTCAATACTGTGAAATATAACAAATTTGAAGTGGACTTCAAATGAATTCTTGAAATATATAACGAACACTTAACGATTTTTATAGTTGCAAAAACAGTTTCAAGTAAGAAAATATTATATGAAAAGGTGAAGCAAGTCGAGGATAGACAATCGATTTCCTGTATGTCAACTATCGTTTTAGTGTATTTATGCCGCCATACAAATATGTTTGACGTATACATGCCAATTTTTACGCCTATTACTTTCTGTGCGCCAGGTTAGGATTAGGCCATAATTTCAGGTACAAATACTACGAGAGTCACTTGGCTAGTCCCCGAAATCTTAATAGAACTAAAATAAAGCAGATTGGAATAAAATTATGTTCTAACCCCAACAAGATACACATACTACGTTCCGGTGTTCGCGATCTTGGTTCACATACTACTGGAGCGTCAATTTGAGAATGACTATGTTTCCGAACATATAATTGCAAAAAGAAAAAATAAAGAATACCTGTTCCCCCTCTGTCTTCTCGCACAGCGTTGTCCATTTTCCAATCTCAGTATTAAACGTATAATTCAAAACAACATTTTTGTTCAAATGGAAAAATATTTTAAATCATTATATGAACTGTACCAGATATTTTGGCCACTGGCAAGACTCCGACCAATCAACCGAGTTCGCCTCGACCTCGGAGTTCCTGGACGTAGCTATTTTTTACTCTAGTAATAGGTTGATTATTTATTTCTATTTTCTTAGACTGAAGCTTCTTAAATCTATTTTCTTTCTTTCCTCAATCGGCTTAGGGCTTAAATCTCATTTTGTATCTTTCGTATCTAACCAAGATTTTTTTTTATTAGCATATTCAAATATTTCTTTCTATTTCCAACTGCCTCAGTAATCGCTGAGAAAAACTCTGATGGCCAGTCTTTTTTAATTTGAAAATAAATTTATAGCATAGTTTTATTTTATGTGTATCCGTAGTATATTGAGTTATCATCATTTATTCAGTTTATTTAGCTTGTCGCCTTATTTTAAGGAAAATCTCACTAGTGCCACAGATTAACCTGGAATGAAATGGTCATCGTGAATAACTGTACTATATAACATAAGAACGATGCTCAAATAAAGATTCATAGATTTTTTCAAAAAACTATACGAAGAGAAAAAATAGCAATATTATTAGGAACAACAACAACACATAATAACTAAACAATCTCTATGTCCACTCAGTGTTCAATTAACAAAAAAATGCCATAAACCAGGTATAAATAACTTCTGTTTCGTACCCTCGGATTCCAACAAATAAACGACTTTGTGATGTGCATTCAGATATGAATAGGATATCAAATAATGCAAAGCGAAAGTTATTTTCGGTTTTATATCACGTGTTGCTAATGTTCGACTAGTAATGGATTTAATGACATAAAATGATGTAAATTATCTCAGAGTGTTCAAGACAGAATATAACTATTCTATAAAAAAGGCAATATCGATCAATTTTAATGTGGAAGCAGTACTGAGACCCATCACGGAAATAAAGCTAAGATTCTATCTTTTGTGTGAGAATGCGCAAGCACATCGGTCTCATTAAATGTATTGTCAACTTTATTATTTATTTAATACTATCGGTATTATTAAATTTTACTTTTTTTTTTTTATCTCAGTTCCTGAAATCGCAAAAAAAATTGGCCCTACCAAAGTGGGTCGTGATGAAAAAAGTTTAAATAACACTCGACTATAAAATCAATAAACAGCTGCATAATCCAGATAAAATAACTTCACGGATTCCAACAAATCCCAACTTTGTGAATTGCATCAGATATATGAATGAGAAAATCAAATAATTCAAAGCAAAAGTTATTTTCTGTTTTATAACATTTATTGCTGATGTTCGACTAGTAATGGATTTAATGAGATAAAATTGATGTAAATTATCACAGAGTGTTCAAGACAGACATATTAATATTCTATAAAATAAGGCATGATTTTATATGTTTTAAAGTTGTTTTTTCATGTCGATTATCTCTATTTGGGAGTTTAAGCTGCAGCATTGGTTGTAACATAATCGACGAAACTTGGTACTCCCGTAGTATGTGAAACAAGATGGCGAACACTGGAACGTAGCATGTGTACCAGGCTAGGGTTAGACCAATTCCTGGTGCAAATACTACGGAAGTCACTTGGCTAGTCCCCGAATTCGTAATAGAACTAAAATAAGAACAATTTGAATCAAATTATGGCCTAACCCGAACCTGGTACACATACTACGTTCCGGTGTCCGCCATCTTGATTCACATACTGCGGGAGCACCCAAAATTCAATACAAGTAATATCACATTTAGCTTCAAACCATGCCCTGTTCTTTTTTCTACACACCAGTTGTACTCGCTATTCAATTTTGAAATAGACAACCAAAATCGTAAGTAAATCGATCACAGACTCGATCGCGGACCCTCAGATCTGATTACTGTTGTGTGTTTAAAATAATTTTGTTTTAGTGCAGACAACATTTAAAAACCTGGGACATCCCCAAAAATCTGTAAATAACGTATTATTGTCACATCACAATTAATGGCCAAGTGACAGTAATTACCAATTTATCTGTCTATCGGAAGAATGAAGGATTTGTGCGCATGGTTATATTTCGATGTGCCTGAAGTTGTATTTGATTGCCGTGGAATGCAAAATTGCTCCTTAGCGTTCATATTAAATCGTATTATATTTGCCACTTGAATATCTGTGGTATACAGACGATGCACATCTTAATATAAAGCAGTGGTTCCCAATATTTTTTTGAAGCATTCCTGACTTGGCCTACTCTTTATTCCTCTCTCACTGCGGATAAATGAAAGATACTTTTGCCTTAATATATGTTATTTTAGCTTATTAGTAGTTATGCCCGAGACAACTTCTAAAAGGGGGCGCGGCTTAAAAAGTTTGAGAACCACTAGATAAGGTTCATGTTCATTGAGCGAGATTTATTTCAGCAAAACAATGTTTAAGAAAAGACAATATTCCAGATTTTTGTAGGAATAAAATGCAGTGAGTGAATAATTTAAGCTTCGAATTGTGTTGTCAAGTCAATACCTTCGTAAGCCCCGACATTTTGTTTACACTGTTATCTAGGTTTCATAATGTGAAAATAAAATAAAGAGACAGAAAATGAGTCGTCAAATATTTATTCTACGATTCGACACTTTATAATCAGCATAAAGTTACAATACGCTGTGTTCCAGTGCAGTACTGATCACTTTCACGGAACCCGAAACCATTGAGTGAAAGCAATGCAGATAAAATCAAAATTTATAATATCAGATTTTGAATCTGTTTGATTATACAATAATTGTAGAAAACTCAACTTGTATATATTAAGATTATGGATAAATGAGACCGAATCGAGGTATTAAATAATAAAATTAATGCTTGCCCAAAATATTTCTGGCTATTAGCAAAAACATGTTGCCAGTATTTTGAAATTGTGCTTCATTCTTAGATCTGCAGGTAATCGGAAACTCTTTGTCATGCAGATGTTCATCAATGTTAAAACCTGGTCTGTCTCATCCTACAGCAACCGGATCATATTGTGCAATCTGGCAACCGGGTTTGGGGGAGCAGTGAAACACCGTTTCCCCTTGACACCAGGATGAAGCGATGACAGAGATTAAGATAAAAATGACTGATGTTTTCATCTCGAGGTTTCAATATATTTAAGTTCAACCTGAAAAAAAAGGCTTGCGTTTGAGATGCGTTGGTTATGTTGAAATCAAATAAATTATTAGAATTATCAATGGTTTGCAATAGGGGTGGCAAGTGAATTTAATAACATACCTCAAAAATTTACCTTGAATCAGTTTTATGCCTGCTTTGTGTTTGAAAACAGGAAGCATACATTACTCTATATGCGCCTATTCGAGTCTGGGCAAGCCCAATAGAGCATATTGTTACCTGACTTTTGCCGTTGCCAAGGTTCAGACGTGCAATTATCGTGTGTCTTGACGGACAAACGATCCTAAAATACCTTCTGCAGTATGTGAATGTTATTATGTTACTCCAAGAATAGCGTGATAAAAAAAATGTATCTTACAAATATGTATAAAGACTATTCTATGTAAAAAAATTCAATAGCCAAAGATCTTACAATGGTTACGAATAACGCTGAATATAATATTATACGTCCTTCTATTACGAATATGTCGCTTCATCTATAAATTAACCACAACGAGACAACACGTTCTTAATTGTAAAGAGTTTGCAGTTATAAAGGAGGCAATTTTTAACTTCTTTTTAACGTGCGTGGTTGGCGGATGTGTCGCGATTCAAAAAGTGAAATATGATCCCCACACAATCCGTCATATTATCACGAATATGTCACAGTATCTATAAATTAATTAACCACAACGATACAACACGTTAATACCTGTAAAGAGTTTGCAGTTATAAAGGAGGCAGTTTTTAACTAAATATTCTTTTTTATTTTGGTTGCTCAATTTCAATTTTTTTTATTTTTTATTAACTGTTAGGCCATAGAGATTCACTCATGGCTATTTACGAACGTATGCTAGAGTTCTATTTGGCGATATAACTTTCAAAACCACTTCTCTGATCATCCAGAGCGGACTGTATGGCGTTCGACATCAGCTTTCTACCAGCATTAAAAAATAAAAAGTTTATGTGCGAATGGTCAATTGTATAAAAAATTCCTTTCAAATGCTGATGCTGGAGTGACTTAAAAAGTGAAATATGATCCACGATACAATTACCATAGCCAATTACGTAGCTTTTTGAAAAGACTTAGTCCACCTGTTGTCAATAAGTTGGCAATGGCCATACCACTGTTTTTTCAGCTAAGTGCTAATAGGACACGGAATTTTTGTGCAACAAAATGGGCCACAACAGAAAAAATGGATGAGAACCATTGCTTTAGCATTTATAACAGATGCATGGCTCATTCAAAAGAGACAAAACAAGCGTTTTTAAAAAGAATCATAGTCTTCCAAAATTGGGCTCGACCTTTATAAATGTAAAGTAGAATTATTTAAAGCGAGATAGCGGACGTATAGTGGGCACAACATTTTCTAGAAGGGTCCATCACCACTCTTGCAAGGTAAATTACATTGAAATAAGTAAGTACATAGATTTATTTTGATTATTGCAAAATATTTCTCAAGTACTTCAAACTTTAATGCTGCATATCTGACATGGGCAAACTACGGCCGGCGGGTGATATCCGACCCGCTGGGTAATTCAGTCAGGCCCGCCTGATGCCACAACCAAACTAAAACCAAATTTTGAACTTCAGCTGAAAAATAGTTCAAGGAATTCAATGAGATTAAATTTAGTTTTGCCATGAGGCTTACTGTTTTCCACTTTTGCTTTTGTAACACTGTAAATATTTTTCGCAAACCTGACACCTGTTGCAAAAATCTTGTCCACCCTGCTGTATACTGTGATATGATCCAAGATTTCAGTCCACAATTCTCAGATGAACAAATAGGTTTTATTCTCTGATTTCTACTTCCACGAAATTTATTGACTGATGATGAGGCAATTTCAAGATATCAAGACTTTACACTACAGCGTATAATGAATAATTATATCACGCAGTTTCGTATCTCAATCAGATAAGAAGAATCGCCTAACAAAATTACTGGATAAACATTGGCAACGCAGAATAATTGGTTATTTGTATTATTCTATTTTTAAGTAAATCGCAATAAATTATAAATTTAACTTTCTGAAAGCATTTAAAAGCAATAGCAAAGGTCCACTTACTTACACTACCGCGCAATTTCGCACGGACAAAGCCCATTCACAAGCGACATTACATTTTTAGAAAAGACACAAACGTTTTCTAAAGGGCGGTTTTTTCTTATAAATTGCGCAGCAATTTTTTAAAGGGACATAACTGATTTAGAAATAGCTTGGCGCTGTTAAGGAAACATATCAAAATATGTATAGACCGTTTTCGGAACAGGTATAAAATTTTCATAGACGTAGTATTTTAGAAGTATATTGCCGTTCAATAAAAGACGTACTTTTTGTTTATGGCATATTAAACATAACGTGAAATCATTTTCAAAAGTATTTGCTACTCTCGCTGTTTGTTCTCTTGCCCCACATTGATATACAAAATTTTTTTGTTATTGTCTGAATTTTCACGTATGTGTTCCTGCTTTTCGTTGACTGGTATTGTTGTCTGTTGCCAACCGCAGGTTTCTTTCTGGATCCACTAAACTGATTAACGATATCATTTGAACAATATCGAGAATTTTCAGCGCATAAAAAAATACGTTTCAATATTACCAGTATCATAAGCGGTTTCTATCTTTTAAACTTGAGATTCTATCGAACTATTCTATCTCCTCATACAATTACATATAATTCAACGGCACTACAGAAGTGTATGTACTACTATGGAGGTAACTAATTTTGTTCGCCTACTTTACACCAAGTTGTGTAAAGGGACTGAAACCTATGGGCAGGGGGTATATTCACTTGGCTAACACAGACAGTCCTCGAACTCGTAATAAAACTAAAATAAAGAAAATTATGATAAAATTATGGCCTAACCAACACAACGGGAGTACTGCCTGAGTTACATCAATGATAGAGCATTTGACGTAATATTGCGATTGTAACAGCGATATTGACGCATTCAAGTTAAGGTGCTTTTATTCACAGTTTGAAGTAGGTGTTAACTATTATCATGACCAACTTTATCTGCCTTATGAGGCGTGACTTATTTTTGCATAGGTAGGCTAACTTTGATTCATTCGATATCAATTATAATAGCCATTTCGCATGTTGAGCGTCCTGATGTTACACGGGAAGATTATCAAATTGCTCATGCGGCAACAAAAACCCTTAACCGTAGTATCAAAGCTTTTCGTGATGGGGATGACCCAAATAAATTTGCTATTTGGTTTAATGCTAGTTTATACCATACCGAAGCTAGGGATGACCCTGCAAAAGCAATTTGCTTGTATGGTTTCATTGATGCAGATGTTCTTGCCCGCTTGAGAACTGTTATTCCTGCCCAAGACAGTTTTAATTCTGATGCTATTTTACAATATTTGGTAAAGTTTTCTGGTTCAGCTGGTGAAACTAGCCCCCAACAGAAATTTAGAGATCGCATACAGCAGGTAGGCGAAAGCTACACCGCGTATGCACAGGATCTCGAACATTTGGGTTATTTGGCATTTGGAAAAACACCGACTACAGAAAAAATACTGTGTCAACAATTTAAGCATGGCATTAGAAATAAAAGAGCTAAAGAGTTTTTAGATATGGTTGGACCTATGAATACATCTTTTCGTATTTTTGCTAAATGTTTAATGGAGAGAGCAGCAAACTCGAGACAATTTGCATATGATTATGTGGATCCAAATGATTCACAGCATTCGCAGGTCAATGCGATGAGCTCAAAGCCAAGATATGACGGTAGTCGAAATGGCGATTCCAGACGCCAAAACTATCGTGGGAAACAAAATGGCCGCCGAGGCCGTGGATCACGTAACAGAGGTCGGGGTGGCCGTGGAGGTTTCTCCGGCGCACAAGAACCTCGAAATCCCGATGGTTGTACTTACTGTAGAAAGACCAATCATACAGAGGAGAATTGTTTTGCTCTACAGAAAGTTTTACGTAGATACCAGAATATAAAGATTAAGGATGATAAACAGTCCAAACCCGATGTTAACACAGTGTTAAACACGGAAGGGTTGGGGAACGAGGCCAGTCACCAACCCGAGAAATAGATTCCAATATAGATCCCGAATCAAATGAACGGCCTGTAAATGAAACTGAAAAACCCTTGACAACTAAAGCATATGAAGAATATGCTAAGAAAGTCTCGAACACCCTTTCCAATGTTACTAACCAGCACAGGGAACTGTGTACTCCCGCTTATACCGACATTTTGATCGGAGATAATTTGCATGCAAATACTATCATAGATAGTGGTGCTGGTGCCTCTTTCATTTCATCTTCTCTGTGGAAAAAAGCTAGCAAAAGTCAGGACATAGAATCCGTCACACAGAGATTTGAATGTTATAGGGGAGAACCTATTAATATTAAAGGTAGAACTAAAATACGTATTCGTATTGGAAGTATAGACGACTATCACATGTTTTTTGTAGCAGAAGACATTAGGGGTAATGTCGATAAGATATTGTTAGGAAACGATTTCCTTAATAAATATTCCTGCATTATTGATTACAATGACTGTAGTCTTAAGATTGGGCAAAGCTGCATTTATTTTACATGTGAACCAACCCCATATCCAAGACGCACTTACAAAGTGTCGTCAATAGATGAAGTCGTAATCCGACCATCTGAAACTGTCGTCCTAATGGGAAGTCTGATGGGTGATAATAATGACACAGACATTAACACTAATAATATTACCGAGACTGATTTTCAACCTATTTTTCCCGATAAGTCAAGTGGAATAGAACCGACCCGTACTTTTGGTTATTTTGAATATAGACTTCCTTTGCAGCAAAAGGAGTCGGCTCTTGTATCTAACTTTGTTTCATATTCTATTGATGCCCAAATACCGGTTCGTATCACGAACCCAGGACCGTTTTCATTGAAAGTTAATAGAAATCAACTGCTTGGTGAGTTCACTCCTATAGCAGGTTCAGGTGAGGTTTTCAATGCTTCACCCAATGACTGGATTCTTGTTGATAACACGTCAGGTCACTCTTGTTGTAATATTAACGTGACCGAAAACACGAAAAAGAATCCACCTAAGATTAATTTGAAAGAGAAATTTGCAGATTTTCGTTCGAAAGTATCTTTTGATGATGTGAAATTAACTCCTTCAGAGAAGGAAGAATGGTATACTTTTCTTGAACAGAATTTCGATATTATGTCTTCTAGCCCATGGGATCTGGGTAGAACAAATTTATGTGAACATGAAATTCCAACGGTCGGGGGACCGATTCGTTTACGTCCAAGGCGTGAACCACATGCCTTTAGAGGTGAAATTAAAAGACAAATACAAGAATTGCTAGATAATGGTATAATTCAAGAGTGTGAAAGTCCATTTTCTTGTCCTATTGTACCCGTAAGGAAGAAGAATGGTTCTCTTAGAATTTGTTGTGATTATAGATTTTTGAATGACATTACAGTAAAACAGAATACACCCTTACCTAGAATTGATGATGTTTTAGATGCCCTAGGTGGTGCTAAGTATTTTTGTTGTCTAGATTTTACTTCTGGTTATTACCAAATTCCTATTGCAGAGAAGGACAAATATAAAACAAGTTTTGTTACATCTACTTCACAGTACCTATTTAATGTACTTCCATTTGGTTTAACTTCTGCCCCTGCTGTTTTTGTTAAGCTAATGAGACGTATGTTGAAAGGATTAGAGTATCAAATTTGTGTGTGCTACTTAGATGACCTTGTTGTTTATGCTTCAAATTTAACCGAATTGAAGTCCAGAATTTGCCGTGTTTTTGAGCGGATTCGTTCCGCGAAATTGAAACTCAATGTCGGCAAATCGAAATTTTTGTGTAGTAAGGTGAAATTTCTTGGTCATGTTGTAAGTAGTGAAGGTGTTTCTTCAGACCCTGAGAAAGTTAGTGCTGTAAAGAATTGGCCTGTACCAAAGACTGTTACAGAGCTAAAATCATTTTTAGGATTTTTGACGTACTATAAACGTTTTGTAAAATCATTTTCACACATTGCTGATGTATTGTATAAACTAACTTCCAAGAACTTACAGACTTTTGTATGGTCTTCAGAAGCTGATGAAGCATTTTGTTTGTTAAAAGAGAAATTTACTTCTTTACCTATTTTAGCTTTTCCTTCACACAAAATGGAGGACACATATGTTTTAGATTGTGATGCTTCGATTATAGCTATTGGATCTGTTTTGAGTCAAAAACAAAATGGCGACTTACGCATTATCGCGTATGGTAGTCTGGCTCTTAACAAAGCCCAGAGAAATTATTCCACAACCAAGCAAGAACTGTATGCTATTGTGTACTTTGTCCAACATTTTCGAACTTACTTGCTTGGAAAGAAATTTACTATACGTACAGATCATGCCTCATTACAATGGTTAAAATCTTTTAAAGGTTCCTGTAGATTGTTTTGTAGGTGGCGAGATATTCTTGCCGAATATAACTTTGATGTAATTGTTAGACCTGGTAGATTGCATGGCAATGCTGATGCCTTGTCTAGAATTCCCCAAACTGAAATTCATGAAGTTTCAGTTGCAGATAATTGTGTTCTTGATAATCATTATTTAATGAGACACCAACAGGCAGATCCAGACATTTCTGTTGTATTATGTTGGATGGAGAATAAATTAAGACCTGAAATTGATGAGATTGAGAAATTTTCCCCAGATTTGAAAACCTTATGGTCAAAATTTGATGATTTGAAAATCATTGATGACGTATTATATAGACGTTTTGGAGATTCAGCCCTTGGAAAAGATTCTTATAGAATCGTGGTTCCCAAAGTTTTGATACCCTTAGTACTTCATCATGTTCATGACAAAAGTACTTCAGGACATTTTGGTATGAGAAAGACTCGTTTACGAGCAATGCAATTTCATTATTGGCATTCGTTGTATGAAGACGTAAATGATTTCGTTAAGTCTTGTTTGAACTGTCAGTCTAGAAAAAATCCAGTTCCTGCTCGTAAAGCACATCTGGTTCCCACAGTTTTGAGTGACATTAACGAAAGAGTTAGTTGTGATATTCTCACGATTTCAAAGTCAAATACCGGTAATAAATACATTTTTTCCATGATTGACAACTTTAGTAAATATTTACGTTGTATAGCAATTCCTGATCAAAAAGCTATTACAATAACACCTATCTTTGTTTCTGAGTGGATTTGTAATCATACCCCACCGAAGTCTTTGCATTCCGACTTAGGTTCGAATTTTGAAAGTTTTATTTTTAAAGATATGTGTAAAGAATATGGTATTAAGAAAACCCAAACGACTTCTTTTCATCCGATGGGTAATGGATGTACAGAAAGATGTCAAAGGACTTTGTTACAAATTTTATCCCATTTAACTGTTTCTAAAAAATTATCCTGGGATCTTGTTTTACCATTGGCGTGTTATGCTTATAATACTGCCATACATGATTCGACCGATATTCCACCTATCACATTGGCTTATGGAATTGTACCAAATGATACTCCCTTTGACTTGAGAAATTCAACAAAAACGATAAGCGACATTTCCCACGGAAGTAATTCTCGTGAAATTGATAGCACATTAGATGTTATGTCTAGGAAAGATTCCGTTGCTTTATTGGCGCGAAAGCGTCTTGAGAAATCTCGTAAATTAATGGAAAAACAGTATAATAAGACTGCTATTTCTAATACTTTTCAAGTTAATGATTTAGTAATGCTTTATACACCTTCTGTACCTATTGGTGAAACTACTAAAATTGCTTATTTATGGAATGGTCCTTACAAAATTATTACAGTTTTGGAAAATCAGAATTTTCTGATTGAACCAGTTGATGAAAACATTAGGAAATCCCATCCTAGTATACGAGTCCATTTCAATAGGCTCAAACCCTTTATTACAAGACGTGAATCCTTGGTTTGTCGTGGTGCTCCCGATATCCCTACTTCACCATTAAAACATTCAAAACCCCTTGTTTCGAAAACTCGTGTTTCGAAATTACCTACTCATTTTGATGATTTTGAATTGTATTGATTTTGTTTTATTATTAATTCAGTATTTTCATATTATTGTGTGTGAATTTAATTTTAATTGTATTCTCATGCTTTAAAATTTTATTATTGTAGTGCTTATTATATATTTCAATGTAATTATTTTTAGTGTGTGATTTTTCCTATTATCGCATTATATTGCTTAATTGTATTTCAATATTTTTAATTATTGTATTTTCCCAAGCCTAAGTAAAACGCCTTCATCCTGATCAGATGATGAATATTTTTTCTTTCGTATTTTTTCATTGAAATTACTTGTATCCATATTTGGTGTGAAAGAAATTCCCTACGTAAATTTCTTTCTTCATAAAGAAGGGAGGTGTAACGTAATACGTATGTCTTACGTTGGTTACTAATGCGTATACGTTAGTTCTCTCGTTCTGTTGTATGACGCTTTGACGTTGTGCGTTTGTACAGTATCGTCTCGTATTTTCATTTCGTTACTTTATTCATTATATTCATTCCGTATATATTGCTTCACTTGCACTGCACATGTATCTTATCTTACATTCTTATGAACACTTGTAATACACTAGTGCACCGTTGTAGCGGTGTTGATATTTCTGACTGATTTATATGTATATTGGGACAACAGAATAGCCGAGTATTTCGCCTGTATTCCAAAGACAGTTCAATAGTCGTTAGCGAGGAAGACGGTCTTTTTCTACACTGTCAATCGCCGTCGCCTTTAACCCTCGCTACGTTACATATATATGTCAATCCAGCCGGTCAAATGGTATGGATAGATTCGGAAAAACCGAAGTCAGGCCAGATTTAGACGATAAGGGGCTTTGGGCTAAAACGTATCACGACGACGAATAGTCGATGCCAAATTTTGTCTATTTTGGTTCAGACAATCTGCAAGAGAGAGTACGATGGTAAGAGTCATATTATCATTATTCACTTACAAAATCGAAAGCGATGTGCCTATCGACCAAGATCTTTTGATGTAGATGTCTCCGAGACGCGGACCCGCGGCACACGACTAACGGACGATCATTTGCATGATGTCTTAAGACTAGAAAACCAATGCAAAATAAGGCCAAACATTTAGGGTCTCATTCATGTTTAGTTTTGTGTGAGATTCAAGTGTAATTTCAACAAATGCAAATTTTCTTTGCTAATAATATTTTTTTATTGTTAGTTGAGAGATCGGGACCTTGCTTTGAGCAGACTTGAAACTCTACTGTACGTATTATTCCCACATTCAGTTAACGGCCCGCTAAAAATATTATCTTTATTGATAGTTAAGAGATCGGGGCCTTGCTTTGAACAGATTTGAAATTCTACTATAAGTGCTATTTCCACTTAAGAGTTTTGGGCTTTTGACTATACAGTCATGTAAAATCTACCAAACTAAATATGATAGTTTTGTATTTTTATTTTAGCCCGCTTCTATACATTATTTGCAGGGTAATTCATCATACTACGGTGCATGATGTGATAGCCAGATTTTTTTTTTTTTTGTACCAATGTTTCAAGATTACCAAACAGGAAATTTTTAGTTTTTATAATTCGTGTAAATTTGAAATATTTTGTCCAGTTATATAATGAGCGTTGTATGCATGGGAGAAACAGGTATTAGATTGGGATTATAAGCCTATTAGTCGTTGTCCAGACAAGCTTAGCGGAATTACTGGGAATTTCAGGGTTATTTTACGACTAACTTTTAGTAGCATATGCAAAGTTGCAATCTTCAACAGATTAGCTTACTTTTAAATTACTTTTTTTTTACGGTAGATTTTAATCGCATTTGTAACTTTATATTTTCAATTTATTGCGATTTTCTAAAAATAGAATATTGCTAGAAACTAAAATTAATTTTGCGGTGTCATTGTTTATCAAATAATGAACGTCACGCTCAACCGCAAATCCGATTAAAATCTGAACTGCGTCACGACATACCTGCGCGTATGCTTCTATATATATCCGATTGCGGTAAATTTTTGAGCATAAGATGAACTTCCTCAGTTAAATTTAATGTCGATTGTATGCTCATATTTTGAAAGTGAGAAGTAATTGATAATTCTAGCCAATAAAAGAGTCCAGTTGCACACTAACACAAATGAAACTAACACAGATATACATTTGTGTTAGTGTACAGCTGGACTCATTAAGCATAGTCATGTTTAGTCCAGCTACAGCATCCTTGTATTATACGTATGGGGAATCACTAGCATAAAGGCATAGAGGAAAGATAGGGAGTTAGTCTCGGGAAATCCAACTCAAAGTTAGTTTAATTAATAATGCTTGTATTTTAATATTTATAGTGATTTGATAGACGTATATAACTATTGATATTAGGAATTCTCATACCGTAGATTAGGTTTTCTATAAGTTCGTCTATTTTGTGACCATAAATTGTCGTAAATAAAGTTATATGACAATTCCAGTAATGCAACCAAACCGGAATATTTGGTTCATTATATAGCAGGACACATTCAGAAAAAGTTTGATAATTGCAAGAAAATATGTACAGTATTCGATGTGCATTAGCCAACGAGAGTAGAATCTTTACATAATAAATTAACCATTCATGTTTTATATACCCTCCAAAAGGCCATGACGCTTTTAAAAATAAAATGTTGTTCCCCCTTTAGAAGAATTAGGTGTTGGCGAAAAGTAATTTAATTCAATTCTAAAACCCTACGTCCTATAAGGCATAAGGGTAACTGAACCTAGATATAGTCTTTATGGAGCTAAAAAAAAAAGGAACACTGGCGTCGCAGAAAGACATCATGCTACTCGGTGCGGTTAAGCGTAAGGCAAAGCTAAGAATAACGCTCAAAAATATTGGGAAAAGGAAAAAAACTTGAGATTAAGTCAGCAAAAATAGTCAATGTCAAGTATTTGACTTTGTCTATTTTGGTTCAGACAATCCGCAATTGAGAGTCATTTTTTTATTCATCCACAAAATCGGAATCAATGTGCCTATCGACCAAGAGCTTCCAATGCAAGGGTCTCCAACACGTGGCCAGAGGCACACGACTAACGGACGAGCATTTGCATGCTGTTAAGACTAGCAAACCAACACAGCATAAAGTCAAACATCAACTTTCTTACAGTGCCAATCATCCTGCATACGTTGAAGAATAAGTTTCATGTCTAGCTTGGTTAAGATTCAAGTGTAATTTCTACAAATAAATTCAGATTCATTTTGTTCCATTTACTTTTGTACCTAATTTGTTGATTTGTGGCATGCGTCGTCAATAAAGTTAAAACCATGACATATTTTGAGTTGGAGACGCCTGTCCAAATCCAACACTTTAATTATGCTTGTCTTGATTCTGTGGTCAAAACAAATACCTTACAAAAGCCCAATAGTTAAAAAGAGGTTGAAATCTGCGAATTTGCGTCCTAAGCTTGCAATTCATACAAAATTATATATATGTCAAAATTCATTTGAATTTGGTGGGTTTACGCAGGGATTCCCAAACTTTATTGGGCGCGGGCCAAAATCAGAATCGGAAGAAAGTTCGCGGGCCAGAAGAGTGTAGCGACCTTAAGTTTGCGACGGTTTCGCTGGGGTTCTGTCGATTCACTTTCATTTGACATTTTTTTGAAACATGTTTGTTTGACTCATAATGGCGCTTATTGTCTTATTTCCTCATATATGGAATAGTTCGTTGGCAAAGAAGACAAATCGCCGAAGTTTGATTTCTTCGAATGCAGAAATACAAACGCTCACATTTATTCAAGGAACGTCTGTTTTCAGCGTCTAGTTTTGGTTTGCTTTTTGGTATCTCTAAGCTTTCTAACGTGACTGTTACGATAAACACGTTTTTAAACTGTGGTAGTGACATAGCAACTAGCGGTATCTAGATCGCAAACAGGTAGAAACAACACCATTTCACTTAAGCTCGGCGGGCCATTTTAAATCGAATTTGGCCCGCGGGCCGCGGTTCGGGAACCCCTTGTTTAGAGTATTCGAGTAGATAAGAAGTCTTAATCAAATATTCAACATTAGCGGTAACTATAAATGATGTTAATTCATGTAAAAGTTTTTATAAATGGATCAAAAATACACCTTGTGTTTGTTCGCAAACACCGTTATTTGTTGCAGATCATTTACAATTTTCATTTACATCGACATAAGAAAATAGACAAAATTACACTTTTTACTCAGTCGCTACTTAACTAAGCTGAGATGAAAATTGCTGTCGTTATTATCCTAATCTACGCCATCACTACATCATGGTGTCAAGATGAAACAATGTTTCACTGCTCTCCCAAACCTGGTTGTGACATAGCACGATGTGATCCGGTTGCTGTAGGATGGGACAGACCAGGTTTCAACATTGATGAACATCTTCGTGACATGGAATTTCCGATTTCATGCAAATCCAATAGTACTGTTCTCAGCTGGCTTGATTTAGCATCCAGAAATTTGGGTAAGTGGTAATTTATTTGATTTATCAATTAACAAATTATCGTTTCTTGTTTATTGTGGGTGATCACTTAGCAAGTGTTGTGTCTGTTTTGGCCGAGTGAATATACCCATAAGTTTTGTCCTTTCACTCAACTTGATGTAAAGTAGCCAAACAAAATTAGTTACCTCCATATTCGTACACATACTTCTGGCGCGCCCATCATTCTGTGTTTGCGATTGACAATGTCATATATGCGTGATGCAGACTAATTAATCAAGACCAATCTTTAATATTTGCATTCAGATATAACAAATATCAGAATGGGATTGAACAAATTGGAAAACAAGTTTGACGAAAAAATCGGCATATTTGGAAAAAACATTTTTGGTCAGTGTTCAAAATATAGTTGATACTTGTTGGTGACAATAAAATCTTAAACTTTCTAGCTTTTTGTGATTTCTGTTAATTGTATTTTAAACTTTCATTCTATCCTAAAAAACTCCGTACAACGTACAGCCGACTGTTTGCTAAGGTCTATGCACCAAATCTACGTTTATGACAAAAGACTAAAAGCCATATTGAAATCAAACAAACCGAACTGTCGATTAAAACCTTATGAATGTAAATGAGTTTTTGTACGGTTTGATTATATAATTTGATTTTTTAATTAGATATATTTTTTTAGGAAAAATTTGAAACGTCATTGTCAGAAAATTAAACTCTTGTATAAAATGCAACGCTGAATTTGTCAATTCCTAAAATTTGGTAAGAAAATATCTCAATTCGACTCTATTGTCCACGAATGGTTTAATAGATTAACGGGTGTGAAAACTGCGGCCCGCGGGCAAAATGCGGTCCGCAAAGAAAAATTGTGCAGCCCGCGAGGAAATGCCAATTTTCAATGGTGTGTCCGTGAAACGAATTTTTAGTTTAGTTAATCTGGTCGAGCGAGCTATTCCAATCTTTTTGCGTGTCAAAGCCTATACCATTACCTAAGTGGCACTTTCATATTACCAAAAATTATCAAAATCCTGTTGCAAAATAACAATGTTATAAAAACCTGTTTCTCACTGGAGTCAGAAAATTTGAATAGCAGCTTTATTTATAAATTTATGCGTTTTAAGTAAGTTTTATCGTACGCTAATAAACCATTGGCAGATATTTGTATTTATTAGCAGAACAGTTTCGATTTATTTTAAAACTATTCCAACTGGGAATAGTCCTTTTCCAAATCCTGATGTTTGGAAAATCACAGAATTTCATTATTGTATCTATAAACGTCTAAATGGGAATGACGTCCTGTGATCGGTAAAAGGAGAATGAATTGTCTTGTGTAGACAGGACCAAGCCGATGAAAATGAGCTCCTCATTTGAAGAGGCGTTTTGTGCCTTTATTTTATTCGAAACACTCTTCTATTTTCAAACGTTGGCCATGTGACAGCAGTGACGAATAGCAGAGCTGACTTAGTGCCGCGCGATCCATTTTTTGTATCTAGATCCGAGGTCCCAACTTAGGCGGACTTGGTTGTTTTTTGACGGTAGCACTAGGCCTGCTCACGCTACAAGTAATAAATGTTTTCAAATATAACAATTCATCATACAATGTGTGTAGAAAAAAGTGGCCGAAGTAAACTGAGAGGAAACGTATTTCCTTAACCACAAAAACATTAAACCACAGCGTCTGGTGTGTTTCCACGAACATCCGTCACGAAAGAATATAATTTCAAGCGACATTACAAAATCAAACACGAGAAATGATACCAAAAATTCCACGTTTTTTTTTAAATACTTTATATAGTTTCCTTGAAAAACAGATTAGAACGATAAAGTCTCATTTTTAAATATATTTGAGAAGAATAAACTCTCAATGTTTTGATAACCTTTGGGTTTTCTCCAACCGCGCCCGCGAGATCTCCTCAAAAGATTTTGCGGCCCTTCAACCTCGCAACCTTGGACCCCCCCTGATTTAGATTATAACGTTCGTCGTGATTTAGTAAAACTATTTGGGAAAATTCATTTCATTTCCAAACAGAAAATGACAAGTGTTGCAAACAAATTAACCAGCAATCAACTGCAATAAACAATCTATCGAAGAAAGCTATGAAACAATTCACTGAGATCAAACAGTTGAAGAAAGGTTTGTAACAACTTGATTTTAGATTTACTTGTTTGAAGAGTGGTAGGAACTGTACGTAACTTGAAAGGCCTTCTGTTTTTGCTATCAACATTATATTTAAATCATTTTCAAGTTATCGATCAGTAACATTGTTTTCTTATGGCTGAAACATTTTTTGTGATAATATTAAATAAGGAATAAATGAGGCTTATTTTTTAAACTCATAACGTCCATAACATGATATAGAACGAACGATTAATGAGCGGATATTTTTAATTTTAGAATTGGCTCAAGTTGAAGAAATCAATAAAAAAATTTGAATGAAATGAAAAGAGGTGAGATTAAACTGCTGGGCCTTAACGCTTATCTGCTATTTTATTAAAATGTTTTGACCTTTCTTTATGGTCGTGGGTAACAACTAACATGACTCTTTTCTTTGCTTATTGAAAAACAATATATATATAAATTAAACAGTAGTTGAACTATGTATGTCTGAAGAAGTCTGACCTTGGTCAGACGAAACGTTACAGAAATATATTTGTGTTAGTGTGCAGCAAGACTCTTGAATCACTTAGAATATATAAATTAAATTTGGAAAAAATATGATATTCTGTACTGAGCTACTGAATGGGATTCTTCTACTACAGTTCAAGACATGATTAGCAGGTTGACAGAACACAACGAAAAAATGAAAAAAAGATAAAATCTTTCGAATAATATTCTTGTTAACAATATATAAATATATTTGGCTAAAAACATTCCTCGTAGGTCATTGAACTACTCTAGGAAGATATGAAAAAATTAGAAACCAAAAACTGCTTTTTCATAATGACAAATGAATAGATTTTCCAACAATCTGTGTAAATTTAGAAAGGAAAAGTAACAATAATTAAGAAATTGTATTTTTCGAATTGAAATGTATTTCGAAATATTTCATGGTCAATGGAAATTCAAACTTCTCAAATGGTTGTGGATATTTATTGCCTTGTCTAATATTAGTGAGAGCGTTTCAAATAAATTTCCAACTATAATACGGAATAATTAAAAAAATAGAAATTTGTAAAGATTGATTGTTGTTTAGACAATTATGTAGTTTCTAGCATTTATATTAACATTTAGCAATATCCCGTATTGAACAAAAACTTGCTGTAACGGAGAAGCCTCAGATGCTTCTAAATAGATCAAGACAGATCACCAAACCAACAACAAAGACTCAGACAACAATGAAACCGACTCCTGCCCTAGGTAAAATTTAATTTAGAATCATTCAATTTGTAAACTGCGAGTATTTGACAAATGTTTCGCATAAAAGTTGAAATAAATTGATAGATTCCATATGATTATTTACTTGATTATAGTATTTTCTTATGGTAAATTAGGGTCAAAATAAACGTTAGGCATTATATAATAAACCTGACTTGTTGTACGTCCCAATTCTACCACTGCGTGTAAAACCGTATATTTGATTTTAAAATATTGAAGTTCAATTTTTTTCCAAGTTACTTGGTGCTTTTTGTCTAAATCAAAGATTTTTGAAAAAAGTGCTTGACGAATTTATCTATATCACCACGGGTGGTCGTTACTTTTCAGAAAACTGCAAATTTAAGATGGGAATTATATGTTATTTTGCTTTGATACTGGGTCAACCTGATGTCGACTATGAAAATGCAACTGAATTTTGTAAGGAACGTAACGCAGATGTTGCTTTGATACAAAATGAAGCATCTTACAATGTAATTGTGAATTATTTGAGAAAAAATATTCCCAAGGGAAAGTCGGAGATCAGAATATGGACAAAGTTACACTTTGATCCAATGGTTAGTGTCGTATGGTTATGCTATTTATACTTGGATGGGGAATATAGAAATCTGATATCAGGGGTAGAATGTCGGGTCAGGCGCGACAGAGAAAAGCCCAAAGGCTTCTCGAAGTTATATCTAATTTAAATTTTTAGACTTCTGATTCGAAACACAATTTAAGACTAAAGAAAAATATGAATCTCACAATTTCGAAAAAATAAATAGAATCAGGCGCGCTTGCCTAACAATACCAACGTAACAGGGATCGCAAAAAATGTTTTGGCGCAATTCTTGCGGCCCCTAGAAGTTGTTGCGCCAGCGTGGTCGCGACCCCCAGTTTAGGAAGCCTTGCTTTGAGGCACAACCTAATAGGATACTTGCAAAAATTTTCAAAAGTTTTGTCGCGTACCACATCGCAAACAGACAATAGTTTGTATTATGAAATTTGCAACGTAGACAAAATCCCACAAAAGACTATTTTCTCACTCAAATTGATGTCCTAGAAATCAACTGCTTTGAAAACGTTTTTATCGGACCAAATTTAAAATGTTAATCCTCAAAAGAAAAATTGAGATACTAATATTCTTCAGATATCACAAGACTTCAGTGATAAACGCCATTTACCAATAAAGTTCTTCTTTTTTTCAGACTCGTGTCGTCACACCTGCAGATTCCTTTATTAAATGGTTTCAATATTATCCATTGACTGGAAGTGATTATAAATCTTATACAAATGTTCATCTTTATGTCACTCCCAAGTCGAATAGAGGGTATCAAGCGATGTTCAATAATCCTCCTAGCTGGAAGGTTCATGGAGTTCTTTGTGAGATCCAGAACTAATGAAACGTCTGCCTGGTTACAATTTGTTTCTCCGGATCTATCATCAGTAAAATTAGTATTTCTAACAATGGGCAGTATAATATAAATCATTGATTTGTAATTTAAAATCATTACCTAATTTGAATTTATACCAGGGGTGGGCAAAGTGCGGCCCGCAGGCCAAATGCGCCCCGTGAGGGGGAAATTGTGCAGCTCGCGGAAAAGTGCCAATTTTGAATGGTGTGCGACTAGTTTTTAATTTAGTTTGATCTGGTTCCCGTTGCGTTGAAAGCTTATATTCGAGTCCAATTTATCATCTATGCCTATGACGTCACAACGCCATAACAGCGAAGCGAACAACGCGATTCACAAAGCTGTCACTTGCCGAGCAGCGAACAATTGAAAGGAAAATGCGGAGCAGACGCTAATGAATTTGTAAGAACGGGAAATTGTAGATTAGGCAACTGGAAAGCAATTTGAAAAAATTGAATATTAAGAGATACAAAAGCTAAATGAGTTTTGGTTCCAGCCTATCAGTTGATTTTGTTTAAATCTAATCTAGAATAAAATTTGACAGCAATATGTTTGGAAATGAATCTTGTCGTATTATACCGAAAATATCTCAACTAGGATAACTTTCCACATTTGAAAAAAATCATGGCTTCAAATATGGCACTTTTCAGTTACATATTTATTTCTGAAATGGACGTCATATCGAATTGCTAGAACTTCCATTTAAGCAAATTCGGATAAAAGTATTCGGGAAAAGAATCCAGCAGCAAATTTCTCTCTGAATTCGTTTAAATTGGGTGTGACAATATATTTAAATTACAATTTTATGAAACTTATGCGTTTTCTGCAAGGACCCCTGACGATGACGACATGAGATCAATATCAAAAATACACTATTTTGTGCCTGCAACTAATAGAAAGTCTATGATGAAAATGCGGCCCGCGGTTTACCCAGTTATTGATATTTGGCCCGCCTGCGAAAAAAGTTGCACACCCCTGATTTATAAAATTGGTATTTCTTTTTTATTAAAATAGATTTCGCAGCAATCTTGCTGTGTAGTGTCGAAAAATTATATATCGATAATTCTTTAAAGTGCACCTTACACTAGTTAAGCATGGAAAGTGAATTTATAAAGATTCTATAGAAAAATGTAAGCCCCATGGAAAAACTTTACCGCAACTTATTTGTCAAATTATTTCGTCTCTCTGATCTGAGTATTTTGAATATAATAATTTTAATTTGATAAATTCGTGAATGAAAACTTGTCTCATCAACTTTGTATGAATTCAGCTTCTGTATAATATCTTTCATGATGTTTATTATAGTTATCATTTTGGAAAATAAATAAATCAAGGGGCACCACAAGTCTTTTTTATTATTTATTTTTTATAGTAAAGCCCCATCTTTCTTGCACAAATTTTTTATAACACTCACTACACATATTGGAAATTCAACCACAAAATGGTAAACATTTTACTCTACCAATGCATATTATAAACAAGAATGGCGCGTAATTGTCACATTCGTTGTAACAGCGCACATTAAGTTGTTTACGACTTGCTGTGCCGACAATTAATACATTCGCCGTTTTCAGAAGCTTTTATGTAGAAATAAATAGGGCGTGACGTCATCGAAATCTCAAGTGCAGTGTTGAATTCCACAACCATAATTGTGAATTTCTCGGCAAGGATTTTAGTTATAATAATAGTTGGGGTGGTGTTTTGTTGGGAAATTACAGAAGAAAACAATAAGACTGAATATAGATGTGTTTAATTAGCATTCACTAAGCACACATTGATGTGGCAAATATCGCATTAGGTCGCATGCGTATAATATTTTTAGGTAACTCTTGTTCAGCGAAATCTTGCGAAATATAATTTCAGCATACGCTTCCAAAGAGTCGTGTATGAACTTTAGGGCCCAATGGTTAAGGATTTGAAAAAAACATAGAAAGTGACTCAAAAATAGGCTCGGAGATCCCAGCCAGATTGGGTATTAAATGTACCTTTGATAAAAGGCTATGAAGCTTGCTAACTTTTATCAATGCTGAGCGTTCTTGTTAGTCCGTCGTGCAAATAAAATACACAATTTGGCAAATCCTGAAATGAGAACTCCGTTTTTATTTAAATTAACTCTTGTAGATTTTAGTATAATGCGCGAGTCACACTTGCGCTTTTCTACAGTTTAGGTAGTTTATGTATGAATAAATAAGCATTATTGTAGCAATTGTACTGCAGCAAATACCAAATGAAATGCTTCCCCAGGAATGACAAAGTTCTCCCCCTGTTGGGAAACGTTAGTCTAAATCCACAAATATGGTTTTTGATGGAACCGCTGGTCTTGCGGACCATTAATTAAGTATTTTGGCCAGTCCTCAGAGAATTTTTTCTTCCGCCAGCGTATGCACTTGGTTACCGAACAGACGAAGTTATGTTGCTTTTCAAATTTGTTTTCTGCTATTGAATCTGGCGTTTAACAAGTATTATGGTGTTGATTGTCAGACGGTGTCTTGGCCGACAAGCATTTACACTTCCTAAGTTCCGATTCGCCGTGAATCGGCTTGAAAACCTAAAGTGTTCAAAATACACGAAAGAGTTTTTCTAGTCCGCGAGAATAGAAAGGTTGGATTCTCGACTGGACTACATTGAGACAACATATCTAGTTTTAAAGTAGTAGATATTGTTTCATTGATCAATTTTGGGCAATTTCCAGTACCCATCATCAGCTCGTACAAAAGTTATATATAATCTGAGGGAGATTATGTTTAATTTTGAATTACAGGTAATTTTGCTGATAATTGGTAATAGCATATGCAAACTTATATTTTGAAATTCATTGTCATTTCTTTAAAAATGAGCTATTACAAAAAACTAAAATTAATTCGGCGATGTCATTGTTTATCTCATAATGAACATCACGCGTAACCGCTAATCCGATTAAGATCTGAAATTACGTCACGACATAACTGCGCCTATGCTTCTATATATATATTCGATTGCGGTAAATTTTCATGCAGATAAGGGACGAGATTGAAATATATCAGGTAATTTTAAAAGGTATATATGAAGACAACTGGTTGATAGAACAGTCTGTTATGTTTTCAAGTTTGATAGAAAAAATACGTTTACGAAGCTATTAATATTTAGAGCAAAGCGCTAAAATTTCTTGATACCGGTAAATTCTAAAAGTTATTTAATATGCGATGAAAGGTGTTGATGTAGGTAAATCATCAAAGTAGCCTAATATTTGTAAATAACATTTAAAAGCAGAAATATGAGTAGCTAAAGCTATTTGTTCATCTAAGAAGTGAACCAGTCTGATATACAATATAACAGGATAATAAAATTCGAAGCCATCGGAAATAATTTAGTTACAAGCAAAGAATTTCTGTATTTCTGTAACCTTATTTCTTTTTAAATTTTGGTTTTTCGAAAATGAGGGTATTTCCGCAAAATGGAAAAAGCATAGAACTTTAAATACAACATAGTCTGGTGATATTCTTTAGTGTTTATTCTTTAGTCTTTAGTTTTGTTATTTCCGAGATTTTTTTCTTGTATTATATGTAAGAAACCTTGAAGAAATTAATACAAACATATGTTAATATAATTTAATTAATAGCTAACAAACTCGGTGCTTAATAGGCGGACGAAGTATATTCCGAGGATTAGCGCCATTACCGTACTTACTGTGGATGGTCATGAAATAAAACTGAGACAAACGTACAAATAATACAAAAAAGGGAAACTGAAAGATTACTCTGCCAAAAGTCACAGTAATTGGTAGGAGTGTTAGAGTACTCAGGTACATTGGATTCGTTCAGTAAGTTATTCAGCATTAACAGTAACAGTGACAATAGACAGACAATGGTTTTCCCGGAGCGTCGACTTCCTTGTTTACTTGGGGACATTGGCCAATCAGCAAGATGCAAAAAGTGACGTAACAATGTTCCCTTTTCGCATCCGCTCAGACAAATTTTCAAGCGTGGTCGTAAACATTATCTCGTTTTCGCGTTTTTGAACTCTATTCGTTAGTTTTCAGTTGTGTTTCCCGAAACTTAAATATAGATCAGATATTTCAATGATCACTCGGTCTTTCTGGAAGTTTTACTTTAATTGCAGTAAACAAAAATTAGTGTGGGAATAACTGTGATAGACTAGGCTAAAACTCTTTACCGGTACTTTTAAAAAAACGGATTGTTGTATGCGATGAATCATAATGACGGTTTGAAATACATACCCCATTTTACAGGCTCCAACTCGCAAAAGCTTACTACAGTTACTACTCAACTAAACTAAAACCTTGAGATGAGAATATCAATAATTTTCATCTTATTTTACGTCATCACT
The DNA here is from genome assembly GCF_013122585.1 of Styela clava. Taxonomy (NCBI): domain Eukaryota; kingdom Metazoa; phylum Chordata; class Ascidiacea; order Stolidobranchia; family Styelidae; genus Styela; species Styela clava. The sequence continues at coordinate 91,586 of NW_024102645.1, forward strand.
TCATCTTGGTGTCAAGATGAAACAGTGTTTCACTGCTCATCCAAGCCTGGTTGCAAGATTGCACAATGTGATCCGGTTGCTGTAGGTTGGGACAGACCAGGTTTCAACATAGATCAACATCTGCATGACAAAGTGTTTCCGATTACGTGCAAATCTAAGAATGCGGCGCAATCTCAGAAATCTGCCAACTTGCTCCATTCAGTATCAATGAATGGCAAGTATCTGCTTCATTTAATAATTCTTAGTATTTGGAAACGACATTTCCCAAGCAGTTTTTCATTACACGCAATCATGATTGCTAAGGCATTGACATCGATTAAGAATGATCTGAAAACGATGACCCTCGGAACATCAGTTTTTTATTTTGATTCTTCCATCATTATTTTTTTGGCGTTTCTGAAGTATGTGTACCAACATGAAGGTAACTAATTTTGTTCGCCTACTTTACACAAAGTTGGTGTAAAGTAGGCTGTAGGGTGTAAATATACTTTACACAAAGTTGTGTAAAAGGACTGAAACCTACCGGCAGGGAGTATATTCACTTGTCTAACACAGACAGTTCCCGAACTCGTAATGGGACTAAAATAAAGAAAACGAAATAAAATTATGCCCTAACCCTAACCTGGTACACATACTACGGGAGTGCCTTTTTTTATCCATTATTCACTTGAAACTTTTAACACCCTGGGGAAGGGGAAATTGGAGCAATCAGTTTTGGATAAGTTCTTCAAATCGACCTTTTTCACAGACTATGGCGCCGTGGAGTTATCTCTGATTTAAACAAGCGATACCATTCATACCTCGTGTGTTGTGTTATATGTTTTATGACGCTCATAACGTTAGTGGTCTTTTGCGCAATTGATCAATTCGAATTAAAGATCCTATTCTAACATATTATACATTATTTACAAATAAATAATTATACAATTAAATCAATTACAATAGTTAACTAATTCGAAACATTTCTGCCTGTAGACGGTACAAATTCAATGACAGTTTTATTAATGTCCATGTTACTGAGCACTATTTCTAAAGTCAGTTTCAATTTAAGTTTTCTGGTTTTGCGAATGACTGGAATTCTCTGATGATTATATTGCTGAAAATGCACAATGCATATAGTCAAATTACCTTTATGTGTTGAGTGATATATCGAAAACATCAAATAGGATGTTGTACTAATTAATTTTTTAAAATACATAGAAACGTGAAAAATATTCTTGTGCAAAGCAAATAGAACAAGAAGAGAACTTTGATAATAAAATGAAAACATTTATTTTGTATATTTAAGTTCCCTTTTTAATAGGGAGCAATGTACTTACAAATCTTCTATATGTACACTTTGTTTAAAGTAGATTACTATTTCTCAATCGGCAAAAGATTTTGTGGTATAATAACCGATTTCTTTATTTCACCAGACCAATCGAAAAAAATCAGCATACTCCAGAAGAATGCAATAGAACACTCGAACGAAATAAAGAAATTGAAGAAAGGTTGGTGATGTATTCGCCTATATATTACGACGTGTGTATAATTGTGTATTTTCCGAAATTCTTTGTAAACAATATGTAGAACATAGAAGGATACATTTTTAGTTTAAATTTTTAGAAAACAGGTCAAAGGTGTAGAAAATATTTAGTCCTTGTAAAATGTAAACAAATCAGAATGAAGAAAATAGGTGTAAATAAAATGGACACTTTTGTTACTCATGGTTTGAGATAAGATTCGTCTGAATGAAATAAGCTTATCTTATTTATCAGATTTTGACCATCTCCGAATAATGAATACCAAGCTAATGGAAGAGCAGAAGAAAGCTGCTCAGCAGTTCACTGAGATCAGAGATTTGAATAAAAGTAGGTTGAATAATATGAAATGATTTTCTCATGATCAAATCCAACAGCCGCCTAACGCAGAAAAAAGCAGCTGAACACCTGCAGTTAATCAACCCGTAATTTACATATATATAATACATATAATCCAAGAAGTCCCTTCACAATTTCAATTTCGTTGGGAAGTCAGTTCCTCAATATATCTTGATCAGGTTCGTTGTTTTAAATCAGTAATTGTTCAAGTATTTTTACTTCATTTAATACATCTGTGAGGGCCATAACAATATATGGTATCGATATATTCCCTTTGCATTTTAAAAAAATTTTAAGACTTCATGGACACCCTATATACATATATATATATGCAAAAATTCAAATGAACAATATTTACTCACTTTCAATGTCAGAAGACGATTATTACATGAGCCGATCAAAGTAAAACCCTGGCACATTATACTTTAGAAAAATAAACAGTACTATAACGTCAATATTTTGGTGAGCGTTTTTTCAATTTATGTCAACCCAATATTGATTTACAAATAAGCCAAACTGAATTCTGAATACGCTACCACACAAAACACATGCGTATCATGTGTCATAGATAGATTTTGTTCAATGCGATAATGAGTTCAGAAGAATCAAGATTCCTGATTGGTCATTTAATGATACGGCTAATTTACACTTAAAACGAAAAGGCACACATACCCAAAAAGCAGCCGACCTCCAGCCCAGCGGCTGGAGAAGAGAGCAAGAGATACATTGTCGCTCGAACGTGCAATAAGTGATCGGAGTCTAATAATAATGCATATTCGGATGGTACCACAATACTCAGATCCGACTGAACAGAATTGAATAAAGCGTAAGCATATAAACATGAAAAATATATACAAAACATAAACACAGCATTATGGTACGTGGCACGTGGTTTATTCTACGACGTTTCAGTAGTTTCAAACATTTTATATTAAAAGCATACTGGAGCTCTCTACATGCAAATTGATTCTGCTTGAATTCTTATTTGCCGAATATTTTATTTATTTTAATATTATCAAAATCGTTAGCGCCCTCTCTTCGGAATTTATTACAACAAAAAACATCGATAGTCACGCTGATACTATGAAATCTTTTACACAATTTTTTGTTTTCAGATTTGGCTGAAATACAAGAAATAAATAAAACATTTGTAGAAGAATTGAATGAACAAAAGAAAACAAATAATGAACTAAAGAAAGGTATGAAATAGGTATTTGTAAAATTACAAACTGAAAAAAAAAAACTCAAAAGCAGTTCTCTTTGGATAAACCAAATGATAATTTTTTTTTATTAGATTTGGTTAAAGTGCAAGCAATGAATGACAAGTTGGTAGAAGAACTGGAAGAACAAAAGAAAACAAACGATGGGATTAATAAAGGTAAAAATCTAAACATGCCAAGTAGTCGTCTACGCCAGTGAGACATTTACAGATATTCGCGACCCCGCAACAACAACAAAAATACAGTAGAAACTCTACCTACGAAATTAATTCGTTTCTGAAGCCCCTTTGTAGGTATAAAAATCTCTAGACTCTACGCATTTTTTTTTTTTGTATTTTTTACATTGTATACCCATTCTTATATCTTGTCTTATAAGACAAGTCAAAAACGACGTAACAAACGTATTGTTTATCTTCTATTTTGTGATAACACTGAATGCTTATGGAATTGTTGTTTCTGAAATTCGAATGGAATGTTGCTCAAAATGAATTATCTTTCCTTCGAATTTTATAAATCTCTCATCATCTCCATGGGGTTTCCATGGATACAATATATTTTTTGAAATTAAAAAATTACGATTAACCAACCTGCGTGGGTTCGCAGGTTTGAACCCCATTTGGAGATAGTTGTTTGCGAGGGCATTGCTGGACTCCTCGCCGCCGCCGGATAGTTCACGTAACCGCTGGTTGATTAAGGCTTCCTGTATCATCAATTTCATGCTTTCGACAACAAATAACTGGATAACTAATTTCATACCCGACCTAGACTAGTAACCGGATGAGAGGCCGTGGTTCGTCATATGATTAAGCCGTATTATCGGCTTTCCTCTCTCCTGGGATAAATATGTAAATCCTACCCCATCGTAAATGTGTTTGCTGAAGTTTGTTCATGCAGTTAGACAAAAACTGTTCACCATTCATATTATTATATTTAGCGATATCTCAGATTGAACAAAGACTTACTGCCACAGAGAAACTTCTTCAAATTAGATCAAAACGGAACACTACCCAAACAGCAAATCCGTCTCCAGGTAAATTTTTAAATAATTTTAAATCCAAAGCGTGATTATCAAAAATATGATGAATAACTCTCATGGCCGTAATTATAAAATAAAACGACAGACATTTCTGCATTCGAAGAAACCGATTATTGTTGGCAAGTGTTGGCCATGAGATATTCTTTTATGTAATTAAAACTATAAATAACATGAGCACTATATTGTGGACTTCGTTGCATATCTCAGCACAGACATGTGCTTTTCAAACAATGCTGTGATATCCTTTTGAAATAAACAGTCGTTAAATTTCAGAAAACAACTGCAACTTAAGGATTGGAAGTAGCTGTTATTTTGCTGTGATGCAAGATGAATGGGTTGTAAACTACGCCAAAGCAGTTGATATATGTAAGGAACGTAACGCAGATGTTGGTTCGATTCGAGATAAAGAATCTTACAATGCGATTATGAATTACTTAATAAAGAATATACCAAAGTCAAAGAATGCGATTCAAATATGGATAGGAAATCGATTTGATCCATTGGTTGGTATATTATGATTATTTGTGCTTTATGAAAAAGTAGATATCGATACTGGAGTGGGCTAAAGGTGTTTTGAGGCAAGAAAGGTTTGTTCAATAATTGCAAATTGATTGTTTGTATTTTGCGACAAACGAAGGCTCAATCTATGTAAACGGAGTTCAAAAATGGTGCACGGGGAATTTTAAACTAAAATGGAAGTATTATCAGACATATGTGAATATGAATGCAGTGTAACTGACAAAGAAAGTATGCCAGTCAGTTGAATTACACGGATCAAAGTGAAACTTTGATGTTATGGTGGATTTAAATTTGTTCCACAACAATCGAATTCAAGTATATGATATAAAAGTTTAGTGATATAGTAATGGTGCAGTGCAAGTTGTTGCCAAGCCGCCCTAGCGTATAAGCGTTGGGCTTTATTAACACAGGATATACCAATCATGAATCTTTTTATGAAATCTAGTCAAGAATGTTAGTAGATGGGATACGTATCAATGATGACCAAATGATATTCACATAATCATTTCTTTCATTCGTTTAATTTTAGACTTTTGACGTCATACCTAAAGGTTTCTTCATTAAATGGGTTCCAGGCAATCCAGTTACTGGAATTGTGAATAAACATCGCAAAAAAATTTACCTCGATGTTCGTTCCGACCCGAATGATCGTGACCAAGGAATGTTAAATGCGTTTTCAATCTGGAAGCGTCATGGAGTTATTTGTGAAATATAGATATACTAAACGTCTGTCATTTGTATTTTGTGCTACTGGATTTATCAGTGATAAAGTATAAATCATAGACTCCTAATTCAAATTTTCTACGATTAATATCAGTAGATAAGGCTGCAATGAATACTCACAAACGGCTAAATTAATTTACGTTCGATTAAAACTTGTTTCTAATATTATTCAAACTAAGAAGAATTCTCAATTCATCTGAATTTTTTATTTCTGCAAACAGTTTGTAACACATTTTCAGACTCATGCTCATATTTTGATTCGTAAAATATATAAATTTACCTGAAGTTTCGAGATTTAAGTATTATGTGTCTTTTAGGTATTTTATCACAAGTTAATGATTAATTAAGATTTCAACGAAATATATTTTTCATTCGTTTCGCACCACTGTTTATTAGAAAAATGTATAGATGTGAAATCTGAAGATTTGATTGTTGGTTTTATATTTTGTTTGATTTGTGAACATAACCATAGGTTCGCGAATTCGGAGAAAATTACACAAACTTGTTGACTTAAAATAAATTCAGCTTGTATACAATATCTGATGTGAAAAAAAAAGGTCGGGAAGTCTAAACATTTTTTGCTTTGTATTTGAAAGTCTGTAGAATCTTACATTCATTTGTAATAATCTTGGAATCCGAATTTAGGATATTGTGACCCAAAACTATTATTTATAAAATATTAGTGAACCATGTGTCACTGGGTAACTCTGGTCGGTGACCCTTATTGTTTTATTAAACTTCGACGTAGCTTAACGTCCGAAACCACAGGCGACTGAGTGATTAAAACGTGAGTGAACGCGCATAAATGTAATTAATAATAACATTTTGCTTGAAAATGTTTCGAATCTCGATAACTTTGTAATCAGCAGTTTATTTTATCGCCATCTTAAAAATACACATTCGTACATACTAAATAAGGTAAAAAGAGAAAAAATGCATTTCAGGGTGAAAGGGGACGCGATAAACCAGTATTGGCTATCGAGTAGCGACACCTACAAAAAGTCTAATTTTAGGTCATACAAAAGTAAAATGTCAAAGTGAAAAATCTAACATTTAATACTAAAGTCGACCGGCAAAATACAAATATCACCAGTGGCATAATATATATTTAAAGAGTTCCGGACTCACTAGTACCAAACGACTCCGAACGCCGACTGGTAGATAACCATGACAACTACAGCACATATATTTAGTGATATTGCATATTTTATGTTGATTTAATTCAGTGTCTGAGTTCATGACCTTTCATGCAGTTATTATCTTGCTCTGGCCTGCCCCTAGTGTATACAATGTATATTGTTTTCTGGTTCATGAAGTAAACACAGTACTCTGAAATATCGAGTTTATTCTGGATAATATTCTACACGCCGGTATAGAAATTAAGGGTAGAAATATTACAATATACAGTAATGTAACTGTAACCTTATTGGAAGACAGATTTACAAAAACAAGGTCATGGTTCATAAAATAGCAATGGAACGTAACCTTGGACACTAAAACGAATACCAAAACAAGTATAGAACGAGCCAAACGTCACTATTGAATATTCATGCTAAGCAAGAGTGTGAGTTGGGCATATTACTAGGTAATTAAGCAAAAAAGATAAAACAGCAGTTTGATACAGATTTTTGGGTACTCCCGAAGTATGTGAACCAAGATGGCGGACACCGAAACGTATTATGTGTACCAGGTTGGGGTTAAGCCATAATTTCAGGTACAAATACTACAGGAGTCGCTTAGCTAGTCCCCGAACTCGTAATAAAACCAAAATAAGGAAAATTGGAATAAAATTAGGGCCTAACCCTAACCTGGTACACATTCTACATTTCGGTGTCCGTCATCTTGGTTCACATACTTATCGAGGACTATATTCTAAAACTAACTTCAGTATATATGCCAAACAACAACAACGACATGTCTTCTTTCAATATAACTTTTTAACCGAATCTCAGTGCGGCCGAGATCGTCGTTTCGATCCCTATTCTGCGGAACACTCTGAAGAAGCTCGCGTAGTAGCAGTGTTCCGCGAAGCACAGTTTAAGAAACGCTCTAATAGACTAATTAGAGCAGAGTGGCCAAGGTTGTCGGCTCCGCGGGCCACATTATTATTTTGCATTGTTCGCAGGCCACAAAAGTGCCAAGAATTGGGAAACAGTGCAATACAAAACAAACACTTTTATTGTGCAAACATAGTTATCAGGCATATAGGCCGCGAGCCGAGGCCATTTAACTTTCAGTTTCGTAGCGCACATAAGGTAACTACCTGAAAATGATTTTAAAATGTTTCTCAGAAATTTAGTAACAAATATTGCCTTGTTCCCACTTCCAAAAGTTGCTCGTTTTACAGAAAAGACGATTTTACTACAATAAATATGTGTTACCATCTGTCCTATTTTCTCTGCTTTTCCAATATCATGGGCCAATGAACGCAGACTTCTGCATGACGTAACAATCAAATTGGTCAGCTGTAGGTGGATCCCCAGTGGTCGGATGAATATCAGATGTACTACTGCTCGCTTTTGCGTTGAGTAGCCTTTCCATAGTTTTTTTTTAAGTTATTATTAGTTCAGTTATTCTAAAGAGGTGTTGAAAAGTATAAGTAAGATATTAAACACTTGTATATCCTTACCATAAATAGCAATTTTAGTTGAGCACTAGCTCATAAGACGTTGTTAAATAGGTACGGTGCGGTAACTCCAAGGAAGGCTACACCTAGAATAATATGTCATAAACAACGATATTTTCTGGCTTGCATGAAATGTGTATGAATAATTTAATGACTCTTCTTGACTATTTAGCAGACTTATACTACTATATAGGCCACAGCATATTTGGAAATAGAAATTATTGGCTGTTTCTGTAATGCACGGTTGTGTGAAAGAGAAGAAAATAATCAATTTTACTAATGTCGGTTGGTCTAAATCTAAATTCATAGAGTCGACAAGAACCTGGGAAGCAATGATAAGTTATGCCGGAGTGGAAAGAAAGTAGCATTGGAAACGATTGAGAGGTGAGAAATCAAGTTGTAGACAGACAGTTGATGTTTTAAAATATACAGTATTCTATAGTCCATACTCATCAGACTGTGATATATCAAAATTTAGTGTAGATATAGTCTAGTAATGGTATGCAACACACCTCTGGACTATACCTCTGGACTGTAGTACATGCAATGTGCATATATATATACGCTCATTTAGTACACCAGATAAAATGCATTATGTATTCAAGGTATTAGTTAGTATTTAGTGGTATTTTTACACTCATGCTGTTCCAAATATGATTTTCTTCTTCATTTTAGGTACTGCACCACAAAAGAAAATGTTCCACCAATCCGACCTAAGGCAGGCTCTAATCCCTGCTGCTACCAGTGCTATAAAATGGATTAAACAAGAAGTCTTGAAGCGTAAAGGTACATGAGAATCATAATAGTTGCAAACAGCTTAGATGGGCTATTCATATTGATATACTTTAGCACTTTTCTGCAATTGGAACAGGCTTCATTGAGGTTTTCAATTCAATTTTTTCTCATCTATGAAGATATTTTGAGGTTAACGAGGCATTAATAAATAAATCTGAGTTATTTGTTTGTTCACTGTATAAAGAGGATATGAAGAATGTAAATGATACCAGGGCACGTCTATTTAACACTGGCAAATATAAGGATTATACTCTACCACCCAACAATGATTCACTGAAAAAGCATGTGTCCCTCATGTTATAGTTCTCCTTGTTGATGGCAACTATAATTATTATTATTGAGGCATCTTACTTCCCAACCATCCACACCAACAATCAGCTCATATATTCAAGTATTCACATTTACTTCTAACACAGCACAGCCTCAAATTTACGTGTTACTCCTAGAACAGCGAAAACGAAGACACCCTGCAAACAAGATATTCATGCGCCACAACATACATAAAGAAAATAGGGCACGCATGAAAAGTCATTAGAGCATAACAATAATACAATATTATACCTATTGTATGACACCTCAAATCAGTTCTTGAGTTGGCAAATTTAATTTTCTTGACTTTTCCGGTAATATCTAAGTGAGAAATAACTGATTTATTTGTGTTTTCGTGCTCACGATGTTTATTTGTGACTTCATTGCTTAAAAATAAATACGTTTGATAGCTTCTATAAAATGGATGTAGCTTTTTATGCTGTTTTTGTTGTAAACTGCTTGTGGTTATTACGTAAAATTTATTTGCTAATGTGAATCAGCGTTGTTGGTGTCGCTGCTTTCGAGGTCACTCGCGACTCCTGTCACACAATTAAAGTATTTTTTGTTGTTGGTTACATGTATGCCATATTTTTCGTAATCTACCTAATAAATTATGATTGACTGAGGAAGTCCAATTTTGGTCAGGCAAAACATTACAGGAATACTTTTGTGTTAGTGTGCTGTAGGGCTCTCTAATTGCATAGTTCTTATGTATGTGTTATAAACTTATGGTTATTGAATTTCCGGGAACCTCTTATATTCAATTTCGCATCAGGATTGTGGAACAAGCTGTAATGCGTTCGGTATGTTCATTTTCACACAAAACTGAAGAATTTATTTAGTTACAAGATGTGCGCTACGAAACTCATTTTCTGGGCGTTTTCAAGGCTTCGTCTCACGGTCCATATTCGTTGTAAGGATCTGCAAGTGTTTAATAACTTACTTATACATTTTTCAACAACGTCTTAGCATAACTCAACTAATAACAAGAGAGCTAGGCTCAAATATATGGACACGTAGAGTCACATAATTTTGATGACGACATAGCGAAAAAAAAAGTAATAGCCTTCTGGAGAAAATTTTTATCTTTAACCACTGAAAATTTCAAAGCACTTGGTCCAGTATTCGAAGAGAAAAGCGACTTTTTAAAAACGTGTCAAAGAACAACAACAACATAATATTGAAACGATCGTTATGTCCACTACGTGTCCAATAATTAAACAGGGCTATGGATAGGCTGCCCAACTCAACGCAAGGTCGAGCAGTAATAACTAATAGTCATCCGCTCGCTAACATGTGGCCCGCTGGCTTAGGTTTGGACCACCCTGAATTAGAGAATCGCACACTTTCCAATCGGGAAATTATATATAATGATATTATTGCTATTAAAGTAAATCATAACAAATTAGAAACTTATACATTCTCTAGAAAAAGCATACGATGTCTAGAAGAGTAAGTTTATGATTAAGAAAATAAACTATTTAATGCTGAAGGAAAATTAGTCCCCGGACAACTTGGATTTTCATGACATTGCTCCAACAAGGACACTGTTAAACTAATAATGAAAATTAGAAAAATGATTCAAGTGGACACAAAACTATTTGACATCTCTATAACGCATCGCTGTGCAACAAAAATACCAACATCCATAGCCAATTGTCGCCAAAATGGACCAATCAAAAAATGGGAATCAAAATCCTCGAAAATCGGAATCGCTAACGACACAAAATTTTATTATAAACTTGTGCAAAGCATTTGTTGTTGAGAACTTGCCAAACAAAAATTCCAAGAGGCGATGTGGTTACACGTTTCTATGGACACCAAATCGCAAGGTGTTGTTAAAGAAACAAAATGAGGAACTAAACCAATGCATTTTTACCAACGCATTCAATTAAGATCTTTTGTTCTATTATGAATTATTAAAGTATACACAGTATGCAATTTTAGAAATGCTGCCAACAGTTGGCTTTGAAATACAACCTTTAATTACCCATACAACCTCTAACTATTCTGCGTGTGTTTGCCTGTTTGAATCCCATTGGGAGCGATTTTGAGATAGGATACTGCTGAAGGCTTTAGCCCAGGAGTGTGCAACCTGCGGCCCGTGGAGAAGCGCCAATTTTAAATAGTGTGTGTAGTTTTTAATTTAGTATATATAGTATGGTACGTGCGAGTAATTCCAATCTCTTTGCGTTCCAAAGCCTATACACCCGAGTCCAATTCACAATCTATGCTACTGACGCATAACACCTAGCTTGTGTGATGCGAACAACGTATATCATGGGAACAATAACCAAACATTTTGTGACTGCAACTACTAGAAAGCCTATGTTGAATAAAGGTGCGGCCCGCGGTTTGATCCTGTTATTTGTACCAGACCCTTCTGTAATAAAGATTGAATACCCCTGTTTTAGCCGACGCAGGGTGGGATAAATATCCAAACTTTATTCACAATAAAGATTTACATATTGGGGTTGTTATCCTTGTACCAACGAAAACGTCCCATCTGGTTATCTATCCCATATCCGACATGGATTGGTAACCGGGCGAGAGGCCGCATTACTCCATATGATTGAGTTGCCTTACGGCTTTCCTCCCACCCAAAAGAATTATTCCTTGTGTCACCCTATGGTCTATACCTAACCACAAAGATAGAACAATCATATGGCTGGACAACGTTTTGATTAGTCACGGATTTATATTGAGTATCGACGAACCCACTGAAGATGTTTAAACCCATTTTATTCACTCATTCGTTGTTGATACAGTTTAGGGAACGTTTTCAGCTTTGTTCCTATCAAACTATTTCCGGTCTTACGCTCAGAATAAAATTACTTCTTCTTCGTCTTACTATCATAAAACTATTTTGTGATCAACCTGATCCCTCTGAGAAACAGTGTCAGTAACAAAAAAAGATATTACACAGAACCTAATTTATTTATAGTTGAAGATTTTCATCTATTAAATTCTAAAATTACGTAAATCAAATACTTTAACCATCAAGCTTTAATAAAATTTAAACATTTAACCACTCGGAATAGTTGAATCAGCAAATCGAAACCGAAAAATCAGGATAAAATTGAGAATCATTTTTGATTTTGATTAATGTTATACGCAAGTTTGGGAATTCTCTCTATTTTAATTAAACTCAAATTATTGCTGTATTGAAAGGATTAGTTACGACTAGTGCTGTATAATGTAAATAGAAGAAATTGCCAATTGTACAAATTTCGAATTAAGACTTATTGATTTATATTTTACTGACCACATGTGGCCCGCCGCTTCATTATCTATGGCCCGCGTCGCAATTGAGCAAGGGTATACAAAATCGCATTTGGTGTTGTTCTGTTGTATAAATAACCAGAAAAGTCTTTTGACATATCGTTAAATAACTAAGGAATGTCACTGGATCGACTAGTGTTAAGGCTAGGCAACTAGCGAAGTTGAATAATGTGTTTGGCTAGTCTAAATTGTTAACTGGTTTTCTATTTTTTCATCACGAATATATTCATAATAAAATGGGCTTCATAGAAAACTAAAAATCAGAGGAGGCATCTATTAGCCTATGCTAACTAAATATTATTGCAAGGGTCAAGCAATATAATTCCTGCTAGCCTAAGCAGTAATATAAAAATTGCTGCCTAAATGTCAGAAAATTTAGTAATTATCCTCCTCTATCTCAAATTTGATAATCAATCAATCTGCAGTTATTTTGTACACATGAGTTTGAAAAGAAAGCTGACGAATTCAAACAGATGTTTGACTGGATATGGGAGGGGAAATACGACAATGCTTGCTTAATATGTCTGTAAGTTGTGTCGGGGACAGTCTAAAACGGAACTTTCTTCTCATGGCACTTTCTCCGTTATGAAGATTTTTTCACGCTTTAGTGGGTTTTCGGTGGTTTTGGCAAGTTATAGCTTGATAAATGACCAATGATGAAGAATGTGTTTGGACAATAAAAGTGTTCGTTTTTTATTGCACTGTTCACCTATACTCGGCACGATTGTGGCCCGCGAGACCGACATCTTTGGACCACCCTGATCTAGAGGAACGAAATGTAACCAAGCAGACGTTTCATTAGATCAGGATTTCACAAATAACTCCACTAAACTTCCGGATGGGTTGAGAATTCCCCATCCCATCAGTAAAAAATATCACTTGAAAGTTAAATTTATTTCGAATTGATGGGAAAAGTTCTTAATAATTAATAGTTTGTAAATATAACATCAAAATCTCTGAATTTCACAACCATATTTTAATAATGCAAAGTAATCAGACTGGTGAAACGAAGCAATCTCACAGATACAACCATGTAAACAGGTGAACTATACTGTTATAGAATGTTTGCTAATTTTATTCAAACTCTCAGTGAACTTTCGACAGCAATTTCAAATTAGGAATCGATAGCTTATAATATATGGTAGAGGAATCCAGAGGAACAAGATACAACTAGGCAGACATTTCATTAGATCAGGATCTCACAAAGAACTCCATCGAGATTATCGCTCGGATAAGTATGCGCCATCCGTTGATAATTCGGGCTGGAATCAGCAACAAGGTAAACATTTGTAAAAACTTTAAAATCAATTCCCGTGTGAGGATAACCTGAACGCCATTTAATGAATGAATTTACAGGTGTGACGTCATGAGTCTGGGGGAAAAAAGAATGATTATGTGGTTTTTATCATTGGATCATGCATGATCAAGCATGTAATTTATGTTTAGGTTTTTTTAATTAATCTCTATAATTCGATAGATATTTCAACAAATTATCGATGCCTGGCCAATTTTAAACGCAAGACTTTCTAGTCTCATGTGATATCAAGTAAAACTTCATATTCATGCGCTAAGTACTATTACACCACACAGTTACTATATATCTATAATCTAATCAGATCAGTACCATTCAAATTAAAATAGTTGATTTGATTGTTGTTAAACGAAAATAAATCACTGCAAACGTAAGTGAAATAAACGCTTTTGGTCGATGCCGAGACAACGACGCCGCGTCGTGCAATCGCCTCGTGTTATCTGAATTGATATTATTTTGAATAGAGTCAAGTTATTTTTTTTTAAATCGCTTGAATAGAATTTCTGAAACTTACATCCCTACGGCCCCGGCAATTTTTGGCCATGTCTGACCACACACTCTACCCATTATATTTACTTTTTCACATTAGTATAAATAATGTAGCCATAGGACACTGACCATCGGATTGAAGTGGATTCTTGTCCATATTTCAATCCACGACTCTCCCTTTGGAATATTGCTTCCCAAGTAATTCATAATCGCAATGTAAGATTCTTCATCTCGAATCAAACCAACATCTGCGTTGAGTATCTTACAAATATCAACAGCTTTATCGTAGTTCACAACTCCGATCACAGAAAAATAACAGATGTTACCAATCTTCAACTTGCAATTTTCTGAAATGTAATAACTGCATATATTTCAAAAAATATCGAGTAATAACTTTCAATAAATCATTGATTTAGGTAACAAACCTTCCTAAACATTTTAATATACTCTCACGGTGTTGAGGCATGCAACGAGGCCTATTAAGCAATGCTCATATCTATCTGCCATGATTTATCCAGAAAAATGTCAAATGTCATAATATGATAGTAGTAAATCATATTGTTTAGGTTGCGTGACGTCATAGCCCATTTCCCATATTTCTCCGCAATTGCCCACAATTTCCCTTCATTCTCTGTGGAGTTGTCCTGATCCTACATCTCGGGCTGTTTAGCGCGATAAAACCTCAGGGTAACGCAGTTTGAAATATATATCTCATTTGCGTTAGTTTTTTGAAAATGTAATTTGCTATTAGTGTTTATATGTGAATATATATACTTCAAATATGATTCTTTTGATTCGAGCGTTGTCGGCGAGGTATATCTTTCACTTCGTTTTGGAAGACTTACGGACGCATTTTGTATTTCCGATTGATGACCATGTAGCGGAATTCGTGGTATTTTTTCGGCATGTTGCTACTTTTGTTGTTCCTTTGAGTTCATATCCTTCTGCGCAACTCAATGTACATTTCGAATTCCGTGGTTTGTTGGCACAAAGTTCAACAAGGCGGGATCCGTCGTTAAATAGCAAACTAGGACATGTAATTTCTGTTAGCAATGAAAAACACTTATAATAATATAGGAACTTTTATCATATTTTTAAGAAAGGAATGGCATATTTTTAGAAAAATGATATGAAAAAAGCATGATAAAACAGAATAAAAGACTTGCGTTGACAACTTCCAACTGATGATATATCAGGAATCCAACTTGCATTTTCTCCGTCTTGTAGGCATCTCATAGTGTAGGAAGTTCTCCCATTTTGAAACTCATATCCATCATTGCAGTTAAGATGACACGATGTTCCAGCGTTGTTCGAGCATGTTCTTGTCGAATATGTAGGTTTCTTCAAATATTTATATTGTGGTTCTGGTATTATGAGCGACTCACAAGTGATAGCTAGAAAAGAGAAATACCTGAATTCGTTTATATACGGTTTTGACACAGACAATAGTTTTTATTAGCAATATCACTAGAAAATTAGTTTTAATGTTATGATACATATAAATCATCAAAAATCAAAACAAAATATTAGTGTGTCATTATCACTTTTGCAACGTGTACGGTATGCAGATAAAATTTAAAAACACCACTCAATATTTTGTGGTAGGTTGTTTCGTGTGTACAAATTTAAAATTGATCAATTAAATCACTATATAAATATATACAATAAATACTTACGGACACATCTTGCATAGTTTAGTCTCGTCCATCGAGCTGGATAAGCTGATCCGGGCTTTTCACATGTCACCTGGTTTGTATCTCCTTCAAATTTATATCCACTCGCACACTGTAACGTGCATACTGATCCGAGGGCGTTGTTGCGTGTGCATTGGTAACTCATTGTCTCGCCATTATTAAACAAATATTTCCCACAAGTTATTTCTGCTGGAAAAAAATATTACAGTATTTAATAATGCATTTTGATATTGTCAATACGATTTTCAATATTAGTGATGCTTTCATTAAAATTACATTTGTACATGTGAATTACATTTACATGTACAAAAGTAATTGTACATTACATTCACAATTTAAGATTGCATTTGTCTAACATTTGAAGTACAAATCTCGGTGCGACAAGAAATTATAAAAATTATATTTATCTTTTTTATATTTCAGAAAATGATGTTTAATTTTAACTTAGGCAGCCTATTTAGTTAAAAATGTGTTTTTTCAACGTAATTAGTGAATTATTATATTCGGATATATTCAAATTAGAGTATTAATATATAAATATTTGGTAATGTGGCATTATTAGTAGTCAACCTAATAAAATGATCGCTATTTTACTGCGTATTTAAGT
This sequence comes from Styela clava, assembly GCF_013122585.1. Taxonomy (NCBI): domain Eukaryota; kingdom Metazoa; phylum Chordata; class Ascidiacea; order Stolidobranchia; family Styelidae; genus Styela; species Styela clava. The sequence continues at coordinate 108,057 of NW_024102645.1, forward strand.
CTTTGACTTTACTCTAGAAATACATACAAAATCACAAAATACTGTTGACTGAATTTTTGAATTCATTAATGTCTAAGACATGGGCATGCTGACAACTATGGATAAAACGTCGCCAAAATCCTGTAACGTTAATCACATGTTTGGTAATTTATATAATACGAGCTGTTTCCAAACTGAAAGCTATTATTTACGTTAATTCTTGAAAAATATAATTTGCTTTTATATTGCAAATATAAATAACTTGATTTCAGCGTTTCAGTTCTTTTTGGAAGACTTACGGACGCATTTTGTATTCCCGATTGATGACCATGTAGCGGAATTCGTGGTATTTTTTTGGCATATTGCTGTTTTTGTTGTTCCTCTAAGCACATGTCCTTTTGCGCAACTCAATGTACATGTCGAATTCAGTGGTTTGTGGGCACAAAGTTCAAGAAGGCGGAATCCGTCGTTAAATAGCAAACTCGGACATGTAATTTCTGTAAGTAATGAAGAAACACTTATAATATTATAGGAACTTCTATCATATTTTTAAGAAAGAAATGGCACATTTAAAAACAAAATTCAAATGAAACAAAGCACGATAAAATAGAAATAAAGACTTGCCTTGACAACTTCCAACTGATGATATATCTGGATTCCAACTTGCACTTTCTCCGTCTTGTCGGCATCTGATAGTTTTGGAAGTTTTTCCACTTTGAAACTCAAATCCATCACTGCATTCAAGGTCGCACGACGTTCCAGCATTTCCTGAGCATGTTCTTGTCGAATATGTAGGTTTCTTCGAATATGCATATCGTGGTTCTGGTATTCTGAGCGGCTCACAAATGATACCTAGAAAAGAAAAATAATTGAATTTAGTTATACACGGTTTTGACATAAACAATATTTGTTTACAATATCACAAGAAAAATAGTTTTCATGTTCTGATAAATATAAATCATCAAAAATTAAACTAAATTTTAATGTGTCATTATCACTTTTGCAACGTGTTTGCTATGCAGATAAAATTTAAAAACACCACTCAATATTTTGTGGTAGCTTGTTTCGTGTGTACAAATCTAAAATTGATCAATTAAATCACTATATAAATATATACAATGAATACTTACGGACACATCTTGCATAGTTTAGTCTCGTCCATCGAGCTGGATAAGCTGATCCGGGCTTTTCACATGTCACCTGGTTTGTATCTCCTTCAAATTTATATCCACTCGCACACTGTAACGTGCATACTGATCCGAGGGCGTTGTTGCGTGTGCATTGGTAACTCATTGTCTCGCCATTATTAAACAAATATTTCCCACAAGTTATTTCTGCTGGAAAAAAATATTACAGTATTTAATAATACATTTTGATATTGTCAATACGATTTTTAATAGTAGTGATGCTTTCATTAAAATTACATTTGTACATGTGAATTACATTTACATGTACAAAAGTAATTGTACATTACATTCACAATTTAAGATTGCATTTGTCTAACATTTGAAGTACAAATCTCGGTGCGACAAGTAATTATAAAAATTATATTTATCTTATTTATATTTCAGAAAATGCTGTTTAATTTTAACTTAGGCAGCTTATTTAATTAAAAGTGAAACGTAATTAGTGAATTATTATATTCGGATAAATTCAAATTAGAGTATTTAATATATAAATGTTTGGTAATGTGGCATTATTAGAAGTCAACCTAATAAAATGATCGCTATTTTACTGGGTATTTAAGTCTTTGACTTTACTCTAGAAATACATATAAAAATATTACAAATTACTGTTGACTGAATTTTCGAATTCATTAATGTCTAAGACATGGGCATGCTGACAACTATGGATAAAACGTCGCCAAAATCCTGAAACGTTAATCACATGTTTGGTAATTTATATAATACGAGCTGTTTCCAAACTGAAAGCTATTATTTACGTTAATTCTTGAAAAATATAATTTGCTTTTATATTGCAAATATAAATAATTTGATTTCAGCGTTTCAGTTCTTTTTGGAAGACTTACGGACGCATTTTGTATTCCCGATTGATGACCATGTAGCGGAATTTGTGGTATTTTTTTGGCATATTGCTGTTTTTGTTCTTCCTCTAAGCACATGTCCTTTTGCACAACTCAATGTACATGTCGAATTCAGTGGTTTGTTGGCGCAAAGTTCAAGAATGCGGGATCCGCCGTTAAATAGTAAACTAGGACATGTAATTTCTGTAAGTAATAAAAAAACACTTATAATAATGATATTAGGCTATCATATTGTTTAGGAACAAAATGGTATCAGAAGAATTTCTTGTAAAACAAAGCATGAGAAAATAAAAATACGTTTTTATCTTTTTCCTTTATCTTATTCGGTTCTATTTTTGTTAATCAAGTTTAGCAGTTAATTTAGGAAACTGAAAATACGAAACCATCCTCCAAAATAAAATCCTGGTTTTTCCATCGTCTCTAGGGAGAAGTTCGACTTTCAACTTAATTATTTTTAAGGATAATAATAAAGCAATTAGCTTGTATTATACCTTTGCACATTTCGTATTCAGTCCATCTTGCATTCAGACCATTGTCGCTTAATTGACAAGATATTTGATACGATTCAGTTTTGGCGTCCACAATAAAATTAGGTTTGCATTCTACTTGGCAGAAGCTACCTTGTCTCGAATTTTGACAATCTTGATCTGGTGACAGGTTGTAACGACTCAAATACGACGATGATAGAGACTCGCAAATGATTTCTGCAAAATATGTTTTATCATTGCGAGTACTACTTGTGTAGCAAGTTTCAGTGAGATGGTCAATCAATAGGCGCATGGTTTACAGTTCATATTGATCAACTTCTATTACGTTTTCATTCCACAATTATAATATACAAGAGAGCTATGCTCAAATATATGGACATGTAGCGCCACCCAGTGGGAATAATTTTGATGACGTCATAGCAACAAAAAAAGTAATAGCCTTCTGGAGAAAAATTTTATCTTCAATCACTGAAAATTTCAAAGCAACTGGTCCAGTATTCGAAGAGAAAAGCGATTTCTTCAAAACGTGTCAAAGAACAAGGACACTAAGGACAACAATAAGAACAACAACAACATAATATTGAAACGGTCGCTATGTCCACTACGTGTCCAATAACACGATATTCAGGACTAAGGCATTATGACAATGTAAGTATGTTTTCAAGAGATAATATTGGCTATACCTTTGCAGTCCTCAATTCGTTCTAAATTCCATTCTCCATCAGAATTACAATGTAGATTTTGAGTGTTTGTTTTACTCTCAATGATGTATCCATATTTACATTGTAAGGTGCAGCTTCGGCCTGGAGCAGTTACATCGCAAACAGGTGTCTCGATATTTGGGAACTTCGAAAGATCTGGATTCTGTGGACAGTTTCGAGGTCTGGCTGTTGTGGGCGTGGTCGACAGTTGTTTTTCTGTCGTGGCCTCTGAATGTTTGATAACGTGAGTTACTTCAGATTTCACCGCGCATTCTAATTTCTCGTGTCAATTTCATATTTTTAGCCTAAATAAGATGTTATATAGGTAGTAATGACATCTTATGAACGCGCCTATTAAGTCGAACACGCAAGATCCTCGACATATCTATCAGAGTACGAATGCACTGCAAAAGGGGATGGATTACCCACTATCTAGAATCTGAAACGACAGAAGGTCGGATGTCGTGGTAAGGTTCTTCATTGGCATCCTATTGATGTAGAAATATCAGTTTAGTATTAATTAAGAAATGGAGTTATAGAGACGATGGAAATTGTGGGAAATAGGCTATGACCCCACGCAACGTAAACAACATCTACTCACGACTTCCATCGAATACCTATCGTTTTATTTAGTACTCACTCTTATGTGAACTATCCGGCAAATATTCCTAAACTACAAATTAGATGAGAAAATAGTAATATTTACCTGAAGAAATAGTTGGTTTCATTGTTGTTCGAATCTTTGTTGTTTGTGTTGTTGTTGTCTTTGATGTTTGTCTGGATCTATCTTTAAGTTGCCGGGATTTTTCTACTACAGTAAGTCTTTGTTCCATCTTGGATATTGCTAAATGTTGATATATATTTGAGTCACCTCCTATTTGCCAAAATTATAGGATTAAGCGCGCATTTCATTCTTCACAATTCTTTAGCTTTTTCAGTTGTTCTTTGATAATTTGAAAATTCATTGGCCACATTCATTAATTTTGGACAAGCTCATAAATTTTAAAATCCTGAAAATTTTAACAATCCTTTGTGAAGGTAACGCCATTTTGACCTGTTTTCTGCATATTCGGGAAACGAAAGCACACATCCCAGCGTGCTTGTCTCTCACCACAGTAACTTTACTTTGATATAATAAGCACGTTAATTTTCTCAATAAAAGTGATTGGCAAACTTTTTCGTATTCCCGTAGTCTGTGTACCAAGTTGGGCCATAATTTTATTCCGATTTTCCCAATTTAGTTTCATTACGAGTTCGGGTACTATCTGTGTTAGCCAAGTGAATGTACTCCCTGACCACAGGTTTTTTAACTCTTTACACAACTTGTTGTAGAATAGACGAACAAAATGAGTTACCTTCATATTGGTACACATGCATTTGGAGAGCCGAATTTTTAGCTGCACATATTGTCCACCCACTTTGGCACAAAAAATTTCTCGAATGAATAAAAATTGCTCTCAATATTATAATTTAGATTTTTTTTTCTACTGGTGAACACGGAGCCAAAATTCTAAAGTTTGTTGACAGATATATATTATGTTTTACCTTGCTTCATATTTTGGTTGTCCTCTGTCAACTTAGTATTTATGTTTTGTACCTCGGCCAAATCTAATAAGAAATAACATTTAGGCACTCAAAATAAAATGAACAATCATTTTCTTTGATTAAATTTGTTTAATACTTCTTAGAACAGCAGATTAAAATCGTGATTTTCACTGTAGTTACTCGAGGACATAAAATGTTTCATTATTTATTTTGCTAAAACGGCTTATATCAATCACATTTTAATTAATTTACTTTACCTTTCTTCATTTCATCGTTAGTTTTCTTTCGCTCATACAATTCTTCGGCCAAATTAATATTAGTCTGTTCAACTTTAATCAAATCTAAAAAAGAAATTATTATGTAGGAGGCAGCATGGGCCAATGTAGTTTTGTTTTAAATAGAAAGTTGAAAGTTACAAACAATTCAGAGTCGAGTGGGTTTTAAGTTTTTACAACTGCAGCAACCGACTCTCAGAAAACTGCATTTTTCATCCGATTTCTAAACAATTCAGAATTTGACTTCAGTTAATTAATTTTGTGCCACCTTTCCGGAGGTTTTTAAACCTCATGGCCCCGTTTATCATTCCAGTGGTATTTATAGTGTAATTTTAATTGGTAATTTCAAAATGCCATTAAGTTCAAACAAATCATGCTTAACAAAGTGAAAACACCCCGTGAAATAACCGTATCAAGCAATGAAACTAGGAAGAACGGATGTTTTTCCGTGAAAAGTAAAGTCAATATTGCGCCTAGCATTGTTGCCCCACCAACTGCTTTGTGGCCCCTTGATGGGACATTGGCTCCCGGTTGAGAACCGCTGCACTAGATAGTTAAAAACACGACATGTGATAGTTGGCGACAAGAGAAGAGAAAATACGGTGGTGGCATTTCTGAGTATTAAAAACTGTTCAGACTTCAAAATATTCCTTTTAACTTCGATTAACAGTGTAAATTGATTGATGCAAATGTTATTTCTCATCAACAGCGATATTTTCATATAAAACAACTTCATCATGTTATGCTATTCACCAACCTTCTTCTAACTCTTTAATCTCGGAAGATTTTCCTGCATTTTTCTTCTGAAGTTCATTTATTTCAGCAGATTGCTTTGCATACTTTATCAGTAAATCACTAATTTGTTCGGATTGCTGAAATCCCTTGTCACGAAGATTGGTGTATTCAGCAGACTGTTTCTTGATTTTGTTGTTAGTGTTTTGAATTTCTGGTGGAAAATATTAGGTTTAAATTAATTCATAAGCCGTCAAGTTCAATTTTTCCAAAAAAAACTTTAATGTAAAATGAATTTAGAGTAATCTCTTTTACACTCTGGTGAAGATCATATTTAAATGCAGATGCCAGATTTTCGCTTGGTATAAGATCAAAATACGTTTAATAAACTGAGTAAGAAAAGGATAGGTGCAGTGAGATCCGACCTAAAATACTCTTATTAAATTCTCCAAAATTTTTCATGTTTTCATCGATGTTTTCTTCCAATTTGTTTACTTTTGTCTTATGAAATATGAAAGATCTTTTATTATATTCATCTTGTGGATAAGGTGAAACGGTGCAAGTGTTTTAAATACACGAATAATTGAGTAAAATATTACATCACCGATAAAAAATGATTGAGAGAGCATTGAAATATCCGAATCTATTAAAATCATATAGAATTACGCGATAGTAAATACTGAATTTCACACAACTGAAGCTTTGGCGTAGGAAAAACAGAATTGGTTTTAATGTAAAATCAGCAAAATGAAGCCGTAACTGTCTATGAAAAATATCAGTTATCAATACCGGACAAGTCGTGCATCATTTCTGAATTCGACGTTGAGTTGCAGCATTCTAAATTGGATCTGGTGAGTAATATGGAGCAGACGTAACTAACAATGCTATAGTGTAGTCCAGTAAGGAACTTTAAACTTCTTATCAATGTGTGTGTGTGTAATATGAAAGTATATAGAGTTTTAAAAATTTAAGGCAGACCTAATGTATTCGGCGCTCCAGAAGTGTGTGTACCAATATGGCGGTAACTCATTTTGTTCGCCTACTTTACATTCAGTTGGGTAAAGGGGCTGAAACCTATGGACATGGTATATAAACTTGGCTAACACAGACAGTCCCGAACTCGTAATAAATCTAAAATAATGAAAATCGGAATAAAATTATGGCCTAACCGTAACCTGGTACCGCTACGGGAGTACCATGTATTCAATCTGTGACAAACTATGTTTTTAATATAGTGAGATGACTTTGTCATTAAGTATTTTGAACAGTAAACAAATCACTTGCCTAAAATATTTCTTGACACTAACGGAAACAGGTTCACCGTGTTCTGAGTTTGTGCGGCATTTTTAGATTTGCATGTAATCGGGAATTCCTTGTCATGCAGATGTTCATCAATGTTGAAACCTGGTCTGTCCCATCCTACAGCAACCGGATCACATTGTGCAATCTGGCAACCGGGCTTGGGAGAGCAGTGAAACACTGTTTCATCTTGACACCATGATAAAGTGACACCGTAGATTAAATAGAATAAAATGATTGAGATTTTCATCTCGAGGTTTCAGTGTAGTTAAGTAGTAACTAAATGAAAATTGTTTAAAGTTTTTTATGTGGTTATGCTGATGTAAAATGAATTCCTAGATTTCAAGTGAATCTTGCAAATGCCGGCATATATATATGTAACGACTTTTGCATAAACACCCCAATTTTAGGTAAATTTCATCGGAGATCTAATTACGACTGAATCGCAAGCTGAAGAAGCCATGCTGATTTTTTATTTGAATGTTTAAATCGAAGCATGGTCACGCGACGTCTCATAGAGGTAAAATAAACGGTTCCATCACATTTGAACCCGTGTACATTTGAACCCACGTACATTTGAACCACGTACATCTGAACCCACGACAATTGCACCTGCGTACTATTGCACCTATGAAAATTTTTTTGTTTTACGGATATTTAAACCCATACTAACCCTAACCCATGGGTTTTAGCACCCGCATATAGATTGAACCCGCGGATATACACATGGGTTCAAATGTACGTGGGTTCAAATGTACGTGGGTTCAAATGTACGGTCAGCAAAATAAACTTGTTGCGTCCGATGCGTCTTGTGTATAGATGATAATGGTCTTCATGGTCTTTTGCCTATGGTTTTCGAAATACGGTATCTTTCAATCTACTAACCTCGATCTTTACTGGACTACCTATAGAGGTAGATGACCTTGCCCGCTCGAAAAGAACGGACGTTGTCTTTTTTTACGGTAAGCGAAGTTGTCACTTTCATAAAATTAGGTTTCGCTAGACAAATGCTATTTCATTTTAGCGCTAATTCGCCTTAACCTTTCTTAAGTTACTAAATACAAAATCAATAAGGCTGAATTTTGTAGGATACTAGTAGAGCATTGGTGGTCTTGTTTTATAATAATAACACACAAAGTCCAGTTAAATTTGATTGCTTACGTACGCTACTGGAATAGTATCGGTATACGATCCATAATCTCATTCTAGCGAGCATCTGTGCTCTATATTAAACGTAACTGACGGTGTAGCAGTAGAATGATAATGACGAAGAATGATAATAATTGGTTTTTGTTTTTATATGAGAATATGTGCTCAATTTGCCCAATTGTGATTGACAAAATTTACTTGGTCATCTGTTACTAAGTTCGCCAAATATCGTCTTCCTAACACAGAGGTTCTCAACCTTTTTCCTTCCATGGCCCGTTTTCTTTGCACAAATATTCCGTGGGTCATTTACTTTTTCACACAAATATGGGGGTGCGTATTATACATTGGTCTAGAAAATATCGAAAAATAGTGTTGTGTTTAGTGTTGATAAAGGCGCAGAAAAAATGGTGAAACAAAAGTGATAAAAACACGCTTGTACATCCGTTTACTGCTGTCATGTCTGGTGTGTTTCTCTCTTGTCACCGAATCGGCAAAACTTTACCCTGATAAATCATCATATGAGTGACCTACAGCTTCTCTTTGAAGTGGGCGGCTGAAAACACATTCTGATATCGGGTCTTGTCAGCTTTTAAAGGGGAATGGCAAATAACTATACAAGATACTTAAATGTCAAATTACATCACATCATGATTGGCAGTTGTTTCACAGGCAAATACATAAATCATATTACTAGATATATATAGTTAACAAAAGGCAAGCAGACAGAACGCCTGGAACGTCGGGGAAAAACACCTACAAGGCAAGAGAGGAACGTATTATCTACGATTGCGTATTATACGCGGAGAAATGCGGTAATTAGAATGGAAAGTAGAAAACAGCACCATCATTCATCGCTGCTAAAATCAAAACTTAACTGTAGCAACACAAATAACACAAATTTATCAATAACTCAGTATTTTTTCGGTTTGTGGCCCACCTGGAAGTGTTTCTTTGGCCCAGCAATGGCTCATGACCTACTGGTTGAGAACCTGTGTTCTAACATTTACTGACGCCGTGACTGAAACTGAAATTTCGTATTTCAGGTAATTTTCAACTATTTGTGTTTCAATTATTGTTTCATTATAGTGATTATACTGTTTACAGAAACGAGAAAGATTTATTATGGCGTCATAATAGTTATCTATCAAGTCCTTGTTAAACAGGTCCTCCTAAAAGTCATAGCGTAGAGCCCCTTATCGTCCAAATCTGGCCCTTACTTTGGCTTTTCTAAATCGATGCATCCCATTAAACCGGTTTGATGGACATATACAGTAGTTATTAATTCAAATCTGAAGCCTGATAGTAATTGAAGAAAGCGCTCGGCATTTTACAAAAGTGATATATCCTTTGCATATAACATTTTAAAAAAAATTACAGTTTTTATATTCCGGCTATGACCATTATTAACATGGCGCAAAGTTTTAGAAAGAACGTGGCTTTTGCTTTAACGAGCGTATAAAGCCGGTAAAACATTTTTAAAAGTATTTGCAATCACTGCTTTCATTTCTAACTGCACACTGAAATAAAGAACACATTGGCCTGTTGTCAAATTTTATCTTCGACTATGCGTCGAATTTTACTATTGTATTACAGTGTTATTGAACCTTTATTACAAACTAAATCATTGTTAGCTCAATAAAAAAAAATTCTGATTTCTGCTTCAAAATTTATTAACTAATATTGAAGCACTTCTTTGACGGATTCTTTTTTTTACACTTGGAAACTCTATTTGCCTGTTTCCTTCCTAAAAACGACATTTAATTTAACTGATGTAGTTTCATCGCGTTGATGAACAGCAACAATTCTTGCTATATCATATATATATATATATATTTATTTATAGTGAATATACGTATACTTATATTTTAGTCTTCCAAGATTCGAAAGTAGCCGAATGACATTAACAGCAACAATTCTACTTTCAGAAATGTCTTAGCGTATTAAACCACGCCCAGAAATTACGAAGTTCAAACCCTTTCTTCCAAAATTCGAAAACTTAGCTAACTACTTGCCTTTATACAATCGATATCAAACTATACTGATATGCATTCGTCGCCTCGCTTATGTGCCTAAAAATTTACCGCAATCGGATATATATAGAATCATACGAGTAGTAAATGTCGCGACGTAGTTTCAGATTTTAATCGGATTGGCGGTTAAGCGTTGCGTTCAATATTTGATAAACAATGACATCACGGAATTAATTTTAGTGTATTGCAATATTCTATTTTTAAAAAATTTACAATAACTTTAAAATATAAGATTACATATGCAATTAAAATCATCGTAAAAAAAGTAATGCAAGCTTGGCTTGTTGCCCGTGGATGCGAAATTATGCACATGTAATTGTCCCGAGTACAAATGTATGTGGGTGCAAAAATAATGAAACCACACAATTATGTTCCTGTATCGTTTCGTCTGAACTTGGTCATATTTCCCCAGACATATATTATTCAACTACAACAAAATAGAAAATATTTTGCTTTGGGGGATATTTTGTACTAATCACCCGCCAAAAAATAAAACACCGCCGCCAGCATTCAAATGAGAAAAATAATTATTATCAAGTTAGAGTCGGGAATGCATACTCCGCTGTGAATTCAAGTTTTCAAATCATTCCTTACCCTAACATTAACTTTAACTATATAATTACTAATATTCGAAGTTTAAAATATGGCGTGTGCGTCTTTTTTTAAATCTCACTTTTTTGTATAAGTGGTAGAGGTTTTGTTTTTGTCGCTGAATATCTATCAAGTTTTATTAAATAACGAAAATCTAACTAACTTTCTTTCATAGTTGAATGCGAGTATGGAACTAGTTTATCGTGTCACATTCTTAAAACCTACACCGGTTGTTCAAAAATGCGATGGGAAATGTTTTTTCATAGCGGTGTATCATGAAATTAATTTAATCCACTATTTATTCGATGAATATATCTGCATACCTATTGTATAATTCAGGGTGGTCCAAGGTTGCGAGATTCAAAAACCGCAAAATTTTCGAGAAGGCCTCGCAGTCGAAGAAACCTGAAACTTATCAAAGTTCTGCAAGTTCAGTTACTTTAAATGCATTGAAGAATGATAGTTTTTGCTTTCCAATGAACCTATGGTTATGATGCATCTGTGGCGTTTTTATTCTTTGTATTTTAAGAAAGTTATATAAAGCACAAACGAATCAACAATAATTTCTTGCTTCTGGTTACTGCTTTCGATCACAACTGCCCCATGGTTCACGCTTGAAAATAGGGGTGTGTTTGTACTGAAATAAAGATACCGAACTTCTCTCCAGATGAAAAGTTACTTGACGCGAGTTTACGGTGCGCAGTTGAAATAAAAAGCGCAACTCAGCTCAACGGCCGGGCCCTGTCTACACAAGACAACACACATACACACACGCTTCCATTTCTTCCTCGGGATTGTGGTGGTTTGAAGATAGCAGGTGAAAGTACAGCGCGTGATCGGTTTGGTGTTCATGGCCTTTCTATATCATGCCATGACGAAGTTCTCTAATCAGAAATTCGAAACGTCGGCAAATGAAATCGTTTTGCTGACACCGACTGTGCTTTATTCATCAACGATAATCGATATAAATATACCTGGTGGCAATCATGCGCTATTTAAGGTTCTAACTTTGTCTGCGATGCTTCCGCACTGCCGATATCTATTATATCACCTTTTATGTATACTATGTCGCATGCAATATTATCTCGTTTTATGTAAATGAATAAAACGGAATTCAAAATAAAGCTGAGTCACAGGTTTCAGCGTTTTTAGGTCAGTACAAATTTCGGTGAATATTTGCCAAGCAGTAAAATTGGTGACGCGTTTCCAATTAACTTGGATAGACAATCTGACACCACGACCGTAACAATTTACGGGTCCAACGAAATGATGCATTTTTACACTTTTGTCTTAAAAAAATGTTAACAACCTATGTGTCCACTCATTGTTTAAACAATTCGGGAAACGTTTTCAGCTTTCTACTTATTCAATTAATTTCAGGCCTTGTGTTCTCATGGGATAAATAATCCTTATTTCACGAGCCTATCAGTGATCAACCTGATCTCTATGAGAACATTAGAAGCAAAAACAGAGATATTATGCAGAAGCCACACGGTATAGTAATATCAACAACAAGGAGTAATTTTTTTAATTAACGCTATGAAAATCTCAATCAACTATAATTCGACAAAATATGATTTTAAATAAAATGTTTGATGAACTGAAAAATTTCAAAAAAAAGTATTAATCATTTTTACGTTTGGATAATGCGAGATGCAGTTTAAAAAGTTACCCATTTTATTATACATTTTTATATCTGTGATAGCCGATCGTATAAACTTCATTTAAGATTCAATGATTTATATTTTTATGATAATAAAGGAAAAATCCAGCCACGTAGATGTTTAATTAGATCAGGATCTCACAAATAATTCCATGCTGCTCCCAGGTAGGATCACCATTCTTCATCCCTTGATAACGATCGTTCGGGTTGGAAATAACGTCAAAAAAACATTTGTACGTTCTTTGTACCAGATACCCGTGTTTGGTTCACCTGGATACCATTTAATGAAGGAATCTGCAGGTGTGACATCTCGATTTTAGGAAGAAAAGCATTACATAACGTTTATCAGGGGATTGTGCAGGATCACGCATTTAATTTAAAATTAACAATTACCTATTTCATCAATCCTTGGTCAAATGTAAACGCAAGTTTTTTCTAGTCTCACATGTGTCATCATGTAAAATTTCATGTTCATACGCTGAACAAAGATTTGTCCAAATATATGGCAATGCACAATTACTGTATGACTAAACTATAAAGACGTCAGTGCAAGACGATTCTTCGGATCGAAATAGATTGTTAGGTTGTTGAAAAACGACTATAAATCCAATATAATTTCAAGACACAACTTCAAATCTTGCTAGCGTTTTGTTCAACATGAATTGTTACGGTATACAAAATATATCACATGGATCAGAGACTATTTCGACAGGAACGTAAGGATGGCTAATTATACCTTTGTATCAACAAAGATTATAGTCACCATGGCTCGTAATATTTTCCAAAAAAACTCTAAGTAAATTAATTTTGAATTAAAAACAGGTGAAACGTAAAAAATATTTCAAATATCTCTTGCGAAGTTGTAGCTAAAGAACTAACCTAAGTTGTCTCATATGTACCTGGCCATGTCTGACTTCACACTGTATCCATCTCGTGATATATTTTACATCTTTACACAGAAGAATATTTGAAATAACCTATGATACTAACTATTGGATTATACTCAATTCCTGTCAATATCCAAATATGCCGGGTTCCATTCGAAATATTCCTTTTGAAGTATTTCATACTTGCATTGTAAGATTCTTCATCTCGAATCAAACCAACATCTGCGCTGCGTTTCTTACAAATATCAATTGCTTCGTCGTAGTTGACATCCCAATTACTTCGTATCACAGCGAAATAACAGATATTTTGGACCTTTAACTTGCAGTTTTCTAAAATAAAATAAATGTATATGTAGAAATTTATCGAGTAATAAATATTGATCCATCCTTGTTTTGGGCAAGGAGCACCCGGTACCTTCAAACAATACTTCATTTGTTTCAAATCAAACTAGCCGGATTGAGAAAGTGTAATGAAGCCAATAACACGTAACAGTGCCTGTGTTTAGCATTTTATTGAGATTACGAAATACTGTACACTGACCAGAAATTCCTTCCCCGAAACTCTTCGTTATTTCATCCAATTTATTTTCCAACTTTTCCAATTCTATTCTAATATTTGTGATATCAGAATAAAAATGAAAGATTTTTTTAGATTCGATTGCATCATACGAAGTAGCAAAATAAATTATTTCTCGGTAGGAAACTACGCAAAATTCACTTTCAAACCAAAATTAATCAAATAAGTAAATACAGCAACCATACCCAAATTTTAGGATGCCAAATCAAGCTAGCTAAGAGCAGTACTATTGGGCTAGCATGAGATCGAATATTTTTTGGTATGTTCATCAATGTCAAAGGTTAGTCTGTCCGAATTACATTGTGCAATATGACAACCAGGCTTAGGTGAACAGTGAAACACTGTTTCATCTTGACGCCAGAATAACGCGATGACGAAGATTAATATGAAAACGATTGAGATTTTCATTTCGAGGTTTCAGTGTAGTTAAGTCAAAACTGGATGAGAAAAGTTCAAGTTAGAATTAAAAAGTTCATTCCGTTATGTCAATGTAAAATACAATTTAAGAGTATTTTACAAGGAATTATGGTTTTGGCAAATGGGCAAAAAGCAGGTTTGATCTATTTTGAAAAAAACCTTACATTAGACAACGCTATTTGTAGTCACGATAGTAACAATTCAGAATGGGCGTAGCATTTATAATACGAGAAAAGCTTATTTAGAGGCGACATTGCAAATTTATAAGAGATATTGACGCTTTGTAAAGGCGTTTAATCTTAATAAGTGTAGTCGATTCAAGGTTAAGGCATATTCTTTTGAATCGGGCGAAGAAAATCTGAAAAACAATCATTTCAGAATCGGGTTAGGCTTTTTATACAGGGCATAGCTTATCCACTCGAAATATGGCCTCATTAGAAAGGTATAACATTTTTTTAACAGCATATCTTTATTCAACATTATAACAGCATATCCTTATAGTAGCACTGAGCCTATATAGATAAGGCGTAGCTTTGTTTAACTGGCATATAAAGTATATTCATAAGTATTCGCAACTCTCCCTGCTTACCTCGCACTATTATACAGAGTATTCCTGGTAATATCTGAAAATTTTCGAGTATGGGCGTATTGGTATTGGCCATAATCTAACAGCCTATATTGCAGTCACCTGGTACTATCCAGGGGTGGTCGCTCCTTCGTCGCTGCCAGCGAGGGGAATTGTAAGAAAAATTTTTGGACAAGGTAAAAAGCGAACGCTCATTTGGTGTTCGATGGAAGAACAATGGTCGTTGAGCTGGACAAATAGCGGAAATTCGTACGGCGCCCTACCCCCGAGTTCCTTTGACCGTTGAGTTGTTTCAATAACACATCATGAACCGGTCACTTCTAACGGAAGTTGAGTTTTATCAATTTTGGTGTCTGTGATCACTCAACCTTGACGACAAGTTTTTGTCGAAAACTTTACCTCAATTACCTTGTATCACCCAAATATGGCATCTCTACTTATTAAAGTTCTCGAGATATATTATAAAATTACTAGAGCGTGACTGAAGGAAAAAAAAAATCTATGTTTAAAAATCATTTAAACTATATTTTAAGTCATACTCATCTTTTCAGATTCCTAACAAAACCTCTCAGAGATCTAAAATAAGCCAATGGAGCGTGACTGTGGGGTGAGAGGAAGAAATTCCACTTACAAAGGTTTTAAATCATTTTTTAGCCATGGCCATGTTCTCCGATTATTGATAACACCTCTCAGAGAGGAGAGGGAATTATCCAGCTGCCGATGGTGAAATATTCGTTTAATTATTCTCTTCAACAACCGAGCATCACTTTTCCCTATATCACATTCCATGTGCTCAGAACCGTCCAAAATCAATAATACCCAAGTGGGCGTGGCTTTACACACGTTTTCTCACCACTTAGGGGGCGAAGGCTCTGCCCCAACCCCCGATACATCTTGGAAAAATTTCCAATACTCGGGCAAACGATTTCGCCTTCCGGAAACCGAGCTAAATGGCCTCTAAACGCCAATATCACTCGAGCGTGTCTTGATTGACAGGTAACCAGTTCGGCCCGACATTTTCCTAGGAAACCGTCGTTTCAGGCGAAAACCCTAAATTGCGTAGCTTTTATGCTAAAAATTTACAACGTTCGGATATTTATGGAAGCAGACGCTTGTCATGTCGTGACGCAGTTTCAGATCTTGATCGGATTAGCGATATCGCGTGGTGGAATAGACAATTACATCGCAGAACTAATTTTAGTTCTTTGCAATATTCTATTATTAAAAAATCGCAGTAAAGTTTAAATATAAGTTTACATATGCTATTAAAATCTATTTTGCATTGACTTGTAAGAGAAAGCTAATACGAACGTTCATATTTACTGTGCGTGCACTTTGAACGTGACTGCAAGAAAATACATGTCTAAACAACAAATACGCATAACCAAATAAATTTTTTCTCAGCACATTAGTAAATATTTTTAAATCTGCTATATATATTGAATTAATTCTTTTGTGTGAAAAGATTAAAATTTATTAGATTCACACTATATTCGTGAAGGCTAATTGTACATATTTCGACAGATTTGCCATTATCAAATTTTTATGTTTAAATACATGTTTTATCACATTATTGGTCGTTTGCAATTCTTCTGTCAGTACTTACTCCACTTGCTGTTGAGGACTCGAGATATTGATTCGAGCAAATTTGCAACTCTTCTACCAGTACTCTTCACAATTTTAGTTGAGAGCTCAGGACCTTACTTTGATCAAATTTGCAACTCTCCTTTTATCTATACTCTTTCCACTTTTAGTTGAAGGCTCGAGTACTTGCTTTGAGCAAACTTGCAACTCTCCTATCAGAACTCTTTCCAATTTTAAATTAGAGTTGGGCACCTTGCATTGAGCAAGCTCGCAACTCTTCTATCAGTACTCTTTCCACTTTTATACGACGGTCCAGGACCTTGCTTTGAGCAAATTTGCAACTCTCTTGTCACTACTCTTTCTCCCTTCAGATGAGGACTCGGGACCTTGCCTTGAACAAACTTGCAACTTACCTATCAGCAGTCTTTCCACTTCCAGTTAAAGGTTTCATCGTTTTGGGGTCAGTATAAATATTGGTAAATTTTTGCTGTAAAAGTGGCAACGCGTTTCGAATTGACCTGGAATCTTAGATCTGACACCATAGACGAAATCATTTCCTGATTCAACAATCCACATATACATTTCGAAACGTTTTGTCTTTAAACGTAATTACCGCATCAAGCAATGAGCCAATCTATATCATGTATCCACTCATTGTTGAAACAATTTGCGATTTGCAACGTTTTCAGCTTTCTGCCCAATCAACCTGATCCCTCTGAGAAACTTGGTAACAACGAAGAAATTACACGGAAACTGAATTTTTATCTATCAAATTACGCAAATAAAACATTCAAATCTTGAAACGTGACTCATATTTAAAATTTTAGATCAGCGAAACGATAAAATTTGACAAATTAGACTTCTGAACATCTTAAACGACTATTATTCGATAAAAGATGATTTTAAATAGTAGTCAGCAGAACTGAAAATGGAGAATCATTTTTAACTTGGATAATGTGAAATTCAGTTCAAAAATTCACCCATTTTTAATAAATTCTATTTTAGCTGTGATTATCTGCATTGATTGCTGAAAGACTAATTGTATAAATTTCAGGTTAGGATTCAATTATTTATATTTTATTGATGATAGATCCAGAGTGACGAAATACAACCAAGCAAACGTTTCATTAGATCAGAATCTCACAAATAACACCGTTATACTCCCAGGTAGGAGGAGCATTCACCATCCCTTGATAACGATAATTCGGGTCGGAATCAACAAAAAGGTAAACATTTGTGCGATCTTCATACTTAGTTCCCGATGGTAAGAAATCCGGATGCCATTTGGTGAAGGAATTCGCAGGTGTGACCTCGCGAGTCTACAAAGAAAAAAAAATCATTAGATAGAGTCCACCATGCTTGATCACGCATTCAATTTAATATCAACAATTATCTATTTCATTAGTCAAAATATCATATATTATTGTTGATCCATGCTTGGTCAAATGTAAACACAAGTATTTATTGTGTCTCATGTGTTATCAGGTAAAACTTCATGCGCTGGACAAATATTTGTACGAGTATATTGCACTACACAATTCCTATATAACTTAACTCTACGCAGTTCGGTGCAAGACAAGTCTTCGGATTGAATTAGATTGTTAGGTTGTTGTAAAACGACTATAAACAACCTCCAATGTAATTTTAGGACACAAGTTCAAATCTCGTTAGATCTCTGATGCACATGAATTGAAAAAACGCATTGCCAATATTCTTTAAAACTTTGAGAAGATGCATGGACGTTCTGAAAGCATGGAATTGAAAGTGTTAAATTTGGTAGAAATGCAACCCGTTCTGATGAACAATAGAACACCAAAAAAATAGCGAAATCGTAACTTCATTTGCCTACGTATTTAAGTATAGTTTTCGAAGGCGCTGCAGTTTCCATAACAGCACTATATTATTATAAAGATCAAAGAACTTGACGACATAACAGTAACCGACTAAGCAGCGAGTCAGAAAAAGCAAGTGTAAACATCATGTCAACCTCATAGAAAAGTTCAAGCAACGCAGGTCAATAGTTTTGCCTAGTGGTAATATACGGGATTGTCCATAAAAATGGGAGATAACAGCACATTTGTATTTTTCACAGAACAGTAGCCAAGTCATAGCAACCAAATTACGTCAGAGTTAACCTTGGTCTTTATGATTTTCCACCGTATATTTTATATATTTTCACCAAAATATTTTACTCTCTTGTCTTCATATATTTGTATATATTTTTAATTCGCGGTAATTTTTAGGCGAATGAAAACCTTATGAAAAACATCCCATAGAATGGCACAGGCATAAGTTGCTATGAGATGAAATTAGACAGAAAATACGTCCCATAAACAAGCCTGGTAACGCATATTACTTAAAATATATGACCACATCATTATTTTGCGTTTTGTAATTGCGCATGTACCATTTTCAGATATTTATTACCACGCTGGATTTGCGGCTCAACTTGTAAACATGAGGGAAAATGAGTATTGATACCATTTTCAAATATCGGTGGACATCAACGCCAAGACATTCAGCTAAACTACGAAAGAAGATTGTTGTCATCATGGCCTGCACAGTTGTATATAAAAGACTAACTCAAGTTGTGTCAAACATCTTTGGCCGTGTCCCACCCCAAACTCCCATTTTGAAATTTATTTTGAATTTTAACACAAGAATATAATTGACTTAACTATGAGATACTAACCATTGAATCAAAGTGGATTCCAGTCCATATTCTAATCAACACCTCCCCTTTTGGAATATTCCTTCTCAAGTAATTCACAATTGCATTGTATGATTTTTCATCTCGAATCAAACCAATATCTGCGTTGCGTTTTTTACAAATATCATCTGCTTCGTTGTAGTTGACATCAGACCCAACTTGTATCACAGCAGAATAACAGATCTGTCCAACCTTAAATTTACAGTTTTCTGAAATGTAACAGTTGAATACAGTTATCATAAGTATATTGAGTTAATAAATTTTAATAAACCTAATTTTAGGCAAGTATCACTAGTAACAATGTTGTGCTTTAGTATTTCCAAATAAAACTAGCCGACATAATTAATAAAATGCATTGAATCCTATAACACTATGTTCTTTTTAGATTCAGTTATGCAATATCCTGCAACCAACATTCAGTCACCTACATCACTCTATAAGTTGTATAGTTGTATAAGTTGTATAATCACTCTCCATCGAATAGCTAAATACATTCCGCTTCATTTTATTGCAAATTATTCGTTAAATATTCAAAACCCACAACATATTGGATGATATTTATAATAAACTTCACCCTGAGATGGAGTTGGTTTTAATCTTGTTTCTTGTTCGGTTTTATTCGAAAGCTGCTCCTCCGAAACAGCAAGTTTTTGTTCAATCCGGGATATCGCTAAATGTTAATATAAGTGTTAAAGAGCAGGGTTTTCTACTTTTCAAAACAACAAAGCTGTAGCCACGTTTTTAAATCTTTTTCGTTTTTAATTGTTAAGCGTAAGAGTTGAAATTATATTGACCACTATACTTTGAACAGGTTCATGAAGGTTTTATTAGTGGTTTGGAAAAATAATTTTATTTTGATCTGTTTTCTGTAATTTTTCACATTCCATAAATAACAAAGCTCATTGTGGAATATTTTATTGTTCTCCATTTTAGATCTGTTTCGGGAAACAAGTTCAGGAAATGTTCAAAACATTTCGAGAATACTAGAACCACAGTATTGGGACATATTTGATATCTTTCACCTTTCTTCATCTTATTGTTGTCTTCTACCAACTTTTCATTCATTTCTTGCATTTCAACCAAGTCTAAAGATAAAAATATCCAGTAAATCATGATGCACGTTTGTTGCAGTATTAACAATGTTATTGAGACATGAAAATAGGGCGAGAAGACTCTGCATTAACTCGGTTTGTTTATATTATTTTATTAAAACATTTGGGTATTAAAAATCGAAAAAAAGATTCAAAATAACTTTGCACTTTGAAAGCTTGAGTATTATTTGATGTTGATGGATATGACAGAGAGAATTTAAAGTTACGTGCAGACTTCAAGTATTCGTCAATCATTTATTTTAGCATCAGCAATTGCAGTGTCACAAGCATCACTCTGATACACCAACCTTTTTTCAACTCTCTGATCTCAACAGACTGTTTCGTGTTTTTTCTCAATAGATTGTTTAATTTATTTGATTGTTCCTCAATTTGGTTGACAGACTCGGGATTTCCTGTTTGAAAATAAAATCATCTTGCTAGTTTTATTAAATCACGAATGTTATATTTTGAATTATTGCTGATTTTTAATTCGGATTTGATTTTTCAATATTTAACGAATATAAGCGAAATCAAGTTAAATTGAGATAAATGTTTTTGAATTTACATAAATTACAAATAAACCCACTGCTTATATACAAGATAATTTTATGAACAGAATTTCCTGCACTGACATTTCAAAAAGGTGTATTTTATCAACATCTTTTCTTTAGCGAAAAAATAAATTACAAAAGTTTAAACTGTAAGAAAATTTCTATACATTTTGGTCGATTCTGACTGATTTATTTTATTGGGGTTATTGGCAATTGTCTTAAATGATTTATTGGTGCGAGCCTTTGTTTATGATTAGCTATTTTTCAATTGGATGGTAGTTTTTAATGTATGGAACAAAACGCACAAAATTTAGCAATTTATTATCAGTAAAAGGTATAGCACAGGGGTAGGGCAAAATTTTTTTAGTATAAGAGCCGCGTGCAGCAAGACAGAAATATGTGAGAGCCGCATAATTTTAAGGTTATTAATATTAGAACACCTTGAACAGAGAATTCACCCAAACGTCTAATAACAATAAATGATATTGCAAAGTATTTATTGCGATGATATATCTAAAGTACTTGACTTGCGTGTTTCCATCCTATCTGTGAGTTTTTGAAGACTGGGCAATATGTGGACAATGCAGAGCGGGACCGGGAACTAACCGCAATCAAGATGCAACGCAGCAACAAACATGTGACCATTGTGACCCAAGATTTGTCGCTTGACTGATTTAAATTTGAAAGTCCACGCTAAAACGATTTTCATACCAAAACATACTTCAACTCAATATTAAATGAACACTTTTTCAATCGATTAATAAATTTAAAACAAACTGTTACACTACAGATTCTCTTATAGTTGAATTTGGATAAAATCCTATGTTAGCGTGAAGAGCCGCATAACAACTCTCAAGAGCCGCGCAGTTTGCCCACTGTTGGTATAGTACATTTGCTGTATCGTAAACACTGACCAGAAATTTCCTTTTCAAAATTCTCGATTTTTTCATCAAACTTGTTTTCTAATTTGTTCAATCCCATTCTGATGTTTGTGATATCTGAAAAAAAAATATTAAAGATATTTCTAGATTGGAAAACTTCATGAACACACTCCAATCGAAAATAAAAAA
Organism: Styela clava; assembly: GCF_013122585.1. NCBI lineage: Eukaryota > Metazoa > Chordata > Ascidiacea > Stolidobranchia > Styelidae > Styela > Styela clava. The sequence goes on from NW_024102645.1 coordinate 130,026, forward strand.
CGAAACACGTCATTCCCGGTCAAGTACTGACTCATAACCCATAATAAAACATTTCATTAATCATTCGATCAAACCACTCACCCAAATTTCTAGACACGAAATCAAGCCAACCCATAACGCTATTGGACTTGCATGTAATCGGGAATTCTGTGTCATGAAGATGTTCACCGATGTCGAAACCTGGTCTGTCCCATCCTACTGCAACCGGATCACATTGTGCAATCTGACAACCAGGCTTGGGAGAGCAGTGAAACACTGTTTTATCTTGACACCAGGATGATGCGACGACGTAGATTAAGATAAAAACGATTGAGAATTTCATCTCAAGATCCCAGTGCAGTTACTTAATAACTGAATGAGGAAAGGTTCAAGTTGGAATTAAGAAGTTCATTCGCTTATGTCAATGAGAAATGAAATTTCAAAGTATTTTACAAGGAATCATGGTTTCTGCAAACGGGAACTTAGCATGTTTGATCTATTTTGAACACCCTTACGTTCTTTGCAGCTGAGATAGTAGTGATCCAGAATGAGAGAAGCTAATTTAAAAGCGGAATTTTAAAAACAATTTTCCAGACATGGCTCTCCTGTAATGCCGTAATGAAAAAAGAGAAAAGGGTATAAATTAAACTATGACGCATAATGCGAGTTATATAAATCGTATCGATTTAAAAACGACTTGTCAGATCTTTGTAGGGACGGTGGAAACCGCTTTTAAACACAGATAAGAAATGGCAAACGATACTCCCTTCTAATGGACTTTTTATTGGCATAGCACAGTGTATATATTTTTAAGGCTATACTGTTTCTGCTTATCTCGCACTAATATGGAGAAATTCTTTTGGTATTATCTAGAATTTTCCGAGTATGACCATATAGGTGTTGTAATCTAAACTCATATTAGGACTTCCAGAATTGAACGATATCACGACGTCTCATCACATACAAAGAGTGTACGAATATCACCAGTATAATAAACGGTTTATTCCTTTTAAAACTCTAAAAATCTTGGGAACTATTCTATAACCCAGTTGCCTTCATATAGTCGATATAAAACTATACTGATATAGTTCCATTGCCACGCATTTATGCCTAAAAATTCACCGCATTTGGGCATTTCTAGAAGCAGACGCACGCTATGTCGTGACGAAGCTTCAGATCCTAATCGGATTAGCGATGTCGCTCACCGTTCGTTATTCGATCAACAATGACATCGCAAAATTAATTTTAGTTTTCTGCAATATTCTATTATTTATTAAATTGCAATAAATTTAAAATATAAGTTTACAAAGGCTATTAAAACTTATCAGCATAATTAATCCAAAAGTAAAAAAAATTATTCCTTTCAGATTATAACCTTGTACGAGCTGGTGATGGTAAATTGCAAAAAAAATATCAATGCTTACATTTTTGTAGTTAGAATTTATATTACGTGTGGTGAGTTCTAAAAAATTCTGTGCAAGAAAGCTGGGGCCTCACTATAATAATGAAAGATAGCAAAGACTTATAATGCCTTTGATCTATTCATTTTCCACAATGATTTTTTAATAAACAGCATGAAAGATATTATATAGAAGCTGAATTCATTCAACGTTGATGAGACAAATTTTCATTCATGAATTCCTTAAATCAATATCGTTATATTCAAAATATACAGATCAGCGAAACGAGATAATATGACAAATAAATTGCAGTAAAAGTTATTTCACATGGTTTATTGGACACGTCAGTGTACATAACGATCTTTCAATATTATGTTGTTGTTCTTGTTAGTATTATTCTTCTTTTTCGTTATGATGAAATCGCTTTTCTCTTCGAATACTGGACCAATTGCTTTGAAGTTTTCAGTGGTTGAAGATTGATTTTTTTTTTGCCAGAAGGCTATTACTTTTACTTATTTCAAAAATTTCTGTGGACTTCAAGAGATTTGTTTTTTATGTGTCGGAATAAAAAAAATAGCGACACCTTGTGACGTGTCCATATATTTGAGCACAGCTCTCTTGTACTTTTCTATAAAATCGTTTTAAATTCAGTTTCCCTGCTTAGCTAATGTAAGATGCGAACATCATAATACCAACCATTGTGCGATTGCGGCGTGGTACGCGACAAGAGTTTGGTAAACTTTGGCAAGTTTCCTCTTTGAGTTGTGCGTTAAAACCAGGGGAGTGCAAACTGCGGCAAAGAAAAATTGTGCGACCCGCAGAGACGTGCCGATTTTAAATGGAAACACTACTCACGAAATTAATTTGTTCCGGAAGCCCCTTTGAAAGAAAAGGAAGGACGCAATTTACTTGTAAGTGCCCTAATCCGTTCTAAGCCCCCACAAAACTCGGAAATAATATTTGTATAAATTATATTGATGGTTGAAACCCACAACAAATACATGTAAGAATTAAATTACTGCATAATAAATAGAAAAGTTACATATGAAAGAAGAAAGCACAGAGAAATACCGAATAAAAACTACGAACGATATGTTTGTTTACCTTTGGCCTTGGCCGACTAGGCTAGGCTAAACGAAGACCGCGGACAGTGGAAGGACGGCGGTAGGAGGAGGCGGCTAAATTTGACAGCTGGGAGAGAACGCAATACAGGAAAATGACCACACACACATGAAATTCAAATTTTTCTCTTTTATTTTAACTGTTACGCGTATGTATCATCAACTTCTCACTCAATTTCGCAAGCAACACATAGTACGTGCTCGCGGTAAACAAACGGGATAATGGGATGGCAGATAATATATTGCCGCATGGAATGAAATAATTGTAAAATGTTTTCAATCAAAAAATGGACGACGGTAGTGGCGCTAGGATAAGTGCGCCAAACAAGAAAAACGATATTTGTAGGTCGCTATATTCGAATATCAAATTCGAATTGGACATCTCTTTATCAAAGGCACTGCATTATTTTTAATCTAAAATAAACAAATATCACTACACGCATTTTTTTCGGTTCTCGCCCTATTTGTATATGTAGAAAATCTTTAGCCGAAGCAATATTTTACAAGAAAAATTTTCGTAGATTGGATTTTTTGTATTCAGGGCCCTTCGTAGATAGAGTTTCTATGTGTGGCTTCACCCATTTACTATTATCTAGCCCTTCTGTAAAAAAAGGTTGCACACCCCTGCTTTAAACTACCCTTTGTCGTGTCTGATCTCACACTCTATCCCTGGCATGGGCAGACTACGGCTCACGGGTCAAATCAGTCCGGTCATTCAATCTGATTCTGCCTATAGGCTTGTTAGATTATGATCGTAGTTTGTGTAAGCTGTATTTTAGGTTGCCACTGAATTTCGACTTAATATGACCTCTCGCTCACTCGATTTGGCGCGTTTGTAACCTTTTTCTATCGCCTATGCGCGTATCTTTTTACGTCACACTCACATGACCTGCAAGTCTAGGCGGGCAAAATGTCTGGTCCTTGGTCCAAAAAGCTTGCCCACCCCTGTTCTACCCTCTGGTATCAGATTCTTAGGACCTTCTGAAGTATGCGCACCAAGATGACGCACAACCTGAACTCATGCTGTGTACAAGGTTAGGTTTCAGGTTGTGCGACATCTTGATGCGCATACCTAAGGAGTACCGATTCTTATATTCCCAATCCACGTATAAATATCATAACCATGAGACACTAACCATTGGATTGAAGTATACCTTTGTTCATATTATGATATCCGAATTTTCCATAAGAATATTAATTCATAAATAATACCCAATCTCATTGTGAGATGCTTCATTTCGTATCAAACCAACATCTGCTTTATGTTCCTTTCAAATATCAAATGCATTTTTGCAGTCGACATCAAATTTACTCAGAATCACAGCGAAGTAACAGATAATTCCGAACTTCAATTTGCAGTTCGGTTCAAATGTTATTAAAAAAATTTTGGTTGGTTTGGTGATCTGCCTGGATCTTTTTTAAAGCTGCTAAAGCTTCTCCGTTGTAGCAAGTTTTTGTAAGGAATATTACTAAATGTTAATATAAAACCTAAAAACCACATAACAACAATCAATATTCACAATCTCTTTAAGTATTCCTATCTTTTTAAGTATTCCGTGTCAGAGTTGGAAATTTATTTACAGCACTATATTCAACGTGGTATGGTCTTTGCCGGTGGACATGCTTTCATTAGGTTTATTTGTATTTCAGATCCGTTTGAAAATCGAATAAAATCAATGAAGATATATACAATGAATGAAAAGTTATGCGATTACTTAGTTTTTCCAGTGTCTATGAGGAAATCTATGTCGTCGGGCTTCACGGTTCGTTGCATATGAAAAAAGCCCCATGCTAAGTACAAAATTCTCTTCCGCAAGGCGGGTGCAAAATTGAGTCCTTTTCATTCACGGCTATGGGTTTCGAAATGTAGTTCAGTAAAGGCACTAATATTGCACAAGGTCAGATATTCTCATCCATTCGAAAAGATTAAAGTCACAATCACAAGTCACAAAGTCATAAATCGTTATACATCTTAATTTTAAAAGAATTACAATTTCATAATTATCGATGCTTCACCTTCATAAATTTATACAGATTGTAGGCAAAATATTCATTTGTCATTTTGATAAAGCGGTTTTTCGTTTCGTAATTTTTTCATAATTTCTAGAGTCCTTTTATAACCTCCAGGAAATGTTTCCTGAAAATATATTCTATTTAATGTTCACAAGAATATTATTTAAAGGATTTTACATTATTTCGTTGTATTCTGTCGATCTGTTATTTATTTTTTAAAATTTTACCAACTCTAATGAAAGAATAACATTCAGTAGCTCAGTACAGAATATTATAATGTTTTCAATTTTAATTTATATATCGTTTTTCAATAGGCAGAATAAAAAGCCATGTTAGTAGTCACCCACGGCCATAAACAAGTGTCAAAACATTTCGATAAAATAATACAAAAGTATTGAAGCCTATTAGTTTACTCTTACCTTTTTTCATTTTATTGTTGTCTTCTATCAAATTTTTAATGATTTCTTTAACTTGAGCCAATTCTAAAATAAAAAATATCCGTTTATTCATCGTTCGTTCTACAATAACATTATGTTTTAGACGTTGGGAGTTCAAAAAATTGCGCCTCATTTATCCCATTTTTAATATCATCACAAAAAAATTTTCAGCAATGATAATAGAAAAAATTCGAAACAATGTTACGGGTCGAAAACTTGAAAATGATATAAAATTAATGTCGATAGCGATAACAGAAAGTTTTTCAAGTTGCGTGTAGTTCCTACCAGACTCCAAACAAGTGTAACTAGAACCACGCTGTCTCTTCATTTCCTTGATCTCAGCTGACTGTTTCGTACCTTTCCTCAATGGATATTCTATTCAATTGTTCCCCAATTTGATTGCAAGACTCACGAGTTTCTGTCCGAAAATAAATAGTTTTATTAAACAACGAACGTTATAATCCGAATTATTACTGATTTTCACCGTGCTCCTCAAAACTGTCAATATTTTTTAGTTCCTCGATTGATTGTTTATTTTATTGAATTGTTCCTTAAAAATTTGATGGTGAGACTCGCGAGTTTCTGCCGAAAATAAATAACTTTATTGAAGCACGAATCTTATAATCCGAAATATTACTGATATTCACCTTGCTTTCCGAATTTGTCTATATTTTTATTTTGTCATCACGGTTTTGTTCAAGTTATTTCAAATCTAATTTGATATTTCCGATTTGTAAATAAATAAATAAGCCAAGTAAAACAAAACTAACCACATTTCAATGCCACATTTTAATGCCACTAACCACATTTCAATGCCGTTTTTATTTATTACTCTCAAAATTTAAACGAGAATATCGGTCGGAGACCGAAGACCTATCGATCGAAACTGTGTTTCGATTCATGACTCTATAGTGACACCGCGTGTCCTATCACTAATTAATTAATAACTCGCTTATACGACATAATTCATCCAAAATCAATAGGCTTCTGGTCCGAGATATGATGAATGCTCATGCAAAATTTGGAGCAGATTCAACCACGCCTTCGTAAGATATCGCGTGCATCTAACAGACAGACAAACAGACAGACAAACAGACAAATACCTATCAACATACTGACCGATCTAAAGATCGATAAGTAACCAGGGGTCGGTAAGGTTACTGGACCAGGCACGAAAACTTTTGCTCACCTAGACTGGCGGGCATCTAAATGTGACGTAATGAGTTACATTTTATGAACAATATTCACAGTGCTGCAAAGGCAAAAGTGGAAAACGATAATTCTGCCAAAACTAAATTTAATTGCTATCTCAACAAATTTCTCGAGGTAACGGGTTGAATTTGAAGTATAATCATATTCGGATGCGGATGATGTGTGAGGAATTAAGATTTTTATTTTAGCCGACGATTCGCTGCTAATTTCATCGGATTTCATATTTACAACGACAATTTATATTCATAATAACTATAGTCGGATTGGATCCGGTGGGTCGGATCCGGCCTACGGACTGTAACTTGTCCACACATGTACTAACTTGTGGTAAATGTTGGTTTAAAAAAAAATCAATTTTTGCTTTTGATTTGTTTTACAGGCAGAACCTAGAACTGTATAAAGTAAATAATTTGCTGTTAGTGTGTGTGCAGCGTTTGCAAAAACAACGAGTACAATAAATCATTAAAATAAATGTATTGAAATTGAAATAAGTGCATGTAGGCTTTTTAACCAATTGCTAGTCTTCTTACTTTCTGCGATTAAAAATCGCCCCTTAGAACATATCCGTTAGAGCAGTTGTTTCGAACCACGGGTCCGCGAAGCTACTTTGTCAGTCCGCGAGGGGTTTCGTCGTTTTGATTCTTATGCCGTCTCAATCGCTTTCCCGAAGCCGAAAAGTTGAAGTTATGTTGGGTTAATATGCGATTTCTCTTGCGCCGTCATATTGCTGTTTGATAAGTGCCGCCCGGCGACGTCTTGGCGGGACGTCCAGAAGTATGCGCACCAAAATGGCGCACAACCTGAACATAGTATGTGTGTACCGGTTGGGATTCAGGGTATACGACATCTTGGTGCGCATACTTCTGGAGCACTTCTTGGCGCCGAGTAATCACAATTTTCGCTTTCCCGGTTTCGATCCATGGCGAAAGCACTCCGTCGAACCTCGCAAGATAGTTTTACTTCAGTTAAAAAGTTTTCTGTTTGCCTTTTTACCTAGAAACATGGTGAATGCCCGCCAATGCATTTATTACGAAAATATATGTTATTATATCATGTTCCATTCATTTCAATTTTTTGCCGGTCCGCGACTACATTTTATTTAATTATTACTGGTCCGCCCGGTTGAAAAGGTTGAGAACCACTGTGTTGGAGTATTCAATGATACTCTAATATTACAGATCACAAAACAGTCGCTGCGTAGTCGAAACAAAGTTTCTTGAAACGACAAAATCGCAGAATGATTTCATCTCTGTTACTCTAACAGCGTAAATATAAAAATATATTTATATATACATTTTAACAACGAGACTATCAACGAGTAAACTTTCCACAGCATGATTCTGAATTCAGTTTTAAGCTACATGAGTCGTTTCTATCCGCTCCCGTGGTTGCTCTTATTGGCATCATCAAAACATGATTGCTCCACATCATTTTACGCCTCCATTTTGTATTTTGAAAATTTATCGGAACAAAACGGACCAGACCATAAGATACCTATGACATAACAATAAAGTGGTTCTTTTTCCCTTTCCGAACTAATGAATCAAAGATAAATTGAATGCACGCGTTAAACACAATTTTAATAATGTTCATGAAATATTGTTTATGACTGCCATGCGGCATGACCGGGACATTTAAGTCTATCTGTCGGGTCGCCGCTATGCTTGTCAAAACCGGTACGGTAAGCCTATATATACTACTAGTAGTGTCACGGAATTTATTATCCGTGTGTTTTAATTTAGTTTGTATTTTTATATTTGTCTATATGCTTTCCGAGGACCCTTAATTTGGACATACTTCATCCGGGTCCGGTTACTGTGAGTCTCCGACCACCATCAGGTCGTGAGAAAAAAAGAGCTTCCCGCCTTTTCTCCGGTCGCCGCGCTGGTGGCCGGACGTGTTTTAACTGTGAAGTTGCCTCATAATAAACCACAAATCCGGAATCTGAGTCCTCTGATTCCACACACACGGTAGCAACATCTTTCTACCGTGACAGTAACACCCTAATCCTTTTGAAATATCTTGGCAACAAATGCATCAAATATGGAAGACTATGTCGTTACTTGTATTTACAAACGTATTGGTACTGTGCTGGTATCGGCATTATAAATTATTTCTTACAATAGTCAAAATATGGAAATCATCTGCTGCGGATGTTTTATTTTTATCCAGTGCATGTTATTTCAAAGCGATGGGCACGTCCATTTCCATCTCGTCACTGCCAACATCTCAGCTGAGCTTGATTAGCTTCTGAATTGTCCTCCCAAGACCCGTATACGACAAACGAAACTAATTTAAGACGGTTCTTAATCAAACGCATTTGTAAAATTCGGGCTCGAGTAAAGTTTTGTATACACTGCACTGTTATTATTTAATTTTAAATGTTTTGCAGATTTCATCGTAAAAGCGATGATAGATAAAGGACAAGGACAGAAGAGCTCAATTAAAGGCATGTCATTTGAAATGAAGAACAGTTAGCAATCATAACTATAGGTTTCGAGTCGTGAGAAACGCAAAAGTTTTGTAATCAGTTTACAAAAATGTGTTGTGGACGAAAGATCGAAATAAAATTCTATGGTATTGTACGAGTGAATGTCTCCAGTACTCTTTATCACGTCTTCCCATGTTAAACAGTGGCGACAGGTGCTAAAAGATATTATGGTTTATGTATATTCGATTATAGATTTAAAAAAGTTAAGAAGTTCGATACTTTAGAAATAATCCAGATTCTTTGCCTTTTTTTTGTATTTTTCGCGAATGAATCAAAATAAAATCTATCTCTCTAGTGTCATATTAGCCTACTGACGCCATAGTATCAAGACGCTAAGAGGGTGACCTCGGCCGCGATTCCCGAATCCCATGAAAGTTTGGAATAGAATACGGCTCATTTTGCCATTGTTGAAAGGCTTGTGGAATGAAGACAGCGGGTTAAATTATTAAGTCAGAGATGTAAACGATTATCGCAGTGTTTCAGGTCCAGGCTCGTTGTTTGAATAATCCAAGTGTACGCATCTAAAAAAAAAATACCTGGCTAACTAATCCCATACCCGACGTGGACCGGTAACCGGAATGGTAATTGGACGAGAGACCGTGGTTCTCCATATGGTTAAGCCGTCTTGTTGGCCGGGATAAATATGTAAATCCTATCCACTCTCCCCCTTTTCTTTTCCATTCAAAAAAGATTCGCTATTCCTCTCCTATCTAACCCTTTCAATTGACGTCATTGGTCACGTGGTCCGAGAAACTCAGCTGATGACAACAACAAAACAAAGTTGAACCTGAAGCATGGGGGTCGCGTTTCCGTTGATTTAAAACATTGGCAATACGGAAAATACAGCAATATAAGTTTAACAATGTATGACAGTTCGTTCGATTCAATGCAAAATGCATGTTAGCGTATCTATAGCTCTTTTGGTAAATACGGTACAATGGCGCTTGACGGTTGTCTGGTTAAAGTTTTTAGCGGCGCAAACACGCTCTGCATTCTCGGGTTCGTTCTGCCGCATTTAACAGGATTGATTGTACCGGTACCGGTGCTATATCGGTACCGTGTTGTTTACCTGCTTCTGTATTTAGGTCTATCAGTTCAAGTAGGGTATGTGTTGCCGGTAGATTTATATCCATATATCAGTACTGCTGTACTGGCAGACTGGTATTTCATCAAAACTATGCTATTCTATACCTACTGCTATGCGGTACCTACCGGTACGGCAGGCATCGACTATAATATGTCAGTACCGGTACGGTATGTGGATTGCTCAGCGAAAACATCAGCAATCAGGCAATGCGTTCAAATGTAAAATTATCCCCATGGCATATTGGTATGAGATTTGATTCTATAAATTTTCATTCTTGTATGATAGAATTTACATATGTACCGGTATCTCTGTACTGCAGTACTGTACTGTGGATAAAATTGGATCAACGAAATGGTTGATTATTTATTTATTCAAGACATTTGAAACGTCGTCATATGAAATGTCAAAATAAATGAAACGATAATTAACGATAAACATGGGCATGCCTTTATATATACTAATATATGAAATTTATATACATACGGTACAGACATAACGGACCAACATCAAATACATATTAGAACTACCAAATTGGGTCCTTTGTGATGTGAAAAGTCCCATGCAGGCAGACAACAGTACAAATATAATCAATTATTCTGTGCTAATGCAGCACTCGCTTATCACAAACTGTTAATCGAAATGTGATGAAAATTTGTTTCATGGTTAAAATTTTCTCAGCAAGTTTAAATGACTGATCAATAGTTATAACACTACATTATTAACCAGTCAAGTGTCGAACTTTTTTCACAAGATGGGAGGAGCAGTAAGTGCCGGGGAGGACAATGATAACCTTGTTGAAAATCTTGTCACTGCAAAATACATCAGAACATCGAGGGTAGGTTTATTTATTGGCAGGTAGCGCATTGTGATGAGCGTTAGGAATCCGCCTAGCATCACAATGCGTGCAGTCAGTCACGATAGTATGATACAGTAATACAACAACCCGCGGGCGCAAGAAAAAATTTTGTGGCTTGCGGAGAAGTGCTGATTTTGAATAGCATGCGGCCCGCGAAACAAGTTTTATTTTAGTTTATTCTGTTATCTGCGAGTAATCCCAATTCCTTTGCATTGCTAAGCCTATACCTAAGTCCAATTTATTCATATGATGTTACTATCCCTGAACAGCTAGCTTGTGGGAAGTGAACAACGAACGCATATCATGAGATCAATAACCAAAATTTTTGTGTCTGCAACTACTTGAAAGCAGATGTTTAAAAAAAGATGCGGCCCACGGTTTCACCCAGTTACCTGCCCTTCTGTATTAAAGGTTGTACACCCTTGCTGTAATACAGTAGTGGTATTTTTAGGCAATAAAGCTGTGATGTTTCAGTTGATGACATAATTCAAATTTTAGCCTATTTTTATCGCAAACCCTTTTCAGTGACTAATGTGTCTTTGATTTTATTGCATTGGTTCTCAAACTTTTCAAGTCTTGCGCACCATCTCAAAATTAACTAACTAACAAGAAGCTACAAATATGGGGATAGTAAGGCGGAAGTATGTTTTGTTCAAAAAACATGTTGAGAATACGTGGATACAATCACAATCTCTAAACAATAAAGAAATGTAGATATCAGAAATAAGACAGACGAGATCGAATCTAACAAATAATTTTAATTAGTTTCATGCCCCCTCAAAAAAATATCTACTGCCCCCCTTGTGGGACGCGCCCCACTGTTTGAAAACCACTGTTTTTCTGCAATTTAGAATATGATAAAAATACTTGTCATGTCAACATGCAAATGTCATTCTGTTTTTTTCAGTTGGTTGAAATATTTCGAGCAGTCGACAGAGGACATTATTATTTGAAAGGACAAAGGAATTCAGCATATCAGTGAGTCCAAGTTTTTCAATTTTATAAATTCAAAGTTTCGATCTGTTTCATGTTGCACAAGTATTTAGACAAGCAACCATAGTGGTGTAAATAGCTTGTATGTTTAAAAATACAGTAGAAACTCTACTAAGAAATTAATTTTCGAAGGCAGAAAATTTCGTAAGTAGCATTGCATTTTACCCTATAAATGCTCTAATCCATTTTAAGCCCCCAAAAAATTTGCAGTGACACTCATTGTACGTACCCAAATGGGCCAATGGGATAGCAGGAAGTTGCTGGGCGTCAACCAGTGGCAGAGCATTTCAGAAGCGCTACTTTAGAACCAAGCTGCCCATCCACTTAAATGGCCAGCTGTGCGTTTTTTAAATCTTCGTTTTTCGGCCTTATCAGAATTTAGGAAGTACCTTTCGTTAATCAGAACAATATTTCTACGAAAAAACGTTTTGTAACTTGGAACCTTCGTATTCAGGGCATTTCGTTAGTAGAAGATTGGCTGTATAAATAAACCATATTCGCTTGCCACAAAATAGCAAGTGTTGATCTTATTTATCACTTTAATACTATCTCCCTCAATCATCCTTTTGGCAACCCCTGCATATTGGTATGAAGTGGACAAGGAGAAATGACCCGCCACTTTAAGCAGAATTACATGAAACACCCATGCATCCAAAAACATAATAACGAGAATATCGGTCGGAGACCGGAAACTCATCGATCAGAGGTTAGGGGATTCCCCAAAACAGCGCTCTTACTCCAGAGTGACACCGTTTGTCCCATCACTAATTAATCAATAACTCGCTAATTATACGACATAATTCATCGAAAATCAATAGGCTTCTGATCCGATCTATGATGAATGCACATGCGAAATTTGGAGCAGATTCAGCCTCGCTTTCGTGAGATATCGTGTGCATCTAACAGACAGACAAATACCTATCAACATACTAACCGATTAAGATCGATAAGTAACTAGCAAACTAATCCCATACCTGATATGGATTGGTAAAATGGATGAGAATTCCTGGTTTGTCATATATGATAAGCCGTCCTATCGACTCCCGGGTTAAATATGTCATCCCATCTCTCCTAATATCCATCTAACACAGGGGTGGGCAAGAATTTTGGTTTAGGGCCAAACAATTTGCCCACTCAGACTGGTGGGCCATGTAAGTGTGACATAAAAAGTTATATTTTGTGAACAATATTCACAATGTAACAGAAGCAAAAGTGGAAAACAATAATTTGCGATAAACATGGGCATGTAAATATTACATGAAATTTATATACATAACTGACCATCAGAAAATACATATTTAAAAGAATATGAAACCATGACAGCAGGGCACACTATCTAAATTCCAAGAATGTCCCGTCATTAGGTTCAATAAAACAAACACTTCATCTGTCTCTCAAACGAGGGGCGTCTTGCACAACAACAGATGAGTCATATCATGCCATGCTTGTCTCGATAATAATCTAAATTAATCGTGGCCGTCACATGATCAAAATTGCCGTTTTTTGTTAAAAACTCTCGAGTGCCACAGCAGTAAACTTTTTCCGCTGGGTAAATCGAATTACTTTTCCTTCAATGATGACGTTTTTAGATTGCGTCTGATCTTTTTTACCATCGCAATTTCAACTAATTTCTCGAGCTATTTTTCAGCGCAAACATCAGAATTTGGTCTTAGTTTGGTTGTGGCAACATCAGGCAGACCAGATTGAATTACTAAATTAGTCGGATTTGGCCTGCGTGCCATAGGTTGCCCATTTCGAACTCATAACCGGAACTTGCTTTTCACAGTGACATAGCATGGAAGTTTAACCATCTGCATCTGTCAGCACCCTGTATATATTCCGAAGTCATGGAGCACTTAGATCTACAACCAGGGATGTCATTTCTCAACCTTGGAAGCGGGACTGGATACTTGAGTACAATGGCTGGATTATTATTAGGTAAGATTTATTTATATAAGGTAAGATATTTTTTTTATTTCGGTAAGATATATTTTTCAGTGGTAAGAGAACAATAGGAAATAAGAAGCGCTTTTGTCACAACGCTGTTGAGTTTTAAGCGCTGGTAGATAACACTCACGCCTTAGGCGTCCAATTACATAACAGATAGCATTGATTACGTAACACCAAAGTTCTCAAACTGGGCGTCGCGACACCCAAGTGCGTCGTTTCAATGTGCGTTTGACGTGAATAAATTGACATGGAAAAAGGCTTAATGTCGTCAAATATTTGTCTTCAAAGATAACATAATTTTTGTGTATAATCCTACTTTAAAAATAACAAGCGGGGCCGGTTTGAATAAGGGCCAGTTTGAATGAGGGCCCGGTTAGTGAGTTTGGTTTAAAAAAATATGGGCCCGGGTTACAAAACGAGCAAATACGGTAATACTTATCCTTCCAACACTATCTGGGGCAATGTACCGGCAAATCTATTACTCCCCTTACCATATCGATCTGAAAATCTTGTTTAGACGAAGCCTCAATTTACTCATTAATTAAGTTGAACAATAGCGCTATAATAATAGCAGTTTGTTTGACTAAAGTAAAGTGGCTGGCTTGTTATTAAGTAAGAGTTGTTTAAGATTCAATTACTTAATACAAACCTTATCCTTCCTACACCAAGCCCACAGATGTGGGACAATATACAGTCAACTACTCCAATTATGATATCTAAATATCTAGTCTGGTTAAGGGGAAACCTCAATTCACCCAATAATTAACCTAATCCTCCCGGTTTGACGCATGCGCGACGTATCAGACGTTTTGCAATGCTGTGTGTATACCATGAGGTCTGGAATGTTTGTTATGGTCTTGCTTGAAAGGAAATCTTATTCCCCACACAACGATATGAGAATGAACCTTATATGACATTTAGAAGTGATAAAATTTCGCTTACATATCACGCGTGTACTTCCCGCTGCGATATAAAAACGTCGCACAACAAGAAAATGATTCCATAAACCTTGGCGTTGCGCGCAAACCAATAACAAAAGCTAGTATGATAAGGTCTTATTTTGAAGTTCATTTTATATGCTACATAACATAGGAGAGTGGACATCTCACAACGTCAGGAAGTTATAAAAATATCGAGTCGTTTGATCACAGCTGCCTCACCGAAAAAAAGTTAGGCGTTTTATCTCGCAAATTCTCCTTGTCTGACGATTATAAGCTTTTATGATTCATAATAAATGTTTTATTATGACTCACAAAAGCTTTCAACGCGATAAAGCACAAACGAACAACCAATCGATCTATCAAGCTTAGCCTGGCCTGATTCGATGTGGTGACTTCTCAAACGGAAAATTTCCAAAACGCTTGAACAAGGCGCGCTATGGAAAAGCGTTTAGTATCATATGAAAGAGAAAACCAATGTGCAGTCAACTGTATAGTCACATTTCAGCTTTACAATAGCGATAGACGTCCAACAGCTGATAGAATGAGAGAGTGTAAATATTTTTGTTATTTTTTGACGTTACGAGAGACCTCTTGAAAGAGGTGTTTTAGTTTACGGTCCTCCAGTGACATCTAGCGTATAGTACTCTAAAATACCTTTCCAATGGTATATAATTATTGTATATTGGGTAAATTTTGGGGGTCGTATGACATTAATAAAAATGTATTCAAAATTGGGCTCGATTGAGCGTCTGAAACAGGTTAAGTTGACTGATGGTGCCATAATAATAGCATGACATTTTCGGGAGGTCTAACTATATGAGAAATCTAATTGCATTTTATCTTCATAAATTTCTCTATTTTCACTCAGGTGCCAACGGTATCAATCATGGCATAGAATACCATGAAGATGTTGTTGAATACAGCAGAGAAAGACTGAAAGACTTCATGCTGAAATCACCTGCTTTTGACAGGTAAAACTGATAGGATTCACATAACTTATCTCACACAGGAGAGTAAAGCCGTCAAGACGGCTCAATCGTATGGCACACCACGGCCTTTAGTAGAGATAAAATCTGAAGCCCGACCCGAAATTCGGGCCGGGTCGGGCTGAACTGTCAATCATTACGTTAGGTCGGGCTTCTCTATCGCTGATTTTTTTTTTAAATGAGGCGTTTCGGCCATGTTTTGGCCACGAGAGACCATGGTCTGCAAAAAAACAGAAAAGCCTCGTCAACACGACACATACTGTACCAAACTATTGCAATGACAATTCAAAGAACTCCTAAATAAAATAAGAAATTTTGGGTTTGCTTCGGGCCTGGGTTTGATACCCATGGTTACCAGTCCATGTCGAGTATGGGATTGATCAACCAGTTATTTGTATCATATACTTGGACTTGATGGTGGAGAAAGCCGTACCCGACCAATGGTTACATAAGCAGTGGGCAGCAGACGTGAACCAACCTACGATGAGGAGTCCAGCAATCCTCTCGAACATAGCTATCTCCACGGGATTCGAACTTGCGAATCTATGCTTCCTAATCAGAGGTGCAAAGGAAAGCATACTTCTAAGGCTTAGAATGATGCGCCACATTGCGAGCTAAATTCAGTGTTATCTCAATTCATTTGACCAATTTTGCACTTTATTCCAGGTTTGACTTCTGTGAACCGAAATTCTCTGTCGGAAATTGCTTGCTTTTGCCTCCAGGTAACGTAAGAGAAATTAACCGCGTTTGATTTAAATTCTTCCTTTTAACATTATTTTTCATTGAAGGTGTGAAATTATCATTGTAGCTGCGCTTATGTTATTACTTATTTTTAGTAGCTGCTTGTAAAGGGGGGTCTTTGTTCATAGTGAGCATATGGTGGTTTTGCAGGTCGGAAGCCCCTGTTGGAATAAATAAAACAAAATTCTGTGTCATTCATAGCCTTTGGCCGTAGCTTGAAACGCTTCTTAGACCGGCAAGACTCTCGAAAACACGGGTTTTCTGGCCTCGCTAAAATCCCGCTAGTTTTTAGAACCCCCTCGCTATTAAATTATCGCTA
This sequence comes from Styela clava, assembly GCF_013122585.1. NCBI lineage: Eukaryota > Metazoa > Chordata > Ascidiacea > Stolidobranchia > Styelidae > Styela > Styela clava. The sequence goes on from NW_024102645.1 coordinate 146,552, forward strand.
TTAAATAAATTATTAAAATTGCTATCAAAATTCTTGTCTACGCCCCTGATGGCGTATTCAAGAATTTTGAATTTTGGAATCTCTTTTTTCTTCCTAGACACTCCTGGATATGACAGAGTATACTGCGGTGCTGCTTGTCCACCAGAATATGCAAATTACTTGATGAATTTATTAAATATTGGAGGAAAACTTGTCTTGCCATTAGAAGACCAGGTGTGACTTGAATTTACCTTTGTTCTATGATTGGGGTGTCCGGAAAAAGTTTCTTGAACTGTTATTAAAATTTGAGTCTTGTGATATTTTATATCATACTAATATACCATCAATACTCAAAAGGACTGATTTCTTCTAATATATATTCTTCCCAAACCTGAATCATAATTGGCGCTCCGGAAATATGTGTACCAAGATGACGCACAACCTGAACCCTAACCTGGTACTCATAATATGTTCAGGTTGTAGGCCATCTTGGTACACATACTTCCGGAACTAAAATAAGGAAAATTAAAATAAAACTATGGCCTAACCTAACCTGGGACACATACGGCATTCCGATGTCTGCCATCTTTGTGCACATACTTCTGGAGCGTTTTATTTTCACATTTAGCATATTCGAAAAGTGGAATTATTCACAAATTAAATTTTCTATTTTCTCAGCTGCAAGTCAAAACAAGAATAAACGAGCAGGAATGGGATTCAAAATGTGCTTTGGCCGTTTCGTTTGCTCATCTCATCGAACCAAACAATTCTAATATTAATTTGAAAATTACTGAACCACGTGAGTTTGAAACTTACGAGGAGTTTTGCTATTCCTAGGGCTGGGCATTTTGTAATACTTGTTGATTTCAAAATCAAATCGAATCTCGAATACTTAGAAGAAGTTTTGTAGTAATGAGTCCTTCAGACACATAAATTAGTAAAAAACTTGATTTGTCACCCACACTGTTCGCTGAGTGTTCACACACAGTGGGAAATATGTTACAAAACTGCAGTTAATAACTAAGTGTACCGAAGAAAATGAACTTTCCATAACATAATTTTATTTGAACGACAGGAACAACAAATGCTATAAAATGTATTAATTAAATAATATTTCCTTGTTTCCTACCAAAATACATCAGAATTGATCTCTGAGAAGTAAATCCTCTTTTTTTTAAGCGCTGAAATATATTGTACCTATTTTTTGTTTTTACAGCAGATCGAAATGTTCTTTCACTCCAAGAACTTTGCAGATTTTGCATTCGCCAAGTTATACGGAATAAGTATAAAGTTCCAATGCCACCCAAAAAGAAACGGGAAAAAAGAGAAAGACATCATTCCATTGGTGAGATCTTGGGTGCAAACTCTGTTTGGCAGTGGCGTATCTACTTAAAATCGTGCCCATGGCAAAGTCTGAAAATACGCCCATTGATCATTGACTGAAAATTCCTAATGATTAGTTGAAATAAGATACTTGTATGTTATAATTTGGTTAAAAATAGGAGTTTCAATCATTTCCAATTTGGAATCATTTTATCAAAACATTTTATGTTTAAAACTTTTTCGTCCTTGTGTCACGAGCCATGGCTGTGTTACCCTAGATACCCACTGCTGTTGTGTTTATACCAGTGCTTCCTAGCGTTTCAGTACCACGCCCCTATCTGATAATTCGCTTATGAACTTTTTCAACAACAGTCAATAAATACTGCTATATACAAGCGGCCTCTACTAAAAAAACTAAAAAACATGCTTCTTTGAAAACTGTAAATTTGCTGCTACCAAGTATTCTTCGATATTTCTCTGGAAAACGTTGCACAAGGCAACCGCACCCACTCAGATCTACATTGATCTGCTAAGTACATTTTAAATTTAATTTCAACTTCTCAAGAATTGCAGAACATATTGTTGCTAGGCTCGTCGGATGTTCTGTGGTACAAGGGTCAAAATCCAGACTAATTTGGCCTCTTCTAGGTCGTAAATTTGTCTTGTCAACCGCCCAATATCGTAAACTGTTGACCTAATATTTGTTTGCAAAAAACTTTTCAATTTCACTATAGGCTGAATATTTTGGAAACCACCCGTCTCAGTGGGCTGTTGGCTTGAAAGCCTCAAAAGATGTTGTTATAGGCCGGTTGTGCAAGTTGATTCATTTCACAATTTTTTTATCATTAATTTCACCTTCTAAGTTCTTGATGTTCCATGAGGCGAGCTAAAAGTGTTCAGGAACGAAAAAAATAAAAAAAAACTGAACTAGGAAACAATATACCAATCAGAGACCGCCGACTTATCGATCTAACAGCGTGTATCCTTCGCTCTGACTCAATAGCGACGCCGCGTTTTCCATCACTAATTAATTGATAACCCGTTAATTATACGACATAATTCATCCAAAATCAATAGGCTTCTGGTCCGAGATATGATAAATGCACATGCAAAATTCGAAGCAGATTCAACCTCGCTTTTGTGAGATATCGCGTAACATACGGAAGTGTCTCGATAGATACCTCGATAGATTTACTAAATCCAACTTTAATTTTCTAGGAATTGAAGAACATATTGTTGCTAGGCGACACCAAGCACGTCGAGTTAGACGAAGACGTTTGAATACAACAGGAGAGAGTGGCACTAGGCGGCGCCGGAGAGTGAATACATCAGGAGATAGCGATCATGCTGACTCATCGTCGGAAGAAAATGATGACTCATCAGATGATGAAATAGATGACGGTAGTTTAATAATTTTGCTATATTCAATGTTTCACATGTTGTTCACTTTATATAAGGCTCTGGAAGAGCAGCTGCTAATACCTGAATATCTACTGTTTTTGGAAAGTCCAAAAACTCTATGGCTTGCAACGTTTTCGTTTGAAATAAAGTGTGATATTTACCGTATTTTTTCTAGTACCACGGACATAATTCTGTACTGATGTTCAATCAAAAATTAAGGGCGCATGTTATGCACCAATAATAAATATAAGGTAAAGTGTAGCAAGTAGCATATCGTCTTGTTCTGAACTGAGAAAAAAGTGTAAAAAATCTATACCAATTTTCAATCAAAATGTAATATAAAAAGTAACGTGTTTTAGGTGAGATAAATAAGATAATCCCTTTTCTCTCCAGCTACTGGACAAAAAAGCTTAAATTTTCCAGTAGTCTAAGATGGGTACTCCTGAAGTATGCGCACCGAGTCGTCGTATAACCTGAACCCTAACCTGGCACACAACCTGAGTTCAGGTTGTGCGCCATCTTGGTGCGCATACTTCAGGAAGTCCCAAAGATGGAGGTTTCTCTTAGAGGTCAATTGATTTTGTTTGGTTTCAAATTCCGATACAGGACTCTTTCATTTGTAATTTATTTCTTAAAACGCTGCAATAGGCTGACATAAATTTCCCACATTTTATGAATTGGGTATACATGTGGATCGTTTCAATTGAAAATTGTTGCTTGACTTCTGAACCGCATACTAACTTTTCAGTGGTTATTAAGTCTAAATTTATTGGTTTGCAATTTTTTTTGTGTTTTCTCTTTTGTGTGTGCTCCCGATGTATGTGTACCAAGATGGCGCACAACCTGAACATAGTATGTGTACCAGGTTAGGGTTCAGGTTGTGTGTCATCTTGGTACACATACTTCCAGAGCTCCCTTTTTGTGACTTGAAGTGTACCTATGGATAGTTTTGATCTTAAACTGTTCCTGGGATAGAAAAAGGCTCTTTGTTTGACTTCTGAACTGCTTAAATATTGAGTCAATACAAGTAGAAAATGTTTTTGGACACGTTAGTGAACATAACGATCGTTTCAATATTATGTTGTTCTTGTTAGTCTTCTCTTTCGTTATGATGAAATCGTTTTTCTCTTCGAATACTGGACCAATTGCTTTGAAATTTTCAGTGGTTGAAGATTGATTTTTTACTTTTACTTATTTCAAAAATTTCTGTGGACTTCAGGAGATTCGTTTTTTATGTGTCAGAATGAAAAATAGCGACACCTTGTGACGTGTCCATATATTTGAGCACAGCTCTCTTGTTTAATTGTACTACTAATTGTAATACTACCTTTTTCTTTGCTTTCAGATGTTTGTCAACACATGGAAGAATCTGGCGACCCTGATATATTGGACAAAATATGTAGACCGGAATCAACAACAGAACTAGCAGATGACACAAATGATATCACATTGAGTGACCCGGAAAATGATAAAGGTAAGATGTGGTGTACTTTTGCTCTAGACTAGTGGTTTCCAAAGTTGATTAGCTGGGGACCTAAATTAGAAGGACTTGACCTTGTAAGATGATTAGTATATCAGAGGTGGCCAATGTGCTTTCGACCGTGATCGACTAAAATCTTCAAAATAAGTCGCGATAGAGTGATCTGTAATAAAGTCGTACCCAAAAACGAAGGAGTACTAATGCTAAATATGCAAATCATGTGGAAGAGATCGTTACATGCTTGAGATACAGCCGTCCATGAACTGATAATGATGTAACAATCGGGTGTAGTTAGAACGCAAAAAGGCAAAAACAAAGTGCTAAACTATTTCACTCAAGTTCGGCGGGCCGTATTAAATCGCTACGCTGTCCGCAATTTATTGACAATGCTTATAATCCGTAAAAATTTGGTGTATAATTTTTAGTTATGAGAGCTAAAACTGTTAAACCTGTTAATTTAACACTACCCAGTCATGTACCGAAGGCTGTGAATCTTTATTTCATATATGTTTTGTTTATGTGGACGAGGCAATAAATTCCCTCTTTGTTTTTCTAGAAGGTTCATCAAAATCAAACGATACACAAGACAAGAAGCAAGAGAACAAAAATAAAGATGGAGAAGGAAGCTCTAAAGGTTTGTCTTCAATATAGGGTGTCCATGAAGTCCTAAAAATTTTTTGAAATTGCAAAGAGAATTTATCGAAACCATATATTGTTTGGTTCTTTCTTTGGTTTTGGAGTCTCTAGGCTTCGGTTTACATTATTGGGTTGTTTTTCTCAAAAACAGGGTTGTGAAATAGGGAAAAATTTACATTCTGACTGAGGTTATAAAAAAACTTGTCTCTGACACCTGGTTCTTTCGACTCTTAGTCCACCGTGAACATGAAATTTTGCCAAAACAAAAACCTCCATACGCAAGCCATCTTTGATAAACTGTTAAAATCGCTCAGTAAACTCAATGCTTCTTTAATAGTTGTACAAAATTTTGACTTTTTTATCACAGTTCTCAAACGTAGGGGTGGGGCCACAAAGGAAGGGGGTGTGTCACAATTTTTGGAGGTTGTGAAGCTAGTTGAAAATAAAAATGCTAGTTAGATCTATCGCACAATTTGCTTGTTTTTATAACTTCATTTATTTCATTATTTACGACGTTCCATTCATGTATTTTCAACATGTTTTTTTAAATAAAACATACTTTCGCCTTACCCTATTTGTATCTTATTGTGAGCTAGTTTTTTTTAAGGTGGAGTGCGAGACTTGACAGATTCTAAAAATGAGGCGCTGCTTCTAAAATTTGAGAACTACGCCTTTATCACCTTTGGAAGTGTGTAAATCTGGCTCCGGAAAATTCAGAATCTCGACTCTGAGGAGTTATAAAATACATCTCTGACTCCAGCGGAAACACACACCAAATTCACACAATAACCATTTGTTTGACTTGCTTTACAGTGGGGTAGCCAGGGGGGTGGTTTTGCGGGCCGAAACCCCCCCCCTTTTGAAATGTAGGTTTTGCGGGCCGAAATCCCCCCCCTTTTGAAATGTACCCCCAAGACTACTAAAAACACGCGTATTCTAGTGTTCAATCAGCCCCGCTAGCTGTTTCGATTTAACTTGGCCAAAAAAAATTTAAGAACTCCCCCCCTTTGAAAATTTCTGGCTGTGCCCCTGTTGCATTACCACCATATTGGAAAATATTGAAATCTAATCCCCAACTTCAGAGCATTTTGACCTTTAACCCCAGCTTTACTGAAGGCATGCCAAACTCTGCAGCTTGCTCTCGTAGTAACCATTTTTTGAACTAATCTCTTGTTTAGGCTCTTCAGCTCGTCAAATGAAACGGTATCGATTCAGATTGCTACGTTCAAGGTCTAATAACAACACAAATGATGGGAAAAGTCGAGGGGATGCCCCAAGTGGGAGGTAAAAAAATTGCATAATGTGTTGCATTCTTTTTGGGGTACAAAAAAAAACATAGATCATTTTTCTAATTGTTGTTTTGGAAAAATTACTTCTCTATGTAAATAATAATTTTATGAATTTCGCTGAAAGCCTATCAATGCTTGGTTGTTGCTTAAACATGAAGAACTTGAACTATTACTTTTTATTGTTCACCTTTTTTTGCACCCTGATATTTTGTGCATAATGCATCGTGTTATTTATCCAACATGAATGGACTTGTGAATTGTATACCTAAATTGTTTTGTCATTGCGCTTGCAAATGAAAGACAACCATATAAATAACTTTTTTTGGAATTATTACAAAGTTTATCTATGAAAGGTTTTAAACTAATGTTTTATTCAATCTTAATTTCATTAACTTAGATATGCAATAGGTCGCTAAAAATAATTACTTTTATGATTTTTTTCCCAGCACTACAAGTCCCATTTATAGCTTTGCTAAACTGTTGTTTTTCAATTATTGCAAGAATTTTCATTGAATCCTATGAAATTAATATTTTCAGTAAAACGGAGACAACTGAAGAGAACGCAGAGACACAACGAGATACAGAAGAAGGTTGGTTTTCTTTGTCTTGTCATGGGGTTTCCCCGGTGATAATTAGCGTATATTATGGACCTGTCAATAAATTTGTTAGTTTGGGTTATTATCCATGCATGAGGTGCAATAAGCTGTAAGGCACAACTGTTTCTAGGAATCAATTAATAGTATCGGTACTGGTTTTGAGTGTAGACATATAATGCATGAAACACTACTTGATTCATGAATTAGATGCACGATCGATTTTTGAGAAAAAAAAAGGTTTTAAAGTGTGTCTTATGGTGCATAAAATTTGGCATTGCACCTGGGCTGGGTTGGTGGTTTCATATACCAATCTCCAGGGCTTCATTTTTCTACCCAGATCAGAGTTCCGACTTCATGTCCATCGAGGTTTTTTTTATCTGATCCTTACGATGAAACATCAGTCCAAATGCGGGATAAATTTTTAGGATAAGATATTCAACACAGTCAATCTCAACACTTCAATTTGTTCTTTATACAGCAGCTGATCAAGATCAGTCATCAGAACGACGTGTTGTTCGACCTTTACGTCCAAGCAGGTTCGCTTACGCTTTGATGAGAGGATTACGGCGAATCAGAGAACAAAATTCTGATGAACGGGCAGAAAGTACGGCTAGAACTTTGAATGAAATGCTGAACGATCCTGTAAGTGTTATATGCTAAATTTTTTTCGAATTTATGCGAATTAAGGTAAAATTAGTACAAAGCATTAGTACAAAGGATTAACTTTGAGTAACATTCTATTAGATGACTTTTATATACCAAGGTCAAACTTAGTCAGAACAAGGTCAAATGGTGTGATGAAATGTATAGGTAGCAATTCGATTTGAATATTCCATTATTTTGTTTTGTCAACGATTCCAAGTATCATTCACACACACATATGGGTCTTATTTGAGCCATCCAGAAGTATGTGTACCAATATGGGGGTAACTAATTTTGTTCGCTTATTTTACATCAAGTTGTGTAAAGGGTAGTGTAATAGGCAGCCTATTGGTAATGCGATTATTCACTTGGCTAACACAGACAGTCTCCGAACTCGTAATAGAACCAAAAAAAGGAACATCGGAATAAAATTATGGCCAAACCCTAACCTGGTACACATACTACCGGTATAACCCTTATTTATATTTACCTAATTTACTTTCTACAGGATTCCCCAGTTCATCGTCGGCGAGTTGACAATGACCAAGACGATGAGTTGAAATCAGATTCGGACACAGATTCTGATGAGTTTTACAAACCCCTCGCGGAAACACCTTTTACAATAGCGATACGAAAACTCCCTCTCCCTACGAAACTAATAAGTTTTCTGCTGTACCATCGACAATGAGCATAGGGTGGTGTTATAAGAAGGACAATGTAGATGTAACAGATCAAAAATGCATGATGGCCAGGAACAGTGGCTGGCAAGCTTTTGATATCTGCGGACCCTTTCAAAGGGCTCTCGACACTTATGGCCCCCTCATCTCTTATGAAAAAAAGTTTGGCTTTCAAGACGTTTTCGTAGGGTATTTAGTTTGCTACATTTAATATGCGAAAGCCAGCAAATGAAAGAAAAAATAACAAAAACTACAAACCAAGAAGTTTCCTGCTATACCAGAGTAAAGATTCTATGAGTCAGAAAGCTCCAATGTCAAAGGTCACCATCTTTTTCAGACGTACACATCCCATGCCTTTCCAGTGCCAAGGTCATTTAACTGTGGACTGACTGATAACTATTTCATTGCTTGTCTGAAAATTTTCATATACAAAGTTTTTTTTCATTTTTCTCCTTTGTATACTGGGTTTGTTCTTTGCATCTTAAATTAAATATCTAGTGTGCATTCTGAACCTGCAAATCCATACTCGAATCATGTTATTTTTCCCTATTTTTGAGAACAGGCGATTACTTATATGTACATGATATACTCTCACCCACATCCGTAATTTTGTTTCTGTGCTTTGCTTGTTAAACTCAATCACTAAAGCAGGGGTTCCCAAACCAGGGGTCGCGACCCCAAATTGGGTCGGAGTGATAAGTAGGTAGGGTTGAGGTAAGGTAGAGGATGGATGTACAAATCATCTAAGATTTGACAAATCATGTTAAATTTAGCGGTTTGTACCATGGCTTACTGTAAAACAGGCGCTCTATGCTTATGCTATAGAAAATGTAGGTGCTTATTGTGACATCACTGTTTGGTTTTAGCTTATTTTAGTTAATATCACCACATGACCAACTCAAAAGTCCAGTGAAGGAAGCTCTTGAAGTTCCATGAAAAATATATATATTGACTTGGGGTCGCACTGGACACTTGAAAGTTGTCTTTGGGGTCGTTCTGAAAAAAGCTTGGGAACCCCTGCACTAGAGTATGCAATCTGAACTGACAAATACTTTCCAAATCGAGTTATTTTTTTCCGAGTATTGAGATCTTGGACATGATTTGTATTGCAGTATAGCCTGCCAAATTTATGACAACCTGGGTGAATTGGTTATTATTTCATAACTTGTCTGAAAATTATATACAAACTGTCAGCTTTTAGTAGTTTTTTGGCGTTCCAGAAGTATGTGTACCAATATGAAGGTAACTAATTTTGTTCGCCTATTTTACAACAAGTTGTGTAAAGGGACTGAAACCTATGGGCAGGGGAAATATTTCATCGGCTAACATAGACAGTCCTCGAACTCATTATAAAACTAAAATAAGGAAAACCTGAAAATAATTATGCCCTAACCTGGTACACATACTACGGGAGTACCCTTTTTTATTGCCCTTTTTGTATAGGCAATCACGTAGATATACAGGGCCTTAAGGCATTTTTTTTCTATCAACCCAATGAATTTCTTATACCCTCATGTATCTGTAAGACTTGGTCTGTGCTTTACATTTTAAAATAGCAGTGTGCAGTGCTTCTCAGTTTGTGTCCCACTTTTATTGCCATTTTTTCTAACAAACATGTTAATATTTGCGAGAAGAAACAATGTCTCCCCATGCAATTTACTATTGATGCGATATTGCATATATTCAGATCGATTTGCCCTATTACTATTTTTTCCCCATTTTCGAAAGGAATCTAATTGGGGAGTTTAGCTTACCCAATTTATGCCACCCAGGTTAACGTGTATTAAAACGTCTCGATCCTCAATACTCTATCTGGCTTTGTCATCTTTGAGCTGTTACCCCTGATCATGTTATTATGTGCTCGTAATGATACATAGATTTCCAGTCAACTGTGGTGTGGCCGTGGAAGAGTTGGTAGAGCATTGTTCCCAAACTAGTGTCTGCGGACCTTTTGGGGTCCGTGAGGCAAATCTGTAATATGGCTATTAGCTTGATAATACAAAAATTAAGTGCTTAAATTTGCAAATACACTTTTGTCGCTTTTTGCTGCTTCGCAATCATGCTGGAGACACTGATTCTTCACTTTCTGTTTCGATCATGCTGCCCCATTGTGATGTCACAGAGCTGTTGGCTTGTGATATCACAGAGAGAGTTCAATTCCTGCATCCACAAGTTTACTCACTGCAGAACTGTAGCTGACGCTGCCCTTTTACCAAATATCGAAACAGACTGGATGTCGCACATGTCATTAAGTTGCGCTTTGAATTCTTTTGTTCGTTTCACTATACGGCGCATTGATTTTTTGTTGTGATTTTTTAACGTTTGTTTCAGTGCATAAGGCCGGGAATCATTAAAAAAATTGCAAGGGGAGCGTCATAGAATCTTTTTCAAAAAGTTTTAGAACCACTGGGGTAGAGGGACATCCAATTATGATGTTACAATCTTCACAACCTATAAATTTGTAAAGTGGGGTATGCACTCGCATGACAAATATTAATTGCTTGAACCTGATTCGGGGGGCAGCTTACACAATCATAATTGGGGGGGTTTAGCTTACCCAATTCAGTGTTGAAAGTTCATTCAAATGATATTTGCAACCATATATCCATATCTCTACGAAGGAGGCGATTCAAAATAGAAATGGGATTATATTGCTTATGAAAATGAGCCTGCTCAATAGGTTCCACATATTTGCCAACAATTTACTCTTGTAGGTTATTGTTTAGTGCATTTTTCTTATAGAGCTTTTGGTTTTGATCACACTTTTCGACAAGATTCAAAAATCGTGCCATGCTATTTCATTTATTACTTTTCATCAGTATTTACTGTGGCTCCACAATTTTTATTCAATTTCACTCTTAAGAGAACTTACTAGCCTTCAACCTTAAAGTGCAAATTTCACGGATTGAGGTGTGTTAGGCGAGAAAGTTGGTCCCCAATGGCCAATCTACGTTATCAACTTTGTTCCAGCCTGCTCAGTTCTCTTTGCAGATAAACCACGCTGCTTTCAATAATGTACTACTATTGTAAATATCACTGTTCTTTCAAAGACTATTTTGTCTGTAGATACTTCTATATTAAAATGTGGAGTGCGATGTCTGTGTTTCAATGTAGGTATGGAAAGCAGTCACTAATATCCAGCGATGTGTGAAGGAGTTTCTGTTTATATGGAAGGGCCAGAATGGGTGGGAATTTAAATCCTAGTGTTGTGCTAACACTTAGGTAAATCTTACCGCTGGTCTATCACCCTAGATCAGGGGTTCCCAAATCCGGCCCACGTAACAATTTGAAATGGCCCACCGAGCTTAAGTGAAATAGTGAAACATATTTTGTTTCTACCTTCTTGCAATCTAGAAACCGCCAATTGTTATGTCATTACCACAGTTTAAGTTTGTGTTCATGGTAACAATTCGATTATGCCGGTATCTCAATCATACCTACCGGTATTAGGATTACACAGGGCAGAAAGTTAGTTATCAACTAGACTTCGATAACAGACGTTTCTTGGATAAATGTCAGCGTTTCAAACTTCAGCGGTTTGTCCACTTTGCCCACGAACTATTCCAGTTCTGAAGCAATACAATATAAAGCGCCATTATGAGTCCAACAAACATGTTTTAAAATGTCAAATGTAGGGGAGACGGTTTAACCATATGGCGAACCATGACCTATCATCTGGTTACCATTCCATGTCGGGTATGGGATTAGTTAGTTATTTGTTTTCGGAAGCATGGACTTGTGGTTAAGGAAGCCGTAACCGACCCGGGGTTACGTGAACCAAGGAGTGCAGCAATAATCATGCAAATAATTATCCCTCACATTTTGTGAACCTGAAACCCACACAGGGTAATCATGGTTGCAGTCAGTGATTTCCCTACACCCCCCCTATAGGGGGTGAACACCCCCCCTAAAATTTCAAACACCCCCCCTAATTTTGAGGTGCGATTCCACACTGAGGGGTTCTAAACCGCAGTCTGCGGGCCAATTACGGCCCGCGTGACGATTTAAAATTGCCCGCCGAACTTGAGTGAAATAGTTTAATCCTTCATGTGGTTGGTACCTTTTGAGTTTCAGATACCGTCTATTGTTACATCATTATGACAGTTTAAGCACGTTTATTTCGTAACAATTGAATTATTCCGGTATCTTATGTATACGTATGGGTATTAGGATAACACACTGCGGTATTTTAGATATCAGCCGTATATTATGAGCTTAAAGATGTCACAAAATGAAAACTAGGCACTGAAAACAGACGTTTTTTAGATGAATGACAGCGTTTTTATTTCTTTATTGAAAAGAATCAAACTTCAGCGATTTGTCTTCTTACCAACAAAATATTTCAGTTCTGAAGGAATACAACATTATGCGACATTATGATCAGTTGACGAGCGTATTTCAAAATTTAATTCATACAAAAGTCAAACAAACCTGTTCAAAAAAATTAGAAATGTGTAACAAAACAAGCCATAAGTAGCCATTCATACAATGCCAGATGAGCAAGTAACTTAATTCATTAGTCACTATCAGTTGCAAATTACTTGTTGAAACGTAGTAGTATATATTTACGGTTGAAAGCCGTGCTTGGTATCTATTCCCCGGGAATTCTATCAGCTAAATATTATAATTATTGATTTCATTACATAACAAACTGCGATGCTAGGTGTATCTAAAATCAAGCTTAGAGCCTATTTCTCAAAATTTTCTCAGGGCGCTTAAGCGCGCCCTGAACCCCAGCCGTGTCGTCCCGCACTTTTACTCGCTCCCCTTTTCTGACCCTACAATTTCATTCTGCTGTGGATTTTGGCTTGCCGTCAATCAACTTGGGGGGCCCCATGTACATCGTTTCTTAAATACATACCATTTTTTTAAGAACACAAATAGCCTAGTTTTATCTCTAATAGCAAATTATTTACCACCCCCTAAATTTTGAAACACCCCCCCTAAAAAGAAAAGCTGGGGAACATACTGGTTGCAGTGGTGAGCGTATTTCAACTGCTTAGTACAATGCACCGAACCACCGAACAGTATTCAAACAACTTTTTCCAGTGTTAGACGAGTCCCTAAATGTCAAGTCGAGTCAATCACCAATTCAAGTCTGATTGCAGTGATTGGTGGTTAGTTGATGACGAGTTATTTCATTTAAATGACTAAAGTCTTTGTTAATAAATGGTGATTGGACATCGAATTTGTTTAACACGTTCCATTCCGAACATCTTGAAATCAATTTTAATTGAGAATAAACTATTCTAAGAGTCCGAAATATTTTTTTGTTGAACCTGACCATTTTTTCAATAGAATTATAAATTATTTTGTTTCTAAAAAGTGAATTTTGCGTGAAATGTTCCGTCCTTAAACAGGACATATGGTAAGCCTACTTAGGGTTAATCTCTTGATTGAACAATTACACAATAATTGGCTCATTATTACAAACAGCTGATTGGCTGCGGCTATTTCATCCATTTACATATTGATCAAGTCCATGCATCTGAAAACGAACAACAGGCAAACTAATCCCATATTCGTCATAGACTGGTAACTGAACGAGAAGTCGTGGTTTGCCATGATTAAGACGTATTATTATCTTTCTCTTTCCCCCAAACTAAATAAATAAATCCTAATATTGAGAGCTTACCTGTCCAAGTACCCAAATGATTATTTCTAATCTTTAGGAATCATAATTTATCGAAAATTCGAAAGAATCTAATGACAAGACTCATGCAACCACACCAGTTAACAGTGGTGTATCTACGTAAAATGCAAAGTTTGAAAATGCTTGATCGTTGATCAACAATTTTTAACGACTGTTATTGAATTGAGATACTCGTATGTTACGTATAAATACGAGTTTCAATTTGAAATTATTACATTGAAACATTGTACAATTGAAATATTTCGTCGTTTCTGCACCCCTATCCAAACGGCGAGCCATGGCTGCCACACCCTAGATACGCCACAGTCAATTAACCTTAAGAACTCAGCTATCATTAGATTCTCAATACAGGTACTTCATTCAATCCACCACACACAACAAATATTCGAATATGGCAGACCTAAGCACCCCTTGAAGCAGAAACACAATTCTAGTCAAGGTAACAGACTGTCGAGTCTCTGGGCTGACATGAAAGCCGCAACATTGCAGCAATACGCGCACCACCACGCAATAAAAGAATTCAGCGCTAAAACTGGTGCTCCAAAAGTCCCATTCCCTAAGTAAACAGATTTAAATTCTGGACTCAAAATACTTTCATAATTCGTTATATTACTTGTGCACAATACTTGAAAGCATAAATAATAAAAACAGAAACAGAACAATAAAAAGAACAGAATAAAAAAGAAACAGATCAAGACAGTTTTAAAAGTTGTTGCTATACCCAATATTTAAAAGTATTCTATATATTCTTCTAAGAGAGATGGGCAGTATTTAAGAGGTATCTTCATGGTAATCATGATCTTCATGGTAATCATGTTATTGATAGTTCTTTGATAGGTTTGAATTAGTTTGAATTAGCTTCGCCTGGTCTGCAAAATACCAACACACAAGATTTGAAATCTGCCTTGGTACATTTTAAAAGCCACAAAGTCCACAATTACTCCAGGAACCCCAAACTTCAGTGTTGTTAATATTGGGGGTGTCCCGAACTTGAATAACAGGGAATCTTGATACCCGTAATTTGGGAGTAAACGTTCTCCAGGAGACTTTTTTTTCAAATTTTGGTACTTCCCAAGCTGTTTGGGATACTTATGCATTGGCAGTAGCAATGACCAGAAATTAGCAATTCACTTTGAAAACCCATTTGAATATTAAAATAAAATTAGCTTACAGCAGCTAAAAACATGAATTGCATTTCAATACTAAAACATTAAAAGCAACATTTGATAAAATGAAAATAATTTTCTAAAACCTAAAAATCTGCCTCTAAAGTAAATTTCATATCCTCTGAATTAGACATTACGCCGGCCTTCTGGTATTCGCCGACTCTTTTCTCAAAGAAATTTGTTTTTCCTTCTAGTGAAATGAGCTCCATGAAATCGAATGGATTTTCAACATTGTAAACCTGAAAAATAAGATGATTAGTTACTGAGAAAGTAGGGGGTGCTAGGTTTTAAGCAAAGGTGGTGAAAAGTAGGGCCATTGTTGGGCGCAGACCCAGACATCACAAACACCGGGATCCACATTTAAATTATCTAAATTTGACAAAATAGACTCAATATTCCGAATTCAGAAATTTTGGGAATACAAATTAACTAAACGTGCAGTGCATTCCACCTGAATAAACTTGCATTTTTTGTCCTACAAATACATTCAACACTATTTTTTTTAGTCCACTCAAGGTTTAGGCCATTGACGATACCAGATTTTTTTTAGAGTCTATTAATAAATTGGACACACCCACGGACTTACGTCTGATAACTTGGCCATCATGAGATCTAGGCCAGGGAGGTCCAAACACAGGCCTGTGGGCCACACATGGCCCATCGCTTCATTATCTGTGGCCCATGTCGCATTTGCGGGAGAGTAAAAAAAAATCTGGATATGGGCGGAAAAATACCACAATGCTTGCTTGATATATCTGCAAGTTGTGTCGGTGACAATCTAAATGACATTCTCCTTAAAGAAGAGTTTGAATTCTTACACTGAATTTACAGTTTCAATGAGTTTGTTGGTTTTTGCAAGTTTTAGCTTGATAAATGACAAATAATAATTAAAGTGTTTGGACAATGAAGTGTTTGTTTTGTATTGCACTGTTTACCTATTCTTGACACTATTGTGGCCCGCGAACAATACAAAATAATAGTGTGGCCCGCGAGGCCGACAACCTTCGACCACCCTAATCTAGGCCATGACTATCCAGACTAATCATTTTCAAGCTTTCTTTATAAGATATTGCTTACCTTAGGACATTCCAATGCAACCAGCAGTCTATCGGCAACAAATTCAATGTATTGCTTCATGAGGGTGTTATTCATTCCAATAAGTGCAACTGGGAGAGCTTCCGTCAAGAATTTCTGAAAATAACATTTTTTGTAACTGTATCGAGTGTTAAATAATCCCTCATGTGCTAGGTTAAATTGAGGCGCTCCCGAAGTATGTGCACCAAGATGGCGCACAACCTGAACCCTGAGCTGGTACAACTACAACTGGCAGCTGGCATTTTCAATGTTCAGGTTGCGCGCCATCTTGGTGCACATACTTCTGGAGGTCCAAAGAGTTTAACGACTACTATGATCTACCAATTTCTTCAACTATGAGAAAAATGAAGTCAAACATTGAATAAGCTCAAGCCTAACAAGATCAATCTCACAATTTTACACTACAAAAGCTCGCTCGGGAGTACTATAGCGTTCCCGGCCGATATTTCTTACTTTCGAGTGACCAGAAAAGCCCATCTAGACCCGTCCAAAATATATTAGCTCAATATCAAGCATTGAACGGTTGCTCAGAAACCTGTTCCGAGCAACAGCGATATAAAGCAGGGCTTCTCAACTGTCGGACCGCGGTCCGAACCCGTACCTTTTGAGTATTTGATTTGGACCGCATCAGATTCTTTATTATTAGCCTTTTGAAGTTTCCTTTTATAAAATCACTTTCATAGTTTTGAATATATATGAAAGGAACCATAACGTCATAAACAATCTTGATTAGCTATTAATCATTACCCGGTCGAGGAAGTGCGTGGTTATCGGATGCGAGCATATCAAAAAGAGACCCAACTATTTATTAAGCACATATTTTCTTACCTGTTCAATAGCCACGGCATCTTTAATAATCATGGTGACTCGTTCCTGACTTGGCTTCTGGACGAGATGTTTGTACATAAGGCAAGCAAAATCACAGTGAAGGCCCTGGGAATATGAATTAGTAATGAAGGAAAAACTGATTGAATATGAAAGGAAGTGATAAGACTTGGAACTTCCAAAATCGAATTTGAATGGATCTAAAATTATATAATAGATCTAAAATAAATATTGGCAAAGTGTTGAACTCTTTAAAAACTCCACAAAAGCTAATATTTATATGGTTTTAAAATAATTATATTTAATTAAATTCTTGGTATTAGGATTTATGGAGTTTCAGTAGGAAATTTATTACGACTGCTGCTCGAGAGCTCATGAATTAGCAATGAAGAAAAGACAATGAGGCAAATTGATGAATTTCCAAAGTTCGGAAATCAAATGCATCTAAAATAATTATTTTCGTTTGATAAATGTAGAAAACGAAATCTCACACATTTAATACATATTAATACAAAACAAAACCTTGCTAGAGTGTATTACTTTGCAACAATCACATTGCATTTAAATCTTAAGGTTTAGTTTGTCTTACTGATTCTGTAATCAGTTTTTTTATTGTTTTGATCAATTTTTTAGTCCTATATGCTGATTATGGAGGCAAAATAAACTTATACTTAGTTTCCTTTGAATTTGAAAATCAATTCTGTTTATGGTTTCTCCAAAATAAGAAAAGTATTCAACAAACCTCATCTCTGCTAATTAGTTCATTAGAGAATGTTAATCCAGGCATAAGTCCTCGTTTCTTCAGCCAGAAGATGGCAGCAAAGGAACCACTGAAGAATATTCCTTCGACGGAAGCGAAAGCGATGACACGTTCACCAAACGTTGAATTTTGGTCGTTGATCCAATTCAAAGCCCAGTCAGCTTTCTCACGAACGCAAGGCATAGTTTCAATTGCATTAAAAAGATAGTTTCTGTAACAAAATAACAAGGAGAGAAGATTGAAAAAAAAAGGAAGCTGACAATTAATTGAGCACACTTTGACAGTAAGTGAGAGACTAGATGAGAGACTAGATTAGCCAGCTTCACAAGTGGTTTAAGTTGATTCCGGAAAGTTAAACCAGGAACGGCAGCTGAAAAGCTGACATTCCAACATGCTAGCGTTTTACCCATAAGTCATTGCTTGGTTTATATTTTTGTTAAGGGTAAAAAGGAAGGGTAAAAAGGATGTTTTAGTAAAATATTATCAATACTACATGGGGGGAAAAAGTAACAAATTAGGTATTATTTAAAACTGCATTTATTATGGTGTGAGCAATGCATATCTTTGATGATACTAGGGAAAATTCATCTGCGGGAAACACCAAGAAAATTTACATAAGATACTCTTGTCCAAACAACAATATTTTTAACTCTATCTTCATTTAAGGCTCATTTGTGAGAAAATTGCAGATGGATATATTCGCAGACGGGACCTCCCTGAAGTATGCGCACCAAGATGGTGCACAACCTGAACTCAGGTTATGTACCAGGTTAGGGTTCAGGTTATGAGACACCAAGAATACCTATTCCGTGCGCACACTTCGGACGACATCTTGGTGCGCATACTTCAGGGCATATCTATTCCTGACGACATCTGCGCACAATTCGGACGACATCTTGGTGCGCATACTTCAGGAATACCTATTCCGGACATCTTAGACAATCACAGAAATTAAAAATCCAAATAAAGAAACTGATTTCCACCTACCTTTCTTTAGGATCTCTGATATAAGTGTTGATCAATAAAGAATACATTTCAGAATGAATATTTTCAATCGCTATTTGGAATCCGTAGAAAAATCTTGCTTCAGTGACCTGGACTTCTTGCGCAAATCTCTCAACCTGAAAACAAGCAGATGTTGATTTAGTTTGAACTCCACAAAAGGACTAAATTGTAGAAATGTTAGAACTTTGTTTAGATTAATAAAAAAAACTTTTAACATTGTGCTCACTTCCAAAAAGTAATCATATAATCAAACGCATTTCAACTCCCCAAACTAAATTTTAGTAATTGTTCAGAAAATGCTCAACTGGAAAATGGTCATTTTAGTATTTGGCAGAGAAAAGTTTAACACTAAAAATGCTTAACACTTGATGAGTTCAATTTTTGTACGATTCCTGCAAATTTGTTGAACGTTAACCAGTTCATGTCTTGTCGAACTATTCTATGCTGATTTACTTTATAAAAATATAATTAGTGACATACAAGTGCGGCGTCATTTGTTAAGATGAATGGCCAGACAAATAGTTTAGGATAAGCTATAACTCACCAAATTCTCATTGACAATTCCATCTGAAGCGGCGAAGAAAGCCAGGACATGAGAAATGAATTTCCTTTCATTTGGTTTCAAACCTGCCCAGTGAACCATGTCTTTGGAAAGGTCAACCTTTGAAGATGAGATAATATTTTATTAGGATGAGAAAACCCACAAGACTATTTAAATTTAAATGCAGAAAAACACGAGTGAATTATTAAAGTGTCATTCAAACAGTTACCCAGCAAGCCAATAATGAAATTAAATGTGATCTTATCTTGGCAAGAGATTTGTTTGTATTCCAAGCTTAGCAATTAGTACTCTTAATCAGGTTCTTCAAGTGCCCCATAAGAAGCCTCAGGGCTCTATGAGAGAAACCTAGGCTCCACGAGCTATTCGTTTACTTACAGAAATACTGATTTTTAAAATACAAAGCAGCAAATACATCATTAGTTATCAAATTGAAAGTGATGATTTTAGTAATTCATGGACATTAATAATATCAATAAATAACAATGTTTTTTATAAATTTATTGTGGAGCTCCTTAAATAGTACCTTTTCACAGGCCCCGTAACACCAGAAGTTAAGAACCCCTGCTTTAAATGGCCAAAACCTCCACAATTGCGTCATTGTGTAAAATGCATGCCAATATAGTCATAATTAACGCTATGACAGCTAGGCCTACCTCTTCAGCTGTCCAGAATGATGCTTCAGCTTTCTTGTACATTTTCCAGATGTCATGGTATTCGATTGGAAAGATGACAAAACGGCGAGGGTTGTCACGAAGTAAAGGCTCCTTCTCTTTGTCAAACTGTAGAGAGAAAGAAGGGTTTACATATATATCCCAGGGTAGAGGAAAGCCGATAAGACGGCTTAATCATATGGTGAACCATGGCCTCTTGTCCGGTTACCAGCCGAAGTTGGGTATGTAGTACCACTACGATCACTGGGTTTATATTGTATCAAACAAGGGTATCGCCGCACGTTTCAGATCATTTTCATACATGATAAAACCTATGTTTTCCAATTTAAACCCATTTCCAAATTTAAACCCAGTAAGTAGAGACAGAAAAATCGTGGTAGTTGGTGAATTCAAAAAGATGGGGGAATAACCAACTGATCCTAATGTAAAACAAGATAGGAGCACAGCACAGGGTTTCTATGTTACCCCTTGATGAGTAGAATAACTGCCCAATAAGCACAATCCGAATAATTGTAGCAGTTAGCATACCAAACATACAGAAAAAAGGAGCGCAATTACCAACCTAAGTTGACAACAGTATAACTACCTCATTATTTATACCTTATGACATGTATATTCCTTAATTTTTTCAATCTTTTTAATTTTCCCATTATTTCGGCAAGCACAGCAGCATACAAAGTTGGTCTGTGTGCCTATGCTTACACTGGTCTTTTCCATTTTAGAAATCAATTCTACCGGTACTCCCATTTTGTACTAAGGACTATTTCTTTATGGTTTCACTGCTTCATCAGCTTATATATGCTTCCCAGTCTATCCACCATTTTTTTTTTTAAATATTTTTTTTCTCTTTATTGCTGCACTGTTATGTAACAATACATTAATGAGTCGAGAGATGACGTTACGCCACCTACACTCAATATGAAATGCATCACAAATACAAAACAGAACTTCAGTGTTCCCCTTAAAAATTTTCGGTTTGCATTGGCAATTTTCTGTCAAAATTATTGGTAAATTATAATAAAATATAATAAGTATAACATTATATTGTCTACTATGGACATTTTGAAAAATTAAAACGTACTTTTAGAAGCATATTACTGTTGTTATAAATCACAATGGGAACACGATATTCTCATAAAAGCGGCAGCTGATCAATATGGCTTCTCGTAAATATTGGTGTTCCCCTTCCTATATTATTTTGAGATTTAGTGTTCCCATACGAGCAAAAGACAGGAAACCGTCATCAATATGACCAGTCACCAGTGATATCAAATTGCCAACCTATATTGCAAAATCTTATTTTTTTTTTGTATATGTCACTAAGTGGGGTTTGCCATATTCCGGACATGTCCGAAATTTAGGGTTAAACTTTGTGTCCAGGAAGAATTTAAAAAATGCTTAAATGTCCGAATCCGGAATTTTACTGCATCTGCAATCATACTGTGCGCACTGCTAACACAGAACATGTTATTTAGTACCGCATATTTATACTATGAGGTTATGAAAATAGTCATGCACTGTCCGGAATTTTGCTTTTTTAAATATGGTGACCCTACAATAGAGTGGTTCTCAATCTTTTTTTTTTCGTGGCCCACTTTCGTTGTATGAAAATATTTGTTGTGGGTTGTGGCCCACTGACTTTCACATGCAAAGGAAAAACTACAAAAAAACAAGACTATATGGTTATTTTTGATAGACTCGTGGCCCACTTGAAAATGTCCCTATGGCCCAGCAGTGGGTCATGGCCCACTGGTTGAGAACCAGTGCGACTAGACCGATCCAGAAAAACTAAAATAAATTTAGAATTTTTAGACAGAAATTGTTTCTTGTTTTAAGTGACAAATTCAATATAATGGGTGTCCATAAAGTCTTTTCATAGTTTCAATTTTGTTATGAAGTACGTTAAATTATCAATATTTCAAACAGTTTTGTTTTGTTCTTCCATCAGTACTTGTTTATTTATACCACATTTAATACATCTGTGAGGGCCGAAACAGTGTTTGAATTATCAATATCACAGAAACAGTTTTGTTTTTCCATCAGTACTTGTTTATTTATACCACATTTAATACATCCGTGAGGGCCAAAACAGTGTTTGAATTATCAATATCACAGAAACAGTTTTGTTTTTCCATCAGTACTTGTTTATTTATACCACATTTAATACATCTGTGAGGGCCGAAACAGTGTTTGAATTATCAATATCACAAACAGTTTTGTTTTGTTTTTCCATCAGTAACGGGCCAAAACAGTGTTTGAATTATCAATATCACAAACAGTTTTGTTTTGTTTTTCCATCAGTACTTGTTTATTTATACCACATTTAATACATCTGCGAGGGCCAAAACAATGTATTTTATCTATAAATTCCCTTTGCAAATCAAAAAATTGAAGACTTTGTGGACACCATATACATCAATGCCCCAAACAACAAATTGGATAAAAGACTTGCTACCTAACCCAACATAAAAATAGAACTAAAATTATTGCATAACTGACCATAACTAAAAGAATGCAGAGTGAGAAGACTAGTTAAGACTAGTTCAAACAAACTCTTGTCAAAATAAATACAAAACCGCAACAGTTGTTCTACTAAGGCACTGCAGTTAATCAAAAGAACTAGAAAACCAAATGTAGTTTCTCACCCGAGCCTTTGGTTTTTGCACTTGTTTCGACTGAAAAAAAAAATATTAGTATTAACCAAGATCAGCAGCAAATGTCTGAATGTTAAAATCCATTTTTGGCATTGGTTTTTGAGCAATACAGCAACAGTATGCCAATGATAAAGAGTGAATGCGTCTCTGGAATTTGATACTTTAACCACTGGAATAGGTAGAAAGGCTATCAATTCATGTTCAACAAATCCCAATCCTTGTGTTATTCCATTAAAGCAAGAGTACAGGCAAAGATTAAAAAATTTGACGACATTTGGGTCCAAATTCTATTTCAAAATTAAGATATTTCGGCAATTTGTTTTTCATAAGATAAACTGATATAATGGAGTAATTTTTTGACTTCTCAACATTTACAAGATCTCCTATATCTCTTGATAGCAAATTACAGAAAAAGCACTTCTCAACATTTACAAGATCTTCTATATCTCTTGATAGCAAATTACAGAAAAAGCAAATACTTTAAACATGACTGGCAGGATTTATTTATTGCAATAGGCCTATATTCATACTGTCATATGCTAAGATCCTGGTTGTAGTTACAAAAAACTTCAGTACATAGTATATATAGGTGAATTCGGTAAGTTGGAATCGGGAACCGATGAAAAGTCAAGCATATGTAAAATTGTGAACAATATCACCACACAGAGTAATAGCGCTAGGGCAGTAGGGAGCTGCAAAGTTTAAGCTCTAGCTCTGTCTGTCTGTGGAGAGATGAAAATAATGAAGCTGTTGCCGTACAATTTTAAACCAGATTTTCAGCCCTGTTTTAAAACCCACTAAAAAAACAAGGCCTTGCTGCTTTGAGCATACACAAAAAACACAAAAATATAATTCAAACTTTTTTTTGAATTACAATTTCAAGTTACCTTATTTTTCTGTGGTGATGATGTGAGTGCTGTTGTATTCTGAACTTCTCCCAGAATTCTTTTGCCAGTGTTTCTTGCAAGCATTTTGGTTTCCATCACTTTGTACTGAAAACAAAATTAGGTAAGGTAATGAATGTAGGAATGTCTGAATGTATCGGTGTATTGTGGGATTAGTTAATACAGTAATACAGTACTGGTAATACTGCTTCTCAGTCAGTCCAGTAGACAGTGATGTACGGTACCATATGGCTGTATGGGTACAGTCACAGTGTCAGACTGTACTGCTGTAGTTAGCAGTGTACTGTACATCGGCATCCATCAGTCCATGGGCTGATACAGTGATAGGGGGGGGGGACAGAAAACTGGACAACATTCAAATATTTAGACATTACTGGCATCTGGGTATTCTGGCATTACTGCTGTACTGCAATAGCAGATATCAGGATATTAAAAATGGTGGTGAAATGTAGAAATGAAAGACAGGTGCAGGAGGATACAGCAGCATGACCTGCTGACAATGACTGAATGAGCATATAAATTCCCTAAACCAGTAAACTATTTTCAAGCTTCAGAGCTTAGAGATTAAAGCCTAGATCTGTCTGTCACTGTCAGTCAGTCAGGCAGTAGACTGAATTCTTAAATTCTGGATAACAGACTACTGGACTAATGAACGTCCGGTCATTGAAGCTAACTCAAATTCTGTAAATTAGAAATGCAAAAATATGTAGATGTATGGTACGGTACCTGTACTTACCGAATTCTCCATATTTTCATCAGAAATTTTCGTATTTTTCAAGGCTCTTGAGACATTTTCAGTAGAAGACACGTTTTGTGATTTCGAAGACAACATTTTTCAAAGAGCAAAATATAAACTTAAACAGGTAAAAGAAACTTTAACAAATATCGCTCAATAACTTGAAATAAGAACTTTTAAAACGGATAGAAGCTGTCGTTCGTAAGAATGTCAATGAAGACTGATGCCCAGCAAGCGCCAAATGGTACTTTATTATTCGAAAATTAGTTTTCCGCGCGAGAAAAAATGACCTAGAGGCTATAATATGGGATTTATAATCACGAAAATGTGCTTTGTTTACCGCGAATCAGCTGATTACGATATCTAAATCTCCCGCGAGTGGATAATCGACCAATCAGCGGGCGTAAAAGACATTACGTAACAGAGAGAATGGGAACGGCGGGGCGGGAGAAAAGTAGGTCAATGATTTTGAAATGTGATACGTGCCGAGTGCTGTTGTAAACATAATTTATGGGAAGACCGTTTGAATATCGAGCCAAAATGCAGATTTAAATCGAACAGCATCGAAAAAGTGACGATATACGTATGGCGATATGCGCATACTTCAATAACCACCGTGTCTAATCTTTAAAATACTCACGTATAAGTACTGTATAAGATTATTTTGACTCCATATTCAACATAAAAGATGATAAAATAATCGATAAAAACAAAATATATAAAACCCATTACAGAATCGGGGGCAGAACCCTAAATAAGGTTTGAATTGTACAGATTTCAGATTGAAGGGTGGTGTTAAAAAAAATGGTACCGGTCCGGTATGTGTCCACTCGCCTTACTTTCCCCAACTTTTCATTTTACTGGAGGGGGGGGGGGCAAATATAGGGGGTAGTAGATATTTCGTCATTAGTGCTAAAACTATTTGTAAGTTGTGGTCTATATTCGACTGGTATATATCGGCACCGCCATATAAGCCACATTCTGAATATTCAAATAAAATTTTATTCACGATTAAGTGTGGGGTAACACCTCAAAATGAGGTAGGATGGTGACATTTTAGGGGGAGTTTTACTCCCTACAGGGGGTGGGGGGGGGGTCATTGGCCACGGATCTGAAGTTGAAAGGGATGATATTTCATCCCTCAGCATAAGTATGTCGGTGTTTTTAAATGGGTATTTTTGTCACGCTTCATTAATCATGGATCAGGAATTTTAAATTACGTAAAAACCGTTTGAATGTAGAGCCGAAATGTAGGTTTAAATCAAACGACACCAAAAGCCACCATATACGATTAAGAAAGAGCGTGTTTGTTTTGTACAACAGAACATAATCAATTGAATGCAAAGCGTTCTCGGTACAGACTGGGTGGCAACAATACGTCCATGAGGTCATCGGGGTCAGATGTTCACTTTCTGCCTTTGATGGATATTTGCTGGACTAAGACTCTAAAACCCAATACTAAAACTGTTGATGAGTGGTTGGACAGCCATCAACGCGGGCATGAGTATTTCTGTCGTCTTTCAAAAATTATTCATAGTAAGTGGTTAAAATCCACTTCAATCTCCTGTCATTGTTATCCGCACAAAACAAATTTCTTTTTTTACGTGGATTACTTCATTTATATATAATGAGTGGTGGGGCTGATTCTGGTGATCTCTCAAACATACAGACGTACACTGAACATTGGATATTCGGTCCTTCGATAAGCGGTGGCGATTTACCAATGTAAACAAATACAACGTAGCGTTGTGATCTAATTTGAAGACTAGCGAAGAAAAGGGGTTTAGCCAGGCATGTAGTCCTATTAGGTAGACGCTAAACCTAAATTTGACAATTTTTGTTGAGCTGTATTCCAATGAGTATCCCGTGGGATGGGACAGGTATAAATTGCTATGGGATGGTACAGAAAAATATGCCCCATGGACAAGCCCTATATTGAGTATCTAAACATATCTTAATATTCGTTTAGTTTTTTATGTTTGACTTTTTTCTCAGTGTGATGTAATGTTAACTCCCTCATAGACGACGCTTCTCGATAACCATCACTGGTTTATTACATCTCCCTCACACTGAAATGCATTTTTATTATCCTTCTTATCTCTGTATCAACGACTAACATGCTCTGTATGTACAATGCGTAATTTCGGCATGTGTATATAAACTCCTGACCATGGCAAAAATGGCCACTTAGTTATGTTATTGGAAGCAGCGTTATATATGCCCTGGCCGATTTAGTCCCGAGTGATATTTTTCATCGCTTCTCGTATTTTATCGAGCTTACGGACATATATTCAAGTCTGGGCCATGGTTACTTCACCGATACTTGTCGGTGCCGGAGTCTTCTTTCGTAACGAATTTGTTTTTTCGGACATTAAATCTTTTAAAATATATACTAATTTGATTTCTTTCTAGTCAGCATGTATCAAAGTTTATCAAGGGTGTCGCTCAGTGGTGGGATTCAATTTTTTTTTTTTGTCAGTCGGTTTCATCACAAAAGCCATATTTTTCAGCCGACTCTGTTACAAAAGTCATGTTTTTTCCAGTAATGCTAACCGGTTGGCTGATTTTATAAAATTCCGCGAGACGGTTCTATAGAACTTAAAGCGCTAACGCATTAACGAGGATCGTTACATCGATTTTTAATTAAATGTAACAATCCTCAATTGACGTGTAACGTTTCCATTTTGCAATTTTTTGAAACGCAAGAGTAAACAAAAGTACGTCATAGATCGATTTGTGGTCATATTATGTCGTCAGTGGTCATCAATTGTGGTGTCATAATCTGACGTGTCATCAGAAAAAAAGAAACACCTGGCTGCTTAGCGTTTTTGTCCCTGTGAATTTCAGCAGAATTTTCTAGAACAGCGATCGACAATCTCTGGGTCCTGTGAATCAAAATGGTCACAGCAATATTTTTGAAAGCAGCAAGAGGTTCCATGAAAAGGGAGACATAAAGCCAAATAATCTTCAATAATTATTCATCACAGTAGTTCCCAAAATGTAAAACGATAAAAATGGACAAAATTAAAGTGATTCAAATCTGTCGAAACACCCTTTTTCTCTTTCGTTTAGAAGTTTTTCGTCGTAGACTGAATTAACGCATCATTCTTGTTTTATTTGACTCCGTCTCAATAGGAACTAGATTATAAGTGGGTTTTGGGGAGTTTTATTACCCACTGACATTAGAGTAGATGTTGCGAGTAGGTTTGAATGAAAGTATGTAGAATGGCTCTTTTAATGCTAAAGGTTGTCGGCCCGTGTTCCAGAACGAAGTGTATGGGTACCATAAATTAAACGAAGAAACAGGCATGTCATTGATATCGACAGAAACCCCCTAGTTACCCTGCACGGTTTGCAGATTCGAATCCATTGGAAAATAAGGAATTGTCTGTACATATCTCCTGCCGACGATCAAAATAGGAGAATTAGTAAATAACCAGTTCAGGTTGGGAATACTAATAGCGCTGCAAATTCATATTTTCAAATAATTTCCAATTGGTTAATTACTAATTTTTTATTTTAAAACATGGCGGGTGTTTTTCTCGAATCTCATATTTTGCGTTATAGTGGCAGAGGCTTTGTACAAAATATCCGAAACTGGTATCTATACGTGTGGATGGCTTAACTCTCCGTGTTTGTAGGTAGGGTTTTGTATTTTTAACAATTTCAGAAAAAACATCGTGTTTTAAAACAAGGGCTTATTTTAAATCAATTTGTTCCTGTACTTTTCGTATTTTTCATTAAAATACCCCTTGCATCGCCGCGAAACTACGCCAAACCGTTGCATTCTGGCAGCTGCACACGCAGCCGGAATTATAATTTCAAAAATGTAAGTAAAATTTTTTATTTTGACTTTTACTTCTATTGCGTACATTTATCGCAACGTTTGTATCTCCACCAAAGTCATAAGATTTTAACCGGAATGTTTATCCGAGATATTGGAAGACGTTCTGAGTAAGAAAAATCATGAAACTTATCTCACGAGCCTACTACAAAAGCAAATAGATCAAGGGCAGCCTTCGGTGAAACGAGTGGGTTGCGATAATGAAGAATAAGCTTACATCGGCGGCAATCTATATCAACGATGAAACACCCTAGCCTAGCCTATACTAATTGTAAGAGTCCTCTGATGCAAAGACGCCACAACTAATCTGTCATAGCGCCATAATATGGATTTCGAGTTTCTGTATTGGCATCTTTCTCATAAAATTTGGGCATTATTATAGTTAATACTGTTCGGTTAGTTTATGCTTAGCATACTTTGTTTTTAAGGTTGAAGTGATAGAGTTTTCCAATGTTATACAAACTCATTTATTCGAACACTTTTCAATTACGCAAGGTGGTTTCGTCGAAGCAGGATCGTTCACGTAATGGCTTATAGATTGTGTCTTACTGCGCAAACCACTGAACTACAGCTTGACTAGGTCTGTATGAGCCTCTATCAAAATTTGTGGCGTTTTGGAGGATTTATCTCAAATAAGAAGCGCTTGGCAAGTTTTTACAATCATTTTTCTTCAACCTATTTAATACAAAATATCAAATATTACAGACATTTTGAACAAAACAGGCAAAAAAAAACTTGATTTAAGACAATTGTTTTAAAACAATTCTTTTTGAACAAATTCCTATTTGTAGGGTGGTGCACATAATTGCCACTCGGTTACGAAAATAAATAACAACAGCAGGCCAACTATTCATTCCTATGAACAGCAAAGCGAACGAGAGTCCGCGGTTCGCCGCACGATTACGTCGTCTTATCACTTTTCCATTTCCCGGGATAAATACGGATATCCTTTTTCAGCTGCTTGATACTGTAAAAATTTTGACAGTGCGTAAAGATCGCGTCATGTTCCAGATGACCCGTAAAGCGACTGACGAGTGTGTTTGCGTACGTCATCACGTCTTTTAATTCAAGAAAAGCTGACAACTGACGTATACAATCTCGATTATGGAAAATAGGTGGAGAGCACATGTTTAGTCAAACAATCGGCAATTGTCGACATAAAGTAGTTGTTAAAAATTAAGTAGAGCATGTATTTTATCATCGCTTTTTGTATTTTGACGTAACAGTTCAAATTTCCACTTCAATGTCTCTCCGTTCATCGAAGTCTTAAGTTCTCGAATCTAGAGCGATTTCAGTAATGAGTGTTTAATTTTTCACCAATTGTAAATACACGTTGTACATACAAAATAAGGTAAAAAAGAGAAAAATTGCATTTCCGAGTGGAAGTGGACGCGATAAACCAGTACTGGTTATCGAGCTGCGACATCTATAAAAAAAAGTCTAACATTAGATCACACAAGAGTAAGAAGTCGGAATGATTAACATATACACAACAAAATATGCGAGCATCGGAGTCGGTTACTTTTCAATATCAATATCAATGACGCTTTAGATATGGTTTAACATATTTAAAGTCTGTCCAAAAACATTTAATTTTCATGAAAAAAGATAGTTCTATATTAGAGAGAGATATCACATATATAGAAGCGTTGGTGACCGTACATTTGAACCCATGTACATTTGAACCCATGCGTATATCCACGGGTTCAATCTATATGCGGGTGCTAAAACCCATGGGTTAGGGTTAGTATGGGTTTAACTATCCGTGAAACAAAAAAAATTGCATAGGTGCAATAGCATACAGGTGCAATTGTCATGGGTTCAAATGTACGTGGGTTCAAATGTAATGGAACCATAAGTAATGGAACGATAAATTCACTTTGCAATTATCAAAAATTCCAAGACTTTATGGACACCCTATAAATTGCAGTTCGCCGAACTTATCACACTCATAGTATTTATCTGCAATCGGTAATGTACTTCGAGGAAAACTTTCGTCGTTATCTGCATATTGATCGCAGTACGCAGCTAAAATAACATGGTATACTTCCCTCATATTATTATAATTTCACAGCTTAATCTGTAAGTACAACATAATCCATCTTGATTCTAAAATCCATGTGTGGAATTCGAATAATCGTCGTCTGTCGCAGATATTAAACTTTCAAGTTGCATATAGTTTGTTACGACTTACTCCGACGCAAAAAGTCACGTGAAATAATGGTACCTGTCTCATCCTGATAATCTAAAACATGGGTCATCAACTTTTAGCATTGAAGAGTCATTTGGTATCCTTTTCGCCAAACTCAAACCTACCCGGAGCCGCAACATCAACTCTAATGCCAGTGACTATTGAAAATTTCGGGAAACCGCTTACAATGCAATAATCTAGTTTTAACTAATGGGGAGCCAAATAATTTACGAATGATATAATAATATAGTGTTTTCTTTCGACTTATACCTGCTGTGATGTGTAATTAGTGAGTACTTAAGTAGTATCTATTCTATAAGATGTATCTGTAAGATCCGCGTACGCCATCTTGATTCTAAAATCCATTCATGGAATTCGTATATATAATCGTCGTCTGTCGCAAGTAATTAAACTTTCAAGTAGCATAGTTTATTACGACTTGCTCCGCCGCAAAAAAACTCCGTGCATCTGAAAAAAAGTATATGTCTTTATTTAGATTATGATCAATTGACACCCTAATATCCTGTAAAATTAATTAATTCATTCAGCAAATTCGAATAATTCGTCGTCTGTCGCGATGTACTTCAAAGTAAGTGAAATTCTAATCAATTTTCCGTTTGTATGTTTTCAATTTGTTTATTTCTCCCCGACCAGAGGTTTTTTACCAAAGTTCTGTGGCAACCTAATTTTCCGCCAGCACATCCAGGAGTTCCGCTAGTTTACATTAAAAACCGAGAGACTATATCGATATATTCATATTGTTCAAATATAATTAAATACCTATTACATTTTCAGCGATCCCATAGTAATCGTATCAAGATGGCGCACAACCTTCCAACCCTGACCTGGTACACATATATGTTCAGGTTGTGCGCCATCTTGGTACGAATACTACGGGAGCACCACATTTTCCACTACAGGGAGTCCTCGGGTTACGACGGTCGCGACTTACGCTGTTTCGAGGTTACGAACACACTCCATAAAAATATAAAAGATAATACTATACTGTAATATCCAAGCCTTTAAACTGGATCATTGTGATCAGGAAAATCAGTGCTTTGGGCTCATTGGTTTTCGTCATTTACATCGTAAATGACGTGGACAATTGCGATTACGATTATGAACAAATAATCACTAAGCTTCAGTCACACCTTATTTACCTCTTATCCACTGGACTATTACACCGCGTGTCAAGAACGGAACAACGTCGTAAGTCGAGGACTCCCTGTATTCTTAACTTGCTACACTTTAAGGGTCATTTTGTTTTAACAGTATTAGGTTTGCATTTATATATTTGTAATGAATTTAATCTTCTTATGACCTAACACGTATTGCACCGGGGTCTCGCGCCTCCGGAATGTTTTATCAGAGTTTCCGATCCACCAAAACGGTTGAGAACTCTCCCATAACATTAAGGGTATCTCTTGGCACTACAAGAAGTCTACAACTCTTGGGTTCAAACCGAGCGGTCAACAGCAAAGCTTGGGAGTACTACAATCCTAACCTGTTGGTATGGTATGGTCCGTGATGGTACTCCTGAAGTATGTGCACCAAGATGTCGCACAACCTGGTACACAACTTGAGTTCAGGTTGTGCGCCATCTTGGTGCGCATACTTCAGGAGGTCCGTGATTTTTCATGTATTTCATCTTCCGCCTTTGGCTGTTTACCTAATATTTGGATAGGATTGGATTCACATTTATTGTGGGAGCCGATAGTCTGTCATTAGTTTATTTTTCACCAGAATGAAAATGCACTCACAGTAAACATAAACTTGAAAAAAGTTGAAAATGACATTTCTTGGTGGAAGGTGACGCGAAAAACCAACGTTGGTTATCGAGCAGCGACACCTGTGATAAGAGTCTAACTTTGATACAAGTTTAACAGAAATAGGACGAACAATATATATAAAATTTAATATATCGATAAGACGGCTTAATCACATGAGTCCGTTAGTCCGGTAACCAGTTCATGACGGGTATGGGATTAGTTAGCCAGTCATTTGTTTCACATACATGCACTTGATGGTGGAGGAAGTCATCATAAGGCGTAGAGGGGGCCAGCAATCCTCTCGCACATAATTGACCCTGCATGGGTTTCGAACCCGTGAACCCACAATGGTTAATCAGCGTATTCCTAACGCTTAGCACGATGCGCCACACCGCTGAGCCATTTTCTCGAGTTTCACTATTTCTGTTAATAAATTCGCAAATCTCTCTAACTGTGTAACTGTTTCCAAACTGCACATGTATTGTAATCACTGATTGTCTACTATTTTTTTCATCAAATAACTGTAACTATTAACTAATCAGATTTCCGCGACAGGATAGGATTCACCTATTTATTCCAGGGGTGAAGAAAACCGAAGCACTTCCTAAACTTGCCTCTGTTTAGGATTATTTTGTTGTAAAATATTATTCTAGGTCGTATTATCGCTCTTCCCAGCCGTACCAAGGAAACATTGCCGTTGTTGCTTTATTTTTTATCAATTATAGTTATGACTGTTTTTTTTTATGACCGACAAATCTTCAATCTCTCCCCTCACAAATTCAAAACTGTTACAAACCGTTATATTTCGAAAAGTTGTTTTTTAATAATTGTCTCCGTGCACCACAGTAGTTTACCAGCTTACGTCAGTCTTTGTTGTTACATACATAGTTGAAGTTTGTTGAGCGATAAGGAGCTATCTAGATGTCTCGTGATTTTTATTTGTTTTATAGAGCTTATTTGTTTACTTCATTGACTTTATAGATTCCTTAATGGTGTTTAATTGAAAACTAGAATTCTGTTGCACAATGAAGGGTTGTGGTTAACTTTGTATTGAGGTCAGACTCTCGAGTTTTAATGCTAGAACGTAATGACGTACGAACGTATTTTTTTCATTTTACATACCGGTAACATGGTAAAATGACGTACTATAGTACTGTATTCGGATTTAATGTAGTTTCGTACCGAAAGTACTTCCAGTGGGCGTAGCAATCAATCAAGTTTATTTTTTTTTTTCCAATCAGTAAAAAATAAATAAATAACACAGGCACAAATTACAAGAAAATAATGGAGTACCGGTACACAGTTTTACTGGGAAGGAAAGTCGCGGGGAATCAAAGCTAGTTATGGAGCAGCGACACCAGAAGTACCACTGTTATTACCGTATTATTCAGTTATTGGATGAACAATAAATAAAGTGGACACTAAACACAATAAATACGTTAAGCAATAATTTTTTAGGGAGGAGGGGGAGGCAATTTTTTTTATATTTTGAATGTTAGAGGGCTGTTTTTCTAATTGGGCACTAGTTGCAAAATTTGTTATTATTCGAAAAAAATTGTTATTGGGCAAAAATTACAGAGCATGAAAATAGCAGCAATACTATAATAATATAATTGAATAAGTACAGACGTAAGGTTTTTATCGTCTGCACCGATGCCATTTCGGGTGATCGTACGTATATTTGGCAAGCTCTATGACGTGATTGCAGTGTCGTAGTGATGTAATTTTTGAATAGAGTAGTATGGTAGGGGTTAAGATTGACATGTCGAAAAATTGTTATGCTACACCCACTAGATTTAAAGTACGTTAGTAGTTACTAGAAATACACTAGTAGGTACGAGACTAGAGTCCCCTATATTCAATTTTAATTTTTTTGCCCAAAATTGAAATAATTCATGTTATGCTCACTTTGTTTACCTCCATGCCAGTCTGGATTTCATGGCCTTTTTGAACGAGAAATCGGGCGTGCAATCAGAAATTCCCGCGTGCAAATAAGAATTCCTGGCGTGCAATTATAGCTCACGACGTGCAAAACAACTGCACTCGCGTGCAACTGACTTTGACATCAGATACCTCTCAATACATCCGCGTAAAATTACCGGTATCGGATAAAAAATACGTTGAATCAGAGAAAAAATGGACGTTTGACCTTTGACCCCAAACATTATTTCTACAGTTTGTCGCTAATTTTGAGAGTGTTTGTGCGACTTTGGATACCGGTACTGTTCAGTACATCCGCGTAAAATTATTGGATAAAAAATACGTTGAACCAGAGCAAAATGGACATACTTTGTCATTAATTTTGGTAGTGTTTTTACGTAGAATTAATGGATAAAAAATACGTCAAATTAGAGCAAAATGGACGTTTGACCTTTGACCCCAAACATTATTTTCATACTTTGTCACTAATTTTGGGAGTGTTTGAGCAACTTTAGATACCGGTACTGTTCAGTACATTCGTGTAAAATTATTGTATGAAAAATACGCTGAATCAGAGCCGTACTTGGCCATTGGTGCGGAGGCGATCTTTTCGTCCATAACTATTCTCACGGGATTCCTATTTCCTATCATTCAACACGATATGGACCTTCCCCCGAGCATCGACTTCCTTGTTTACTTCGTGACATTGGCCAATCAGCAAGATGCAAAAAAGGACGTAACAATGAGAGGAATTTTTCGCGGGTCAAAGGTTGGGGAAAGGTCCATGGTCTTTTTGCTTCGCAATATTTCGATCAGACCAAATCTTGCAGGCTGGTATTCGTCGACAATTGTGGAGTTATAATATTTTGGCATCTTTATATTACTGGATTATTGATTTTAAAACCATTTAAACCGATTTACATTGGTGAGCAGTTGCAAATTTTCGGCGTGCAAAATTGATTTCGCTCGCGTGCATTTTTGCGGAGCGCTAGCGCCCTCGGGCGTGCACCTGCCATGGAATCCAGTCTGGCCTCCATGGTGCTTTTGTGTCATAACCAAAGAGGTATCAAACCTAAACTGAGCTCTGGAACTTGAGTTATTACTCCAGCACTGTCTGGCTTTCAAAAAATATATACCGGTAGTAGGTCTGGTGTAGTAATGTACACTGTCGAACAGCGTCGGGTCTGTGAATAGTTAAATGATGCCAAACGTAACCATCTTCAATATATTGCACTCAGCATTCATCAAGATTCAACTTGAGATTCTACTTTCTGATTTTATATAAGTGTTCAAATGTTTGAATATGGCAAAATAAACTTATAGTGAATGATGAAAACTAAAGACTTAACTCAATGTTAAAGAGTGATTTTTCTGTCACATGACATATCACACATACATGCCAAGTTTGAAACTCATCGATTATTTCATGCTATATACGAACCTATAAAAATGATAATATACTTTTGAAATTTGTGACCTGGTTACCATGTTACTCACAAAAGTTTCGGGTCTAGTATAGTTCAGTACCACAAGTACTTCTAGTGGGCATAGCATAACGAATTTTGCATATGGTATTCCTGACCCCCACCTGACTATGTCATCCAAAAATCTCGTCTCTGCGACGTCACCCACATAGAGCTTGCCAAAGTATAATTACGACCGCCCGAAATGGCATCTGAGCCGCCGATAACGAACTCGCTACGCCAACGATCTCTCTCACATAGTGAACGTTGCGACGCGAAAACGAGAGAAATAACTTGTGGATGTGGTACTAAACTATACCAGGCCCAAAGTTTCTTTACCAGTCTTGCATGTTTCATGCTTGCCATCAGGTCTCAATCGAGTTGGTGTGAGAGTGATTGCCTTACTACAGGAGTCGGTGCCCTGTGTTACCGATTTCTGTTGGAACTCCCATTTCCTCATCCAGGGTAATATATTGTGCAGGCATTACCAAACCTGGAAAATTTTTTTCAAAGATTTTCAAAGATATTAGCTACTCTATATCAGTGGCTGCTTATACAGAGTTTATTAAGATTGTTTGGAGTTAAGGTGGAGAAAACCCATTTATAATAATCAAACACCGGTAAGTTATCTGGAGGGTTCTGTTAGTGGGTTAGGTGCCAAGGCCATATTCCCCTCTAATAACAGTATTCTAAAAACTTAAATACCAACATTAGAAATTTAATTAGATATTGAATCTTGGGTGTCGCTGCTTGATAACCATTCTTGGTTCCCTGTGGCTTTCCTTCCCAGTGAAATGTGTGTTTCATTTTTTTTTGTCAATTTTGTATATTACTTACTGGATGGAAAAAATAAACTTGACCATGACTATTACAGAGTGAAATAATGTAACACCTAAACATACTACTTACTGTATTGTATATCTTCTGCTTGTGAATTGTTATTTTCATTGGATATTTAAAAACGGACATAAATGCGTACTTCTAGTGGGATTAGTCATTCCCCAAGGTTTAATCCTTTCAATGACGATAAAGGCCTTTTCAGTGACATTGACGATGACTCCAGGGTTCCATCTAGTGGGAGTGAACTCACTTCGACCACAAGTGAAGGATCTGCGGACGTTAGTTTGGCCGAACTTGGTTTAACAGAGGATTATTTTGCTCAACCTGATGGCGGCTTGGGGATGTCGTCGAGCGAAGAATTGGAAGCTGCGATCGAGAATTGTAAAAAAATGATTTTGGAGTTGCCGGAAGATTCTGTAAGACGGAAAAAATTCGTAACAAAACTCATACAGCTAAGAATGAAATTCCTGGAGCTAAAAGAAGGGCCGACTGAATTCGAACCGCGTGTTAAACAAGTTCTGGGTCACAAACTTCGTAAACGGAAAAGCAATAGCATTAAATATTACTGTGATTGCTGTAACGGACTTATTTGGGGGGTGCTACAAGCTTGGTATAGATGCAAAGAATGTGGTTTTAATTGTCATAACAAATGCGTCAATATGATCAGACGAAAATGTGTCGCAATTGACATGAATAATTTGCCATATAATTTAGATATTTTGCCCGAAATTGGGCTCTCGTCACAACAATTTAACTGCGCGGAATGTAAAAATCCTATTTCTGTAACTGGTATGGGCAAAGAGGAGGCCAGGATTTGTGATTATAATGGACAATACTATTGTCCGCAATGCCACTGGAATGATACAAGCGTTATCCCTGGGAGGGTCGTGCATAATTGGGATTTCACGCCACAGAAAGTCTCTCGCCAATCGTATCAAATTCTATCGAAATTGTATAAAAGGCCGTTACTCAATCTACAAGAAATAAATCCACTTTTATTTAACTACGTTGAAGAGCTAGCTGATATCCGTAAATTACGAGAAGATATATTACTTATGAAGGTTTATTTTGTTACGTGCAGTAACGCTCTCGATTTAAAATTGCTTCTTAAACTTAGCGACAGGCAACATTTTGTTGATTGCTCAGATAAATATTCTATGGAAGATCTCGTAGAAGCCCAAAGTGGGACTTTAACTGAATATTTAACGAACCTACACGCTGAATATGCAAAACATATTAAACTTGACTGCTTAGTTTGCCAAGCTAAAGGATTCATCTGTGAAATTTGCAACTCAGGGGAAACGCTTTTTCCATTTGATTTTGGAGTTTCGACTTGTACGAAATGCCACGCTGTTTTTCACCGTGACTGTTTTACTTGCATTGATACTCTTTGTCCAAGGTGTGAGCGATTTCAGAAGAAGAAAAAATTGAGAAAGAATAAAGAAAATGCTTTATTTGAGAGTGACGAAAGCTATGAATCTGAAAGTTCATATTTACGTAGCGGTGAATTGTCATCTTCAACTGAATTACCTACAACTTCAAAACCAGTTGCCAGATATTCACCCGCATTTACAACTTCGACCTCCGATAAGGCATCTATTGAAAATACAGACAATACGAGAGATCGGAACGATAGTAAAAGTTCTGCAATTCAAATTGATCCCTATTTAACGGAGAAAAGAAGCCGAGAATCATCATTCCATTCTTTACTCACAGACTCATCTTATACTGATTATGCGGTACTGGGTTTCGCAGGTGCTGGTCGGAGTAAAAATCCTGCGTCGGAAAACAATCAAAACATCGAACATAACGAAATAGAAAAGACAGAAAAATCTCTAGATTCTACCGTAAAGCTTGTGACGAAAAATGGCAAAATCAATCACCCACGACAACCAAGATATCGTTTTCACCAAAACGAAGCGAACACTTTCAATTATGAAACTAATCCGGTCACTAGGAGGCCGCAGAGAGATGATAATTTATTCAACGATCTTGTGAAATCAAATACAAATCGTCCGAAGCCTGACCCTAATCGTGAAACTAAGATTGGACGAAATAGAACTCCACAAGAGCCTGCAGCAGCTCAACACAGTGCTCGAGAAAAAACAAACGGCCATAGAATGAATCAAAAATACAATTCAAGATCAGGAAGACATTATGATCCTATGTTGGATCCTTTTCATAACCATGAGAACCCAAGTACAAAATTCATGAGCGACGTTGCAAAATCAAAATTTCATTCTGACCTTTCACCCTCTGATCAACCGGAACTTGACCCCTTTAATCAAAATCGAAACAAAGGGTCAAAGTTTATCGATAGAGTCACCCCTTCGACTCCATATCGACCAGAATTGGATCCCTTTCATCAAAATGAGGATAAAAAGACGAAATTTATGAAAAATGTCACCCCTCGTAATTTTTCATTTCAAAATACTACCAGTGGTTTCCATGACCAGAGAAATCAAAACCATGTCGCCAGATTCAGATCTGATCATAAACAGTGGCCGATACATGATTCTGCTGGTAATCCTTTCAATACTGATGATTCTGCTAATCCTTTTAATAAATCTGGCAACCCCTTTGATGATGCTGATCATTATGATGACGCTAAAAACCCGTTTTCTTAATTCTAATTTCATGATTCAGGTGCGTTCTTTTGCGATTTATTAGTAGACTACGTACTCTTATAGTGGAATAATTTATTGAGCTGAGGGTTCCCAACCTATATTCCCCTGTTTACCCATTTGCAAATTTTACATTTTCCTCAAAAATTTGTTTTCCCTCTTACAAAGCATTATAATGACTCAAGGGCTGTAATTTCTAATAATGGCTTTTCACAATTTTGACGGAGTTTTAAAGTTTTTTCCATGTTTTAAGCTAATACTTATATTCCCCTTCTTACCCTTTCCAAATTTTACAAAAGTCTCCCAAATTTTCACTTTTACATGGCATTATAATAACATACTCTGGAAGAAAGAATTCTAACATAGAATTATAGATGTAAATAGCTGAAATTCATTGCATTTAGTTCATTTATTTCACCCCAAATGAAACTTACTCCCATGGCAGGTCAAATTTAGCTCCAGGGAGGGAATTTCCACCCCCGTTCCCCCACTTTCATATCAATATTCAAATTTCAATGATCGGCTAATCAAGGTAATGACTAGTTATGACTATTGATTTTCTTGATTGCTGCTTCTAATGGCTAATTTTCCGGAGACATTTCAGATGTGTTTGTTTCGTTTTGAATATTTGTGGCTCTGATAATTCTATATTTCCACCAGCGATTTTTGGTACTTGTTGCAAACACATTGAAATTTAATATGTTGACCATAAAACCATTGCATCACTCATTTATTTTTTGATTATTATTTGAATTAATTCATATTTCTTTTAAAATTTCTTTGCTGAACTATATTTACAGTGTTCCTCCTTGTTGATCTATCATTATTAATTTCATTTACTATTTGATTAAAAATGTATTTTAATAAATGTTATAAATCGATATTATATATGTAGTGTTTGTATATGCTTATGGGCCATTATTTACTTATTTCTGAGGCGTTTCTCACTCTTACGGTACCTCAGAGAAGGCCCTTGGCAAGGAGTTACTGGAAGGCAAGGGGTTAATATCTCTAAAAAGACTTGTTTCTTGTCTGCCAACTCTATCACACTTGGATTGTTTGTATTTGGGTATGGATACAAAAAACCTTGTAGGATGTATGATTTTAATTCACAAGCACCAGGGCTGCAGAGTAAGGGTGAATTTGCAAACGACTCCAAGCCATTAAAAACGTCTCCAGATTAGGAGGAATTTAGAATCTGTGTTGATAGGTATTTCAAGTTCGACTCCAGCTCAGAATGACAAATTAATCAAGAGGAACTAACCCTAACTGCATGGCTATAACCTTATTTCTCCCGCATGCTTGGTAAATCTCCACTCATTGTGTCAGAGACAGTGGTATGAAGCGATATAGCCATATCCATAGGCCTCATTTTCTCAAGATTATCAACAATGCTTTTGATAACCTGGGCGCATGCAAGTCTTCTTTAATTGTCTGTTGTAAGAATGTTAAGTAAACCCATAAACATAGCAACAAACTCTGATTACCATCATTGAAAACATGAAATTACAAATAACACTCCATATGACTAATGGAACTAAAAGCAATAAACGACTTAATGTCAACCATCCGAGAACACAATAATACAGGAATCAACATCTTAATAACAACAATAATCAGCAGCATAAGAAAGGATTCATAGTCCTAATAAGATCGATGATCTTGGTTTGAATAATGATGTGCCGTGGTTTTGATTATACAAGTAGTTATTAGGTTATTTTTGTCTATACATTATTGTGCAGGCGCTAGTTATTCCTTTAATTCTATTGTTCACATCCTTCGGGATGTATTTTTTAGGTGAAGAATTCAAAATTTCAGTTCTCTGAGAAATGCCAGTTCGACTCCAATATCGATAAACACATACCTGAATCTCTTTAGAAACATCTTTAAATGTTAGTATACTGATGGATACTTGTCTAGCTTGGAGTGTGATGATATAAGGAGAAATGAACGATTCTAATTTGCCTTAAAAGTCTGTTTTGTTGATTCAATTTTGAATAATCAAATTTAGGCTTGTTACTTGTTTTCCTTGGACACACTCTTCAAAATTTTTTATCCTGGATTCCGTCCTTTTCTCACACGCCATAGCATCTCAGCCACAAGAGTACGTGGCTCGTCTAGTGCAGCGGTTCACAAACAGAGTTCCCCCAGCCCACACTCACTCTGCGATGTTATTTCATGAACACTTGGTTGCTCTGGTAATATAGAGTTATAGACCATACTAGTTATTGAGTGCGGCACAGAAATTAACAGGATTGTGTTAAACATAACTAAAATATGATTGAACATTTTTTATATTGTATTCATCATAAATAAAGCAGCATTTTTTAGTGTGAGTGCGCCGTGAGTTTTTTCCCAGATTATTTGGCACAGCGCGAACGAAAAGTTTGAGAATCGCTGATGAGCATTGGACTTGACCATGTTGGCATTGCTGATTGCACATTCAGGGTTTGAATACCACGCCCACTACCTCACCAACAACGCAGTAATTTGGGTTGGCGATGTCAAAATATAGTGGGTCTATAAAGACTTAAAATTTTATAAAAATCGCTAAGGGAATACTTAAACAACTGATTAAAAAAAAAAACTGGTAAAGATATATTGAGAACTGACTTCCTAACAAAATTGAAATTGTAAAGGGACTTTATGGACACGCTGTATGACTCCTTGTATATTATTAAATATCAGTAGCTGCTTATACGAGGCCTAATTGGAGTGAAAAGTGCGTGCAAACATTTGTTACCCTGATGCCATTTTCCCTCCATGCACCCTATTCTTTTAATTTAAGTATCCAAATAAAATATAAACATAATTTTATTAGATAGTATCAAAATATGAGGTTAGTTACAATAAAATACATTGGATGTTAAAATATATTCAAGAAAAGTAAAGAAATAGGCAATTTCAAAGAAAAACAAAATTTTTTAAAGCAAGTAGGGTTATTAGGAATAGTATTCATGGTTTAAAATGACAAACAATAATGGAGTAGGATGCTAGATAAATACTTTGGTGTAAGAATGACAAAAAATATGATCAGAATAAGTCATTATTATGCAATATACAACAAATGAGATGATTTTGAGAATATAATTGTTAGGTGCATTTAAGAGCAAGGTGGCCACATAACCAGCATTTGTACTTGAATAAATTTGAACTAGAGGAACAAAGCACTCAATCAGAAAAATTTATCAATGTGTGTTATTCCGCTAACGTTCTGGCTTGCACTGATACTTGTCGAATGGTCTAGTCGAGAATTAGCCGAGATGCGCAGTTTGGGTGGCGTGACTTCACTTGGCCACACACTAGTACAATAAGTTAAGCAAAGCTTTAAGCAGTATGAATAGAAGAGTTTAATATTGACAAGCAAAAAATGGTCAAATTCAAATTTTTAGAATGGGTATCCATGTTCTCATAGCAGGGTTGCTGCAAGCTGAGGGAAAGACACTTTAGTAACAAACCCTCCCAAGAATTTTGACATGTTATGAAAAGAATAGCATTATTAGATCAGTGCATCATTATGCAGTGGGTATTGAAATATTGGGTACTCCTAAAGTATGTGTACCAAGATGTGCAACCTGAGTTCAGGTTGTGCGCCATCCTGGTGCGCATACTTCAGGAGGTCCAAATACTGACTTATATATTATTTTGTAACGGTTATTTAAAATCCCAGGCATCAAACAGCACAGAAACAAATTTTGCATGCCCAACTATACACCAATTGACAACACAATTATATCAACAAATATTGAATATCAATTAATTCAATGTCTTGTGAAAGCCTGACTTATCACAGATAAGGCTTTGCCTTTGGCAAAGTTTTGAGCAGTAGAAAAAGGGCTGTTTCATAATGACAAAAAAATGGCTGAAGTAAGGTTCTTTGGTGCCTTTTATAGTAAGGTTGACGAAAGTTTGAAAATAACAAACAAAAATGGTCAAAGTGGGCTTTTAGGAATGAGTATACATGTTTTAAAGCTGAAAAAAAACACAAACACAGGTTGAGTACTTTGGGTAATTTGGATCAGTAATTAATAGTTTATTTTTTGCAATAAATAAGTAAAAAGCATTTCAGGGTGAGGGGAGTCGTGAGAAACCAAATTTGGTTATCGAGCAGTGGCACTCATGAACCTAGAGTAATGTCAAAATGGGCACTTTAGAATGGCAAACAATTAGTCATTGAATAAGCTTTGTAATTGTACTTACCGTTAATAATGAAAAACAATTGGAACATATTTAAGACTAGTAAAAGAGCCTGAGGCCTCAATTAGCTTTTAAGCTCCTCTAAACGAAAACATGTAAAATAGCGGTTAGAAGCATGCTCCATTAATTGTAATGATTGATATAAAACTAAGGCAAATGATTAGGAAGCATATAAAGTGCTTAGAGCAGTGGTTCTCAAACTTTTTTAGTCTTTTGAAAATTTTCAAGTCTTGTGCCTTGCCTCAAAAATAACTAGCTAACAATAAGCTACAAATAACAGAAAGTAAGGCGAAAGTAAGTATGTTTTATTCGAAAAACACATTGATGGAATGTAAATATCCAAAATAAAAAATGTTATTATCTAAAATAAGGCGGACAAGATCAAATCTAACAAATATTTTTATTTCTAATTAGCTCCACGTCCTCTCAAAAAAATTGTCAACGTCTGCGCCATTTGAGAACCGCTGGCTGGAGGTATATAGTATTCAATGTAGTAAAAAAATCGGTGCTCCCGAAGTATGCGAACCAAGATGGCGGACATCGGAACGTAACATGGGTAACAGGTTAGGGTTAGGCGATAATTTCTTTCCAATTTTCCTTATTTTAGTCCTATTATCAGTTCGAAGACTAGCCAAGAGCCTCCCGTAGTATTTATACCTAAAATTATGGCCTAACCCTAACCTAGTACACATATTACATTCCGATGTCCGCCATCTTGGTTCGCATACTTCGGGAGCCCCAAAAAATCTTTAGAGCGGTCCAAAAATATCACTTATGTGAATTCTAAATGTCTCGGTGGTGGCGCATTTTGTTAATGTGTGGCTTGCCATTGCCAATGATTACCAAACAATGTTTCACAGATTCGAATCCAAGAGAATGGTTCGACTCATCATTGCATGGTGATTTACGCAACAGCTGGACATTCACTGTAACTGGACAGAGGCCGTGGCCTTGTTATCGTTTTGTCAGCTTTCCTCTCCCCGAGATAAATACGTGCTAGCCTAATCTCTTCAAAGAACGAAAACAATCCATGCTATAGTAACTCAAAGCGATATTCTCCTTTCAGATATCTTTAGGCAGTGGAGAAGGCATAGGACTGAGTCCAGTAGAAGTTGTTGATGCTGTCTTATTCCTCTCTGTATTAAATTTATTGCGTTTGGTACAAAATAGTTTTTGAATTTCTCCCGTCCGTACGATGGTGAAAACAAAGATGAAGACTCCCTGTGAAATATAAAAATATATTTGCCAGTTGTTCGCAAATGTGACATATCCAAGTGCCTACACAGTAGCGAAATTTTCAAAAAAGAGAAGGGAAATTGCTAAGTTAAACCATAACAGCTATCGCAGGGG
The DNA here is from genome assembly GCF_013122585.1 of Styela clava. Lineage (NCBI taxonomy): Eukaryota > Metazoa > Chordata > Ascidiacea > Stolidobranchia > Styelidae > Styela > Styela clava. Next base: position 190,805 of record NW_024102645.1, read on the forward strand.
TGGACAAGGTTTTTAAACCAGGGGGCCAAAAATTTGGCCCACTTAGACTGAAGGGCCATGTAAGTGGAAGTGGAAAACAATAAGCCTCGTGCCAAAACTAAATTTAATCACAATCTCAATTCTCAACAAACTCCTTGAGCTATCATTTGGCTGAAACATCAAGATTTGGTTTTAGTTTGGTTGTGGCAGCATCAGGCGGGCCAGATTGAATTACCAGACGGGCCAGCTTTGGCCTGTGGGCCATAGTTTGCCCATGTGAAAGCTAGCGGGTATGCCTCGGATGCAGCAGGTTTTCAAGATTCTTCAGGGTCCACAAAGTGTTTCAAGTAATGAAAATTTTTTATGTATGATAGCAAAAATTCCCATTTTCATTTTTTTACATTTCAAAAGAGGGAGGAGGGGGTTACAACATAACAGGAACTGCTTGCCTTGATCATAGAATGGTTTTGAATAAAACTCACAAAAGAAAAAACATACTAAAATTTATTCTAAAACAAATAAAGTAAACATTAATCACCTGAAATGCATTTGCTACAGCGAACAGCCAACTCATAACTTGCAAATAAGTTTGATTATCGGAAAGTAGCATAAAGTAACCGATCACCCATGACAGTCCAACTGTTGTTGCCATGACAAGTGATATTGTCACATTTCGCTTCGTACTTTTAGGTGACGCTGATGATCCCACCTAGAATATGAAAAATTTTTATATCATATCAGGTCTAGGGAATCCATGGAAAATGGCGAATCAGAATATTAGCCCGCTTGCCATCAGTGCCACCGATTGTTACGCTGTGTAGTTCACAGAATGGAGTTCGGTGTAGGACAACTGTCGAGGAGAACTAAATCCTACAATTATCGTACTTAGTGGGGACACGTAGCACGTTGGTTTTCAACTGGGTTCCCAGCTGTAGGTGCACCACAATGCTAGGCGCAAAATGGATTTTACTTTTTCCTTGAAATAAATTCCTGTTCTTCCTAGTTTTGTGCTTGATAAGGTTATTTTACAGCGTTTTTCACTTTGTTGAGCTTGAATTGTTTGAACATAATGTGATTTGGAATCTATCAATCATAATGACACTATAAATACCACTGGAATGATAAGCAGGGGGCAGAGTCATAAAAGATTGGCAACCACTGCTCTATAGATTCACTCTTTTTTTGGACCTTACTAATTTACGCTTGCTTGTACACAGCCTTGCTTAGAGTGGAGATGAGGGAGCTGACTGGTAACTGACAGAGAGGTCGTGTTTGCAATATGAGTGAGCCATTCTATTTTCCTTCCCCCCAAAAAATAAAAAATTCAAAAAACTAACCTGCTTTTTGAAACATGTTATTTTAGGTATTACTATACAATATACAACAATGTTATAAACGAGTAACAATCCAACTGGAAGAAGGAATCCAAAGTATAAAGGAATTGTTCTGCAGCCAACAGAAGTTACGAGCGTTGTAGGATGAGTCGATAAAAGGATCGCCTGAAAAATACAGAAAATAGGATTTCATTTCGGGATCTAGAAGTTTATATGTGATATGTGATGAAGTTGAATTAGCGCACAATAATGTAATCAACGTGGCACAATCACTGAGCAATCTGAAGATGGTAATAATCGTGTGGCAATGCCAGGGTTTTGGTGCTTTTACACGGCTTTGAAAGGTTTTTGGGAGCTTTTCACAGGTGGTGCAAGGTTTTTGATGTTTTTTAACAGTTTTACACATTTTTGCAAGGTTTTTGGTGTTTTTTTGTTTTTTTTGCACAGTATTTAAACTCTTCAAGAGAACATTTCTTTCAAACACTGTTTGGATTCGAGTATACATTCACTCCTCACAGCCCTGATGCTAAATTAGTATTCATTACCTCCATCGCAAGCATATGTTGTGTACTGCTTGTCAATATGCCCGAGTGTAATCCCAGCGTTCAAGGCGACAATCAGCGCGGGGATTCCATATGCAACTACTGCTGCAGCAAACATATTGTAACGTTGACCTCTGGTTTCCATCACCTGAATGTCAGAACATAATTTTAATATTTATCCAGACGAAAGGAAAGCCTAAAAGACAGCTTAATTATATGTAAATCAACTACTGCTCATTAGGATACTGGTCCAGACCGGGTATGTAAAAGGATATTTTTACTAGGCTGTCATTAGACATTTATGTAAAGGTGCAGTGTAAACAGGTATAACTGACCAGAAGTTATGTGAGTAGGGCTGGAAATTTCAGGGAAAACACTTTAACCGTTAATCAGCTAAAATTAACCGGTTAACCGCAGCATGACGATCACATAATAATTTACAATTTCGTGTGATCTCATCTCTGTATCTCTCAAAATTATTCATGAATCGAGATAGTGAGCCATCCTTTGATGGCAACGAGTCCACATTTGGACAATGGTGTAAGAATAGGATATGATTCAAATATTTATCCCGGAGAAAACAAATCCGATAAGACAGCATAATCATTTTTGGATCAAACTTTGGATGTTTGGAGAAAAGGAAAAACGAAACAATTTGAAAAACTTGGGACTTCGAAAAAATAAATGTACCCACCTTTACCACGTCCCTATATACAGTGTGGCTATAGATCGCCATCCAGAACCATGCCGCTAACAAAGCATAATGCAATAGGGCGGCGAGTATCGAACACCCGATCTCATCATTAGCGGCGTCAACTCCAAACATGAAAAGAAGGAATGAAACAGCCAGGCATCCACATATGTTCATGATCACTTGCATTGGCTGTTTTCTTCTAAGACGCCTGAATTAGAAAACCGGAATAAATTTAGTTAGATAGGATAGGATTTACATATTTATCCCGGGGGAGAGGAAAGCCGATAAGACGGCTTAACCATATGGCGAACCACGGCCTCTCGTCCGGTTACCATTCCAAGTCGGGTATGGGATTAGTTTTACAGTATTGTTTGTTTTCGGAAGCATGGACTTGGTGGTGGAGGAAGCCGTAACCGACCAGCGGTTACGTGAACCACCCAACGACGGCGAGGAGTCCAGCAATCCTCTCGCACATAACCATCCCTGCATGGGATTCGAACCTGCGAACCCACGCAGAGTAGTTAGAGGTGCGGTGGCGAGCGTATTTCTAACGCTTAGCCCGTTGAGCCACACCGCCGCGCCAAGAGGACCAATGCATTTCAATAGTCCTGCTACATGCCAACGCAAATGTATTTCTGTAATGTTTCGCCTGACCGAGATCACACTTTCTCAGACAAGCAGTTTACTGAACAGTCACAAACAGATATCTGAGGAAGTCTGATTTTGAAGCAGGACACTTCAATTGGATAGAATAGTCATTTTTATTTCTGCTACAGCATCCTTGCATTATACGCATACGGATCCACTAGCATAAAGGCATAGAGGAAGGATAGGGAACGATGGCTTCTAAAGCGCCCAAATGTGTATGAGGTAAAAACTTTAAAATGCAACATTAGGTTATATGGTAGCTCCATTGGACATAAAAACTGTTTTCTTAGCAGGAAGGGTATAGAAAAAGATTTTACATTTATTGGAAGATGAAAGCTGATAAAACAACTTAGTCATATGGCAAACCATAGCCTCTCACCCGTCCATGTCGGGTATGGGATTAGTTAACCAGTTATTTGTTTCAGATACATGAACTTGGATGATGAAGGAATCAACCAGTGCCAGTCCATGATGAAGGGGAGCACAGCAATCCTCTCTCACATATTTATCCTGACAAGATTGAACCTGCGAGCTCGAAGGAAACGAAAGTGCAATAAAAGCAAATTCCTTCCAGGATTGTATTGTTTCTAGAATATAAAACTGGGTAACTATTTTCATACCCGACATGGACATGGCTTTCTCCACTCCCATCCATGCTCCCGAAAACTAATAACTGGCTATCTAATTCCATACCCGACATGTAATGGTAACCAGATGAGAAGCTGAGGTTTGCCCTATGATTGAGCTGTCTTATGGGCTTTTCTTTCTCCCGGGATAAATATTCAAATCCCATCCTATCATCTTAATATTCACTATTCGGTGCTCCCGAAGTATGCGAACCAAGATGGCGGACATTGGAACGTAACATGGGTAACAGGTTAGGGTTAGGCGATAATTTTTTTCCAATTTTCATTATTTTAGTCCTATTATCAGTTTGAAGACTAGCCAAGAGCCTCCCGTAGTTTTTATACTTAAAATTATGGCCCAACCCTAACCTAGTACACATATTACATTCCGAAGTCCGCCATCTTGGTTCGCATACTTCGGGAGCCCGCACTATTCTACAGAAAAACTTACTTTGAAAATCCCACAACCAGTACAGTACAGATCAGACATATTGCTGACAACCCGCATCCAACATACGTTACGATTGTTATCGCTATGTTCGATCCAATCTCATCCTTGCTCTGAAAGACAAAATATTTTTTGTTATATTTGCTCAACTTTGCGAGTTTCAAAAATTTTGATTTAACGAAACACAAATGTGCACAAAAAATATTTCCTAGCGCAGGGGTTCTCAAACTTTTAGTGTTATGGGGTCTGTGAAGATATTGACTATTATTTACGAAGTCGCACAATTAATTAGCCCCACGAGTTTGACAAACATCTTAATAAAGTAGTGTTGAAATGTGGCAACAAGGTGGTTTTTGAATTATGAGATTATTTATTTGAACTTATAGGGCCATATTCAAATTAACGCTACCATTGTAAAATTTCATTGATGGGTGCTCCCGAAGTATGCGAACCAAGATGGCGGACATCGGAATGTAATATGTGTACTAGGTTAGGGTTAGGCCATAATTTTAAGTATGAATACTGCGGGAGGCTCTTGGCTAGTCTTCGAACTGATAATAGGACTAAAATAAGGAAAATTGGAAAAAAATTATCGCCTAACCCTAACCTGTTACCCATGTTACGTTCCGATGTCCGCCATCTTGGTTCGCATACTTCGGGAGAACCCATTAATGTCGTTATTGCTCTTCAGAAAGTTACAAATTCACCCAAGTCTGTATTTAATGTGTAAGTGAATAGCTCATGAAGCCCCTAGGTTTCTCTCGCGGAGCCAGCCCTGGGATCCGTATGGAGCACTTTGAGGACCTACGGTATGTCATAGCGTATAGTGTTAACACCTTTTTCATCATGCCAACATTGAAATAGCTTATTATACTAACACAGTACTTGATCTGGCAAGAAATTCACGATGTACCTTATAGTTGAACCACTTATAAAAAATGAAGTAAAAAACATAACGAGTTGTACTTACCACCAGAAGAGCAAAATTAGTCAGATGGTTACAGTGACATTCAGGAGGATCCCCAGGTATCAGACAGCATCCATCACGAGACCACCATTGCTTGTCAAAGTCCCAGAAGACACATTCAAGATTAGTGATGTCAGTCTGAAAAAATATAAAGATGAAAAGTTATATACAGGAAAACCAAAAAAACACAGAACCCGTAAATCTCTCAATTACTTCTACGATGATTAAGAAAATTTATTCAACACTTGATCTCCTGTACGTGTATTGTAGTACTGAAAAGTTTCGGTTCCATTACATTTGAACCCACGTACATTTGAACCCATGACAATTGCACCTGTATGCTATTGCACCTTTGGAATTTTTTTTGTTTCACGGATAGTTAAACCCATACTAACCCTAACCCATGGGTTTTAGCACCCGCATATAGATTGAACCCGTGGATATACGCATGGGTTCAAATGTACATGGGTTCAAATGTACGGTCACCAAAAGTTTCAGCTGTATAGCTGTATGGACGTAATAATGAAGGCAATAAGTAACCATTTTTGAGCGAAGTTGCTCAAAGCAAATTTGATTTTCTACAATGTTTGAAAGTCAGAGATAACTCAAAAATGACCCTTAACAAAATACGAGTATCTTAATCTATTCCTAAAAGTAGGAAAAAGTTTAAAAGTGTGGGCGGCGCGGCGGTGTGGCTCAACGGGCTAAGCGTTAGGAATACGCTCGCCACCGCACCTCTAATTACTCTGCATGGGTTCGCAGGTTCGAATCCCAGGCAGGGATGGTTATGTGCCAGAGGATTGCTGGACTCCTCGCCGTCGTTGGGTGGTTCACGTAACCGCTGGTCGGTTACGGCTTCCTCCACCACCAAGTCCATGCTTCCGAAAACAAACAATACAGTAAAAACTAATCCCATACTCGACTCGGAATGGTAACCGGACGAGAGGCCGTGGTTCGCCATATGGATAAGCCGTCTTATCGGCTTTCCTCTCCCCCGGGATAAATATGTAAATCCTATCCTATCCTAAAAAGTTTCCTAAAAGTTGACCATAGCAACGAATCTCACAAATTCAAAACATTTTCAAATTGACAATTTGCATTAGACATTCTTTGCCCATGCTTTTCCAAGAAATTTAAAACTTCTAAATCACCTTGAATTCATCTCTCTGAACTTTCTCAGGTTTTTCATCGACTTCTCTGTTTGTGATGACAACAGGATCAATCAATCTGATGTTGCTTAGAGATGATTCTTTATCTCCAAGACTGCTTGCTATTACCTGGGAAAAGTTGAATTTTGATATATTAAAATTTACCGTATTTGCTCGTTTAGTAGCCCGGGCCCAAATTATTTTCAACCAACTCACTAAACGGGCCCTTATTCAAACCGGCCCTTATTCAAGCACGGGCGCTTATTATTTTCGATCGTTACAATAATTAATATGTTGTTATTTCCAGTTCTCAAGTATGATTTAAACGAGAATAACGAAAATTTTGACTTTTTCTACGCACCGCAGGTACAGATCTGCAAAAGAAGAAAAGTTTTGCGACGCCATATCAATATTGAAACGACGCACTTGGGCGTTGCGACGCCCAGTTTGAGAACCATGGTGTTACGGAAACAATGCCATCTGTTATGTACTTGGACGCCTAAGGCGTGAGTGTTATCTACTGGCTCTTAAAATTCAACAGCTTTGTGACAAAAGCGCTTCTTATTTCCTATTGCTCTCTACCACTGAAAAATCAGCTTTTACATCGGCGGGTATTCAAGCACCGGCCCTTATTTATTTTTATGTTCTGTTCACACGGGCGGCTATTCAAACGGGCCCTTAATCAAGATCGGGCGGTAAAACGAGCATATACGGTAATTTACTCCTCATATTGAAAAATGATGTATGAGATTTTGTGACTAGAACTTCGTATGCCACTCAGATGACTCAGTATGGTTCTCACCCAGTACCATACTAATCGAGCCACTCGGATGTTGATCTGAAAGTTCTTACCCAGTTTGTATCTCTACTTGATGGGAAGAATGTGCTGTTCCGATATCCGACTGATACAATTCTGACAGACGATGTTGCACGTTTTGATCTTGGTGATGAAGAGGCTAAAAAAGACCAAAATTACAATAAAATAGTGAGGGCTCCAGTATACAGAGACACAAAATTCATAGGTCATATAGATAAGCACATCTATTTTGTGGAAAAGCATTAAACATTAGATGTATGATGTCATTGCAGGTTGAAAATCTCAGGTTCAAATTCCATTCCTATCACCTCATCCAGGACGTAATAAATTTAGTCCAAGTATATATACATATATGACTTACCGACTGCTGCAGCCGCCTTAGCGAAAGCTTCTCCTGGAATCTTTATTTCAATCGGTGAAACAATTCTTCCATCAGAACTTCCAGAATAAAAGTCAGGGATGAACGTTATAGATGTTGATAAGCTTTCAGCATCTGGGACATCTTGTACCTTGAAAATGAAATGAACTGTATTTGGGCTGTGTGTCAAGGTGCCTGACACCAGGATATACTTCCACCCCGCCCATTGTGTAATAAATTGTGTAGGCAATGCTAAATTGATAACGGTCCTTCCATCTTCTTGCGTAGCAGTTGCTACCTGGCCACAGTGAAAAGTGCGTGAAACCTCATAAAATTTAATCTTTTTATCATGTTTTCTTTTGCACAGATTATGTTATGAACATCGTGTCGTAACAGGCAGGCTAATTATAAATAATAACTGGATTATCTACTCTGTGATTCAGCCATACATTGGCTGTCATTATGAACCTGAATACTTCACCTCATTTCCCTCATTTCATGCAATGAATCTCCATCTAAAGTATTTAAAATCTGGCTTAACAACAAATTTAAAAGTACAAACCTTGATATTGATATCTTTACTAATTGCAGTAAACCCAGATGTAGCGTCTGCTTCAAGCTTTCTTGACAACGTGGTCAGTGATTGGACGAGACTTTGTTTTTGATATGTTGTTTCTGATGTTTCTGGTTATGAAATAATGTTTTGAGATTTAGGATTTACATATGTATCCTGGGGGAGATAAAAGCCACCACTAGGCGCCTGAATCATATGGCAAACCGCGGCCTCTTGTCCAGTTACCAGTTTCATGTCGGGTATGGAGTTGGTTAGTTAGGTATTTGTTGCAGATGCATAGACTTGAGGGTGAAAGATCTCTTAATCTTATGTGAACCAACCTACAATGGCGAGGAGTCCAACAATCCTGTTGCACATAATTATCCCTGTGTGGGATTCGAACCTGCGAACCGCAGCGTGATCAGAAGTGCGAAGGTGAGCGTATTGCTAACGCTTAGCTTAATGCACCACACATGAGCAAAGCTTCAATAAGTACTACTTTCAATATATAATTAAAATCATATACAGGTATAAATGGTAAAGATGTTGACAAATTGCTCATATAGTGATGGAATTCAAAAATTTAAAAACATGTTCTTTTTTATCAAACTCATTAACAACACATCATCTCAACATAGTTTGTTAACATCAGCTTTGACAGAAGTTAGGATTTTATGCTTGATGGGGAAAACTCCACATTAAATGGTGAAATAAATTTTGAAAGTACCTTGTTGTCCTGACTGTGCAAAATACTCAGACATGTGACTTGTAATTTCTGCAACATTCCCAATATCAGTATTTGAAAACTGGAAGAGAAAAGAAGTTATAGCATGGAATACATAGAAGAGGTATTAAGAAATCAGTAACCAATAGGGCTGGGCATTTTCGAATACCTTGTGATTTCAGAATCGAATCGAATAATATTTTTCGAATCGAATCGAATCTCGAATACTTGAAAATATATAATTGTAAGCGATTTTATTATAGTAATTGGTCCTCTCAACAAATGAATTACCTAAGACATAGAATAAATCACCCATAAAGATTAATGAGCGCTCACACAGAATAACAAACACGTTTTATCGATAACTCACTACAGAAAATAGTCATATGTTAGTATTTCGTTGAAAAAATATGACTCCAATGAAAATAAAATTGGGGAATTCCCCTCGACCATTAGCGGAAAGACAAAAACAAGATGGCGGCGATTCGAAATTTAGCTCTGAACCGATTCGAATAATTTACTATTCAATTCGATTCGAATATTCGATTCGAAATGCCCAGCCCTAGTAACCAATCAATGACTCAGAGGTTTTGAATTCTCAGACACTTGTTAGAATTATAATTTAACACATATCCCTGCTTGATAACTAGCTTTGGTTCCCCCTACTTTCCTTCGGCAGTAAAACTGTAAATAACATTTTCTCGTCAATTTTGTACGATTTCTACTGGTTAGAAAAATAAATCATATGTGCCACGGGATTAATGAGTAGTTCCCCAACTATTTTCGTTAATTCCCTCTTTGACTATTTTGAAGCTCTTTATTCCTCACCATGAATAAACTTAATTTTCTTATTCAATTTTCACTGCATCTCCAGCTAGTATTTTGCACAAGTCATACTCTCGCTTTTGTTCAAGTAGATTGTAATATGTGCATGAATAAGTATTACAGCGATAATAAAAAACTAAGGAATATTTGTAATACAGCAGCAAATGCAAAGCAAAATTTCTCCTCAAGAATGACAAAATTCCTCGCTGGGCAGAAATTCCTCCCGTTTCTCTATGATAGCGCTATCAGATTAGGGACACGAAATATCTTAACACTTTCTGTACTACGGACATATATATACGTCATCTGGCAAATACCATTCAGTGCCACGAACGTATCTATATATCCCTGGTAGGGAAAGACGGCTCCAACCGGAAGAAATAAAAAAAATCTCATCTCAGTTTTCTCACCTGCAAACTGGCTTTGGAAATGCCCTCAAAATATTTTGTGATATCTCCGACATCTTCTTGATTTATTCCATCAACGTTAGATGATAACACTTGGAGGCGCTGAAGAGTATCAGTGACTTGTTTTGAAGAGTTATAAGGCTGAGAACACAACAAGAATTGGGGCTGGTTATGCAAGTATGATGAAACAACAACAACGCTAACAAGTAAATTACAATATAGAATATAAATGCAGTTGTTTTGAAAATGTTGTTCTTTGTCCGCAACACGGACTCGACAATGTGTAAATTGTGCTACGCGTTAGGTATACACTTGCCACCGCACCTCTGATAACCATGCTTGTCTTCACAGGTTCGAATCCCATGCAGGGGTAATTAGGTGCGGGAGGATTGCAGGACTCCTTGCTGCTTAGGGTGGTTCACCAAATCGGTGATCGGTGACGGCTTTCTCTACCATCAAGTCCATTCATCCATTTCAGATGCAAGGACTTGATAGAGTAACTGCCATATTATTAAGCCAGCTGATCCACTTTCTCAGTCCACCATCTTATCAAATTTCCTCCCGTAAATATGGAAGATCTTATTTCTAACAATCCCACCTGTGATGTCAAATCCTTAATTGTCTCTCTGCAGTCGGTCCGGACCAACGTGTCAGGATCAAACCTTGAGGAATTTGTTGAAGTTGACACACATGAGACTGATGCGATTGGTCTGCTGGTATCTGTATAAGTAAAAACTAATATGAGAACTAGAGCTGCGTGCAGCTTTAACAGGCTCCCCGCGTAAAAAAAAATTTGCATTTTATTGCTAGCTGAGAACTTCTGCACATTTGAGGTGAATTTCAAGTTTGTAGGACCAATTTGAAAAAATATTAATAATAAATAAATAATAATAAAACACAGGAATACAATAGGTTCCCTGCTGACAAGCAGCGGGAAGCCTAATAATAAGGGATGATGATAAGATGATACACCGAGATTTATTGATCATCCATTCCCCGGTAAAATTGTGATTAATATTTTTTCGTAATTTGTAAAGGATTGATTTTTCTTTACTGGTTGAAAAAAATAAACTTGACTTAGCTTGATATAGCATATAGAGAAACCTAAAAACAGCATTGAGACCACAACATAATTCTTGATAATGAGCAAACCACCGTGTTTTATTTTTTATACCATGAAGAAAAACCAAACCATGAACAAATAGCAACACTCTGCCCGAGTGCCGACAAAAACAGAGAGAGAGATAAAAAATTAACAAGGGAAAAAATGAAACAAAAAATGAATTTCTTGAGCAAGCCCACCTTCACACATCTGTACAGAATATGACACCAAACCAGGGAATGATGCAGGGAAAGTGAAGCCATCAATATCTTGAAGATCACATGATCCTGCAATGAGAAGATGCATTAGCTGGGTTTACAGACTTCTTGGACCACAGACATAAAGGTGGCATGAGATGATTTTGGGGTACTCCTGAAGTATGTGCACCAAAATGTTGCATAACCTGAACCCTAACCTGGTACACAACCTGAGTTCAGGTTGTGCGCCATCTTGGTGCGCATACTTCAGGAGGTTCGATTTGGGTTATGAATTTGATTTTCAGTCACCTTGGTAATTGTTCAACATAATGGTAATATACGACAACATATGCATTTATATGACATTTGGGCATACACACTACAGTGGTACAGATAGCCTGTCGGAGTGAGATATTATTGAAACACAATATCATGAAGTCATCATTTCATTAGGGCTGGGCATTTTCGAATACCTTGTAATTTCAGAATCGAATCGAATATTTTTTTCGAATCGAATCTCGAATACTTGGGATATATTTTATTGTATGCGACTTTTTAGTGTAATTGGTCCTGTCAACAAATGAATTACTAAAAACATAGAATACATCTCTCAGACAGATTGCTGAGTGACACAATAAGACACACTATTTATCAATAACTCACTACAGAAAATAGTCATATGTCAGAATTGCGTTGAAAATATATGGCTTCAATAAAAAAAATTGAGGAATTCACCTAGAGTCTTAGACCACAGGAAAAAAACAAGATGGCGGCAATTCGAAATTTTGCTCTGAACCGATTCGAATAATTCACTATTTGATTCGATTCGAATATTCGGTTCGAAATGCCCAGCCCTACATTTCATCTTACGCTCATTCACGCTCTCTACCCCTAAACTGTCTGTGCAATATCTTAGATGGAAGGTTCTCAAAATTTTGGTGTTACGGAGCCCCTGAATAGGTTAACTATTATTCACGAAGCCCCACAAATAAATTTTAAAAACAAAGCAAACAAAACGCACAAAACCTACCGATTAATATCCCTGAGTAAATTAAAATTACTTTACTTTATTTTAAATACTAAACCTTTTTATAATAGGGTTAAAACAAGACTTAAATAAATCTGAATTTTACAGATAAATTATATATATATACTGAGGCTGTAAATTTGACACTTGAAAAACATACTAATAAATTGGAATGAATTGATGTTTTTGGAATATTGAAAAAGTCGCTAATAACGTGCTCAATTGCATTTTGTTATGCATGTATTGTTCCACAAGGACGACAATAATTACTTTTTGTGTTGATTGAAATTTGAATCAAATTTGTTGATTGAAAAGCGGTATTATAAAATATTAAAACTAAAACCTAAAACGGAAGATAATACCATAAGTTTTGTTTTAGCAGACTTGCGACAGATCATAAACGCTTTTTTTAAACGTTGTAGATCAAAAAATTTGATGTTATGTTAGGTTTTCTTTGGAAATCATACTATAGTCACTGAAATCGAAACACAATCAATTGTGCGCGCGCTTTTATCCATTCTGAAACTACCGAAGGACCCGCACACGACTTTTTTTCGGTATGTGAGGCCATATGAGATACTTAATAATGTAAAGTATATCAATCAATTTTTATTGTAAAATTAAATTGAACACAATTGAGTTGATAAACAAGGCATTTTAAATATGCCCGCATCGGTCATAGATCGCGCAATTGTAAATTGTACTTAATGAGATTTTAACGACAACATTGGGATTTTAGCAGGGGCGATGATATCTTGCTCCAAAATATTCTCGAGTCCTAAAACAAATTGAAATTTGACGAATCCTAAGAATAGTAATCTCTTATTTTGGTAATCGAAACAGTAATTTCGACTCAAAGGTGAGTAACGATGAACACGATTAAATTATTATGACAAGACATTTTAAATGCTCGCGTTGACCATGGATTGAATATTTTACGCAACAGGAAACTCGTTATCCACTGATAAAGTCTTTTTTTTGACGAGTGACAGTAACAACAGCTTTTTTCATAACAGTGATGACTCAAATTATTTCAAGTATCTTACCAATCACAATGCATGGTTGAGATTTACCAATAAATAGCCAGTCAGTATGTTCCACAGCTTTTTAAATTGGGGTGGATTTAAATTTAGGGAGTGGTGGTAATTTTGTTAATAATGACAAAACTTATAAAAATGTGTTACTCATTTAACTGTCCATCTGTACCAGCATATAAACCACTTTCTGGGTATTCAAATACAATTTTATGCATGTTGAGAATCAAACTGTTGTAATACACCTCAGCGGTGTTAAGATAACGGGGAAGTTTGAAATGTTTAGGAAGAAGGGTGTCCACCCTACATACGGGAGAGAAAATCACTAAAGCTAGCTGTTAACATGTCAGTGCTACCTGCAACTTCGCTATCAATGCTCTTTCCACCTTCAGTTTGGGCTCGAGATGAGGAATTCAGGCAGACTTTTAGATAAAACATATCACCAACCTTCCATTTCTACTGGGAAGCACAGCCTTCCACAACCATTATAGCAGCATATCTCATTCTCACTGCAACCTGTCCGTTCTGAATCCATGCATTCATTGACACAGACTGCACCTCCATCTAAGATGGTTGGACAACGAGGGTCTGTAGAAAAGTATAAATCGCTTTCAAGTTGATGAATAAAAGGATTAGAAGGAATTTTTATATTTTTATCCCTAAGGAGAGAAAAGTCTGTAAAATAAGGATAAATTGGCATTACTAAAAAAGAGAGTAATACACATGATAGCTAATCTATGATGAATAAATTTGTGCCCACGAGAATTATGTACATGGTGATTGATGTTCTCCTTGTTATTGCTGTGCTGGTTTCGTCTTGCTGTATGGTTCACTATTCCCTTAACAGACTTGGACTGGATAGAATAGGATTTAAATATTCATCCCGGAGGAGAGGAAAGTCGCCATAACCATATGGCAAACCATGGCTTCTCGTCCGGTTACCATTCTATGCCGGGTATGGGATTAGTTAGTTATTTGTTTTCGGAAGCATGGACTTGATGGTGGAGGAAGACGGAACCGACCAGCGGTTACATGAACCACTCTATGGCGGCGAAGAGTCCAGCAATCCTCTCACACCTAACCATCCCTGCATGGAATTCGAACCTGTGAACCCACGCAGAGTGATCAGAGGTGCGGTGGCGAGCGTATTCCTATCGCTTAGCATGATGAGCCACACTGATGGCCTGGTAACCGGACAGAAGACTGTGTCTTGCTATTTCATAAATTTGTCATTGTATGAATAAAATAAACAGTCTATCAATTAGAACAGTCATATTTATTCTTGCCACGGCATCCTTGCGTTACACGCATACGAATCCACCTGTGCAAAGGCATTGAGCAAGGCTATTCTTGCGTAATCTCGACTGATAATTAAAAGAAACAGTGCTAATATTTTCATGGAAGTCAGGAAGGCTGTGGTTCACCATATGATTAAGCCAACTCATCAACTTTTTTTTCCACATTTATACTGTACATAGAATCTCATACCAACCTTGAAACGTAATGCAAACTCTCCCACAACCGTTATAACAACAATATTCCCCTGCCCTACAATCTGATGACGTATCACACTCCTGGACGCAGAAGGCTACATCGTCATCTTCTATAGCAGGACAGAGAGGATCTGGGAAATCGAAATGGACAAGAATGAAAAAACGGAAGGGGTTCGGGCGCAAAATATTAACAAAACATGGTTCTATCACCACTTTCATTCACTTTGAATTCGAAGGAGGCATTGTAAATTCACTATGAACAAGACTTGATGCAAGCATCCATCGGCAATTTAGGAACTTTTTTTTTTATAAAGCAGGACAAATAGGACAACTCGGTACTCCTGAAGTATGCGCACCAAGATGTCGCATAACCTGAACCCTAACCTGGTACGCAACCCGAGTTCAGGTTGTGCGCCATCTTGGTGCGCATACTTCAGGAGGTCCGACAACTCTGATACAAGCAGGATGCGTATGGGACAAGCGTGAAATGAGCAGGATATTAGGAGGCCTTAACAAGTATTTAATAAAAATTTAATCAAGGAGGCATGATATTCTAATATAATTCAGGCTTCTCTTAAAAGTTTATTATCATGGTATGCAAATAAGAAGCATTGGTTTGAACAATTTCTACCTGTGCAGTTCTTTCCATCTCCAACTAAACCAGGTTTGCAGCTGCATGTGTGACTTCCTTCAGTATTTGTACAATTCGCTTCCCGATCACAATCGTGTGTTCCATCAACACATTCATTTACATCTAAATAAATAAGAAAAAACTTTTAAACTGGTATTTTTATCGAGTGCTTTTTTATATATTTAGTTTCGCATAAATATAATGCTATCATATTCATCCCGAGGAGAGGAAGTTGACCAGACTAAATTCAGTGACCAGGCCATCGACAGTGTTGGTTGAGATTCAGTTGAGATTCCTTAATCGCAAGTTAAAGGTCAAATTCAACACTATGATTGTTTACAGTCGCAATAGTTCTTGGAACCAAAGTGGTCAGTCGCCCATAACTTGAATCAGAGATCAGACCTTTGTTTTTAAGTGAATGCGGATGAAATTTCAATAATGAATTTCCTTATAAAATGTCGAGTTTACCCCTCAGGTCATCCAAGTATTGAGTCTAGTCAAATACTGGATCAATCAGTTAGCATTTTTTGTTAACACAATATATAGACATCATAAAAAATAAAATATAAGACAAATTGAATAACAGTAATTGTGTGACAGAAATCGCGAGCCAATTTATTATTGTTGTTGGTTAGTAGATGATAAGTCGCTGCATTTAGATGACATACGGATGGGATTTCATTTTTTTTTGGGGGGGGGGGGGAGTCCAGGGTGTGAGATTAGTTAGCCAGCTATTTTTTTTTGGAAGCATGAACTTGATGGTGGAAGAAGCTGTTATCGACCAGCGGTTATGTGAACTACCCTACGGCGGCGAGGTGTCCAGCAATCCTCTCGCACATGATCTTTCCCGCATGGGATTCGAACCTGCGAACCCACGAAGGGTAATAAAAGATGTGGTGGCGAGCGTATTCCTAACGCTTAGCACGATGCACAAACTATAGCCTTTCGTTCGGTTACGAGACCCTGTCAAGTATGGGATTAGTTACCCTGTTGTTTGGTGAAGGAAAACATAGCCAACCAGCGTTATCATGAATTATTTACTAGATTAAATCTTTGATGAATGGTAACACTGGGTTTGAGATCAATTAATAAATATCCAGAAAGGAATTTAATGGATTAAATACGAGAGTCAACAAGGGCCACACTGAATGGCTTGGCGGATCGCGTTGTGACCACGGGCCACCTGTTGCACGCCCCTGTTATGTGAGAAAGATAAATGATTAAATAAAGCCATGTTCTACCTTTGCAAGTCCTCCCGTCACCAGAAAAACCAGATTTGCAAGTACATGTGTAACTTCCTTCAGTATTGGTGCAACCAGCCTCTTGATCGCATCCATGTGTTCCATCTGCACATTCATCAACATCTAAATAAAAGGGAGAATCTTTCACAATATGATAGAACGGGGCTCCCGAAGTATGCGAACCAAGATGGCGGACATCGGAATGTAATATGTGTACTAGGTTAGGGTTAGGCCATAATTTTAGGTATAAATACTACGGGAGGCTCATGGCTAGTCTTCGAACTGATAATAGGACTAAAATAAGGAAAATTGGAAAAAAATTATCGCCTAACTCTAACCTGTTACCCATGTTACGTTCCGATGTCCGCTATCTTGGTTCGCATACTTCGGGAGCACCGATAGAAGTTTCATATTTATCCTACACACATACACACACCATATAGAATGGGATTCTCATATTTAGAATGAAGAGCACAAAACCATAAGATGGTTACAGCATGTTGCAAACCATGGCCTCACCCCCCAATTACCAGTACATGCTGGACATTGGAATAATCGACCAGTTATTTATTTTAGATGCATGGACGTGATATACACAAACCAAAACAATACATACATGTGAACCCAGTGTTCCCTCTAAAGTCTGCGCGTATAATCGAGTGTGCGCCGCGCCGACACAGCTTTCAGAGGCCGCGCACAAGCATAGATTCACTGCGCACAGATATTTCGATGTAATGTAGCCATGTTCTCGGTTGGCAGGTTGAGAAAGTTTGTTGTTAGCCCTCTTATTACCCGGTTAGAACGCCAAAATTTCTTCATTGGTTTTTGCACAAATATTAGTCATTTCCAAAAAAGTGCGCACACACCAAAATTTCTGCGCACACATACTACAAAAAATTAGAGGGAACATTGATGTGAACACAATCGAACACATACATAGAAACACATACACACTTATGTAGACCCACACAAACAAACATGTATACATATACATACTTAAAGGTGCACACATACTTAGACAAGTTGTCTCATTCCATATGTAGGCCTATCCTTGTTCACATCCACAATCACAAATTTCCACTTTTAGTTGAAAGCCCACCCACACTCGCACAAACTCAAATGTTAACCCACACACATACACAAGCACACACACATATATACTCCCACTAACATACACATATATGTACATGTACACACACCGTAGTGCCACAAATACACACATGGATAAGGTCACACAAACACATACATTTATACAAACACATTTTTACACACACGAGCACACACATTTATACACCTGCGTGCAATACACATTTTGCACGCTTATAAACAAGCACACACACAGACACATGCTCCCACTAACATACACATATATGTACACACACACACACTAGTGCCACAGGCACACACATGGGTAGGGTCACACAAACACACACATTTATACAAACTCATGTTAAACACATTTTTACTCACACAAGTATACACCTGCGTGCAATACACATTTTAAGCACTCATAGACAAGCACACACACATGTATCCATTAACATGCACATATAAATACACACACAACACAATCTTTCTACAGACAAACCTGCACAAAACGTTGCTTTCCATGTGTATCCTTGTTCGCAAGCGCATCCATAAGATCCCTGGCTATTGATGCAAACCTGTTGGTCCCCAGCGCAAGAATTCTTGGATTGACACTCATCCACATCTGAAAAAGTTGTTTACTTAAAAGTTTGATTTTATTATCATTTTTTTACTCAATATACACACATGTACATATACACGCTCATACACAATCGCACACACACACACATATAACAGAGACGCACATCACAAACACAGGTACATATACACGCTTCCCCACACACACACGATCATGCAGACACAAATACATACGCATAACAGAAGAACACACCACATATAAACATGTGTACATATACACGCTTACACAGACACACACACAGATAGGTACTCGCACTAACACAAACATACATACTCACCCACTCATAAACACCCATAAACATAGACACACAGATGTACACACACATACATACGCACATACACACTCTGAAAGCCCGTAGGTCGTAGAAAACAACTGTATTTTTAACAAGTATCACGGTGCACCAACCGCACGCAGATACTCAAGTACACATACATACACATAGACACACACAAGCACGCATACATACACACATAACACTCTGAAGCCCTTAGGTCATAGAAAACAACTGTATAATAACAACTATCACGGTGCACCAACCGCATGCAGATACTCAAGTACACATACAGACACATGGACACACACAAGCACACATACATACGCACATACACACTCTGAAGCCCGTAGGTCGTAGAAAACAACTGTATAATAACAACTATCACGGTGCACCAACCGCACGCAGATATTCAAGTACACATACATATACATAGACACACACAAGCACGCATACATACACACATAACACTCTGAAGCCCGAACTAATGGAGTTTATATCGCCACAGACGTACCGTTACAATCGTCCCATTCCATGTGTATCCTTGTTCACAATCACATCTATAAAATCCTTGTGTATTGACACAAACTTGATTATCTTCAGTGCAGGGGTTCTGGGTTTGACACTCGTCCACATCTGAGAAAGTATATTTTTTTAATATTGAAATCTTGTGTGAATAACTGATGATTTCAGAATCAAATCGAAATTCTTTTTTAAACCAAATCGAATCTCGGATACTTCGAAGATATGTAGTTGTAATGACTGTTTCATTGTAATGGGTACTCCAGACACATAAATTAGTGAAAACACATAATCTATTACTCAGGCAGTGATTGTGTTCACACACAATAGAACACATGTTTCATCGATAACTCACTGGGAAAAAAGAGTCATATCTCAGAATTGTCAATTGCATTTTAAAAATTTGAAACAAATAAAAAAAAATAAGAGATTCGTCTTGACTTGCGGGCGGACAAAAAAACTAAATGGCGGCGATTCGAAATTCCAGTCTGAACCGATTCGAATAATTCAATGTTCGATTCGATTCAAAATGCTCATCTCTAATATGCAGTCCAGTACGGGCAATGTGGTTCGGAGTTTCCCAGTTATTGTGAGGAACACACGGCTGTGGAGTCAAAGTTAGGCTGAGACGACTTATGCTATAAAACCCGAATCTCCCCGTAATCAGAGCTGGGATATGAGTTAAAATTTTCCCAGCGCGTAGTCAAAAGTCGGGGAAGTCTCAACGACTTTGCAACCCTGGTGGGAAATACCCTTTCAATTTAATCTCTAACGTGAAATTCTACCCAGATAGTTCTGAGACAAGTTCTGAGACAAAAAAATTATGCAAAATATCAAAATAAAAAGGGTGCTCCAGAAGTATGCGCACCAAGATGTCGCACATCCTGAATCCTGACCGGTACACACATACTATGTTCAGGTTGTGCACCATCTTAGTGAGCATCCTTCAGGAGGTCCTAAAAAAGACACCTAATTAAGTTCATGTCGAAGGTTGAATATTATCAGTATAAAAATTCCAATGGTAGAACTTTCCAAGTGAGGAATATTCCTAGTACGGTTGTTACCTTCACATACAGATCCATTCCCAAAATATCCGGCATTGCATTGACAATCGTAGGATCCAGCGAAATTGAAACAAGAAGCGAACGGACTGCAGTTGTCAATGTCAACATCGCATTCTGAAATGTCTGAAAATAATAATAATAATAACGCAATCTAGTGATTTTGTTCACAATTGGGAAAATGACTCGGCGATTTGGCTCTTCGTGATGAGTGTTGAGTATACGCTCGCCGCCGCACCTCTGATTACACTGCGTGGGTTCGAATCCCACGCGGGGATGGTTATGTGCGAGAGGATTGCTGGACTCCTCGCCGTTGTAGGGTGATTCACGTAACCGCTGGTCGGTTACGGCTTCTTCCGCCACCAAATCCATGCATCCGAAAACAGATGAAACTAATCACATACCTGACATGGACTGGCAACCGGACGAGAAGCCGTCTTATTGGATTTCCTCTACCTACAGGATAAATATGAAAATCCTATCCTAAATCTGAGTAGTCAAGCAATATCTATAGTCCATATTAGAGGTTATTAAAGTTTTTTCGGCAAATGGCTGAAAAAAGTATCTTTTTTTTCGAAATGCCATATCATATACTTGCTGAACCAGAATGATTTCGTATCTTCAAAAAATATGACGTGTTACCTGTTCATTTCGCAATTTTATTAAAATTTCAGCTTGCGAAATACCGCAAGATACGTAAAACAAGGAAAGAATGGATGAAAATTGAGCCCTTATATCAAAACTATCTTGAAAGTAAGTCAGAGACGATCGCGACAATCTTGTGTTACTGGTCATCAATCGTGGATCATTTTCTACCACTCTTTGCTCAAGAAAAACTGAAAAGCTTGGCTACGACATCCTCCCATTTTGAGAGGAAATCTGTACAAAGCCTTGTTCAGAGTGCACCTGCAAAACACTTTAAAAGAAAAACAATCTTATGTCCTCTCCTGTCTGCGACCTTAGTTCCTACTACAACATCGCCCCCGAAAGCAGCAACAAAACAATTTCTCTGAATATCTATACTGGCATGAGAAAACAACATAGAAAATACTTCTAATTTCTCCTATAATGTAAATTATTTTACCTGTACAAGTCAGACCATCACCAGTGTATCCCAGCACGCAAACGCATCCGAGGTTCCCATTCCCGAAATCTTGACAATCTGCATTTTGATCGCATTGCGTTTCAGTACAAGTACTTCCTGTGAATACAATTAACAAACGATGAATAGTTATTATATTTTAGTAAATGTTTTCCACATTCTTTTCGAACAAGACGCCAGACAAAGTAAACCGTTATCGATACGCTGAGTTACAGTTTTCGAAAGGACCACGGAGCGAATTTGCAGTCTACGTCGTAGGCAATGCAGAACCAAAAAGATATTAGTACTCTCAAGAATAGGAGCTCTCTACATATGAGCGGCTTATTGGACACGTAGTGGACATAACGATCGTTTCAATATTATGTTGTTCTTGTTCTTGTTGTTATTTGACACAGAATAACACACCTAGTGAAAATATTAAAAAACCGCTTTTCTCTTCGAATACTGGACCAATTGCTTTGAAATTTTCAGTGGTTGAAGATAAAGTTTTTCCCCAGAAGGCTATTACTTTTATTCATTTTAAATATACCTGTTAGCTCTGTGAGATTTGTTTTTGTTTGCTATGACGTCATTAAACGTTCTGCGGGCATCGGACGCCATTTTGTGTCCTACTGTACTGCTTCGCTTGGTGTGAATATATTTATAGACTGTGATCTGACGGTACGGTATACCGTACTGTACTGCGAACAGACGTGTCCATATATTTGGGCGTAGCTCTCTTGTTACTTATCGATTTTAATCGGTAAGTATGTTGATAGGTATTTGTCTGTATGTCTGTTAGATACACGCGATATCTCACGAAAGCGAGATTGAATCTGCTCCAGATGTGCATTCATCATATCCCGGACCAGAAGCCTATTGATTTTGGGCGAATTATGTCGTATAATTAGCGAGGTATTAATTAATTAGTGATGGGACACAAGGTGTCACTATGGAGTAAGAGCGCTGTTTTTGGGATCCCCTAACTTTCGATCAATAAGTCTTCGGTCTCTGACCGATATTCTCGTTTTTTTACTGCCTTCACATCTATCGCGTGGTGTCTTTACAATTCCAAGTTCTAGTTATTTAAAAAATTCAACGACATGGTACCAGAAAATGTGACATCTTACTACCCGTTTCTCTTTAGCGAGGGGGGAATTCCCCAGTACGCTAGTATCCACAACTAGATATATTTTATCGTCATATTTTACCTGTAGTTGTCGGGCTTGATGTTGGAGGCGCAGTAGTATCACTAGAGGTCGTTGTTTCGTCTGGTGTGGGAAGGATTAATGCTGAAATAGAAAAAAGGATAAATTTATTGGACACGTTTAGTGGCCATAACGATCGTTTCAAAATTTTGTTGTTATTGGACACGAAGTGGACATAACGATCGTTTCAAAATTTTGTTGTTATTGTTATTTGTCTCCGTCTCCATTTTTAAAAAATCGCTTTTCTCTTCGAATACTGGACCAATTGCTTTGATATTTTCAGTGGTTAAAGATAAAAGTTTTCTCCAGAAGGCTATTACTTTTTTTTTTCGCTATAACGTCATCAAAATTATTGCCACTGGGTGGCGCTACGTGTCCATCTATTTGAGCATAGCTCTCTTGTTTTATTACATGTTGGGAACAAGCTCCCAGATCCCAAGCAAAGAAAAGTAACGAAGAATTTTAATCTCGAATGAAATCTCTCAGATGATAAGTCGAGTCCAAAATCGAATGATGAAAAGAAAAGAGTAGTATAAATGGATTAAATTACCAAAATTTCATTTTTTCATGAGGGGTTATAAGTCCCACCGGTGCTCCTGAAGTAAGCCCACCAAAATGTCGCACAATCTGAACCATAACCGGATACACAACCTGAGTTCAGGTTGTGCGCCATCTTGGTGCGCATACTTCAGGTGGTCCGTCCCACCGCCCCCTATCCCAAGTTGAGTTGACGTACCCCGAGTTCCGAGCAGTGGTGTATCTAGAGTGTGGCAGTCATGGCTAGTGTAGTTTTTTTGTGTAGGTTAGTTAATGACTCGGGGGATATTTTTGAGAAAGCTGACTTCAATCTAGTTCATGTTGTGCCAGTGACTGGAGTATCCCGTACACCGATAACTGATAAACGACAGTACGACAACTCAACTCCGCTACATTCTAAGCCCCTTCTCAAATCTTCTCGATTTATTGAGTTTATAGAATGCACAAAGCAGGCGAGTAAATAAATATCCAAACAGACCTGCTCGTTCGTTTGCTACTTATTGAAAAGAAAACATTCCTGTTTACCTAAACCAGGGTGAGCAACCTGAGGCCCGAGTGCCAAACGCGGCCCCAAAGAAAACACTCCTGCACTAAACTAGAGAGTAGAGTAAATTATGAAGTGCATGCATATTTACTTGTTCCAAACTTACATGCTTTGGCGCGTCGGTGTGGCTCAACGGGCTAAGCTTTAGGAATACGCTCGCCACCGCACCTCTAATTACTCTGCGTGGGTTCGCAGGTTCGAATCCCATGCAGGGATGGTTATGTGCGAGAGGATTGCTGGACTCCTCGCCGTCGTTTGGTGGTTCACGTAACCGCTGGTCGGTTACGGCTTCCTCCACCATGAAGTCCATGCTTCCGAAAGCAAACAATATAACTAATCCCATACCCGACTTGGAATGGTAACAGGACGAGAGGCCGTGGTTCGCCATATGGATAAGCCGCCTTATCGGCTTTCCTCTCCCCCGGGATAAATATGTAAATCCTATCCTATCCTGATAATCTTAGCCTAATAACTCTTTAGGAAAATGTGACTGTTACCCTACTTACGAATAACATGAGTTGACGGTTCCTGAAGCACATTCTTCGCTTCGCCTATGAAGTAGGATACAGTGACGGTGTAAGACACACACACATTGAGTCCACATATTTTAGCTGTTGCATCTGACGTAGTTAGTGACGTAATTATATTGGTGACGTTTGCAGGACCGATGCTGACTTCAACCTAAAATACAGAGTTACCGAAGTTGAATTTTAGATTTTGTAACTTTTGAAACTAACGACTTTCTATATTATAAATCTTGACGTACTGGTCTTTACTAACATTAACACGACACAACGCACGACAATGCGTTACTTGAACTTGTTTTGAAGATCATAACGCAGCTGAGTGTCCGATATTGTCAGTTGTACTTCTCTCGCGACATGAACGGTGAAATAAAGGTACTCCCGTAGTATGTGAACCAAGGTGGCGGACACCGGAACGTAGTATGTGTATCAGGTTAGGGTTGCGCTATAATTTCAGGTACAAATACTACGGGAGTCACTTGGCTAGTCCCTGAACTCGTAACAGAACTAAATAAAAGGAAAATTGGAATAAAAATATGGCCTAACCCTAACCTGGTACACATACTACGTTCCGGTGTCCACCACCTTGGTTCACATACTACGGGAGTACCAAAATAAATGTGTTGGCCAGAATCTTCCTAAAGTCTTTAAGTCGGATTCTTTATCCTGTGATTAAGTTGTCTTATCGCCCTTCTTATCTCCCGGTAAAATATGATAATTCCTATTTCATTCTTTCTACTTACCAAATACTCGAGAACGTCCGGCACTGGTGTCCATGTTATTTCCATACATGACGATCCAATCGCAGACTGACCTAAGAAAATAAAAACATTGGTCAAATTCTAGGTGAACTACCAGCCTCATAGAACTCTGAGAAAGTTTGAAAAAAAATTTATAACGACCTAAATATCGCCGGTTAAATATATAACATCGATCAGAGATTATACTCTATTTCAGTGGCCGGCAAACAGTGTGCCGCGTCCCAGTCGTAATACGTTTAAGACGGTTATCTCGCAGTCTTGTGAAACTATGCTACAAGCAGACTGGGTTAAACCATTATTTGCTAGTCAGATGGCCTGCCGACCAAATACAAGGATTTCGCAGAGCACATGGGTATTTACAGTATTATCTTATTTGGTAGATTCCAAATCACATCCAGGTCATCATACTGAAAAGGTCGGGAAATTTTCTTATAAAAAGAAAGGCGCTCCCGAAGTACGTGCAACAAGATGACACACAACCTGCACCCCAACCTCGTACACATACTATGTTCAGGATGTGCGCCATCTTGGTGCACATACTTCGGGAGCTCCAAGGGAAAATATGAAAACGAAAATCGCGACTAGTATTTTGGGCCCAATTCATCTGCCCCGATTGGGAACCACTAATAGTTCAATTTTCGTCCAAAGATTGTCAATCTATGTGTTTATTAGTGTTAAAAGCATAATATTGTCATTACATTAGTTATTTAGCCGGTAGGCAGATCGAGGTTAAAACCATAAACGATATTTTACGTCAATCATTTCACGCAGAACGGATGTTAAATGTAGTCAAAATAAAAATGTGTTGTCTCGTGATTGTTCCAAGTATGCGGTGTAGAACATTTTATATCTTAATCTGGAATGACACATTGTGCACAGCCGCGGTCGTCAACCTACGGCCCGCGGAGTATTATAATCCGGCCCGTGACGCTTCACTGAAATATAGTAACAAAACAGCCGTTTTGACGATTATATTTTCTAAACCAAATTATTTTATAACCGGACAAGTATATAATTCACAATTAATCGTTTACTGGGCCTATAATTTAATTATAATTAGACAAATGGCAACAAATCGCAGAAAAGTTGATGCTAAGTGCAAAGGGTTCAATGGCGCTGAAAATATTCAAATGGGATTTTTTTTTAATGCAATGAGGAAATAAATCTATATTATATTCGAGAGATGTATGACTGCTTGATTTTTATCATAAAAAGTATCATCCGTTTGGTTTTCAACTTTCTAAAAATATGTGCGGCCCACCAATGACTTGCAAGTTGCAACCCTTAGTTTTGGCCCGCGAGCGACAATAGGTTGCCGACCCCCGGTGTACAGTAATCGTTACTTTTATAACGAGAGAACGATGCTCAATTATATGAATACGAAGCCCGAAACAAGGTACTTTTCGAACCGTACCTCACTAACGGTATCAAGTAATCTCCGAGTTTCGCGCAATGTCGCGTGAAATCGGAAACAGCCGTCAAGCTTGATGGATTAAAAACCGTGTTCCCGTGAATAAAAATGATTCAGCGGAATATAGAATAAAATATCAGATCTCATAGTATTATAGGAAATTTAGCAATGAATAAGAGTATAGGCTTTCTAGCGAAAAATACAATCTCCAACCACTGAAAATTTCAAAGCAATTATTCCATTACTGAATGAGAAAAGCGATTTCTTTTTAACAACGAGAAAAAGAAACCAATAATATCAACAACAACAACAACATAATAGCAGAACGTTTCATAAGTCGATTTTGTGTCCAATAACAACAAATTTGCAAAACAATGTATAATAGGTTCAATTTGCGTCCAAAGATGGTCATGTATTTTTCAATGTTCTAAGTATATTTTCATTACATTGGTTATTTAGCTGGTTGCGGTTAAAAGCATAAACAATAATTTACGTCAATCATTTCACGCAGAACAGATGTTAAATGTCATCGAAATAAAAATAAGTCGTTTCGTGAAAGCTTAATTATGCGACATAGACCATTTTATACCTCAAAATGTGATGATACTCTGAGTGCATTGATTCGTTGCTTTGATATGATAGGCCTGCTTTAATTCTAAGCAAGAACAGATCTATGGAACGAAGTCCACACCCTACGCCAATGCAAAATATGTGAGATTTTAGAAATACTACCCCGCCACGTTTTAAAATAAAAAAAATTAGTAATTGTCCAGTTAGGGTTCGGGTTAGGAATGATTTGAAAATTTGAATTCGCATCGCAATTTGCATTCACAGCCCTATCTGGATAATATTGGGGTAGTATTTCTAACATTTTTCGGTGCTCCCGAAGTATGCGAACCAAGATGGCGGACATCGGAACGTAACATGGGTAACAGGTTAGGGTTAGGCGAAAATTTTTTTCCAATTTTCCTTATTTTAGTCCTATTATCAGTTCGAAGACTAGCCAAGAGCCTCCCGTAGTATTTATACCTAAAATTATGGCCTAACCCTAACCTAGTACACATATTACATTCCGATGTCCGCCATCTTGGTTTGCATACTTCGGGAGCCCCCATTTTTCCATTAGCGGCGGGGAGATTGTACAAAGGATCCACAAGAACTCCTAAATTCAAAATCCGTAACTTGCAATCTGAATAAAACCATCGCTTCAACCTTCTATCCAGCTTCAGTGAACTTGACAAAAATGTAAGTGACAAATAAGGAGCTAAACTTATGTTGATGTGCGGGAGCTTCTACTAGATATACCGAAACTAAAAACATAACGGAGCAAAACAAACCCCGAGGTATGGCTGTGTTTTATTATGCGCAAGGTTTTTTATTTGCAAATGTAAACATCGTAAAGTAAGTCCTCAATTGTCCTCAATTTTTATACATCGTGACAAAGTTGTTTGATGTTGAAAATCCAGTTTCATCGATATATCTGAAAGCACTTTGCACCCCCCGAGGCGGACGTGGGGGCTTTGGGGCGGCGTGGAGTATGTAGTCGAAGTTTATATACGGTTGTTCCTTATAGTGGTCTAATCCGTAGTCGTATTTTTAATTTCTCATAGTCGGAGTTGGAGTCAAAAATTTGGAGCTTCCGGAGTCCGGAATCTCAGACATCTCAAGGTTCGAAGTCGAAATTTTGAAAAAGATTGCAAACGTTTGAGCAGTCAATATTTTGTCATGAATATATATTATATTTCCGTTTGAAGTGTTTTAGTTTCTATTCATAGGAACTACAGCAATTTAAAATTTATTTTTACCTCTGTAGATTTATTTAGTGTCAGATTGTGCAAAACATCACGTGCGAGTATGACGCCATAATCTGTTGATTGTTACGACACCCACTTTAGGTGTTCCCGCTCCAGTGAACTTTCAATCAAGCGAAAAAAGTACGTGGGTGAGAATATTAGGAAGTATGGAAGTACGGGAGTACTGAAAAATTGATATCGTAGTAAAAAAACTAAAAAATTTGGTAAGTGGACACCAGTATAAACTAAACAAGTGAGCTATGCTCAAATATATGGACACGTAGCGCCATCCAATGGCAATAATTCTGATGACGTCATAGCGAAAAAAAAGTAATAGCCTTCTGGAGAAAAATTTTATATTTAACCACTGAAAATTTCAAAGCAATTGGTCCAGTATTCGAAGAGAAAAGCGATTTTTTTTTATGATAATGACGAAAGAAAATAACAATAACAACAAAATTTTGAAACGATCGCTATGACCACTAAACGTGTCCAATAATCAGATCTGATATTTTTTAATTATTCTTGACGAGCATACAAATTGTGATATGCGACATATGGTGACCGTACATTTGAACCCATGTACATTTGAACCCATGCGTATATCCACGGGTTCAATCTATATGCGGGTGCTAAAACCCATGGGTTAGGGTTAGTATGGGTTTAATTATCCATGAAACAAAAAAAATTCCATAGGTGCAATAGCATACAGGTGCAATTGTCAAGGGTTCAAATGTACGTGGGTTCAAATGTAATGGAACCGCGACATATAATACTATAATTTCTCCTCGTGAATATACAGGGTGTCCATAAAATCCCTTTACAATTTTAATTTTGTTATGAAGTCAGTTCTCAATATATCTTAACCTGATTTGTTGTTTTTTAATCAGTAATTGTTCAAGTATTTTTACTTCATTTAATACATCAGTGAGGGCCAAAACAATATATGGTATATAAATTCCAATATATGAATTCCCTTTGCAATTTTAAAACAATTGAAGACTTTATGGTCACCCTATATCTAACATTGATTTCGAATTCTATTTAAACCGATTTATTTTAACATCACCAAATCAAAATTGACGTTTGCAAAACAGGAAATATTCTATTTTGAAGACTTTAAATTCCCGAAATAAACTGAAAGTTTCAAATGTCCTTCTGGAATGACGAATATACTTTTTATGGATATAAATTTCCGTTGAAAAAATCAATGAAAGTAACGTCATAATGGCCCCTATTGTTGCACTGTGCCTTTCAGTATTATATAAACGTTAGCCTAGCTGTTGTAAATCATTAATCATTAATCATTAATCATAAGTGAAATACCGCGGTCAAATACACATCACGAAATATCGAGTCGCTCGGCTACCGAGGTAGCACTCTATTCCCAATTCTTAACAAGCCGTAAATAGCGACATATACTATATTTTTACTTCGTAAACGTTAGGTTTCACGAGAAAAATCGATTCGTGATTATATAAAATATAGGTACTCCTGAAGCATGCGCACCAAGATGTCGCATAACCTGAACCCTAACCTGGTACACAACCTGAGTTCAGGTTGTGCGCCATCTTGGTGCGCATACTTCGGGAGGTCCAAAATATATCTAGCATTAATTTTGGATTGCATTTAAACTAAATTATTTTAACATTACTAAATAAAAATTAACCCATTTGCATAACAGAAAATATCCTATTTTCAAGGCTCTAAATTCTTAAAATAAACTGTAAGTTCCAAATATTCTATTGCTGTTTAAAAACACAAATATTTATTTTTCGTTCTACTCGTGAAATGATTGCACAATTATGATGTTGAGTGTTGCAAAACATATTGAATAACACTCAACAAAGATTTTAAGCGTGTCCGTAAGTGATTTTTAAGCGTCTTTCGCTTCGAATATAGCTCTATTGAGCAGTGATATCTGATATGTTACAGCAGGGCTTGTCAATGTTTTAAGATCGCGACCCCTTCCAATATAATAAAATTTCTTGCGACCCCTTGTTCCGAGAAGGGTGATACGACGCTTACTCGTACCCTTTGCCCCAAACAAAGTCAGATAAACGTATCCACTGATATCTAACATTACAATATCTTAAAGAATGGCATAGCCTTCTTATGTCTTCTTAGACGGTATTGTAAAAAATAAAATGGAACAATATTTATAATAGCTCTGGGCTTTTTCATAAGCATTCAAATTATTGTTGTACATTCATAACGATGACGTCATCACTCCATTGTTTCGCTTCGATAACGTCATAGCGTACTATGAGGTATATATCTGATGATTCAAAACAATAAGGGGAATACCACAGTCAAGTAAACACACCAAGAGATAACCAAAAATAGACATTCAGACTTAAAAAAGTATTTATTATTTCCTTATCTAAACAGAAATAAGATATTTGAAACTTTCGATTAACACTAAATAGGATAATTCTGACCGAAACAATGATATAAAAATGCGTTAATTTTTCGCCGATCAAGGGCGATCAAAAATCTAAAATGTATGCTAATGCTATAAATAGTGAAAAATCTGTCATATGTTTTGATTTTGTTTGTTAATAGCCGAACAAAATTATTTAGTCTCAAATACGAACATTTCCGCTACTGATATTTCAAGGTACAAGTCTATAAAAAGAAAGATGATTGTTCTGATTACTATTTTTAACGTCTATGATCACAACACAGTCACATTACGAGCAAACAAAAAATATTTAAATCCGAAAAACCACGTATTATTTCTAGTTATAAACAGAAGTATGAGAATTGAAACTCCCGATTTATTTTTGGAATTTCGAAGCCTTCAGAATAATATTTTCCGTACCGGAGCACACTTATTTGAAAGCGATGAATTTACCGATCAGAAATTCCGAAAAAAAATTAGTTTGAACAAAATACTTGATTCTAATGCGATAAACAGGGTAAAATCTGTCATGAAGAGTAGATGATTGTTTTATTCGCGATTTTCAACGTTCCCGAGTCGCTGCGGGCCTAATCAAGTCACAACCTGAAATTAGACATTCAGATCTAAAACTATTATGTATTATTCCCGGTTCTAAACAGAAGTAAGCGAGTTGAAACTTTCGATTTTTTTTGAAGAGTTGAAGCCTTTCAAATTGTTTATTTCCCAACCAAAACACTGCTATAAAAAGGCGTTAAATGTACTGACTAAATATATCTATGAAAAGTAGACGTGTGTTTTGAACTCGATTTGTTTTCTACCCCCATCAATAAATTATTTCGTTTCAATGACGTCATATAGTACTATCAACTATAAGTCTGATGGCCCAAAAGGAAAATTACGTATCTGTATCACGATATCACGAGGTAACCGAAAATAGACATTCAGACCTTTATACAGCACTTATTATTTCTGTTTTTGAACAGAAGTAGGACATTTGATACTTTAGGTTTATTACTGCTAAACTGCTATAAAAATTCGTTAAATTTTTCGATAGAATACTAAAAAACTTTGGGTGCTCCAGAAGTATGCGTACCAAGATGTCGCACAACCTGAATACTAACCGGTACACACATACTATGTTCAGGTTGTGCGCCATCTTGGTGCGCATACTTCTGGAGGTCCAAACTTTGTTTGAACGAGAAATCAAATTTGTTGTAAAAAAGGTTATTTAGAACAGGGCTTTCAAAACTGGGGGTTGAGACCACGCTGGGGGGCGCGCAACGGATTTTAGGGGTCGCAAAGAGTACACCAATTTCACACAATGTTACCATAATCATTGTCATTTTTTTAGACTTTTGATTCGAAACACAATTATTAAAACTAGCGCAAAACATAAACACATGCGGAACGTTCCTCAGAACAGGGTGCCGCGAAAAATTCTAATATATTGGATATATATTGGCTCGCGATCTTAAAAGTTTGTGAAGTCATGATTTGGAATATATGTGAAAATCGAAAGTTGCAAAAACTTCTGAAACGAGAGTTTTACTTTGTTGAATCAATCTTTAAATGGGATGTTTTTTGGACGAACACTTTTATGATGGCGCATTAAGATTGCCGGTTGATAATATCTATACAATTAGCAGAATCAGAATTACTGCTAATCAAAAAGAAAGTATTCCGAAAATCCAGATTAAAGTGGATATATTTTCCTATGTAAGTTCTGACATTTATCGTTAAAATCGTTTGCTCATTTGTAGAAAGACTTCGCCAAATAAAAAACACCTCCATCCAAGTTTTAAAATGAAAAATTAATAATTAATTATCCGGTTAGGTTGGGAATGTAGATTGCGCTAAAAACTCATTTTTTTCAAGTAATTCTTAACCCTGTATACTAACTGGATAATTACTATGTTAATATATTATATGTTTTATGGCGCTTATAACCTCAGTGGTCTTTTGCGCCTTTGATCACTTTAAATTTAAAAATCTTATACTAACATATTATACAATATTTACGAATATATAATTATACAATTGAATCAATTACAATAGGTAATTTTTTCTAAATATTTCTGCCCGTGGACAAAACAAATTCGATAACAGTTTCAATAATGTGCATGTTACTAAGCACTTCTTCCAAAGTCATTTCCAGTTTAAGTTCTCTGGCTTTGCTAATGACTGGGATCCTTTGATGATTATATTGTTGACAATGCAATAGGTAGTGGACTACGGTCTCGGGTACGAAACACTGTTCACGACTAGTTTTTATTTTAAAATGCGGCGGGTGTGTTTTCTCAAATGTCACCTTTTTGCATTCATGGCGGGAGCTTTCTACCAATGATCCAAATGCTTACCATTGAAATCATAGCCAAACCTAACCTGCATGATAAAGCGGGTCTGGTATAGTTTAGTACCACATCCACTTCTAGTTGGCCTGGCTCAACAATTTTTGCATATGTCAATCCTAACCCCCACCTGACTACGTCACCGAAAAATTCTGTGACGTCAATCCGACGTCACAGTGGCGTAATAAGGCCCACCGAAGTATGCGGATGGTCGTCCAAAACGGGAGGACGATAACTCGAAATCGAGCAAGCTATTTCTCTCGTTTTCTCGTCGCAACGATCACGATAGGAGAGAGATCGCCGGCTTTAGCAAGTTCTTATCGGCGGCGCAGATGCCATTTCGGGCGATCGTAATTATACTTTGGCAATCCCTATGACGTGATGATGACGTCGTAGTTACGTAATTTTTGGATGGCATAGTCAGGTGAGGGTTGGGAATAACATATGCAAAAATCGTTATGCTACGCCACTGACATAGGCAAACTAAAGCCCGCGGGCCAAATCGTGCCCGTTGGGTAATTCAATCTGTCCCGCCCGATGCTGCGACAACCAAACTAAAACCGAATTTTGATGTTTCGGCAAAAAAATAACCTAAAAAATTTGTTGAATTTGTTTGTTGAATTGCGATTAAATTAAGTTTGGCACGAGGCTTATAGTTTTCCACTTTTGCTTTTGTAACACTGTAAACATTGTTCAAAAAATGCAACTTTTTACGTCACACTTACATGGCCCGCCAGTCTAGGTGGGCAAAAATTTTGGCCCTTGGTTCAAAAACATTGTCCACTCCTAGAACCTAAAGAACCCAAAGTCATCCTTAAGCTATCGTGAATCCCGATCACAAACAAGTCTCCAATAAAAGAGTCAAATTTTACGCGGATTTGCGCGGGATTAGAAAGTCGTTAAATGCCGAATTCGAATACAAAACATATCGCAATGCAACATATAATTTAGTGGTTACGAGATTTGAAAAGTAAACGATTCCCACAACATTCGATGAGAACGATATGGCTTAAATTGTCAGTTAATTTACCAAAATAGACATTTTGCGATTAAGCCCAATTCCATCAAGTCCATGCATTTGAAAACAAATACCTATCTAATCACATACCAGAAATAGACTAGTAACCGGATGAGAGGCCGTGGTTCGCCATAAGATTAAAACGTCTTATCGGCTTTCCTCTCCCCCGGGATAAATACGTAAATGCTGTTCTTATATATTTAAGCAAAAAAGGTCGCAGTGATGTTTTCGACGTACGTGATTACGATTGATCAACACTACAATACCAAATATAAAATAAACAATAAAATTAACTAGAGAATATTTTTGTCTGATAAACGTGCCACCCAAGAAGATTTTAACGATATGGTTTACTATGCTACAGCAACCCGTCGGTTACTTTGCTAAAGTGGACATTCTGCGATCAAGTCCAATTCCTTAAATTGAAGTGTGTGTTAAAAGCACCAAGTAATATTTAAGTTTAGATTTATACAACTTTAAATGAGCTATTATTTCCTCCAAGCAAATTCTAACCCGTAATAACATTCTATATTTTTCTATATAGAGATCAAGCAAAGGCCATAGAGCAGTGGTTCCCAACCCTTTTTCAAGCGATTCCTATTTAAATAAAAATACAGTAGTATCTTACCTATGGCTTCCAAAACTGCTGGATGGCACGTCGATATCTCGTGTATTATCGTGGTGTATGGTGACAAATTAGCAAACTCCCTAAAACAAAAAATGCGTTGTTCATTCTGAAAAATTTTCAAGGAAAGCAGGGCATTTTGCCTAATGAAATAAAAGTCTTAATCCGACTCCATCAGTTTCCTCGTTTGAGAATGAAAAAACATTCTCAGTGAGTACACTATCACTGCATTCTTTGTTTTCTTTCTCAAGTTTTGAATCCTTTCAGTCTTTTTTGGGTGCTACCTAAACTGCTGTTTGGTTCTTCCTCATTCAAACCAAAGGTACTCTCTGCATTGTGGTCAACCTCATCTGGATCGCTATGGTTAACAGTATTTTTAATTTAACGTTTTCAAGGAAGTCGGGCATTTTTGAAATAAAGACCTGATTTTAATTTCCTAAATGTGTCATTTTTATTTGTCTTATCTGAAAATTTTTATTTATTCAACATTTCAGTGGGACACTTGGCAT
Source organism: Styela clava (assembly GCF_013122585.1). Lineage (NCBI taxonomy): Eukaryota > Metazoa > Chordata > Ascidiacea > Stolidobranchia > Styelidae > Styela > Styela clava. The sequence goes on from NW_024102645.1 coordinate 225,943, forward strand.
CTCTAGTTCTTGCATTGTTTGTTAACCTCAGCTTTGACAAAAGTTGTTATAACCCTACTTGTCAAACATTATGCTGCTTTTAATGCTTGGTGGGGAAAATTCCGAGTATTGATAAAGGCCATGCTAAATGGCTTGGAGGGCCGGGTTGTGGCCCGCGGCGTCATATAACTAAGGATGCCAAGTATGAGTATTTACAAGTATTCGATTCTTATCCGATTCCTAAATTTTCGATTCCGATTCTCGATTCCGAATCTCGATTCCTCGACATATTACCGAAAAAATATACCCACCCAAGCAATACCATGTGAAATAAAGCAAGACAGCGATGTTCAAATTCTGGACGGACAAGAAGGCCGAAACTAAGTAGTATGGGTATCCAATCTGCCACAGGAGACAAAACCGCACAAAAAAAAACGAATCCCTCAGAACCCACAGAGATTTTTAAAATAAATAAACGTTAAAGCCTACTAGCGATATTTAATATATATACATTATATATAGTGAAGTTTGCGGTGTCGTAGCAACTCAACATAGCAGTGAAGCAGTTCATACATATATATGAAGAAATTGCCACAAAACGTTACACATTGTTTGCAATCCAAGTTTCAAACTCGAGAATCGATTCCGGTGCATCGGAATCGATTCTAGTCGATTCCGCGAAGAATTGATTCTGTAATCGAATCCAGACTCGATTCCGCCATCCCTACATATAACTGGGTAATTCTCATATCTGACATGGTAATAAGATTAAGCCAACTTACAGTTTTTTTTTCTCGCTTTCGACCCACCCCAGTCGGAATACGGCTAATACATCGGTTCCCAAACGCGTCATGTTACTAAGTGCGCCGCGAATATTAACAGAATTGTGTTAAACATAATTAAAATATGATTGAATATTTTACATATTGTATTTAACATAAATGTTCTATTGTTTCATATTTTACATGCTGTGTATATAAATCAAGAAATTCATTTCACCTTTCTATGACCGTTTTCCTTTAATCTTTAGGCCTTTATGTTTACAAACGTTACAAGGCATTAAGTACACATTAACGATTACAAAATTGATTTTTTTTTCAAGCAGCATTTTTTTTCGTGTGAGTGTGCCGTGAGTTTTTTTCCCTGATAATTAGACGTCGCACAAAAAAAAAGTTCGGAAACTGCTGGCCTAATACTTCGCTTCTCACAATTAATTAAAATCAAATCAAATTTGAAAATATTTCTTGAATAAGCAAATTATGATATAAATATATATATAAAACAAATTCCAATTTACCAACCTGTAATACGGACTGATAGAAAACTCGTATTCCGTGTCGAAATTGATAGGAAAAGAGAGGTTTCTCGTTGTCTGTAATAAAATACACATATTTTAGATCAGGGGTGGGCAACCTTTTTCGCACGCGGGCTAAATATCAATAACCGGGTGGAACCGCGGGCCGCACCTACATTTAACACAGGCTTTCTATTAGTTGCAGGCACAAAATGATGTCTTTTTGTTATTAATCTCATGTCATCATTAGGGGTCCTTGCAGAAATGACGAGTTGAAATGCATAAATTTTTTAAAACTGCAATTCAAATATACTGTCACAGCCAATTTAAACGAATTCAGTGAGAAATTAGCTGTTGGGTTCTTTTTCCGACTACTTTTATCCAAATTTGCCTAAATGGAAGTGCTAGCAATTCGAAATGACGCCCATTTTAGGAAAAAATATGTTACTGAAAAGTGCCATATTTGAAGCCATGACTTTTTCCAAATGTAGAAAGTTATCTTGGTTGAGATGTTTTCTGTAAAATACGCCAAGATTCATTTCAAATAATTTGCTGTCAAATCTCATTCTAGGTTGGATTTAGACAAAATTACCCGATAGGCTGGAACCAAAACTCAGTTAGCTTTGGTATCTTTTAATATTATTTTCTTTAAACTGCTCTGCAGTTGCCTCCGCGGGCCGCACAATTTTCCCTTGCGGGCCGCATTTGGCCCGCGGGCCGCACTTTGCACACCCCTGTTTTAGATCAAAGCAGTCCGAGGGACAACCTAGTAACAGAGTGGGAGAGGTTCATTTTCTAGAATTGTCAAAAGCAACTAATTATATCTCAAGAGACACTAAATTTACAAAGAAAAAAAAGGATCCATTATGTGCCAGAAAACGCCATAACTTCTATGCAAAATAAATAAATCCATTCTCACCGGTAAAACGGTTAAATGATAATTATTATTCGGTCCCAGTAGATCGGTGGTTGACTTGCACTGCACGGGATAGAAGAGCCCGCATTCAGGTTGCGGGCACAAACAGACATTTGTATTTTCTTGTGTTAAAAGCTGTTTGGCGCATTCAGGTATGGTATCATTCGTGTCGCATACGCTGGTCTCTGTCGTTGATATCCACATATGGTTTTCTCTGTTTAAAATGCAACATTAGTACTTATCGATTCGATTTTAATCGGTAAGTATATTAATAGGTATTTGTCCGTCTGTCTGTCTGTTTGTCTGTTAGATGCACGCGATATCTCACGAAAACGAGATTGAATCTACTCCAGATTTTGCATGTGCATTCATCTTATCTCGGACCAGAAGCCTATTGATTTTGGGCGAATTATGTCGTATAATTAGCGAGTTATTGATTGATTAGTGATGGGACACAAGGTGTCACTATTGAGTAAGAGCGCTGTTTTGGGGGATCCCCTAACTTTCGATCGATAAGTCTTCGGTCTCTGACCGATATTCTCGTTTTATTATTTGATTCAAGAGTTTTTCTGCACACTAATACAAATGCATTCCTTGAAACGTTACAGAAGTACATTTGCGTTATTATGTAGCAAGATTCTTAAAGTAAAATGTTCATCTTCACTCTTGCTACAACATCATTGATAAATACAAGAAAAAAAGTTAGTCTCGCGTAATTTTTTTATTTGGATTTCTAATAAGACGGTCATTGACGCCTTTCGCTTCGATCAAGGCCCGGTACAAGAAGCCACAGACATCCAACGATTTGTACGGATTGTAAGTGTTTCAAGGGTCTGGTTGCACACTAACACAAATATATCTCTGTAACGTTTCGCCAGAACAAAATCGGACTTTCTCAGACTTACAAGTGTGCAGCAAGAAATGTTTTAAATCAGTGGCTTCCAAAGCGCGGACAGCGGACCAATTACGATTCAATATGGCCCTCAAATTTAGGCGAAAAAGTTTGATACTTTATGTTTTACCTTTTTACGTTCTAGAAGCCGCAATTGTTACGTTATTTTTCACAGTTAAACACGTGTATATTCGCAACAATTCAATTATACTGGTATCTTGATTATAAGTAGCAGTATCGACCCTTGCATGGGCTTCCCCTCTCGCGGCCACGAAAATCCTTCCGCTTATAATATTGGCCAAGGCCAATAAATTTTTGGAACCACTGCTGAAAATATTCGGTTTGCTTTGAAACTCCTGCTTCAATCACAAACTTACTCCAAATCCAAGCTTGTACTATGCCTTATTCAGAGTTAAAACGCGAAGAAAAGCAAAATAAAAATAGAAGATTACATTAAACGGCGCTCCAGAAGTGTGTGCACCAATATGGAGGTAATTAATTTTGTTCGCCTACATTACATCAAGTTGTGTAAAGGAACTGAAACCTATGGACAGGGGGTATATTCACTTGGCTAACACAGACAGTCCCCGAACTCGTAATAGAACTAAAATAAGGAAAATCAGAATAAAATTATGGACTAACCCTAACCTGCTACACACACTACGCGCGTATCCATTGTCCAATCAAAACTTACCCCGAATGACAGGCCGATACAGGTTCAATTGAATGAGAAGTGATAGAATGATTTCGTTTTGTTTCTGTGTCAAGGAGATGAACAGCAAACCCATCAAGTTGGACATCTGTGAATGAAAGTTGTGTGTGAGGTTGTGAGTTTTAACAGGGGTGTGTCCAAAGAGGTGCGTGTCGTAATATACCCCAATTTTTAGGATGTGCACCAAAACAGTTTTCTATATGATACATAGCAATTTTTCGTAACTTAGAACGCTTTTTAGAATCTTTAATTAAAAGTTTCAGAATTCCCATTTGACAATTACCCTCAGTTTATAACTCAAAATGAATGCATAATGAAAAGACCATAATAAATACAATCGTGATGCTCTCAAACTAAATTTGAAATAAACGATACTAAACAAATGACTTTGCAGCTATTAACAGGAGTTTCGGTTCAATGAGCAATTTTTTCGTAATTGTGCTGCAGGAAATAAAATAAAGCACATAGTATCGCTGTAATGTCATTAAATGTAACTTCATTTGCCACATCCTATTTGTGGGAATTTCGCGGTTGCAGTTCATATTTCTCATGAATTACAAATCTCTTTAAACAAAGTAACATAATTTCTAATATTTCTTCAAACAATATTGATTCAAATCGCGTTGATTTAAGATGTAAACCAGGGGTGAGCAAGATTCTTGCACCAGGGGCCAAAAAATCCGCCCACCTTGACTAGCGGGCCATGTAAGTGTGACGTAGAAAGTTGCATTTTATGAACAACATTTAGAGTGTTACAAAAGCAAAAGTGGAAAACAATAAGCCTCGTGCCTAAACTGAGTTTTAATCGCAATCTCGACAAATTCCTTGAGTTATCATTTAGCTAAAATATCGAAATTTGGTTTTAGTTTGGTTGTGGTAGCATCAGGCGGGCCAGATTGAATTACCCAAGGGGATGGCCCGCGGGCCCTAGCTTGTCATGTTAGACCTAAAACTATCCTTTCAAGGTAAACTTACTGTTCGGTATACTTGCAACCCAGGCAACATCAGCGTACAACTGCAGGCTCTTCGGTCCTGTGATTTCTACGTGAACGTCAGTCGATAGAGTGAATGTGACGTCATAAACATCCGCTGTTCCTGCGGAAGACAAGAAAAGATTTTACTCACATTTTCCTGTATTATACATAACAATTTTTCCTGGCTTAAAACCCATGTTTTCCAGCCTCCGGCCAGAACCGCTAGCAGCCACGCCTACAGTCTAACTTGGCAATTAGAAATGTCAAATAAGCAACCGAGATGAATAAGCAATATCTGTAGAAATTTGTAAAAGGTTGCAAGACATCATGTCCCATATATTTTTGTTTTTGAGAAACAGAGAACACAGAGAAAGGTGGCGCAATAACTTGACTTGCTCTCGTCCACCAAAACATTTTGAGATGCGCTACAAACCCGAAACGCGGAGTTACCCAGAGTTACCAAAAGAAAAATAGCTTAGAACCACTGCCTATCATGACTTGAGATAGACAGAATTAAACAAAATTAAATTTACTTCTGGGTTTTATCAAATCAATCGAGAACTTTTAATTGTATGGATAGTATCAAGCGGTTGATTTACGCTTTTTAGACCCCAGGAATCTTAATAAAAACACGTTTTCAACCCGCCAGATGATACGGTCTTACTTGGCAAATAAAAATTTCATTCGCCCCATAAAAGGTCAGAGTCACTTTGGTCAAAGCCTTCACAACTACTGAGTGAGGTCGTGCGCCTTCTTTTGAGAAAATTCCCTTTAAAAGTGTAAACATGATTTAATAGGCCTGGGGTGCACAACACGGGGCACGCGAGCCAAATTTGGCACGCCATACGCTCAAACGTGACACGCGAACGGATTTGTAAAAAGAAAATTATTTATATACATCAAAATATCACGTTTATATCAAAATTAGCAGTTTTTCAGGACATTAAATTGTTTCAATAAATATATATTCGTTGTTATGTATTATTATTAAAATTTGTTTGATGTGTGTTTTCCGGGAGATAATTTACAATACCAACGATTGTGCATGCACGCGACAAGATTATTTTGCGAAATTTGGCACGTGTCCTCATTCGAGTTGTGTATACCCATGTAATAGGCCATGATTTCAGCCCCGGTCAGTCTGAAAAGCAGCTCTTTGAAATCAAAAATCTTCTCTCGTATATGGGGGTGCTTCGACAGCGCCTCGCTCGGAGAGAAAATAAATGACAATGGATTCAACTTACTGTTCCTACATACTCTTAGTTGTCCGTTTACTCCAAGTAAAAGTAATGTCCATATTGATATAAATCCAAAGTAGTATAGTGGAGGTTTCTTTGAAAGCGACATTTCAGAAATGTTTTAGTATAGAACTTATATTAATTATGTACTTGAAAAATATCTGAGAGAAAAAGTAAACAAAAGTAAAGAAATGAGTTCTTCTATTCCGTTTGTCTCATGATGTGTTGGAATAAGTTGAGGATAGGGTTTACATATTTATCTCGGGGGAGAGTATAGCCGGCTTAATCACGTGACGAACCACGGCCTCTCGTTCGGTTATCAGTCAATGTCGGTATGGGATTGGTTAGGCAAGTATTTGTAAAAAATCGTAACCGACCTGAGGTTACGTGAAACACCGAACGTATGACGTATGCTTGTCTCACCTTTATGTCTTGATAAGTTAAGTTATTGTCCCACCTTTCAACTGTAAAAACTGGGAACTATTATTTTATTATATTCTACTCTGATTCAGTGATTCTGAAGGGGTGACGTTAATAGGGAGGCTTAATTATTCTGCTGTTATTTCCTGAAAGCCCACTAATTATTACCTTGCCTTAATTACCTTACCCTAGTCTAGTCTGAGAAAGGCAACGAACGCTGTACTCAGTAAACCGTAACAGTCCGTTCAAGACGTAAACACCGTCAAAGTATCAAGTATTCTACTCAGTACGCCTCCTACAACTCTGACCCTAGAAACAAGCAAGAAAACGATTGTACAAGAGCTTTCAGTTTGAAACATGGATGTGGGACAATAACCTAATCTAACCGAAGGATTCGAAGAAAGCGCGTCAGAAAAGTTAGCAGCAAGATAATTGGCAGCCAAATAATCAGACAAATGTCTCACAACCTATCATAATTGATCACAACAAAAATACCGCGTGAGGACAAGTGTCATACCTTTGAAACTTCAAAATACCAATCCACTTTTATACTTAGTACATCTCGCTATGTTTCAAATACCAACTTATAGTAATTATATATAGTCATATTATTCCAAACTTTCCACTAATACCAGCTCAAGAATTCCATTCGTGATATGTAACAATGACGACAAAATATTCCGCTCAAAACATAAAAACCGTTTAAAACACTCATATTTTTTATATCTCTCTATCTTTGGTTGGGTGAGGATGAAATACATTGGTTAAATTTCTGCATTCTCAGGATTTATATTGGAAAAAATTATAGAATAGTATAGTACCACCCAAAAGTAAACACAGAACAACTCGTCTAAACGTAAAAACAAATTATCCATCCCGTTGTTGTTTTTATGTTTCAACTTGAAACTTTCAAGTACTAACTTATAGTAAAATGCGATCAGAATATCATCTTCCTGGTCGTATTAACATGACTGGATAGTTTCTGTATAGTCTCACACTTAATATGCAGATATTGGGTATCTCCAATGTTTGCTAATTTACGAGAGGTTTATAACAGAATAAGTAAAGGCGCTACCTCATTATCGTCGTCTCAACAACAAACTATACATAGGTAAGCTATACATAACTAAACAATACGACAACAACCAACTTAAAAGTATAAAAAACTATAAACTTCAAAATTGTATTCAATATTCTATTACACTCGGTACATCATTTTATGTTTTCATCTAAAATACCAATTCATAGTTCGACTCTATGAGAATCACGTCTCTGTTGTCAAGACAAACAATCAGATAAATGTCTCACAACCTACCACGCTTGACATAACGAAAAATAACGCTTCAAGACAAGTATTATACCCACCCCCACGCATGATCGGTGTAAAAAAAATTGAGAAAGCGAACCCGTGACTATGTAGAACAGCCGCGGGGCTTCGCGCGAATTTTCAATGAGATCTGTTACATCATAATACGTGAAATGGACCGGATCGAAAATAGCTGTGATTTATTGAAGTAAACATACCGTATATTTTATATTGATATTTTTCCAAATTTTTTTTATCGTTATATCGATATCTCGGGTTTCGGAACCACTACTCTAAACATACATATTGGTAGTATTCTGCAATTAATTTTTCTTTCTGTCGATATATGAATGTTACTCTGATTTAGTTCCTCATTAATTTTAATATGTCAGGGATAAGTTCGGTTAGGTTATAAATATTATTTTTAATAAAATCAATGAATGGCAGGGTCGAAACAATGTTTGAGGGTCGGACCCCTTTTGGAATGTAAAAAAAATTCTGCATCATACACAGCATTTTTTTTGTAGCTTGAAACGCTTTTTAGGCGCGCAAAAATCTTGAAATCCCATATTTTCCCGCCTCCGGTCGTACCCGCTAGCTGTTATGATCTAACTTGTCAATTAGAAATTTCAGAAGCCCTTTCCTGGGTACGCCCCGAGATCACACATATCGCATCAATTGAACGTGCATACACGGTGACCCAAAAAAACGGAACCCATAAATTTTCTAATTACTTCTTTGAAAATGGAGTCAATTATTTCATTTTGTTTACATTTTTACTTCTGTTTGTGTATGATCATACCCAAAATTATCAGTAATCTAGGACGTTTTACACGAAAGTTATGTTCTCTTCAAAATGCCTTCTTGGCATTGGAAACAGACTTGCATATATTGTAGTATGTGTGTATTGTATATTAAACTCTTCCTTTATCGTAATTTAAAGACAACAAAATCAAATTTGCTTTCCAATGCGCCTTGATTTGTATTAAAGAAAGTAAATAAAACGCGAGTTTGAAAAATTTGAAACCTTTTCGTGATTGGCTTAGCGATAGCTGAGATAAGCATCAGCGGTAGCGATATCACGAATCAGGAATAAATTTTCGGTCGGAATTTGTATAAAAATAATATTTACTTTTTCCAAAATTCCAGAAATTGTGTTATTCTAAACGAAATATGATTGCTACCTATTGCTTGCTGTTCGCTCATCAGAGCGAATGTTCCTCCCCGGTATTCTTTTCTCCCTAGTGACATTTTGTCAATTTTGTGAGCTATTTTCGCACCTTGCTATTGATGTTTTCTCGAGCATCGATTTCGTGGTTTATTTCCGCAGCAATGCCAAATCAGAATAAGTCAAAAACGAGAATATCGGTCAGAGACCGAAGACTTATCGATCGAAAGTTAGGGAGACCCCCAAAACAGCGCTCTTATTCCATAGTGACACCTTGTGTCCTATCACTAATCAATTAATAACTCGCTAATTATACGACATAATTCATCCAAAATCAATAGGCTTCTGGTCCAACATATGAATAATGCACATGCAAAATTTGGAGCAGATTCAATCTCGCTTTCGTGAGATATCGCGTGCATCTAACAGACAGACAAACAGGCAGACAGACAAATACCTGTCAACATACTTACCGATTAAAATCGATAAGTAATGACGTTACAAGGGAAATTTATGTGGCCGCTCAGACACTGCGATAGACTAAAATTAGCTATCGTTAACTGTTAGCGGCACGTGATTAAATGTTTTTAACAGGAATAATGGTATCGAACATGATGAACCTGTCAAAAGCTCTCCCGAAACACCTTCAAGATAATATCAGAGTTTACAGTAGTAAAGTATAAAAAGCTTTTCACTGGGGTCAAGGGTCGGACAAACATACATTCGTTCATTAGTGTCGACATTCTTCATCGGTATCCATTTCTCTTTAGTGACGTTTTCTTAGTTTATTTTAACTATTTTCACAACTCTGAACAACGTTGTGCACAAGCAGAAATTTTGGTAATTTGTTTTGTTTGATTCTTTGTGTTGCAAAACCTATACCTGAATCCAATTTAGTAGCTATGTATGACGTTACAATGCTATACAACTAGCTTTTGCGAAGCCAACAAATCATGTCATAAGATCAATTAACAAAATTTTTGTGCTCGCTACTAGAAAATACTAGAAAGCCTTTGCTAAAGGTGCGGCCCGCGGTTTCACCTAATTGTTTGTATTTGGCCCTTTCGTATTAAAGGTTGCACACCCCTGCTTTATGCGATTCCTTAATTACTGTGGCCCGCACGCTACAAGAAATGGGCATATTTGTGTAGTAGTGCATAAAGTTTGCCGAACACTGGTCTGTAGTCTTGTTAGAAGCGAAATATGAAAAACCCTAGGATAAGACTTCTATCAAATGCTATTTAAATATGCGTTTTTTTCTACAGCGTTTTTTGTCACTTTCACAGTCGAGTGCTCTTAAAAATGGGTCAAAATATGTTTTGAGTCCCACTGAAATGCGGTTGTGACGACAGGGCGTTTTTTGCGTGAAAATTCGAAGGAATTAGAATTGTAACCGAGATATGTGGGCGAAGTGGCATAGCGGTTAACCACTTGACCAGGGTTGTGCAACCTTCAATACAGGAGGACAAGATTCAAATAACTGGTTGAAACTTCGGGCCGCACCTTTATTTAACATAGGTTTGCTAGAAGTTACGGGCAAAAAATTTTGGTTTTTGGTATCATGACATGCGTTGTTCGTTTGCACAAGTTCTTGCGGCGCCGAGGCATTGAAATTATTTGCACATACTATATTAAATTACGGTAAATTAAAAACTTGTTCAAAAGGCACACCATTTAAAATTGCGACTTATCCGGGAAACGCACAATTTTTTTTCTTGTGGGCCGCATTTGGCCCGCAGGCCACAGGTTACTAGACCACCGTCAGTCAGTAGTATATTTTTCATCAAAAAGAAAATACACTTGATGCAAATTTTTCAAAATAATCTTGTCGCGTGCCATGCACAATTGTGGTATTGTAAATTAACTCCTGTAAAACAAACATACTGCAATAACAATACATAATAACGGCTATATATTGAAACAATTTAATGTCCTGAAAAAAAAACTGCTGATTTTGATATAAACGTGATATTTTAATGTATATCATAATTTTTTTTACAAAACCGTTAGCGTGCCTCTTGTTGTGCGCCCCTGGACTAGTTCACTGCCTCTGCGCTCATACCAACTCGTGTCTTCTGCACAGGCCTCTTGGCATTATTACATCACACAGGCCTATTACCCCCAGGCTATGAGATGTAAACTTGAGCTTCGTATAGGAACTCGCAGTACGATGATACATAGTTTTAATATTTGTTCAAGGGCGCCAACGGTTGACACTTAATTTTTGTAATTTGCTCAGTTTTGAGGTTGAAGTATTGATATTATGGTGCTCCCGAAGTATGCGAACCAAGATGGCGGACATCGGAACGTAACATGTGTACTAGGTTAGGGTTAGGCGATAATTTTTTTCCAATTTTCCTTATTTTAGTCCTATTATCAGTTCGAAGACTAGCCAAGAGCCTCCCGTAGTATTTATACCTAAAATTATGGCTTAACCCTAACCTAGTACACATATTACATTCCGATGTCCGCCATCTTGGTTCGCATACTTCGGGAGCACCGTTATTATAGCGTAATATACGGTGTCCATGAAGTCTTGAAAAAATTTAAAATTGCAAAGGAAATTTATCGATACCATATATTGTTTTAGCCCTCACAGATGTATTAAATGAAATAAAAAAACTTGAACAATTACTGGTTAAAAAACTACAAATCTGGTTAAGATATGCAATTCAAGAGTCTTGCTGCACACTTGGCATTGAGAAAGGATTGGCAGTTAGCCTCGCGCAGCCTCTACCGATAGCTGGTTATTGAGAACTGACTTCACAACAACAAAAGTGGAATTGTAACAGCACCCTATGGACACCTTATATATTAAGAGAGAGAAAGTCAAACCAAGTCTTGTCGTATGAGATCACAAAATATATTCAATAAATAAATAGCGAACAAGCACTGGCTAATTCCCCTCGTGCAGTCAATGTAGACAAAAGACTGGTATTTCTGGTCGCGAATGGCGAGGAAGGAAGACATAAATTTTCATAGAATTGTAAATAAACTAATTAGGTGCTGTCAGCGTGCTGATCACAATGATACGAACATTAACTAAATATCATACCCGTTGGCTACCTTCACCGCGTACGGTTCTCCCGTAGAGTGTGTACCAGGTTAAGGTTAGGCCATAGTTTTATTCCGATTCTTCTTATTTACCCTCTGTCCAGAGGTTTCAGTTCCTCTACACAACTTGATGTAAAATAGACAAACAAAATTAGCTACCTCTATATTGGTACATACACTTCTGGAGCGCCCCTATTCACATGTCTCTTTATCAAGTTAGCTCAGCAACGAATGACTACAAACATTTTTATTTTAAACTCTCTTATGCTAAAAAAAAAAAAAACTAAACTATAATCTTTAATCTTATCCACTAATTCGAAACTAACTTGATCTGAAATCGCCAACGGTAAAAGACTAAAACTATTTTACTTTCCCGGCTAATAACGATACTACGATAGCGAACGCTTCATTACATTCTGGCCAATTTTAGGGAACCTAACCCTCCGCACTAAATCATACCCATCCAATTTTAGGGTAACCCAACCCTTGTATTACTTTTACCCCATAACGATGACGCGGTGTTTCCTTTGCTTGACTGATTCTTAATTAAAAAAAGATCAGCAAGAAATATCGAAGTTTTGTCGAGTTGAGGTTTCGGTGTACAATGGCGTGAAAATTGGACTCGTATTACTGTGAGAATGAGGTAGTTAGTTTAACTCGAATTGGTTAGTCAAGTAAATAGACAAGACTGCGGTCTGGTAGTAATTAAGGTCGCAAAACAAAAAGATTCAGTGCTATTCTGTTTTTGTCATACCACTTATTTTCTGATCTGTCTTTTTTCTGTATCAGAGGTGGAGAGCTGCGGGTCGGAATCCCCGTTTAAAATTTTCAAAAAAATCATTTTTCGGTGCTCCCGAAGTATGCGAACCAAGATGGCGGACATCGGAACGTAACATGGGTAACAGGCAGTGTTCCCTCTAAGGTGTGCGCGTGTGCGCGCGCACACAGCTTTCAGGGGCTGCGCACACGCATAGATATACTGCGCACAGACGTATTTCGATGTAATGTAACAATGTTCTCGATTGGCAGGTTGAGAAAGTTTGTTGTTGGCCCACCCATTACCCGGTTAGAACGCCCAAATTTTTCCATTGGTTTTTGCACAAATATTAGTCATTTCCAAAAAAGTGCGCACACACCAAAATTTCTGCGCACACATACTACAAAAAATTAGAGGGAACATTGGTAACAGGTTAGGGTTAGGCGATAATTTCTTTCCAATTTTCCTTATTTTAGTCCTATTATCAGTTCGAAGACTAGCCAAGAGCCTCCCGTAGTATTTATACCTAAAATTATGGCCTAACCCTAACCTAGTACACATATTACATTCCGATGTCCGCCATCTTGGTTCGCATACTTCGGGAGCCCCAAATTTTTCTATATCATACAAAGTGATTGGATCCAAATTTTTTGTCAGCCGATTCCATCATACGAATGTCATATTTTCAGGCGGTTCTGTTACAAAAAGTCATGTAATGCTAACCGGTTCGCTGATCTTATTAAATTCCGTGAGACGGTTCTATACAACCGGTGCGAACCGGCTGAATCTCACCACTGAACATACATAGCAATTTTTGTTAGCTTGGAACGCTTTTCAAACCTTCAAAATTCTTGAAAACCAACTCGGACCCGCTAACTATTACGGTCTAACTTTTTAAATTTTAGAACAAAATTGGACTCGTATTACTGTGATAATTAGATAGTTAGTTTATCGGGAATTGCTAGGTTAATCAACAAGTCTAATGAAATGAAAGGTACAAAATGAGCTTGAAGAGGATTAGTTAATAATGTGTGCACGAATAAGTATTATAGTATTGAGAATATCGGTCAGAGACCGAAGACTTATCGATCGAAAGTCAGGGGATCTCCCAAAACAGCGCTCTTACTCCATAGTGATACCCTGTGTCCCATCACTAATTAATTAATAAATCGCTAATTATACGACATAATTCATCCAAAATCAATAGGCTTCTGGTCCGAGCTAATGGTCTAAATTTCGAGCAGATTCAACCTCGCTTTCGTGAGATACCGCGTGCATCTAACGGACAAACAGACAAATACCTATCAACATACTTATCGATCTTAATAAAGCATATTAGTAATACCACAGCAAAAACTAAGCAAAATATTTTCAGTGCGACATAAATTTACACCCATTTTCCAACACCATTTTGCTCTATTCTTGAAAGATTTACTGAAAACTGACTTTTTCTAACTTGCTATTAATAATATTTAATTTAGCGTGTTCATGGATGCATTCTTTGATTCTGTTAATTCTACATTAGGTTGGTCCAGAAAAAGATGAAGCAGCAATCTGACGTTATTAATTACAATTTATAATCCCATTTTTAACATGTCTAAAGTCCCTTTTATCTCAACGCTTACTGCATTTCTAACTTCACTTTATGAAACTCTTTACAAGATAAAACATCTCGACGATAACAATTTAAATCTCATAATAATTATCGATCGAGGTATCCAGCCATCGTAGAAAAACTTTTTTACAACACGCACTTGACTTGACGTTGGGAAGCCCTTGTTAAGTATAGTATGACGTAATAAACACTCTTAATGAAAGATGACGATAGTCGATAATCTGTGCATGGGCGTAACCAGAAATTTTCAAAGATGGGTAGGTAGTCTGATTAATAGGCCACCGAACTTTTAGGCAACGAAGATGGGCCACGAAAGAAAAAACCATTGGTCTACTACGCGGCCTACGCCTTTCACGGCAGCTGAATACATCTTCGAAGTTCTTACTGGTTAATCCCCGTGTCTGACTGATATTCAGACGGGAGATAATTAAACAGCCTTGCCGGCTTTCCTGACCTCTATTTCCGGGTAAAATGTAAAATTTTATCCGACATTACCACCGATCATCTGAAGTCACTGCAAATGTAACGCTCTCAAACTGCTCTTTATTTTATCCCTCCACTATATCTCTGGTATGTTTTCTTTTTAACGGTAGTGGCAGGCTAAACTAAACGAAGAAAGCTAACTTAATGTGAGTTTTTTTATGACGCTTATCCACGACTTTCGCTCCAACAAGAACCTATAAAGGAAACCACCGATATCTTACGAAATGTAATTGTGTAGACCAGTGGTTTCTAACTTCTTATGTCTTGTTGCCCCCTCAACCGGAGGCTTTCAGCACTTACGCCACTTATTCGTCATTGCAGTTGTATTTTTACTTATCGATCTTAAGATCGGTAAATATGTTGATAGGTATTTGTATGTTTGTGTGTTAGATGCACGCGATATCTCACGGAAGCGAGGTTGAATCTGCTTCAAATTTTGCATGTGCATTCAACATAGCTCAGATCAGAAGCCTAGTGATTTTGGATGGATTATGTCTTATAATTATCGAGTTATTAATTAAATAGTGATGGGACACACGGAGTCACTATGGAGTAAGACCACTGTTTTGGGGGATCCCCTAACCTTCGATCGATATGTCTTCGGTTTCTAACCGATATTCTAGTTATAGTGTTATTTCGATTGATAGATCCCATTATGCTCAATCAATTTCAGCTCAACAAAGTGAAAACCCATTGTGAAACAACATGATCAACAAATGAAACTGGGCAGAATGATAAGTTTCCTGTAAGGAAAAAAGAAAATAAGGCGCTCAGCCTTATGACCCTCTTTTCAACTGCTATATGGCCCCCTTGGAGGGGGAGAACCCCCAGTTAGGAACCGCTGGTGTAGACAATGTCGATGATGCCGGTCCTTCCATCGTCTAACATGAGTAGCTTGTCTATGGTCTTGTTCTGGGCAAAATTCGCCCAAAGTAATCGTCCCGTAAATATATAAATACAGCATGTCCACCACAAAAACATGTTTTTCCATGTATTTTATTTTAACTTTCATTGTAATACATAGTTACGTACGTATACATTACATTCCAACTATTTAAATAAAAGCCAAAGTGTAGCTAGCTAATGATACATTAAATATTAAACAGTTGGCCGAGATCTGCCCTGATGCTACGTTTTCCAGTTTCAAACTTTTACTTTTGTTTGCATTTGCTTGCAGTATTACTCCTATTCTTTGATAAATAATGCAGATTGCACTACAAGTGCAAAGGGGCAGTGTCCATAGAGCTCATTAATAAATCGATGGTCCAAGAGAAAAGATCGAAAGTCGTGATTAAAAAAAAATATCTTCAAAAAATTGCAAAATATTTGCGGTGGAGCAATAAAAGGTTGAAAATAAAACCTTACCACACATACCCAGTGGGTTACAACCTTTTCGGTGGAGCGGTAAAACTTTAAACTCTCATCCACCAAAGTATTTTAATATTAATGGCAAATCTAATAGGTATTTGATTATACATATATTAACTTTCGGATCTGAA
Organism: Styela clava; assembly: GCF_013122585.1. Taxonomy (NCBI): domain Eukaryota; kingdom Metazoa; phylum Chordata; class Ascidiacea; order Stolidobranchia; family Styelidae; genus Styela; species Styela clava. The sequence goes on from NW_024102645.1 coordinate 242,250, forward strand.
TGGTTGAATGATCAGTAAGTCTAGGAACGGAGCAATAAAAGGCTGAAAATGAAACCCTACCACACTAACCCAGTGGGTCACAACCTTATTGGTGGAGTTGAACTCCAATGAAACATTCCATCGAGGAATCCTTGTCTTATCTGAATTGTATAAACCAGGGGTGTGCAACCTATGGGCCAAATGTGGCCCTCGAGGAAAAATTGTGCGGCCCGCGAAACGAGTTTTTAATTTTATCTGGTACGTGCGAGTAATTCCAATTAATGGCGTTGCGAAGCCTATACTTGAATCCAATTTATCAATGCTAATGACGTTACAATGTCCTAACAGCTAACTTGTGCAAACAACGCTTGTCACAAGATCAACAACCAAAATTTTTGTGTCTGCAATTACTAGAAAGCCTATGTTGAAGTGCGGCCCGCGGTTTCACCCAGTAATTATTTCTATCTCGCCCTCTTGTAAAGGGTTGCACACCACTGGTGTAAATTATAGATATATATTAAAAGCAAATCTAATACTGGTAAAACAAAACGATCTTTAGAGTGTAAAAAGATTTTAATGATATTACCAAACCTAATAGGTATTTGACTGTACATTTATCAACTTCTAAATGAAAAATTGCGCAACTTCTGGACTTACAGTCGTAACACCAGAGTGTCGCGAACACCGATTGAAAAGTACTGCACTCAGTCAAACTTTTCTGATGCCCGGGCTGATAATTCATAAAATAACGCTGCCCTTTATACAAACCTTTAAAAAATAATTTGGGGAGTAAACAAATTATATATGTTGTTATACAGGATAAATGAAAGGTCAATTAAAGGTGAAATGTTTGTAATATTATTATTTAAATCTTCAAATCGAGCAACAGACTCACCCCTATAACGTGCTTACCGGGGCGGCTGACCCTCTGGCCCCCCCCTCTAAACACGCCACTGACTTCACTGCGCAAATCTCCGAGTTCCCACGCAAAGCCACAACGCTCCACCACTCAGACAAGAACTGCAACAATCCCCAAGCCAGTAACAATATCACCCAAAATAAATCGTAACTAAAAGCTTCTCACCGCATGACCGCATTTTAAAAATGGAGGGAAATATTTTGAGCCGGTAATTATTGTACGAAGCCAATACGTTTTAACGCTTCCCCGTGACGATATGCTAAAAACGTTTATGGGTAAATATCCGTTATTTGTGATGCCCAAAAGAATTTGGTTTGAAAAATACGCTATCTCTATCCGAAGAAGACGCGTTTTAAGAATTTGAATTGATTTTTTGTGTTTTTTGACGTATTTTCTATTATATATTGTACTAATGAATAGGAGGTGAGATTTGCGAAAATATGACTATACTATAACAGCGGTTCCCAAAGGGTGCGCCGCGGCGAAATAGTTAAACTTTGAAAGGTCTAAAGTACACATTAACGATCACGAAATTGAGATTTCTTTAAAAGTAGCATTTTTCGTGTAAGTGCGCCATGAGTCTGCCTCTTTGATAATCTGGCGCGGCATGAACAAAAAGTTTGGGAACCGCTTTCCTATAATATTGTGACATTACACTTTTGAGCACGATTCTCTAAACCCCGGAAAAAGTCGAATCGGGGGTAGGCCAGGGCATATTCGAATATCTGAAGATTTTAGAATCGAATATTTTGTTCGGACTTCGAAAGATATGTAGTTGTATTGGTTATTTCACTCTGATGAATCCTTCAGATACATAAATTAGTGAAAACACTAATCTATCACTTAGACCAGGGGGTTCTCAACCTGGGGTTCGCGAGAAGATTTCCAGGGGTACTTGGATGACAGTCGAGTTTTTGCGTGTTGATGTTTTTTAATATCTTTTATTACTACCAGAGGAAAATGCGTGTGGATTGAAATTAGATGCCAACTGAAACGTAGATTTTCCCTGATGATGTGATTGTGACGCTTTGCAGGCAAATTGTGTAATCTCAGAGGACAGTGTGCTGCAGGCATTGGAGAAAGAGACTATGCTTAATAAAACTTGGGAGAGATTTTAAGAATTCATTAGTTAGGCGGAGGACAAGGGCAATAATATCAACACGAAGATTTAGTTACATTTGGTCAATAAATTGTTGTTTCAACAAATCGTTAGTCAATATATCACAACTCTGTTCGGTGTCTGATTACCGGGGGTTCGCGGTGATTGTTTCGTGACTCGGGGGGTACTTGAAAGAAAAAAGGTTGAGAACCCCTGACTTAGACAGTTCGACTTGTGGGCGGATGAAAAAACAAGGTGGCGACGATAGGAAATTCTTGTCTGTACCGATTCGAATAATTTACTATTCGATATGCTAGCCCTAGTCACCGGTAATCTAAGTATCGAGTCCAAATTACTGTTTTAAGTTTTGGGCTGGCTACGTTATTGTATGGCGAGGCTTCGCACTCAGCATGGAATTGCATGTTGATGGAACTTTGACGCTCCAGTTTCTGCTGTATGTCCAGAGATTCCGCATCTTGAACTTCTTGTGGAGTGAGTACTTTGCGGGGAAAATCTTGTTGGTAGCCACCTCTGAACATAAGGTTTCCTGGTGATTGCCCCGTGGCAACGCGAGGGGTAGATCGAAATCTTGTCAGAAAGTTGTTTAGGGCTTTGGTCTTGTCCCTGCCCTCAGCATGTGCGATTTTCATTGCTTTACCGAGAGGTCCATGCAAAACATCGATAGATCAGCGTGACGAACAAAATAAGTGTTCCCCTTCACCAACACAGCAAAAGTTTTGGGTAAACAAGCGCCCGAAGGTCTTCTTTAAAAAAGATAAAAGTAAAAGCGTCAATCGTTTCTTAAGTTCTGAAAATTGAAACTGATTTATGTCCAGTAATTGACCAGTTTGCGTGATCATAAACGGTCAGCCCTGCAATATCCCATAAACACTGGCTCGATGGTCGCTTCCACTCAACTTTTTCTCAGTGCTAATTACACTGCAGGAGCAGCAAATTGGGAGATTTAGGCTTTGTGAAAACTCGCATAACAAAAATCGGACCTCTTGAAGTATGCGCACAACCTGAACTCAGGTTGTGGTTCAGGTTGCGCGCACACTTCAGGAGTACCCAAAGATTGATAATCCAAATATATCTCAGAAATCCCCCCAAACAAGCCCGCGCAAATGCGATACAGGGAGTCCTCGGGTTACGAAGGTCGCGACTTACGCTGTTTCGGGGTTACGAACGCACACCGTAAAAATATAAAAGATAATTTTGTACTGTAATATCCAAGCCCTAAACTGGATCATTGTGATCAAGAAAATCAGCTCTTTGGGCCCATTGGTTTTCGTCATTTTCATCGTACTTTTACACATCGTGCATTATTTGTAAATTTTAGCACTGCACCATACTTTACAATACAGTACGATATGTATAGAGTAATTTATGTACTGTACAGTATAATGTTCCGCCTTACACTGGAACACTGAAATTCGGGTTACACCGCGTCTCAAGAACGGAACAACGTCGTAAGTCGAGGACTCCCTGTATAGTGTAAATTCATAAGCTAAGCCTTCGGTTGCAGCATTTTCCATGATTTTATTCAGATCGTTTATGAAATTGTTCCCCCGCACTCCTACACATGTTGCAGGACACATACAACGTCACGTACACATAAACACGGTTTTATCGGCTCTTACGGCAGTACTTGGACAAAATTGGAAACAGTCTTTAATATTATTGTAAATTATTACTTTACGGAAATTGAACTTCACAACAAAGCATAGAAAAGTTATACAAATACTACTTGTGTTAGCCCGTCTCTATCTCAAATCGCTTGGATTAAATAGAAGACGCTCCAGAAGTGTGTGTACCAATATATAGGTAACTAGTTTTGTTCGCTACCTTTACATCAAGTTGTGTAAAGGGACTGAAACCTATGGGCAGGGGGTATATTCACTTGGCTAACACAAACAGTCCCTAACTCGTAATGGAACTAAAATAAGGGGAATCTGAATGAAATTATGCCCTAGCTCGAACCTGGTATACATACTACGCGAGTACCAAGTAGAAATATATAATATAAAATAGAGCTCTGGTATGAGAGGTCTCTCTCGCAAGCCGAACCATGATGCGGCCATAATACGAACTCTCAGAGTTATTATTACAAGATTCAAAAACTGCTGCTTCATGTCTCTGCTGCCTCTAGTGTTGGTTTCGGTTGATTAAACAATTGGTGCTTTATTACTTGTGACATCAGTCCGTGAATTGCTTCCACAGTTAATTTTTTGCTGAAAACAGAAAAAAAGTTATGCACATGGCCTGGTCGTATCACTCCCTCCTGTCTATGCCAAATTATTTTATTGTTATTATTTTATTATTATGATGACTGCTATTTCATTTTGGTTGACAAAATTATTGAATAAATCCCTCATGGATGTCCAAGAACGAATTTAATATTTGAATTGATTCCACATTAGGTACACTCGATATTTTGAACCAGGGGTGTGCAACAGGCGGCCCTACAGGCCAATACCATGGGCGCCAAGCTATTCAGTGTGGCCTTGCCAGAACTCAGGTTTTTTCCATCAAGCATGAAATCTTGATCCAAGAGGTTTATGTTTAAAAGGTGCTAGCATGAATAAAAATACAATGTTTTTTTTGTTCTTGTCGCTGCGTTGAAAAATTCGTTGATTGGCCAGTGTATTTATTTCTGTAAGGCTATGCAAGGTCGCATTCTCTTTCCTTTCCCGCTAAATTTTTTGTGTGGCCCGGCCAGTTGTCTGAAGTTGGTTATGTGGCCCACCGACAAAAAATGTTGCACAGCCCGGGTTAAATTCTTGAGTTCAGGGAATTTTTACTTTAGAATGGTTAAATTTAAGAAACTTATCCAATCAAATCACTATACATGGTAACTGCCTGCATTTTCAACTTTTAAGGGCCCGAACCCCGAAAAAACCTTGCTAAAATGTGTAAAAGCAGTGAAAAATTACCAAAAAGGAATCTTTCAATGACGAACACCCCCCAATACCGAAAAAATTCAACAATTTGAGAGTGCGCCACAAATAACAGATAGTTCACTTTTAGCGACCCATGAAATTTGCAATAGATTTTATGAAACATTGTCCATTACCTGTCTTTTGCAGCTTTTGCAAGTTTATCTTCTGTTCTTCGGTCATGCGTATCAAAAGAGTAAATAGAACTACTGGAGCGTGACAACTGCGTTTCCGCCTGTTCCAACTTCTCCGATAAATCAAAGATTTGCCCAGTCATGTATTCCCTGTTCTGTAAAGGAAATAAAGAGCTCGAAATGAAATAAATTTCTATTTTTCACCTCAAACTAGGCTCAACAGAAGCAGCCAGATATGTACTTCCTATAATTTGGAGATCTTGTTGAAATAAAGAGCTCGAAATGAACTAGTATTTGAGAACTTAAAAAAAATTGCCCATTCAAGGCAGACTATTAATAGATTTTTGATGTTGACATGAATTAAATTCATTGAAACATAAGTCGCTCTATGCAGGACATGAAAAGTGAAATGAAGTGACAAAAAAAAAGATTTAAAGGATATCTCTATGGCTGTACTCAATATTGTTCACTTCTGTGCAAGTGCGCATGATGTAACCATGTTAAAATGATTTCAATAACAATTAAAAATTTCTTTGTCTTTGTTTATTAAAAGTTCTCATTTATCATGCAATAAAATTTATTTAAGCTTACAATTGTAATTACTATAAAATCCATCGAGCGGAACTTTTTAGAGACACTGTATAATACTATAGCTTGAAAAAACGGAATTTTTACACTCTGGGTGGGGTGTAACCAGGGGGGAGAGTGGGGTTAGAGGATTGTAACCCCCTTTTTAAATGTAAAACAAGCATCATTCTGTATTATACATATCAATTTTGAAACACTCCTCAGGCCCTCAAGACTCCACAAAGCCATCGCTAGCTGTTACGACCTAAATGGGCAATTGGAAATTTCAAAACCCCTATTTGAAAATTCCTGACTACGTCTTTGGGTATGATATTCATCTAAAAAAAAATAACTCACTGTAATCAAACTTGAGCTACTCAGCGTAGAAACCCAGTATTTATTCCACAAACTTTCCAGCAATCTTTTGTCCAATGACGATTTAAAATATGTAATCTCGAGAGAGTAGTATTGCCTAAATGCAAAAGGTTATACAACTATTAGTTGAACATTGGTAATACCCTATTCGCTGATGTCAGGACAAAAGATGCTTTTGTCGTCAAACAATAAAACAGCGGCTTTCAAATCATCACTAAAGATGTTAGTGTCCTTTAGAAAGGGTATAACTTGGGCTGAAACGCTTTTTACTCCAAACCAGACTTTCAGATAGACAGGTCTACCAATGAATAGATATTGCTTTTTATGTTTTTTCAACACCTAAGCTTCAATAAAGACCCGAGAACCACTGATAATTATCCACCTACTATTTTTAGACGAGAGAGAGATTTATTTTTTGTCAACTGGAAAAACGAACATTGTAACAATAATGAAAAAAAGGATACGCGAAGTTTTTTAATATAGACAAGGGGACCGATACAACCATACAGTTATCAGAGTCAGTTCCTCACAATAGCTGCAAGCTTTCTGGTTTACTGTAATCTACGTTATTTATTATACTCTGTGACAGCAACATTGTTAGATTCAACATTGCGGACTCGCCACCGTGATAACAGAAAATCTTGACATAATTTTGCACTGAGCTTTATATAAGTAAAAATAGTGGATGTGGCTCGGCGGTGCATCGTGCTAAGCGTTAGGAATACGCTCGTCACTGAACCTCTGAACACCCTGCGTGGGTTCGCAGGTTCGAATCCTGTGCGGAGTTAAATATGTGCCAGAGGATTGCTGTACTCCTCGCTGCAGCAGGGTGGTTCACGTAACCACTGGTTGGTTACGGCTTCTTCCACCATCAAGTCCATATGAAACAAATAACTGGCCAACTAATCCCATAACCAACCTGGACTGGTAACCAGATGAGAGGTCATGGTTCGCCATATGATAAATCCGTCTTATCGGCTTTACTGTCCCCTGAATAAATATGTAAATCTATGTGATAAGTACAAAAAAATAATATTGAATGAGGCCTGAATATGTGTTAACTCGACTAGAATTCAAATCTCGACCCGTCCCTATTCAACACTCAACTAGCCTTGTTCTGAGGAAACAATACACAAATGGCATTACCTGCAATGAACTCCAAAATCTTCAATCTTACTGAGAGGAATTGTTTGATATTCATCAGGGCCTTCATCTGGTGGTTTGTAACCCTGAAACAAAAATGTAAATCAGCTTGGCCATAGGGACTGGTAGCAACATCCTTGGGCTTAGCCAAGTATTTTTAAAGGGCCGCGTTCTAAAATTTCCAATTGCCCAGTTGGACCGTGACAGCTAGCATGTGAGTTTTTAAATAAGTCTTGGTTTTAAAAAACATTTCAAGCTACAAATAAATCGCTATGTGAGATACAGAAGAAAGTTTTTTTTTTTACATTTCAAAAATGGGAAAAAGGGATTTTTTCACTTTAAATGTGCGGTGGCAGTTCAGAACAGACAATATTGAACAGCTAAATATACCAATGCTTTTAAAGCAGATACCATTATGAACACCTATATTGACAATATTGATACATTTCTCGTTTTGACGATCTCGTCTTCCGAGTCTAATTCATAACCAGCAGCACCAGTGTTGAGTCAATTACTATCGCTACAAACGATTCTTCGAATTGCTGATTCAACCTCTCGGTAGGGGTATTTTTTCACTTCAAATGGGGCGGTTAGGCGTGGTGGTTAAGAACAGACAATATTGAACAGCTACATATACCTATGCTTTTAAGCAGATACCATTATAAACACAAAGAGCCCTTTGTGTGTTGACAATATTGATACATCTCACGTTTTGATCTCGTCTTCCAAGGAGACATATTAAAAATGGCCCAAACAATTTAAATTTTACCTTGGGGTATGTCCTGAACGCTCCAATATTAACTTTTCCAGCACTGATAGTCCGTGTTGGATCAATAACTATCGCTACAAATGGTTCTTGGAATTGTTGATTTAACATCTGGGTATCTGGAAAAAAAATTTGAGATTAGAGAATATTTCTTGGAAAACTGATACTAATAGACCAGGGGGGTAATTACTCTTCCTGAGCCAATTACAGATAATAGAATTGGTTACTGGGTGGGAGTTTTTTTTATAACAGCATGATGTAACAATCGGGGTCATTATGACATTCTTTTCATTAAAATTTTCGACGAAAATTTATATCCATAAAAACTATAGTCGATATTTCAGCAGGCACAAGCAGGCAGGATTCGGCCTCCAGAGTATTTAACAGAAAAAGAGAGCTATGCTCAAATATATGGACACGTAGCGCCACCCAGTGGCAATAATTTTGATGACGTCATAGCGAAAAAAAAAAGTAATAGCCTTCTGGAGAAAAATTTTATCTTTAACCACTGAAAATATCAAAGCAATTGGTCCAGTATTCGAAGAGAAAAGCGATTTTTTAAAAATGGAGACGGAGACAAATAACAATAACAACAAAATTTTGAAACGATCGTTATGGCCACTAAACGTGTCCAAAAAACAGTAATTCTATACTAAATGAAAAATGAAGCACTCCTAGTATATAAGTCATTAACACAATCGACTGTTTGAGGACTTCCAACACCGACCCATAGGTACCATATAAAACTTACCAACATCAATACCAGAGAGCCAGCAACCATAACCTGGATGGCTATGATACCAACCGATCACGTTCTCCAGTCTGCCAACCTAAAAAGAATGTGAAATAAGATTACAATTATTATTAACAGTGTTTTCAAGTTTTCATCTCTTTTAGGAAATAATAAAATGTGAAGTATATATTTCATAGAATACGGAGTGTCGAATAATTTCATTGTATTAAACATAGATGTCCAGTGGGGCACAAGACGTAATGCATGCGAGATACGCCGTAGAATATGTACGATACAACGTCAATATCACAAAAACATAACTCAGAAAGGAAAATACTAAAAAGTCTGCTCACGAACATGATACTTTGCAGGCCAGGACTCTTCAAAGTGGCGCAAACCGCTTAATGACGGTTAGCTTAATAATGAGTAAATGCCTAAATGCCTCACATTCTTTTCGACAATAACTTATGTTAAAATATTGATCAAATTAAAAAGATTTGAAATCTGTACTAAGACCCACCATCGCGGAAATTGAGCGGGGATTCAATCTTTTGTGCAAGAATATGCTGACACATCAGTCTCATTAACAATTTGTCAAGTTCAGTATTCTTTTTAAATTTTGTGTAATATTAAATTTTGGTACTCCTGAAGTATGCGCACCAAGATGTCGCATAACCTGAACCCTAACCTGGTACACAACCAGAGTTCAGGTTGTGCGCCATCTTGGTGCACATACCTCAGGAGGTCCTATATTTTACTTTTTTGTTTATTTTAGTTCCTTCCCGGAAGTCGCAAAGAAATTTGGCAATGCCAAGTGGGTGGTGAAAAAAGCTCTTGAAAAACGCTGACTTTGACCATGATCACAAATTTTCAATCCAATATAGCAGGTTCAGCACAGTTACAAACCTGTTTAGCATTATCAACATAGGCTGTCATGTATTCGTACGCAGCGGCTTGTGCGTTGACCCGAGTCTCTGTGCCCTCAACAGGAAGTGCGAAACAATCCATCACAAGCATGTTTGGGCCATCTATCTTTCCGAGCATCAGACCCATAACCTAAATAGTGTAAAAAGGACATGTTATAGACATGAGATTGGAGCATGAACTGTTCTTATCGATGGTATTCTATTTGCTGTTGTCAAGACCAAAAAAAGTGCTTTTGTCATCAACTAGTAGAACATTTGACCTTCAAATCGTCAGTGACAAAGGATGTAATCAGGGGCGAGTAGCCAGGGGGGTTGGGTTAAAGGTCGAAAACCCCCATTTAAAAAAAAAAGACTCTTGGAACCCCACGTTTCCCGCTAGCTGGTTTAATTTGACAATGATGAATTTTCAGAGCCCCCCCCCCCCTTGTAAACATTCTTGGCTTTGCCTTTGGATGGAAGTGTCCTTTGGAAGGGATATAACTTTTGTGTTTTACAATAGCTATTGGTATCTCTATGGTTTGTTGTCCAAGTAATAATTTTGCATGAATTGAGATTAATTCCCTGTCAGTAATACAATGAACTTAAGTACCGTATATTTGAATTTAAACGTGTCGAATACACATATGACTTATAGTCTAACTTAACATTGCTCCAGAATCTGTGTCCAAATCTGAATTCAACTCGTCATCTTGGTCATTGAAGCCACAAGAACAGCGAATGTAGGCTTACCTCCAAATTCTTGCCAGACCTAGCATGCATGACCATCTTCAGTAAAGCCAGTGCAGATATTTTACTGGTTTTAAAATAATGCGGATCCTTTGTCCATGGTTTCGCATTCAACATCTCTTGCTGCTGTTTCAGCTCGTATTTGTAGATTTCATCGACTGAGTGAACAATCTGAAAATGTTATTCAATTATTTAGTGTTGCCAGCTCTGGTGGCCCAGTTAAAGTGTTAGAACAGCTTCGCAGATTGAAATCTTGATTCTAGCTGAAACAAAGATTTCGGCTCTTCCAAATAATGGTAGCTCTTCACATATCTCTGGCTGTTTGTGTAAAGTGAAGGCAATATTCCAATACAGAAAAATATGAAAATTATAAAGGTCCTTATTCAGGAATCCAAATCTTTAAACTTTAATCTCGGCGCATCACCTCACCCAGGGGGTTAATAAATTGGTACACAAAGCTGCCAGAGAAAGGTTTCGGTCGTTCCAAATGATGGTAGTTTTTCACACATAACTGACTGTTTGTGCAGAACCCCGTCCAGAGTGGAGGTATTCAATTATATCAAAAAAAACATTGCTTCATTCGCAAGATGTCAACAGCAACATCAAAACTGAAATTTAAGCAATCTCTTAGATATCTTGTCACTGAATACTGATTAATAACATTGGCTTGTTTTATTTATTCAAATGCTATATCATGTTTCATGTTTCTAAATTTATGTGTATATATTACTTAATATATGGCAATTTAATTTATGTTCTTGTTTTCCTTTCAGATTTGTTTAAATATTGTTCAATTTCAATCTTTTCAAATTTATTTTATTTCAAAACCCTACAAAAATGGCTGGACGTCTTACTCTACAGGAACGTGCCCAGATAGCCGCGCGTTATGAAGTTTGGGGATGCATTGTTCAAGTGCAAAGATGGTGGAGAACTATTAAGGGAAAACATGCCCAAATTGACCCGAAGACGATCAAGAATTGTCATAAAAAACTTATGACCACAGGATCTGTGGCTGATACTCAAAGAAGCGGTCGTCCTTCCAAATCCAGAGATCCTGAGGTAGTGCAAGTTGTTAAAGAAATGTTTACCCGTAGCCCACATAAGTCAATTCGTCAAGCAACAAGAGAAAGTGGGCTCTCCTTTCATTGTGTACGTAATGTGCTAAAAAACGAGCTTAAATGGCGTGCTTGGAAGCCGCATTACTGTCAAGCACTCTCTGCAGAAGACTTTGACATTCGTATGGAGTTTGGTGAAATAATGTTGGCTTGGTTTAGAGATTGGCCCAACCTTTTTAAAAATATTCTATGGAGTGATGAAGCGAATACGTGAAGTTATGACTTCCATCCCGCAAGAGTTTCTTGCGAAATCAGTTGATGCGATTCCTGGTCGACTTGAGAAGCTGGTGGCAAATAAAGGCGCCCATATTGAATTTTAAATAAAAGCCCATGCATTATACTTCCTTCTCATATTCATTAATTGTAGAAATTATATTTTAAAAATAAACTATAGTTTTTTTAAAATAGGGAGTTACTTTTCAATAAGCCCATGCATTATACTTCCTTCTCATATTCTTAATTGTAGAAATTATATTTTAAAAATAAACTATAGTTTTTTTAAAATAGGGAGTTACCTTTCAATCACCCTAGAACAAGCATTTAAAATAATCTTACAGTACTTTCAGCACAGCTGTTAGAAAGTTGGTGGCAAAACAATGATTTTGAAGAATTAAACCAGGTTGCAATAACCAATTCAACAAAATATTTTTAAAATAACGTATAACAATTTTGCCATTCGTGAAGTACCGTGGTTCGCCATATAGTTAAGCCGTCTTATTGCCTTTCCTCTCCCCCAGGATAAATATGTAAATCCTATCCTAATAGTAATTAAAAAAAAGCGCTCACTTCCATACTGTTTTGCATTTCCCAAGTCTTCAAAGCCATCGCAGAACCTGAACTCAAAGGCTGGTCTGTCTTTGTAGATGCAGATCTAGGACAAGAATTTATTTATCAACAAATTTGTTCAGAGCTAAAAGTCAGTAGAATAGCGATAGAACAGTTGCAAGTCACCACTAACATGTTAAAAGATGAAGGTTTTCAAATTCATCTTCAGGGGAGGAAAGACGGAAAGAACGCTTTAATGATATGGCAGAACATGGGCCCTTGACATGCTACCAGTCTATGTTAGATATGGGAATAGTAAACCAGATTATTAGTTTTGAATGCATGGACTTGGTGTAAATGTATATCGGTATAGCACAGTTCACTGATTCCAAGAATAGCCCCTACTTAAAAAACATAAATTTTAACATTGGAAACCCCTGATTAATGAGACAATCAGGGCCTCCATACTGGCAAAAATCAGCACTGTGCAACAAAAAGGGAGCGCCATCTGAAAACGACACCATTGGATGCCTTGAAAATGAAATTATCCGATTTACCAGAGGAAACAAATTTTACCGCAGAATACGAGAGTTTTCAGCAGAAAACGGAAATTTTGGCTATGTGACGGCCGACACACCACACACATCATGATTGATTCAGATTACTATTGAGACAAGCATGACACGATCTGAGGCATCTGCCGTAATGCCAGACGCCCCATTTCAAGAACAAATTGAGTTTGTTTTATTGAACTGAATGTCGGGACATCTTGAAATCAGAAAACTGGAGTCTCCTGAAGTATGTGCCCTCAAGTACATCTAGTGGGCGTAACATAACGATTTTATTAGTATAATATTCCTAACCCCAACCTGAGTATGGCACCCAAAAATTACATCACTGTGCCGTCACAATCACGTCATAGAGCTTGCTAAAGTAGCTACAATTGTCCGAAATGGCATCTGTGCCGACTATAATGAACTAACAGTCACTAACGTCAGCGATCTTCATCTTATTGGTATTGTTTCGATAAGAAAACGAGAGAAATAGCCCAACTCGATTTCGGATGATTGTCTGCGCGACCATTCGTATACTTTGTCGAGCCGTATTACGTCACTGCAATGTAATTTTCGGATGACATAGTCAGGTGGGGGTTAAGAATGACATATGCAAAAATTGTTGAGCCAGGCCAGCTAGAAGTACTTGCGGTGGGGTCTTACTACTTACTGAATACAGCGCGAAACACCGCAAAGAGCGCAAAACAGCTCGAAACACCGCAAAATAGCGCAAAACAGAGGAAAACAGCGCGAAACAGAAGGAAACCAGCGCAAAACAGAGGGAAACCGCGGAAAACAGGAGACGCAGTCATTACCACCTCCTGCCATGAAAGAACCACGGGGCCTCTCGCCATGGTTTTATGGCTCTATTTCCGGTATATTTACAAGATTATGTACCGGATTATAGGTCATCATGCGAAATTTTATCTACCTTTTTGGTGCTCCAGAAGTATGTGTAGCAATATGTCGCACAACCTGAATCCGCTACACACACACACACATACTATTTTCAGGTTGTGCGCTATATTGGTGCACATACTCCTGGAGGTCCCTTTTGATCTAACCCTAACCCTAAAGCCAACCATATCCATATGGAAAATGTTCTAAATTATGGTACCCAAAATGTGTCACCAGCAGGGGCAGACCTGCCATTACAGCATTACTGGCTACATACGTTGGTTTGTGTTTTTAATTTGCTGCCGTGGTACTCCAACTCAAAACAAAGTGCCCCGAACTCATTGCAAAATTGTTTTTCTGCTTCACACTGTTTCCCTCTGTTTTGCGCTCTTTCGCGCTGTTTCCCCACTGTTTTGCGCTGTTTCCCTCTGTTTTGCGCTGTTTTGCGCTCTTTGCGGTGTTTCGCGCTGTATTCAGTAAGTAGTAAGACCGCTTGCGGTGTGTACTTCAGGAGACCCCTCCCCTACTGTACAAACATGGTGATGGTAAAGTACCTATTATAACAATTCTTATGATCGTATGAGTCAGTTGTTAATATATCTCAGCCAGAATTGTTTTATTTTAATCGGTGTTTACTTAAGCTCCTTTCACTTCATTTATAAACCCTTATACAGTTATATGTCCACCATTATTAGTTGTATGAAGCACATCAAAGTCCTTTTACCTAATTAAATACCAGACTTTATTAACACCCCCTATATCAGTACATTGGCTTAATCTTGAGACAAGGATCTCAGGCAGTTGACACAAAACAATTTCAGTAATCTGTAACGAAAAATCAAAGACGAATTGCAACATGGGACGAAAAACGGGTAAAACACATCAGTAATCAGTAATCAGTAATTTATTTCTTCACCAAGCTGAAAGTACGAATTATACATACACAAAAAAGGAAATATAAAAGACCGCATTCCAGGGTGAAAGGAGACGCCGAAAACCAATTCTGGTTATCGAGCGGCGGCACCCTCGGGGAAGTCTAACAAAAACGTGATAAATATAATTAAATCGAACAAAATATATTACTTAATAAATAAATAAAGAAACGCAATCGATGCGTCAAGGCGACCCGGTAAAAACCAAGCAATCGCCGTTTAAAAATAAGAAAATCGACTCCATGCACCACAGTCTGGGTAACCATGGAAATTATTAAGTGAACCAAACAGACTTGCAGTGTGGTCATGGCAGGTAAATAGTTCGGCTACGGTAAAGTGCAACACAAGTCGATTGTGTGCATATAAGTGTCCAGATTGAAATAAAACTGGATGTTAAGAGTACACAAATTGTAAAAGTATAGAATACCGTACCAATCAAGTATGCAAATAACAAAATATTGACACTTTGAGGCAGAAACAAGCTAGTAGTGTAAAAGCTAAAATGTTGACCTGGACTAACAAGTGTTTTGATGCTGGAGTCAAAGATTCACATACGGGAATTGTATAGACATGAGGAAAATATACATCGAAATATTCAGCAGTATTAATACAACACAATGAAGTGAGTATCATACCATAGAAGTAGACTAGGAAAATTTACAAAAAAAAATTAAGTTAATCAAAAGGATAAAAACAATTGACCTGGATCACTGTTACCGAAGCATTATAAATAGTAAAAACAAATACAACATTAGGCTTGACTGCCCATAATGAAAGTAATCAGAAGGATGCCAATTAAGTTTGGATCCCAGTTGAGGCATGTAAAATGGCATGGTAACAATAAGTGTACTTATGGGCATTGGACTGTAGGCATGAATTTGTCATTGGCAGTTAACAGAATAGATATCAAGAAATTACACACTAAATAGGAGACCAAGATCATTGAGGAGCGGGCTCAATAGTAGGGCAAAAAGCCTGCAATATTTTTTTGTTATATAATTTTAGTAATATAATTTTTGGCTTTACCTCAAACCACAATGTGTTGGTGACAGAAATACTTGTCAAGTGGCTTGTGCCCATCAGTAAGGAATACACAATTAAAATTATAAGCTAAAATACAATACGAATATTTACACGAGACATTGTTTTGTTACAGGTGATTTGGATCGAGACAAATGATGAGCTGGCAATGACGAGAAGATTAGCTGGGACAACATCAACTGGATGTAGAGGCAGTGGAAAGGTAAAGGGAGCGCATGAATTTTTTGTATTTGAATTTGAAAGTGTCATAACTACAGTTACGTAAGTTTAAGGGAATATTATTCCAAGTTACCACACCTTTATATTTCAAGGAGTTTTGGGATTTGCTTAGAGAAAATCTGGGTACAAATAAATTAGACTTGTCGAAGAGCGTGTGTTAATGATCATGCACTTTGCTGAGCGAAACAAAATAATCGTCGAAAGCAGCGGGGCAAATGGTTGCTATGAAACTGATGCATGACCTTGGAAATCTCTAGTTGATAGATATCGGCTAATTTTAACACCCTGGTCTTATAGTATAGGGTGTTTAAGTTAGATCGAATGGGTGCTCTAGAAGAGAATTCTAACTGCTCTATTTTGTAAAACTTTCCAAACTGTGCAACGCTGATTGGGGTGGCGGAGCCCCATGCAGTTATAGCATACTGTATGTGAGACTGGAAAAGTGCGAAGTATATGGTTCGGAGAGTTGAGTCCTGGACGTAATGTCTGAGCTTACCCAGGATTCCAACTGCTCTTGACAGTCTCTTATGCAGTTCAGTAGTATGAGTGTTCCAATTTAGTTTATCGTCAATAAGAAGCCCAAGATATTGAAAGAGTGGACAATTCGAGTGTGACACCCCTGATTTTAATTGAAAAGTTTTCATGTCTGGTTCGAGTTTTTAGGACCAAACAACATAACTTTAGATTTTTTAACATTCACAGTAAGTTTATTGCATACCATCCAATTATACACTTTGTTAATTTCAGTGTTCACCTCGGCTTGCAGTGAGATTAGATTCTTTGCACTGTCGAGCAGACAGGCATCATCGGCGAAGAGTTTGCTCAAGAAATTTGAACAATTGAAAGATCGTTTATGAAGATTAAGAAATTCAAAGGTCCTAATACGCTACCTTGGTGGAATTCCGTAATGGATGGGTAATAACGAAGACCTGTGAGAATCTAACTCCACATATTGATAACGTCGGACAGGTAATCATTTAATAACTTGCCTGCGACACCTCGAAAGCCAAAATATCTAAGTTTTTGAGAGAGAATAGCATGGTCGACAGTATCAAAAGCTTTTTTCAGATCTAAGAAAGTACAACAGACGAATTCCCCTTTGTCAAGTTTATCATAAATAAATGAAGTTAAGTCCAAGATAGCGTGGCTGGTCGAGTGATTGCTTTGGAATCCAAATTGACATTTAT
The DNA here is from genome assembly GCF_013122585.1 of Styela clava. Lineage (NCBI taxonomy): Eukaryota > Metazoa > Chordata > Ascidiacea > Stolidobranchia > Styelidae > Styela > Styela clava. The sequence goes on from NW_024102645.1 coordinate 259,263, forward strand.
TGATCAAGTTAAATTTTTTACAAAAATTCAGCATTCGACTATGAATTAATTTTTCTAAAATGATGCCTAGGGAGGGTAAAATGGAAATTGGTCGGTAATTTGACGGGTCATTTCTTTTGCCATTTTTAAATATTGGTTTCACTCTGGCAACTTTAACGATGAAGGAAAATACCTAATTTAAAAGATGAGTTGAAAAAATGACACAGAGTTGGCGATATGATATCAGCGACTTGTTTTAGAAAGTAAGTTGGAATACCATCTGGGCCAACTGCTTTTCCATTTTTCAGGTTCAATATGGTTTGAAGAATCTCTGTATGTGTCGTTGGCTCCAGGAAAAAGGTGTTTTGCAGCGGAACACCCAAAAAATCGGTAGAAGGGTTAGAGCTACCAGGGATGTTATTCGCAAGTTTCTTTCCTACCGTTGAGAAGAATTCATTAAATTCACTGGCCATCATGATGGGGTCTGTCACTGTGGTACCATTTTCGAGTTTCAATTCTGAGATGGATGTATCATCTCTGGACTTAGTCTTAATGATCTCGTTAATAGTTTTCCAAGTTTGGTTGATATCTCCCCGGTTATTCTCGAGGGCATAGCGATAATGCAGTTGTTTCGATTTTCTCTGCAAGTGCATTAAGATATTTTATATTTTTTGAAGTGGGAGACGCTGAAGTGTATTACCTTTCAAAAAATTTTTTTTTGAACATATTATTTTTGTGAATGATGGACTTGCGAATTCCCTTAGTGATCCACGGTTTGGAGTATAATTTATTTTCTCTTCGTGATAGGGGTCTTAATGGAGCGTGTTTGTTTATTAACCATTTCATTTGACCCAGGAAATCATCAAAAGAGCTATTGAAATTTTCTCTAGTAAGAGTAACACTCATGTAATTATTACACATTAATTCAATTTCAGATCTAAAAGAGTCGTTACAAAAATTTAGTCATATCTCGCTTCATTCTTGGATCTTTGTTTTTGTGCCAATATTCATACCCGAAATTGTACACATTACTGGAAAGTGGTCGGTGAGATCGCTAAGTAAAATAAAGGATGAAGAACAATGGTTTATGGCGTTTGTATAAATATGATCGATGAGGGTTTGGGAGGATGGCGTGACTCGAGTAGGTTTTGTGATCAATGGAAATACGAAATAGGACATCAGCATATCTAAATAGTTGGTGGTGGATTTATCATGGGTGTTAAGTAGGTTGATATTAAAGTCACCCAGAATCACAAATTTCCTTTTCGCCATTGCCAGCCCACCAAGAACACGAGCCATTGCTCCTGTGAATGATGGGATGTTACTTTTCGGATGTTTATAAACTACACCAATTACTAGGCTCTGGTTGTTTGAGTTTTGTTTGACCTCAATCCACAAGTCTTCGCAGTTTGGAAATGCTAAGTTAAAATCTTGGATGATTAGGTAATCTAAATTTTTTCTGAGGTAAAATCCCACGCCTCCAGCTTGGGTTGGGGTGGGAACATGAATAAACGCGTACCCCGGGATATCGATATTTACAAACGTGGCTCCATGAATGATTCTGGTCTCACTCAGGGCAATTATATGAGGGAGAGCATGAAAATGAGATATTAATTCGATAAGGTTGTCAGCATATCTTGGCAGTGACCTGATGTTGAAATGCACTAAAATGAGATCAGAGGGTGGAAAGCTGGATGAGACCTCGTTGATCTCATTAATTTGGAGGTGCCGACATGGTTGGTAAACTAACATGGGTATGAAGAATGGTAGATTCCCAGTTTACATGGGAAGGATGAGAGGTTTAAATCATATACAGGGCACATAGATTTGAAGGAGATTTAGGATAATAAGTGTGCTTTCTATCAAATGAGATTGAGTTGTAATGATCAAATGAGAAAAATTTGTCGCAAACAGTAACACGAATAATAAAATGACAAGCGGATGTGGGTATTTCTCTACAAATCTGGCCTAAGTTGTTTAAATTTTCCATAGTAGGAATAAAAGATATAGGACAATAGTTCAAATAGAAAAGACACTTATCTGATTTTTTGCAGATCATCTTCATCAGATATTGAAATGGTATTGGTATCTTTATTTTTTTTCACTAATACTCTCCCGTTCGATGTCCAGAGGAAAGCATAGCCACATCGTTTTTTGAGAATTTTAGCTTGGTAAAAGAGATTTTTATTTTTTCAGTCAAATTCTCCACAATGAAGGCCTTGGACAAGTTAGTTAAGGATGATCTGTGTGAGGGGCTTCTGATTAAATGGCGATTCTTGAGGATTTTATTCCGTATCTTCCTGTTGGTAAATTTGGCTACGATAGGTTTGTGAATGTTCGAGTTGTGGGTTGGGCTGCGATGAGTGATTGAGATGTCAGATGGTTTAATATCAACATTGATCAATTACCAACCTCAATTACAAGTTTATCTGTGTCTTCGTTCACTGATGGTGCAAGGCCATGAAACTCTAAGTTGTCGAGTCTTGACCTCCTTTCCTGTTCTTCCAGTTTTTCAGCAGTATAATCCAGGTCTTCCTCCAGGTCACAAACTAGTTCCTCAAGTTCACGTATTTTTTTGCCATAGATGGTTAATTTTTCATCCATCGATTTTTGTTTTGAGGACAGCTTATCGAACATGTCCGATTGAAAACTCTGGGTTTCCTTAATTGAGGCGATGTCTTGTTTTACCTCCTTTAAAGACTGCATTTGGTCTTCTATGCATTCTTTAAGCCCAGGGGCTCAGTGATGCATAATCCGAGCTGGTGTTCGCTGGGTTAAAATGATCTTTCAAGACACTTGGTGATAAGAGTTGGAAGTAGCATTTCAATGTGTCTTTGAATTGTTTCCTGTAGGTTTTTTGAAGGTTGTAAGGTCCCTCTTTTTGATGTATGATGGGACCTATTGGAGAGAGGCCAGGATCAGGAAGGCTTCTGCTCAGACGCGGCTTTGGGATAGGCTTTATGGTGTCGTAGAAGGAAGCCTTGTTTGTTTCGGTGTTCGACATATCACTGGTACGAAGATGTTGCATTGGCAGTGATGTTAGTTAGACTATAGGCTATTTTTAAGTAGATTTTAAACCTTAATCAAATAGCGAATAATGGATCGCAAAAGAGACCTAACATTAGTCAACTTTCACAGTTATTTCCACAAGTAAGCATGTAAAATGAAGATTCATTTATAAATAAAATAATAAAAGCAATCGTACCCCCCTTCTGATGACGTTCCAGGTTTTTCGTCCGACATTGTGGTCGAATTACTTATACAAATTACGTTTGCAAACACGACTTCGTCGATTCAGTACAAGATTAACGACACGTAGGTTTTACTGTTGCCAGATACAATAAAGAGGGCTGGTTGTGCGAAGTTTGATAAGGAATAAGAATATCAATAATCTTTTTTCCACGTTTTCAATAATGAAGTTGTAAGATAATTTTTATTTCAAGAATAAAATTTATTCTTTGTGTACATTGAATATGATTAATATTTACATAGTATCATCTGATTATGTGACATGTATCTTACAGGCCAAAGAGTTCAAAGATCATAGGTCATATTAAAATTATTGACCCCGTATTCTTGCATTAAAATTTTCATAATAATTTACCTCCAAAGTGGATAGCGCCGGCCAGAGAGCCCAATGGAACAATTCCACATTGGCAATGAAACATAATTTGGCAAAAAAAAGCCCAATCGTTTGACAAACTCGTCTTCAAACGGTTCAACTGGTAATTCGTCCAAGGCATATGGGCATACATACACAAATCACAATGGTCGGGAGCCCAGATCACTTTAATTGGGCCCACGCAAAACAATATGATAGGATAGGATTTAAATATTTATCCCGGGGGAGAGGAAAGCCGATAAGACGGCTTAATCATATGGCGAACCACGGCCTCTCGTCCGGTTACCAGTCCAGGTCGGGTAAGGGATTAGTTGGCCAGTTATTTGTTTTCGGAAGCATGGACTTGATGGTTTGAATCAATCACTGTTATTACTGCTGAAATATTTCTTCATTGTATTATGTTTATAATAATAGTGTTGACTTTGTTTTTGTGGCAATAAATCTCTTTCTCTCGGGCTAATCTGCCACGGATCGAATTTCATTGGTACGTTATCGTATCAAGTCACATATCTGACCTATCCATATACCTGCCGTTCAACTAGAGCGGAGAAAAAAAATACGTTTTTCCAATTTTGCATGTGACAGCGTACCATGCGGTTTTTTTTTACATTGCATCCGTCTCCGTAATTATTAGACACGTAGTGGACATAACGATCGTTTTGTTATTGTTGTTCTTTGTATCGTTTCGAAGAAATCGCTTTTCTATTTGATTACTGGACCAATTGCTCTGAAATTTTCAGTGGTTGAGAATTTTTCCCCAAAAGGCTATTACTTTTATTTTTTGCCATGACGTCATCAAAATTATGTGGCGCTACGTGTCCGTATATTTGAGCATATCTCTCTTGTAAAATTTATATGAAGCCGTTACATTTTGAGAAAAACAAACACACATTTAGTGAGGAAGATCGTATATGCGAACCATCAGTTTTCATATTGCTGTACTATATTTCCTTGCTCGTCCCTGCAGCAACATGTTTTGGCTCAATTTTTAGAACGTGCTCGCCTACATAATCGTTCTTGTTATATTGCTATTCTGAAACACCAAAGTAAAATGACTGATTAAATTAGGTTGGATTGTTACCCAAACTACATGAAAAGAACCTCGTCTATTTGCTCATTGGAGTACCTGCCTGTCTACGAGCTTTGTTTGGAGCACATGCTTAAAACACCCTCGGCCCCAAACGAGGCCAACTTCTTTGCTATTCATAACACTGTGTACATACCTTTGTACATACTTTCACAAAATACAGCACTAGCTTATAAAAATTCAACATGTATATATATTGTTAACTATTCAAATATATAAAATGAACGAAATTCAACAGAAAATACCAACTAAAAACAGCAGCAACATATGATTCAAAGTAAAAGTTACAATTACAAATTTCTAGAATAGAACGAAAATGGAGTTCTTCAGCATTGTGAGGGAGAATATATGGATCCAAAATTTGAGAGGAATTTATTAAAAAGTTTGTGAAACACTGATTTAGAATCTCGAGCATATTTTTTTCGATTCATCGTCCAGCGGTTTGATCAGGCACGGCAGTGTGGCTCATTGTGCTAAGCGTTTGGAATACGCTTGCCACCGTACCTCTGATTACTCTGCGTGGGTTCGCATGTTCGAATCCCAAGCGGGGATGGTTATGTGCAAGAGAACTGCTGGACTCTTCGTCGCCGTAGGGTGGTTCACATAACCGCTGGTCGGTTAAATATGTATATGTCGGGATAAATATGTAAATCCTAAAATCTAGCAATAGCCGGCAGTAATTGTTCCAGGTTTTGCTTTGAACAAAAATTTATTAAAATATCTGAAAATTGCAATAAAACTAAATACATTTAAAACTAAAGGAACACTATATGACTGAAAAACTAACACAGGATTTGAAAAAAAAACAATGTTGGTTAAAATAATGAAACAACAAAAATATTTCTAAATGAAGAAATATGGCAATTACAGAAAAAAAGATTTAAATATACTTTCTCAGGTGCAATGGAAAAGCAGCTCGAAAAGTTAAAAATTTAAAGCATGAGAAAGCATAAACTTATCCCAGTCAATAGAATGCAATACAGATATAATGTTAAATAATATCAGGCCTTTTTATTGCTTGTCTGTATCACCATACAGTTCTACAGACTGAAATGGTCTGAGCTACTGAAACAAATAAAATAATAATGGCCCGAGTCGAGCAGCTCAAAAGTAACTGTATTTCAAGCCAAATGCTTCGATAAAACTCGAAAAATTATTCAAGATGTCATCCATCTTCCTTTTCTTCTTTAGCGATGAATAACAGTGGGAACATTCCAACTATACAACCGATCAAAATTCCAAATGCTTTGCCCTGAAATTGAAGAACTTACTATGTAACGAGAATATCGGTTGGAAACCGAAGACTTATCGATCGATAGTTAGGGGATCCCCCAAAACAGAAACTGCAGTTTCGATTCATCCGCTCTTGTAACTTGCGCACTGCGCATCGCACACACACACTCGGCGGGTTTCAAAATTCTCTCGCTTTACAAAAATCTAGATCACTATATCAATAATTGATTGATAACTCGCTAATTATACGACATAATTCGCCCAAAATCAATAGGATTCTGGTCCGAGATAAGATGAATGCACATGCAAAATCTGGAGCAGATCAATCCCGCTTTCGTGAGATGTCGCGTGCATCTAACAGACACACACACACACAGACAGACATACATACATACAAATACCTATCAATATACTTACCGATCTTAAGATCGATAAGTAATAATAATGTAGTAAATCAATTCCAAAGGGCCAAATAGTAAAATAAATAACAATACCAGTGAAGAGACTAAGCAATTCAAGATTCCTGTTGCACACAAACATGAATGTATTTCTGTAACGTTTCCTCTGATCAAAATCAGAGTTGTAAATTTGTTGTAAACTGTTTGTCTGAGCAAGTCTGATTTTGGTCAAACGAAACGTTACAGAAATACATTTGTGTTTGTGTGCAGCTGGACTCTTGAATTGCATAGCATGGCCATGTTTATTCCTGCTACAGCATCCTTGCATTATACGAATACGGATCCACTAGGGCGTTGAGGAAGAGTCGGTTAGTCGGAAGTTAGTCTTGTGTAACTTCTACTGATAGTTATAGTAGCGAAGAGAACCTTAGATTTGATCTTGATGAAGTTGCTATCATTAAATTTATAAAATGCTCTAAAAACAACTGCGAATTGCTTCAGGCAAGAATTTCAAATTGCCGTCATCTTGTTTTTAAACCAACACAGGTCGAGGTGAATTCCTCAATTTTTTTTATTGAAGCGATATTTTTACTGTTTTACCGACTCTTTTATCTTTAGTGAGTTATTAATGAAACATGTTTCTAAAACTGTCTGAAACTATGAAAGTTTTCAGTAAATTATGTGCCCATCACAATAAGAGGTCACATACAGTCGAATATTTCCATTTTCCATTTTGAAAAATTTATGTGATTCTGAAATCCTCAGGTATTCAAAAATGTCCAGCCCCAGGTGGGTGAAATGTTTAAATCTGGAACCCACTAATTCTAAAAAAACAGAAACTTACCGCATTAGATGAAAAAATAGTTGAATTCTGCTCTGCTTGTTCCGGTGTTAAGGCAGGTACTGGCAACCCAAGTTTATAGAAGAGGCTTTCAACATATCCAGCCAATCTAGAGTAAAGAGAAAAGCTTCGTTTATCCCTGTATTAACTAATATTTCTCGCACAATAATAAACCTGTGCAGAGGCCACATTATTCATACAGGTTGGCTCAGAGCAAGAGGTCGACTGTTCCAGCAATATTGGAAAAATTACTGATAGAGGGAGGGTTGCAAGTAACCAATGGAGCATAAAAATCTGCGCTTCAGAAGTGTATGCACCAATATGGAGGTAATTAATTTTTGTTCTCCTAATTTACATCAAGTTGTATAAAGGGACTGAAACCTATGGGCAGGGGGTATATTCACTTGGCTAACACAGACAGTCCCCGAACTCATAATTGAACTTAAATAAGGAAAATCGGAATAAAATTATTGTCTAACCCTAACCTGGTGCACACACTACGGGGGTAACTAAAAACCTGTGGCACGAGCCATGGCTGCCCTAGATATGCCACTGAATGCATCACATTGCATATGGTGTTGATCACCATTTCTGTCAAGGCTTGTGGAAATAATTTGAGCGAATTTTAACAGGAAAACAAGCTTGGTTTGATCCAATATATGTTAATACAAATCTTAAAACCAGAAGAATTCTGTGCAGAGGTTTTAGGGAGTAGGCTACATATCCTATATTATATTGTCAATAATACTTGATAATATATTGAGATTTATTAGTTTGTCTTGTGATATTGGTCACAATAATATGGAACCATGTTTTCAAAATTTTTTCGCTACATACACTCACACACAGAAGTACAGAAGACCCATCTCTTAGCAAAGTTTTGGACAACCACAACAGCTATATGCATCCACTAAGGAAAAAGAAGACCAGTAAATAAATGATAAAAAATTTAGTTTTGCATAAGTAAAATCCGTTTTGCACCTAGCATTGTGGCCCTCAAAACCTCTGCTTAAGAGCAAAGAGTATCATTGCCAAAGAACTTGTCGCTCCAAAATGTTATTTCTTCAACATAAAGCTCTTACCCGATCCCAGCAATGTCTGATATAGTGTTTCCAAGAGCAGCAGCTGGAAAAAATTGTCAAAATTTTACACTTGGTTAATCAAGCAGAAACTACGAAAATTTGTGAAAGACATAGAAATCAGAATGGCGGATTTTACGCTTGACTAATCAATTAGATTTTGAAAAGTTTGCAAAATACCGCTGAAAATAATAAATTTGGCAGAACTAAATGCCTTATTATTCATTTCATTTTGTTCTTGTATGTTTGTTTAAAGCAGGGTGTCCAAAACATAAAATATTCCAAAGTGGGTATATTTGATGTAAAATATTAGTTTTATATAGAATAAAACTTGAATACTTTTGTTTGAAAATATATCATATTGGGCACTTAGCATCTGATGGTCAGACATAAATCAAACATTATTCAACGACGCTATAAAAATGGAAAATCAATCGAAACAATAATTATCGATTTTATGATAAGTGATAACCATAGACATCAATCATTTGAATAAATTGGCAAATCAATCAATAAGAAAATGGTTGATCAATAAAACTAAGTTTGTTAGAGAAATCACACAACTTGAAATAATAAAATCATAATGAAAGATCTTAATGTGGAGGGGTATTTTGCCGTTTATCCTGGAAACGAGGAAAGTTGATAAAAACAGCTTTTTTATAGTGTGAACCTGACCACAGACTCTCATCCAGTTGCCATCAATTTTGGTATTATTTACCGGTAACTAGTTGTTCCTTTGATATAAATTGACTTGATTGAATTTTTTTTTTGAAGTTCGTCAGGGCTTCCAAAACCGGGAGTTATGACCTTGCAGTAGGACGAACAATGAATTTTAGGGAACGCAAAGAGCATCAATTTCACACAAGTACTATATCTATTGCACTTTTTAGACTTTTGATTCAAAGCATAATTATAATAACTAATGCAAAACATAAATCTCACAATTTCGAGAGAATACATGGGACCAGATAGGTGGCGCGCTTGCATAACAATGCCGAATTAACAGTGGTTGTGGAAAATTTTAATATATTGGAAGGGGTGGCGAGCTTAAAAGTTTGGGAATCACTGATTATGCCAATGTGCTCCACCTCGTACATCTGTCAGAAGCTGGACAAGCAGTACAGCAAACAGAACATCTAACCCTAACCTGGTGCACACACTACGGGGGTAACTAAAAACCTGTGGCACGAGCCATGACTGCCCTAGATATGCCACTGAAAGCATATCACATTGCATATGGTGTTGCTCAACAGTTTTGTCAAGGCTTGTGAAAATATTTTGAGCGAATTTACACAGGTAAACAAGCTTGGTTTGATCTAATATATGTTGCAGACCAGAATAATTCTGTGCAGAGGTTTTAGAGAGTATATGTTCAATATTATGTTGTCAATAATACTTGATAAGATATTAAAAATTATTAGTTTGTCTTGTGATAGTGAAGCAGGCATTTTATCTAACCACAATAATATGAAAGCATGTTTTTTCGAAGCGAGGTTACACACACACACTCACACACAACTTGAAATAATAAAATCATAATAAAAGATCTCAATGTGTAGGAGAAAGTAAGAAAGTATTTTGCCAGGCACAGAAAATTCTTCATCTGAGATTTTTTGGACACATTATGGATTCACCTTACAATAATAATAAATCATCCCCACCTGCCATTGTAGAAATCCCTAAGGTAACGCCAATAGTCAGGTCAATGTATTCCCCCTGGAAAACGAAGAAAGTTAATTCAGTGAAGAATCCAATTATTTTAACAAAAAAGTGTCTCATGGGAGAGAAATAAAGTGAGAATGGTCGTAACTGGATTAAGGCGGTTTTAACAGAGTTAAATGGTCTGAATAGATCAACAATTAACTGACTAAAAGATGTTTCTAGTAATTCAGAGACGTATGATTTTTTCTGATGAATTATTTTTGTTCAAACAATAAAATTACTTGTCATTGCCAACTGGAAAAATAGCTTTCAAATATTTGAAATCATGGAACTTTGCATTTGAAAATTTGATAATCTTAAGGTTTATCTCAAATCCAATATCTATGAATTCACAATATCTTTGCTGAACACGAACTAATTAAAAAGATATTTGACAAAACTAGCTCAATTAGGCCCCCTCGAACCAACAAAACTAAATAACTTACCGCCAATATCATGATTGCATTGTCCAGGAATCCGAAACCAATAAATGGGATACAGTTGTGAACGAAAACTGAAACACAAGAATTTATGGCTGATTATTGGGGTGACTCATCTAGCAGTGGACATGACATGATATCCTCATAGTTTGGGTGTTGGGCCTAGGTATTTGGTACTCTTGTAGTATGCGAACCATGATGGCGGACACCGGTACCTAGTATGTGTACCAGGTTAGGGTTAGGCCATAATTTCATGTACATATACTACAAGAGTCACCTCGCTAGTCCCCGAACTCATTATAGAACTAAAATAAGGAAAATTGAATAAAATTATGGCCTAACCCTTACCTGGCACATATACTACGTTTCGGTGTCCGCCATGTTGGTTCACATACTTCGGGAGAGCCAACTATTTTGACTAATTTTGTTCTATGTGTTATTGATTAAAATATAGACGCCATGTCCTACTGGTTTACAGGGTTTATCCAAATATTCTAACGACCCTTGATATTTTGGATTTTTAATTTCTGAATGCATTATAGTCAAGTTATAGTGGCTTCGTGTGAAAGTTAGAGAATCATAGAAATCAGTGATTGCTCAATTTATTAACAGTGGGAAAACATAATTTGAAATCTTATTGATGACAGATGAGTATCGCCGGTTTGTTCAGAATCTCTTTATTCAAAGCCAAAGCCCGTTTTTGTATTTTCTCTCTAATTACAAAGACCCATTTAATCTGGCTCATGTCACGCAGAGTTTGGGCACAGACACACTTGCATTATAAATAATAAATGAGTGCGGCTTTGCAAATTGCATTGAGAGGTTCATGGTTGCTGTATAGTGTTGTTTAATAAGTTAAGTGAATGTGAGATCATGTTTCTGACAAAAAATCAATCAATACTTCATCCAATTGTTTTCAGAATTTTCCCGTATAACGTGGCACACACAGTGTTTTTCAAATTTTTTGTGTCAAAGTCTCAGAGGATGCTAATAAATACCTTCTCTGGCAACCAGATTATTGAATTGCAATTAGGGAAACCGGTACATGATGTGCATTTTTAAATTTTTATGATGTCATCGAAGTGGAAACCAATTCCAACAAGCACAAAGATAGTTTTGAGAAAAATAAAGTTTTTTTTATTGTGGCATGCTAATAAAGTCAATGTTTGTGTGATGACACATTGATTTTCTATTAATATGAAGATGGAGTCGGAGATAAAATTTTCATCAACACAGAGTTGGCGAACGTAGTAGCCATAATCATTTTTAAACGGCTGCGAAATTTCCAGACAGCATAGCCCTGAATTTAATCCAGCAATGGAAATCGAAAAATGTTCATTGAAGCATCACAACACAATGTTCATTGGTGCCTAAAGAACATTATATGAGACGTATCTTATACATTTATTTGCTGACAAAAGTTGACTCATTTGGGCATTAATATTGGCACAAAATTATAAAAAGTAAATTCCACTAAGTGTGAATATTTTATTCCATCATCTCGCAATAATTTCCTCATGCTACATATACATTTATATTGACAGAAACACCCAAAACCAGGACGCAAAGAAGTGTTCATTGAAGCATGACGACAGCAATATTCATTGAAGTGTAACAATTATTCTGCAAGACTTATCTTGCGCATTTATTTGACAATAGTTGACTTATGCCGCATAAATATGAACATGACATGGCATGAATAATTAATGTCATGCATAATGGGAAAGTGGTTTTTGAATGAGTTTCAGAATATATGAATTTCTAATTGAAATTGATATAAGCTCTCAAGGGTCAAGCATATTAGAGGTGGGCTAATTGTGGCCATGGGCCGAAGCGGCACACCAAAGTGTTTCATCACTTCACTTGTGTCTGCTGAAATTACGACTATAGTTTTCATGGATTTAAATTCCCGTATCTACGAAAATAACGTCATAATGACCCTGATTGTTACATTGTGCTTCTTATTATTTTATAAACGTTAGCCTAGCTGTTGTAAATAAACTGTTTCTATTGATAGTTTTTAATATAGAGTTTTGAGCCCCCCCGGTCCAGTAACCAAGTCTTTTATGTTTAATGTATGTTTATGTTATATTTAACTGGCCAACTCAGAAAGTAATTGTCCACCCCTGGTCTAATTGCATGTTTTCAACTTCTGAACTAGGCATTGTACAAGCACCGACTAGAAGATCTGGAGCTTCAGAGATCGACGAGAAAACTTCATGTCCAGACTTAAGACACACTATATAAATGGCCTGGCACAACATAAATCGGTGGTTCCCATAGTTGATTAACCCAATACTGGAAGTGAGAGGATATGCGCAGGCTGGAAGAGTGGAGAACAGGCCCTCAAACTTTGATATTGGCGGCTATAAGTTATATAGAGTTTTGAGCCAACGGCCCACTAACTATGTCTGTTATGTATAACTGGCCCATCCCTGGTCTATGATGCTTTCAACCGACGAACTAGACATAAAACTTTACGTCCCGACTAAGCTCATGCTATATTTAGCCAGGCACAATATAAAGCAGTGGTTCTTAAAATTGATTGACCCAAAATTAGAAGCGAAAGGATATTCGCGGGCTGGAAAAGAAGAGCACACACCCTCAAACTGCGATAATGACATAACAATTGGCGGTATTTGGAACGTAAAATCATTTCACGAGGCCCACGGGACGTCGTTTGGAACCACTGCTATAAGATATCATTTTCATCCCAAGGGAGAGGAAGGTCGATAAGACGGCTTACTCATACGCCAACCTTTATTCAAAAATCAAAAGCTGTAGTCAACAATCTTCGAGACTGACAGTAGTCATAACAGTTGTTATTGCATTAAGACAGACCACATCATGCATAATTTATGGTGTGGCATCTAACTAATGGCATATTTGTGATGCCACAACATTGAACTAATGCAATTGGATCATCCTAATGGAGTGGGACATAATGGACTTTTGTGAAGAACAGGATAAAAATCGAGGGTTTGAATCCCATAAAGTCGGGCCATTTCATCTTAGTGCAATAAACAGGTGAACGAAAAATTTTGAAACATTATTAAACATGAATTTTTATAAATTCGAAGTCCGAATTTTTTGTTTTTTTCAGCTTTTCTTGAGTCTCTAAAAGACACACATGTAAAGGTAAAATTACTCACCAAGATATAACTGTCGCTTGGTGATCTGTCCTGAGTCCTCACCTGGAAATAATATATACATTTACAGCATCAAGCTTAAAATCACAAATTGAAAGTCAAATATAGCTTTCCCTAATTCTGCCTTCTTGGAAATGGGAGAAGTTCCTTCCCAATCAAGCATTTTATTGTTTGCACTGTATTACGTTTCAGAATTACGGGTTCCCTACGTAATGGAAATAAAATGCGACTTCATCAACTTTACATTACCAGGAAATTTTTTTTAATATATGTACATTTAATAAGGGTATGTGTGACCTTGTTTTATGCACATTAAAAATGATAGCCCGACTGAAGACTCAAAATTATCTTGCAATCAAGCATTGCGCACAGTTTGGGAAGCAACAACCAGGGTTGTCGACCAGAATTCAAAGGGGGGGGGGGGGGGTGTTGTTCTGAAACTTTGAATTGCCAAGATAGACTGTAACAGCTGGTGAGTCTGATCGAAGGCTGGAAAACGCGGGTTCCCAAGAGTCACGAGTGCCCGAAAGCCCCTCTTGGCTTTGCCCCTGTAACTGGAGCAGAAATTTGAGAAGTTCCATACGCAATGTAATATAAATTAGGCATTCAAGGAATTATATGGATAAACCTAATGATATCCAATGAATTCTACAGCTAAGTGTGAAAGCTAGCAAAGCTTTTATTTTTGATGATTTCAGAGAGAAAAAAGAATAAAGCAGTAAACATCTTTTTGATTGTTTCTTTATACAGAAATTTTCTTCAAGGTAATGTGAATGCAGTAAGACTACATAAAACTACATATAATTAATGTGGTCCAATACACACACTCACTCAGAAGTAAAATAGACTCATGGTCAGTGAAATGCTGTGAACTATTGAAACTATATAGAATTATGGTGATTAATTAAACATTAGTAAATACTGATTTGGTGAAGTATACTTAGAAGAAAAGGCTCTTGAAAGCCATTCAGACGTAAAAGAGACAGAGTTAAACATATGTTTCCATATTGTCAGAATACTGTATGGCACCCTTGGCATTCCAGGGATGACCCATGTGCCCTTTATAAAAAATTCCAGGATAGGCAGAGTTAGTTGGTAGATCCTACATCACCAGCATCCATAGCTATGCAAAGCTTAAAATATTCAATTCTTAAAGTTGAGTCAAATGCTTCTTATGATGTGCTATGACCCTATCATCAGAATAACCATCAGGCTCAACTCATTTGCCATCTGGTTCGTTGCTCAGAGATGAGCATATTCTTCATAAAGTTCAAAACCCCATAGAAAATAGAAGAGTGAATTCCTACATGCTACATCAAGGCTTCCCAAACTGGGGGTCGCGACCCTGCAGATGGGTGGCAACGAATTATAAAGGTCGCAAAGAGTACACCAATCTCACACAAAGTGCTTTATCTCTTGTACTTTTTTAGACTTTCGAATCGAAACACAACTAGAGCAAAACATAAATCTCACAATTTCGAGAAAATACATAGGATCGGAGAAGCGGCACGCTTGCACGGCAATACCGACCTAACAGGAGTCGCGGAAATTTTTTCAATATGGAAGGGGTCTCGAGCTTAAAAGTTTGGGAAACCCTGTGCTACATCACCAGCCACCGTGCAGAGCTCAAAATGTTTTAAATATTAATAAAACATTTACTAAGCTAGAAGCTCACCATGCTGTTCAGAGTTAGTATTTATACCAATAGAAGATTCTAAAGCAGCGAGTAAAAACCGGCGTTCCTCTTCTTTAAGATGGGACACGAACGTTTCAGCGTTCTCTGGTGAACGAATGTATTGCTTCAAAGTATAGTATAGCTTCGTTCGACTTGAATGTCTAAAAAGTGGATGAATTTCTTAAACTGAAAATTAAGATAAAATTTTTTACCCCAGGAGAAAAGCCGATAAAAAAAGGCCTAATCATATGACGAACCACGGCCTCTCTTGGTTGAGGAAGCTGAAACCGACCAGTGGTTGCATATATCACTCTGCGACAGGAAGAGTCCAGCAAGTCTGAAAAAATGAACTGATTTTGATACTCCCAATTTAGACAAGATGCCACGATTTGTCGTATGATTGAACCCTCAAATTGGCATTCCTTTCCCAAGATAAATAGGAATAGACGCTAACAATGCTCCCCAGCGAAACGACAAAAAAAGTGTATCATTATGTTTTCTCACCTATAACCTAAGCGAGATACTTTATGTCTCATGTTTTGAAATAAATTTCAAATTCAAAAATATTTTATATCTTGATCCTGTGTGTTGTCATTTTTTGTGCCATACCAGAGTTCAAAATAAATTATCTTATCTTATCTAAGTTTTTAACTATTGAATATATTATCTCACCCTTTTTCTGCATAGTATTGAGCTTTTTTGCTTGATCGTTTTGAAGAGGCATCCCTTCTTTGTGAGGTAATAATTGATGGAAATCGGCTCCTAACATCAGTGAAAAAGCAACAAAATAATGAAGTCCTTTGTGCATAGTTTTCAAAAAGTTTTTGAGAAAAATATGAAGTTTGTGTTCTTCTTTTTTGAATAAAATTTAAATCAGTTCTGGTTGGCAAGTTACATTTCATGTGATAGTTTGAAATACATCCCAATGTGGAAGTATTATGATGTAACACTCTTGAGGTTTGCAGCATGTTACCCACTCTTTGGCAAGTATTCCAGTTCATCTCAAATGCAGACGCTCCAAAACGTTTTTGAAGCTTGCAGGTTTTATATCCTCGTTATTGCAGTTTTAACAGCTTCTAACTGTTTCCACTGCTATAAAACACTTAATTCAGAAGAATGGAAATAAAGAAACAATATTGAAAGGCTGATGAATTATCTATGATGAATTTGAACTGACTTAAGTAATCAACAACCTCAATTATATTTCCTAGTCTAAAATCCATGACTTTCAATAGGGAAACCTTGCTTGAACCTTTAGGAAGCTAGACTATATATTCTCATAACATATTTTCTACTACCTGGCGCGGCGGTGTGGCTCAGCGGGCTAAGCGTTAGGAATACGCTCGCCACCGCACCTCTTATTACTCTGCGTGGGTTCGCAGGTTCGAATCCCATGCAGGGATGGTTATGTGCGAGAGGATTGCTGGACTCCTCGCCGTCGTTGGGTGGTTAACGTCACCGCTGGTCGGTTACGGCTTCCTCCACCACCAAGTCCATGCTTCCGAAAACAAACAATATACCTAATCCCATACCCGACTTGGAATGGTGACCGGACGAGAGGCCGTGGTTCGCCATATGGATAAGCCGTCTTATCGGCTTTCCTCTCCCCCGGGATAAATATGTAAATCCTATCCTACCTACAGTACCATACTGCCGTAGTTCATTTTAATTAAAATTAATTATAAGTTACTGATTATAATATTTGATAAAATCCTGGACTCTAATTTGCCTATATTTTGGCTTTTGTGAGTGAAGTGGTCTAGCCCCCTTTTCATCAATTCAAATTCCGATTGGATGATTTGGCATTAGCCTAATGCCATTACCATTAAGAGACTCCTAACTATACTCAGATTGGCGGTATCTTTTTAGAAATACGAAAAATAACAAATTTGTTTTTTGCAGATTTACTGCATTTATATCCCTTATAAATTCGCGGCCTGCCTGCCTCCAACTTCCAACTGCCTCCATTCGTTAAAAGCAAGGAATGAAAGGATTGTAAATTCAAAGACTGAAACCTCTGATACGGACGGAAACTACCGACGAATACAGGAAGACGAAGGAGAGGGAAACCATTTTTTTTTTCAAGATTCGCAGAAGAATAAACATTTGCTCATTTTTACCCCTGCAATATGGTGCGATTGCTCCCTAGCGCAAGCTTGCGATAACATTTTATAAAACTAATACCGACGAACGTTGGTTAATTGAAACGGTTACAACGTGAGGTATACTCAAGTTTAAGCTTAACTCGATGTAGATCTTACGCTTCATGTAAGAACTGACGAGGATTATGCGGGGTAAAGTAGTCCTAAACATTATTTTTTTCGAGCATTCCGTGTTCACTGTCACATTTCTTCGGTGAACAAGCCATTCGAGAACACAAGTAAAACCGCTGTATTCAGGCGAAAAATGAGGGTAGAAATCACGATATAGATGCAACGGTTAAATTAATTTATCATAACACGGAATACCGTGTGGCAATTCGATATAAGTTCAATTAAAATAAAAAGAACATTTTGTTCACTTTTACCCTGCAATTTACCATATTAGCTCTATATCGCCATCTCCCGAATCTAAAACTTGAATGATTTATTAAAAATGGAAGACGACCAAAACAAGATTAAATATACATTTTTATTTTAAAAATAATAAGATAATTAATATTTTAAATTAAATCAAGCTTTTATTACTACAAAACGTTTCAAACCTATTTTGTGACAATTTTATTACGCATGACGAACGCGTCAATCATTAATTTTCGCGCTGTTTCCTAATTCTACATTTTAAGGTATTGCACTTTGCAGTTCAACAAAATTTTGCCCTGTAATTTTTGTTTATATGTTATTTCTTGAAGTATGGATGAGTTGGATTCATTTCTGGCGACTGTGGACGAATTCGTAGATGACGAAAATCGAATCGTAAGTTCGCGGTTTTTGTTTTTCCAATTTACTTTTCATGTTTTCTGTATCTGCAGCTCTGAGACACAGAGATCAGGAGATGAAATTTTATATATTTGAGGATAACAGGGCTTGATTATATTGCAAGGTCTCTCATCTCCTTATTCAGTCAATTCCGAGTAGGGGAAAAGTTATCATATGCATTTAGTAGTTCAGTAGACAGGCCTTGCTGTCTTGGTAATGACAGAAAATAAAAATATTGTGGCTAAATCAAATATCTTGTGCATAGAAAGGTTGAACGAAGTATCATATATCCAAGGTTTTTTAACCTTATTATTTCAATAAAATCAGGTCTAGGCCCTCACCCCAAAGTAGAAAAGTAACGAGGGAAGAGTAACATGCGATCAGTGTGACGCACCAAGAGCAATCCAGGTTTATTCTTTTAAATCAAAATTCCAAACGCAAGGTAGAGGAACTCCATCAGAGACCTGGGAGCTAAAAGCTGTTCTCAATTTAAAGAGTTGAGATTAGCGATTATATGTGTTAATACACGTCACACACACGACTATTTTTATATATTATTCTCGTGTCGCAATGCGGTGGTTTTCTTAACGGTTAGAGCAGGGGT
This sequence comes from Styela clava, assembly GCF_013122585.1. Classification (NCBI taxonomy): domain Eukaryota; kingdom Metazoa; phylum Chordata; class Ascidiacea; order Stolidobranchia; family Styelidae; genus Styela; species Styela clava. Next base: position 277,989 of record NW_024102645.1, read on the forward strand.
CGGTTTTATTATTTCATTTACTTCTTTGCAAATTTTAAAAATGGGAATTCCCTTTAAATTTTAATATTTTCAATTCCATACATATTCAACAACTATTCTTTTTCCCTTCCAGGTCACTTATAAATGGCTGAGCGAACAACTCGCTATTCCAACCAACAAAGCAAAAAGTCTTCTTCAGAATTACGCTGACTCATGCAAGAAACAAAACAATGGAATTCACATTGTTTATGCAATAATAGGACATGACTCAGCTGGAATGAGTGTAAAGGTCGTTCGAGATGTCGATCTTGACTCAGCGAAATCAAAAATGGATAAAGTTTATAGTGTTTCATTATATAGCGTGCAAAAAATGAAACTTCAACACAGTGCTGTGCTGTATTCCACTGATTATGACACTCATCGTAAAAATCTGAGCGGAATTTCGAAATTTGGGGGTATAACGTACAACGGTGCAAAGTGCTTATCAAAGAATGAAGTTAAACAACAAAAACAAACACCAGGTGGTGCTAAAGAGATTTCTGCAGACCTTCAAAAACAATTTGCGAAACCAGCATTTGAAAAAGGGAAACCTGTGCAGCAGAAAGTCAATTTTTTTACAAAAACGAAAACATCACCCCCACAAAAGAAAGTTAAAGAGGAAATAGCATCGAAAAGCGACGCTGAACCCCAAAAATTGAACTCTAATAAAAAACCTGATCCCCCATTGGAAAAGGGGCAGAAAAAGGGCGTGGCTGCGTTTTTAACAAAAAATAAAACCGATCCGTTTGCAAAAAGTAAGACTGTAAAACCGGTGATTAAAGAAGAACAGAAAACAGTGTCCGATAAGAGTGAAAAACAGCCTTCAAAAAGCGACAGTACAACTGAAAAGTCACCTCAAAAAGATAAGACAAAAGAATCATTGAAAAAAGAGAAAAAAAATAAAAAATCGTCATCGAAACGTTCAGTTGAAGAAGATGACCTAAGAATTGATGATTTTTCGGATGACGAGGATGATTTTATTGAAACTGATAAAAAATCTGTAAAAAGTTTGAAAAAAGTCGCTGATAAATCAACAAAACCAAAAACTGTTGAAAAACCGAAGCCGAATAAAAACAAAAAAAATTCGCGGCATGATTCGAACGAGCTTCCAGCGAAGAAACGACGCAGAATTCAGGAAATGTTATCTTCTAGTAGTGAGGATGAAAACGAAGATGAAAATTACGAGGAAGAGATGGGAATTCCCCCTCCCTCACCCCCACCTGTGATTGAACCCGAACCTGTGAAAGAAAAATTCGTTGAAGAAGTCAAAACTAATAAACGGAGGGAAAAAGTCATGAAAAGTCGAACATTTGTTGATGAAGAAGGGTGTATGGTAACACAAAAGTATTATGAATTTGAAGAATGCGATGATGCAGAACCTGTTGCTAATGGTAACAATGATCAAGCGGAACAAAACCACAAAAACAATACTGCAAATGGTGACACAGAAGCAAAAACGAAAAAATTTCCAGCGATATCTACTGCAGCTCAACCAAAAAAACAACAGAAACAAGCATCAATTATGGGTTTTTTCAAGAAAAAATAACTCTTTATTCAAATTTTGTCATAAATGGTGGGAAATATTTATAGCATTGTATATATGCACTGCTTTTTCAAGAACTTAAAACTTGAACGGGAGGCTGTGCAACTTGAGATGGGTATAATTAGTGCTGTCCAAAATAGAATCTTTTTTTGCCTCATTTTACCGATTTGCGAATTAGCCGCAAAACAATTTGAATAATTTGCGATTATATTTCGAATATTCTGTTCGCTTAGACATCCCTAGTTATAATATAAGATAATACAAGATGACTAAACAAACAGAACCCAAGGTCATTTGTAACATATGGAGAGAATATAACTTTTGTGCCAAGCGTCCTTGATTACGGAAACTCATTGGGGACAATCATACACAAACAGAAGTTCAAGTGTTCCATAAATTTCATTGAAGTAATTACTAATTTTATGGGTCCTGTTTTTTTTAAGAGAGAGATTAAGAGCGACTTAGTATCAAGATAATGGATTTTTCTATGAAGCTGTTTTACATTAAACGATGATATCCTTTAAAAACCATGTGACTATGTGTGGCCTCGGAACAACAAGGAAAGCCTTGCAATAGGGGTAGAAGAGCGCAAATGCAGTCAATTGGTCTTCAAAGTTGTTGTTTTGCAAGTGTGCCGCCATTTCTGCGATCTGTTTCTGAGCAGCATTCTATGACAATAATTTGGTACTCCCGTAGTATGTGTACCAGATTGAGGTTAGGTCATGGTTTATTTTCTTACTTTTAGTTCTATTACGAGTTAAGGGATTGTCTGTGTTAGCCAAGTGAATAGGTTTTAGTTACCTCCATATTGGTACACATACTTCTGGAGCGCCAATAATTCTATAAAGTTTCTGTACCTTTTGTTGTTTCAGTCATTTTTTTAACAGTACAAGTGGCTCTGATATTCGAGAGGCTACATAGCCATCGGTACCACGATTTAGTATTTTGAAAATTTCAAGGTCGGACTGGATTTTATTTTTGGAAAAAAACACCCTGTCATTTGTGTGGGCAACTAAAATCTAAATCTGGGTTTTCCAAACTGTCACATGATGAATGCACAGGAGGTCTGCCATGATATTACAAATCTGATCTGACCAATATGATGACAGTAGAGTCGGAACTTCGAGTTTGCTTGTCACAAATTGCTCCTGGAGTTAAAAATTGTGCAGTGAAAAGCAAATGTTATTTGTGTTATTAAACATTATCCTTCCTTGTTGGTTAGGCCCAGAAATTGATACGGCATAGCATGCGAGTCCGGTCAAAACTAAGATTCACAAATAGGGTACCACGACCCGGAAGGTTTGGAAAACCCTGATGTAAATCAATTAGAATAGGATACTTTTTCTTAAAATCCTGGGGGAGGGAAAGTTTATTACATAACTGGATTGGGTTCTCCCGAAGTATGCGAACCAAGATAGCGGACATCGCAATGTAATATGTGTACTAGGTTAGGGTTAGGCCATAATTTTAGGTATAAATACTACGGGAGGCTCTTGTCTAGTCTTCGAACTGATAATAGGACTAAAATAAGGAAAATTGGAAAAAAATTATCGCCTAACCCTAACCTGTTACGTTCCGATGTCCGCCATCTTGGTTCGCATACTTCGGGAGCCCCCTGGATTGTATGGCAAAAACCAGTCCATTATAGTTGATTTGTGGACTTTGGTGGAGGAATCTAAAACTAACCAGCAGTTAGGTTAACCATCCTACAACAAGTAATTCCTAATTATTTCCTACCTAATCGGCACCTGCTAACTTGCATAGAATAATAAGTGGTAATTTTTGTTTCTAATGGTTATCACAGCCCACTGACAAATCTGAAATTCTCTCAAATTACAATAAATTTAGGATGACACCAATTTACGGCACGGCTCTCAACTATTTATAATACGAGTTCTTGTTCCTTTAAAATAAAATAGAAACGCTTTGATTGAGAAGTTTATTTCGAAAAAATGATTGCTGTTACAGAAAAACAAACTAATTGCAAAAGATTTAAAATTGATTATTTAAAAACATTCAGAGCGAGTACGAAGAAATATTGAATAAAATACAGTATACTGAATATGTCTAGCAAAATTTCACCAGCAAAAAAGCTCCCAAAATACTTCGTTAGATATTTTGTTAAAAAGTGGAATTTCATCAGCACCATCTAACGCAGGGGTGGGCAACTTCTCTAGTCGGCGGGCCAGATGTGAAAAAATAAATCCCTAGGCGGGCCGGATTATTAGGTACAAAAAATACCTCAGTATCCAATCTTTGTTACATGCTCGACACTCCCTGTCAACTTTACGTTTCTTGGGATATTCTATGGTTAATAAAACTTAATATAAAATTTAATTTCTAAAATCTATTTATATTCAGAATCTAAACATAACTGATAACAGTGAGGAATGTTCACAACGCTCTTTGCTTTGACCTTATATTGTTTGTTTAACAAGTGTGCTAACGCAATTGTTTGTTCACTAAGGCAATTGTTTCACCAGCTCGCACTGACAGTGCGGTGAGAGTAGAGCGATCGACAACTTTCAGGAATGATGCGTTGTACCACATTACAGAGTGTGGTTGAATACAGTCAGCAGGCCGGTCAAAATCTCGTCACGGGCCGTATGTTGCCCACCCTTGATCTAATGTGTGCCGAGCCCTATAGCAATGGTTCCCAACCGAGACCCGTGAAGGGGGCCAAAGGGCAGTTGAAGGAGAGCCACAATGCGGCCACAAAACTGATTTTATTTTTCCCTTTGACAAGAAAAAATTCTATTCTTGATAAGGTTATTTATTTCACAGAGTGTTTTCACTTTGTTGAGCAAGAATTGTTTGAACATAATAGGATTTGATCAAAATAACACTATGAATACCATTGGAATGAGAAACGGAAGGTCACAAGCACAAAAAGGTTGGTAATCACTACCTCATTGTTTATCATTTGTCTGACAATCCAATCAGGGTGTGTGCAAACTGTGGCCCACAAGAAATCGTTGGTATTGTAAACGAACTCCTGTAAAACACACATTAAACAAATTTAAATAATAAACATGATAACGAATATCTATTTATTAAAACAATTTAATGTTGTGAATGATTTGTGATTTGAATACGTTTTTGCGATCAAAGTGCAAAGTGAATATAATATAGTCGAGTGATACGGTAGTCGCTTTGGTGTTGTGCTCCTCTGGTTTAGAGCATCCCTAATAGATAGTACTAAGTACTTAAAATGGCAGGCATTAAAAATAAAATATATGGCACATCTTTCAAATATGGCAGCAAAACAGCAAAAGCATTCACAATTATTAAAACTTCAATCCAATAAAAAAAATGACAGCGGTATTTTGATATGACGTGAGTTTCAAAGTGAGTACTTTCTATTAAATGGGATGAGCACCAAATTAAACAAAGTAATTAAAAATTAAATCCTAAAACTTATAATAATTCAGTTCGATAAAATTGAAGTACGGCAGATATACAATATGGCGCCGTTGAGTTTATTGAAATTTCACCTGTCCAGTGAAATCGCCACAATCTTGTTTCTGCAAAATCGCACAGCCATGAAATATACAGTAATCAGTAATTTTAAAAATAGAATATCGGTTAGAAACCGAAGACTTATCGATCGAAGGTTAGGGGATCCCCCAAAACAGTGGTCTTACTCCATAGTGACATCGAGTGTCCCACCACAATTAATTAATAACTCGCTAATTATGAGACATAATTCATCCAAAATCAATAGGCTTCTGATCCGAGCTATGATGAATGCACATGCAAAATTTGGAGCAGATTCAACCTTGCTTCCGTGAGATATCGCGTGCATCTAACATACAGACAGACAAATACCTATCAACATACTTACCGATCTTAAGATCGATAAGTAAATAGCTCATTCTCTGTAAAGTAATACAGACTAATTGTACAAAGGTATTTAAAAACAGGCGCGCAGTCAGAATTTTTTTTTTAAAAAAGGGGGGGCGCGGGGGTTGCAAAATCCTAAATTTCCATTCCCTTAAATTCGACTTTTCAGGGTATGAAGACTTTTCTGCCGCGTAAAATTTGCAAAATTGCACATCAGTAATTATAAAAATAGTTTCAGCATAAAAAACCAAATAGACTAATTGCACAAAGGTATCTAAAAGCAAAGCATAAAAGTTATGGATGAATTACTCCATGCAGATTCGAATACAGACGGTTGGCACATGCACACATGATTGAAGCAATATATTTGGGGAATAAGTTAGTTACAGGTAGGGCTGGGCATTTCGAATCGAATAGTAAATTATTCGAATCGGTTCAGAGCTAAATTTTGAATCGCCGCCATCTTGTTTTTATCTTTCCGCCAATGGTCGAGGTGAATTCCCCAATTTTTTTTTCATTGGAGTCATATTTTTTCAACGAAATTCTAACATATGACTATTTTCTGTAGTGAGTTATTCATAAAACGTGTTTGTTATTCTGTGTGAACGCTCAGTAATCTACCTGAGTGTTTTATTTTATGTCTTCAGTAATTCATTTGTTGAGAGGACCAATTACTATAATAAAGTCGCTTTTATATTTTAAGATGAACCATGGTCGCAATAATAAAAAATTAGTCTCACAAAAGCTGCGATAGACTAGGCTAAAATTAGCTATTGTTACCTTTATTAAGCGGCGTGTGGTTGTATATTTTATTAAAAATGATGGTTCTGAAAAACAAACCATTTTGTAAAGTTCCACTCTCCAAAACACTCACAGGAATAAATATAAAATATTTTGCTATAGTCGAGTACAGGAAGAATTTTTTTGGGGTCAAAGGTCGGAGAAACATCCATTATAGAGCGAGATTGCCAGTGTATACCGATTCAGGCGAGACTTGAAGCAGTTGATGTCAATGGGATCAGAAAAACAACTTTTTTCATTGCATTAAAAATTAATACGTTAGGAAGTGAAAATACAAAATCGAATTTGGCTCCTAAAAACTCTTAAACATTATCAAAATTGATTGTTTTGATGAAAACCTGAATGTTATGATATGGAATGCCACACAGTAAACATCCATCAATTAGTAGACATAAACAAAGCCTCTCTCTAAGGCAAAATTATAAAATAACACCTCTTTTTTATTGAATTAGAAATATCTAAAAGTGATTTTTGGACATATAAACCCATAAATTTAGAATAAATATGGGATGAACTACCATAAACATTTGAAGTATGCATAGTCTAACCCTTTTTTATCAGCATACTTGCCCGGCAAAATAATCAAACGACTCTTTTCATTGAATTAGATATAAAAACAATATTCGGCGGCAATTATAAGCCTTTATTAAAGTAAACATAGTCCAATTCTTTTCCTAACTTAGCTCGAATAGATTCTTGGACTTCAGGTTCCAGCTTTGAGAATTTATATTTGCACTTTTGTGGAAAGAGAGAGCACGCTATGGGGACCATGAATAATAAGAAGCCTCCTACTCCAATTACTTGAAATGGGAGATGCGCCCATTTGTAATTTCTCCAAAACTTGGTGTGCTTTATTCTTTCGACTATGAGCGGAAGTAAAAGCATTCCCGGGGCCGCCATAACGATTCGTGACGTTACAACTTGCGTGATTCCCTTGATTGCACATTTTTTTGAATTCCCGACTGGTTCGTCATTTTCGTCCGTGATCACAACCCCCGAAATGATTTCTGATTGTCGAGAAAGCGGGATATTGACTGCGTTTGCTGACGCTACCGCCGCAAACGGAACCCATCTTGCTAGAATTGGTGTGGCCAGAGCTGCAGATCTGGAAGTATATGAAAAAAATAGGCATTATTATAGATACTTCTATTAATAAACAAGAAATTTCAAAATATTTTCTGAAGCACATTTTTGATTAGGCTATACAAATATTACAATTGGGTAATCCCTGTTCTGTACCAGTAAGACCAAAAGTGAATGATTTACTTTCAGAATTCCTCCTGAAAAAACATAAGCGTGCGTGCTGCTAACCTAAACATGTAAAAAATGTGTGAGCATCAAATAACAGTTTTGGGTAGACGTCTTGAGTCTGAGTCTTGACGTGTGCGATTTCCCATCAAATGGCTAGTTACGAGGTCTTTGATGAATGATGGCTCGATACCGACTTGAGACAAGCTATTCCAGCTCCGTTAAAAATGCTGCTGAACACTCACTATGCTGAGATATCATATGAGCAGTGTTCCCTCTAAAGTGAGCGCGCGCACACAGCTTTCAGAGGCTGCGCACACGCATAGATTTACTGCGCACAGACGTATTTCGATGTAATGTAACAATGTGCTCGGTTGGCAGGTTGAGAAAGTTTGTTGTTGGCCCACCCATTACCCAGTTAGAACGCCAAAATTTTTTCATTGGTTTTTGCACAAATATTAGTCATTTTCAAAAAAGTGCGCACACACCAAACACATACTACAAAAAATTAGAGGGAACATTGCATACGAGTCTCCTTCACTTCTGAGTGAGTGTGCTCTAACCTCTAACTCTGATCCCATTTGCTGTTTTTGTTTGACCAATCAATCAAATTGTAAAATCAAGTTCAAATAAGAAAGTAAATTCCCCCACAATAACTCACCTATTCAGCCCAACAGCGACTCCCATTCCAGTAACAGTCGCTGTAAGATACGCTAAAAACATCTGCTTTTTAGTGATCGTTGAGGCGGCATTTCTGTTCGTATAATTCACCAAAGCATTGAAGGACTGATTCATCCATTGCATAGACGCCACTTGGAACGGGGTCTTGTAAAATTGAAGCAGAAGACCTAAAGATGAAAGGTTTTAATTGTTTGGTCATTATGCTTGGTCTTAGACCAGTGGTTCTCAAATGGCAGGTCGTGGACAATTTTCTAAGGGGCCGTGAAGCTAATTAAAATGAAAATATTTATTTGATTTTGCTCGCCTTATTTTGGATTACATTTACTTCATTATTTACATTCCATTCACATATTTTTCGAATAAAACATACTTTCGCCTTGCTATCTGTTTTTTGTAGCTTATTGTTAGCAAGTTATTTTTGAGGTGTGACGTGAGACTTGACAAATTCTAAAAGACGGGCACGACTTCAAAAGTTTGGAACCGCTGTCCTAGACAGCAGGTTATAAAAACCAAAAGGTTTGTTTTGTTCAGTCAGTTTGGATAATTATTCAGACAGAATAAAATCTTAAAAAAATCTAATTCTGAACAACAAAAACTTTGACCTATCAAGGCCGTCTTTAGTTGGACTGTTAATTAATGTTTGTTAAATTCAATTCTCAGAGTTTCTGTAAAAATTCTTTTATCACCATTGGAAACTGAAATATTGACTCGGATGAGTTTAGAAATATGTTTGTGACCTCGATGAAAAAATGCCAAACCTCACAGGGAAGTCTAAAACGAACCAAATATTGAAATCGTTCAAAATGATTTAATTCGAAATAAAAAAATTTTAATGTGGGAATAATTTGAATATTTTTTATAAAAAATTGGGGATTTTTGAGTCAAATGAAGCAGATCAAAACATACGATATCTCAACTGGTAAGAAACAACACAAAAAAAATCAATGACCTTTATGTTTGCGTCGTTTTAGATGTGATTTATGTAATTTTTCACATGAACTTGCCGCCAATTTAGAATATATTCACTATTCAAAAATATATTTTCAGAATGTAATCGAAATCAGAATAAGCTACCCAACAGTACCTGTAATAGCCATTCCGCCTGGTACTTGAAATGACATTCTGCCAAAAGTATTCATTAATTCCCCAGAATCTGGATGAAATGCTGATTGCTCTAGATGTCTCGCTTTCCAAATCTGCTCAACAGTAGTTCCACGAGGCATCATACCACGTTTAAAATCATTTACAAGATTGCGAGCGGCCTCTAGTTCTTTTTGACTCGCAATTGCAAGACGAGGATCGGTAATACTTGCAAAATGTCGTAATCTTCCAAAAAATGTGCCCTGGTCCCATCTGGGCTTTGTGACATCAAAATTGAACTCCTTCGGGAGTAAGTAATTTTCTTCCCCCATTTTGAAGATGTGAAATGTAAACTGTATTTTACAACAGAACCATATCTATTTTTTACCTGGTAAATACTGTAAATTGTAACAAATAGCAATAAAAGGGCCGTAGTTTAGTACAACAAGTCTCCCAATGGGCGCAGCATAATGATTTTGCATAATAAGCTTGCTCTAATTTGGGTGATCGTCTGCGCATTTTAGACGACCACCCGTATACTTTGGCGGGCCTTATTACGTGACGTCATTATTGGGCGCTCCAGGAGTATGTGTACCAATATGGAGATAACTAATTTTGTTCGCCCACTTTACATCAAGTTTAAGGGCCTCTGGGCAGGGAGTATATTTATTTGGCTAACACAGACAGTCCCCGAACTCGTAATGAAACTAAAATAAGGAAAATCAAAATAAAATCATGGCCTAACCCTAACCTGGTACACATACTACGGGAGCACCCATTTTTAGATGCCGTAATCAGGTGGAGGGTTAGGAATGTGCAAAATGACATATGCAAAAATTGTTGAGCCAGACCGACTAAAAGTACCTATGGTACTAAACTACACCAGACCCCAATAAAATAATAGATTGTTGTTTGCAGCAAACAATTTTAAACATTTCATAAACTTATAACAATGGAATCTCTTTGATTGACAACCATTAAAACAGAAAACATTTTCAGCACGCATCAAATTCCATGTGCTAATCCGAACATTGCAGCATAATTTAGCTCGGATACGCTCGCCACCGCACCTCTGATTATCCTGTGTAGGTTCGCAAGTTCGAATCCCATGCAGGGTTTATTACGTGTGACAGGATTGCTGGACTCTTCGCCGTCGTGGGGTGGTTCACGTAACCGCTGGTCGGTTACGGCTTCCTCTACCATCAAGTCCATGCTCCCGAGAAAAAAATAACTAGCCAACTAATTCCATACCCGACATAGAATGGTAACCGAACGAGAGGCCGAGGTTCGACATATGATACAGTCGTCTTATTGTCTTATCTCTTCACCCGGGATAAATAGGTCAATCCTATCCTAGCACCATGCAGCTAGAAACATTTCATCTTTATCTAAGGTTTTGTTTGCTCTTCTGATTGCAAAATCAGTTTTTATTTATTTGTCTTTATCAATCATTTTATCGCCTGTTATGCTGATTATTGAGTCAAAATAAACTTATACATATATCAGTATATAATACTTGTGTTTTTAGATTTTTGGATTTAGAAAAACCAAATACAGTACAGGTATCTAACTGATACTCTCGTTCTGCCATTGTTCGAACTTATATTTAGTTTCCATGGCAATCTTCACAAACATTTCTTACTAACCATAAATACCCATTGATGTGAAACTTTAAGTGTTTACCGTCAATACGATTAAGAAAACGGTATATCATATCAAAGTCGGCACAGACGTATGTTTACCAATATGAAGGGAACTAATTTCTTTACATCAAGTTGTGTAATGGAACTGAAACCTATGGGCAGGGGGTATATTCACTTGGTTAACACAGACAGTGTCCGAACTCGTAATAGAACTAAAATAAGAAAAATCAAAATAAAATTATGCCCTAACCCTAACCTGGTACACATACTACGAGAGTACCTCAAAGTCTATTCTTAAGCTAAATTGCTGCACAAAATTGTGGACTAATATTTTTGCATAAATTTGGAATATTGATCTATTTGAAGACAAATGGGATATTAAAGTAGAAAATATACCTTCATTAATTATTATTTTGTAGACAAAGCATTCTGAGGCAAATTTATAAAATAACACCTCTATAGCTAGGAAATATGGTACTCCCAAAGTATGTGAACCAAGATGGCGGACACCGGAACGTAGTATGTGTACCAGGTTAGGGTTAGGCCATGATTTCAAGTAAAAATACTACGAGAGTCACTTGGCTTGTCCCCGAACTCGTAATAGAACTAAACTAAGGAAAATTGGAATGAAATTATGGCCTAACCCTAACCTGGTACACATACTACGTTTCAGTTTCTGCGATCTTGGTTCACATACTTTGGGAGTAACGGCAATATTATAAAATGAATATGGGCTGTACCAATATAATCCTTTGACAGATGCATATTCTAACCATTTTTTATAAGCATAATTGCTTGGCAGAGTTATTGAACGTCTCTTTTCATTAAGTTAAAAATATATAAAACCAATGTTTGAGGGCAGCTATAAGCCCTTATTAAAATAAACATAATCCAATTCTTTGCCTAACCTAGCTCGAATAGATTCTTGGACTTCAGGTTCCAGCTTTGAGAATTTATATTTGGATATTTGCGGGAAGAGAGCGCAAGATATGGGGACCATGATTAAAAGAACAACTCCCGAGCCCATAACTTGGAAAGGTAAATGCGCCCATTTGTAATTCCTCCAAAACTTTGTGTGCTTTATTCTCTCGACTATGAGTGGAAGTAAAATAAATCCTGGGGCCCCCATAACGACTCGTGATATTACAACTTGCGTAATTCCCTTGATCGCACATTTTCTAGAATTTCCAACAGGTTGGTTATGTTCGTCCGTGATTACAATTCCCGAAATTATTTCTGATTGTCGAGAAAGTGGGATATTGACTGCATTTGCTGACGATACGGCCACTAAAGGAACCCATCTTGCCAGAATTGGTGTGGCCAAAGCCGCAGATCTGGAAATATATAAAACTAAACATCACTTTTTCTGCAGCAGGGAAAATCTTTTAAAATATAATATATCCCCATGTAACAATGCACAAATAATGAAACATATTTCATTGCCGAAGTTATATCAGTTTTAGATAACACGATGTTGCCCCAGTGAGAATTTGAAAGAAACCAAGGCAGCAGCAAAGACCAATAAAAAAAGGGAAAGAAGTGACTGGAAGCATCTAGCGCTCATCAACAGCCCAAACCTAACCCTAACAAGGTACACATACTACGGAAGTACCAAGTCTCTCACAATAATCTAACCTATTCAACCAAACAGCGACTCCCATTCCAGTAACGGTCGCTGTAAGATATGCAAAGAACATCTGCTTTTTAGTAATCGTCGAAGCTGCGTTTCTATTCGTATAATTCACCAGAGCATTGTAGGATTGATTCATCCATTGCATAGTCGCCACTTGGAACGGGGTCTTGTAAAATTGAAGCAGAAACCCTTGAAAAAATGAAAAATGTTTTCAGTGCATGGTTTGAGATTAGATATTGGCTGACTCTCTCAAATTAGGTTAACAGAAAGTTAATGATAACTCAATATCAGGATAATACCCCAAAGTCAACTAGACTCTAATGCTATAATAAAGTACTGCGATCCCAAAAATAGCCCCCAGTGAGTGCAAACCCCCCCCGCCCCCCCCCTTTACGAGACAGGATGGGCCTCCATTATCCGCAAACCAGCTTTCCACAATAAACTAAAGGGGGGCGCAATCTAAAACGTCGCCATTGGATCCCTCCAAAAAATCAATCTGATTTACCGAAAAAAAAAATTTTTACTCTAGCATTCGAGAATTATCTGTAAAAACACAAAAGTGACGACTGCGATATGCTTAGATTATGGTTGAGACAAGCATGGTGCAATTTGACGCTTTTGCCGTTGTGTCAGATGCCCTCGTTTCAGAGACAAATAGAGTTTATTCTATTGAACCAAATGTCGGGACATCTTAGAATTGGAGAACTGTGCCCTACTGTCAATTAATATTATAAAAACTAGACTCAACAGTGTCTGTTATAGACATTCCGTCTGGCATTTGAAATGACATTCTGCCAAAAGTATCGATTAATTCTCCAGAACGTTAATTGCTCTAGATGTCTTGCTTTAGGCATCGTACCCTCAGGCATCGACTTCCTTGTTTATATCCGTCACATTGGCCAATTAAAAAGATTTACGGGGACGTAAAAATTGTTAATTCAGCATCCTTTTAGTCACTCAGGCATGAGATAGAATTTTAGGGTCTCCTGTAGTTTCGTACCTAAAGTACTTCTAGTGGGCATAGCATAACGATTTTTGCACATGTAAATCCCAACCCCCACCTGACTACGCCATCCAAGAAATACGTTACTACGACGTGACAAACACGTCATAGAGCTTGCCAAGGAATACCTACGATCCCCCGAAATGACATCTGCGCCGACGGTAAAGAACTCATTAACAGCAGCGATCTCTCTTGTATCGGGATCCTTGCAACGAGAAAACGAGTGAAATAGTTCGTTCCATTTCGAGTGATCGTCTGCACGTCTTGGATGACAGTGCGTATAGTTTGAAGGCCTATATTGTGTCATTGTTACGTAGTGGTGACGTAATTTTAAACTAGTTACACAATTTCGGAGAACTGTGTCGCACTGCAATATCAGGATAATACCTCGAAGTCTAATAAACTCTAATATCTATTAGTTCTAAAAAAGCTAGACCCAACAGTACCTGTAATAGCCGTTCTGCCTGTCACTTGGAACGACATTCTGCCATAAATATTCATCAATTCACCCGAATCTGGATGAAACGCCGATTGCTCTAGATGTCTCGCTTTCCAAATTTGCTCAACAGTAGTCCCATGAGGCATCATTCCACGTTTAAAATCATTTACAAGATTGCGAGCTGCCTCTAGTTCATTTTCACTCGCAATTGCAAGACGGGGATCGGTAATACTCGCAAAATGTCGTAATCTCCCAAAAAATGTGCCCTGGTCCCATCTGGGCTTTGTGATGTCAAAATTGTACTCCTTCGGGACTGTAATTTTTTCTGCCCCCATTTTGAAGTTGTGAAGTGTTAAATGTTTTTATACATCGTAATCATATTCCTCTTTACTTTACTTCCTTTAATACTGTAAAGTGTAACAAATAGGAAAAAAATAATAATAGATTATTGTTAATGGGTTAGTAATTATTAATGATAATTGTTAATTATCACAAGTTTATTTCAAAATCAGCATAACAGGCAATAAAATGATTGATAAAAACAAATAAATAAAAACTGATCATGAAATCAGAAGAGCAAACAAAACCTTAGATAAGGTTTGAAACATACAGAATATAAGATGGAAGGTTTTGCAAAGAAGAAGTGGTACGTGTTCACTCACCTTATTATTATTAAATTAATTCACACACACTTACCGTACCACACACACAGAGATAAATTACATAGTAATCATTTTCTATCAATTCTTACATTTGGAGCATTTGAATTCCACCTCTGTCAGTCTGTGATTGATAACCACTAGACTAGCCTACTGCACTGCCTGACTACACTAAAACATGGAAGCATTTTCAGCACGCTTAAATTACATGTGCTAATCCGCATATTGCTGCATTAGCAACAGGCAGCCAGAATCATTTTAGCCGTAAGCATTTTCAGATTTCTGGATTTAAATAGGGTACGGTAACCAAAACGGCACCGGTACCTACTGGCTGTGGCAGACAGTAACTAAATACTGAAATATTCTCTCTCTCGTTGGTCAAACTTTTATTTAGTTTACATGGCAATCTTCCCTCACACAATTTCTCACTAATCTAAAAGTGGTGCGACAACCCAATTTAAATCACATTATACAAATCGCTAGAATAAACGCTGCAAACTTGGCAATGTAAACAAGCAAAAGAGACTTCCACGTCAAACGCAACACGAAATCCACATTCAAGCTTGGTCACGGAATCCTCAATAACATTGAGTGTGGTTGTCGGAGTTGAGTCTTTGTATTGAGTTCGCCTGATGTTTCCTGGTTTATTTATTCCGTAATATTGGTCAATTAACAGGATTTATGGGCAGTGTAACACTTGTCATCCTCCCCGACAGATTTTCAGACCTGGTTGTAAATTTCTGCCCGTTTCGTTTTGCCTGTCATTTGTGAGGATTTAGTTGTGTTTCGTAAATTTAGGTATAACCAAATTTTCATCTTGCTTACCGAGGATTTTAGGTTCAGTTGCAAAAATCAAAATTAGTCCTAGAAAAATTTCGTGAAACTGGACTAAAATCAGCAATCAGTACGGTTTAAATAGCAAGTTGTTAAATATTCGCAGAATCGTATTTTTCAGAATTTGTTTTTCCATTTAAAATTATAAATACGACTACATAAATCAACATAAAATTATCTCATGTATCGTATTTGAAATATACAAAATAAAATTTCGCCCTAAACGAATATTTCCTGCTGCTAATGCCTACGTATGTATATAACAGGGATGGCGAACCTTTTTCAATAAATGGGTCAAAAATTATAATTTTATCGCGGAACAGATCTGGGTCACAGATATTTAATTCACGTTTGTATCTATGAGAAACTTCTGAAACAAATCTTATAAGCTGGTGTTGGTGTAGTTTTGGGCTTTACTAATGCAGCATTTCTATCAGGGACTTTTCATGGCACTCGGTTTTATGATATTAGAGTACGAAAACACGCACGTGAATTACCAAAAACGTTTAGGATGATGCGTTAAATTATTTTACGGTTCTAGTGTTTGGAGGTAATTCCGCTTTGATAGTGTTATAATTTTCGATCAGCTTTCAACCACATTAGGCCACTTTTACACTGCCCCATTGTTATATCAGATTTCTAGATTTTTATTTCAAGTCTGAAAGTTTTTGTTTTCACAACGGCATTGTAGACGAGAAACTAATAAAATGCAAAGTAGCATCTAGTTCTCGTATAACCCCTAAAACAGTCTGCATGTGCACTTCTAAAAAAGACAGGCGTTGCGAGAAATGAACAGATCAATTGCATTGTTATGTCACAAACGATGTCAGGCCCAATAGCTGAATAACGGTACACAGCGGTGCATACATGCGTACAAGATTATGGTTTTGAAAATTACCATACCGGCCCAAAAAATCAACATTTTGAACATGAGCGATCGCAGCCCTTCCTGACTGTCCAACTGACGGTACATTATAATAGTTTAGTTATTGTTAGATTAATTTAAAGCCGGTTTTATCACTTTTTATCACTGAAATGTTAGCATTTTTTTTATTTTATTCGTGCCTTCGCTTGGCGGGCAGAGGCGTAGCTTAGGGGGGGCAGTGGGGTACATATGCCCCCGGGCGCCAAGGTACAGGGGCGCCAAAATGGGGCTGGCAAAAATTTCACAACAAAGGTAAAAAACGGTCACAAGCAAGATCGCACCGGCGGCAGACATCTAATCTTAGTACATGGCAAACTGCACACTTGGTCAGACCACTTACGACTGCCGACGTCATCACGCACATAGCACGTTCAGATTTCCATCGTAATTACATGGCCAAAAAATCTGGCCGGAAAACAAAGCAAAATTTGATTTGGTAACGTTAGGTAACAAAATGCACCGGGTTAATTACGTGGTTCTGTATCGTTAAGTTCTTGCCTGCGCACTCGGATGTAAGTTGATATTAGTTCTGTGCTGGAGACAAATGGAAACGGAATTTGGTTGAATGATGTTAATACATGTTTTGAGTAATACGTGGTTTTGTATTTTGTTGTCAAAGTACCGTACTTTGCGGCAGAGTTACATAAAATATATTATACTGTGCTAAAAGACCTCAATGCCGTTTTCGACAATTCGTCGAGATTGCACAGGTTTTGCAAATCTCTACCACACGGACATCAATGGCCACGAACTTTTCACCGAAATTGGAGATCAACCAGAAACTCCTTTGGCTCTTCTTGGTTTTATTGTGTCTTTTGGAGACGACGTTTTATTCAATCTGCGAATTTCTCTACAAATTTTGTTAACAATATCAGTTTCAATTGCAAGCTGTGAACTGTCTTTCAGCAGATTGAAACTTATTTTGTCGTATTCGCGTGCATCAACGGGACAGGATCGTCTCCGTGATCTTGCACTTCTAAGTGTTGAAAGAGAAACATTGGAAAAAAACAGATTTTGATGACGTGTTAACCAGTTTACGACAGTGAAATTGAAAAAATGAATTTATTTTAGACTATGTAGATCATCTTTGACAGTAACTGAGTGGGACATATGCTCTATTTTGTATAGCTTTGCTTCTTCTTTAAATAAAATGTTCCATTAAAATTTGAATGTACATATACATATATTTTTGAATAAATAATAAAATATATAATTACATATAAATTTGAATTCACATATCGTCACGCTAATAACCGAATTGCGTAAGTCATTTTGGGCGGTTTTGAATTTTTCATAAAATAGGTATTTATGTAATGCTGCGCACCTGTCTGTTAACTCAGATTTTATTTTAAGAATTCCGAAACCCATAAAAATAGAAATTTTGTATGATATGCAAATTTGTTCAATTGTTCCGTCATAATGAATTATCATTGTTAACGCAGGACTATTGTGACGTCACAAAGGCAAAATAACCTAGGCGAAGGATTTTCGAGTTTTTGCATCTCAGATTCTAGCTTAGCGCTAATAATTTTCAATTTATACTACTGTATAGGAAGGCGTGATATTTACTGTCTGAGTCCAATTCACCATGGTTGACTTTTATATAAGAGTACATTACTGTTTTATTCTTTATATTTAACTTTAGTCTTATTTCGGTGATGTGCAGAGCGTGTTATATTGATGAAATATATATTTTTAAACATAAAAAATAATGTAATTGATTAAGATTAGCTATTTTGGGGATTTTGGATTGTTTGGTTTTCAGGACTGGTACATATAGACAAGTTGCAAAATTGCGTATGTCCTCTAGCCATAGACACGTTTTTGCCTAAATCACAGTGTGCCATTATGACGTCACATGACTGCGTCATACAAATTAACTTAAATCCGGCTACGATCAAAAAGTTGAACTATGGCAAATTAAAGACTCTCAATGGCATAGCAATATCATTAGGAAGTTTTTTTACGTTTTTCTCAAAACAGCTAAAAATGACTTACGCAATTCGGTTATTAGCGTGACGAAATATAATTTTTTTTTACATATACAATTAAATGCAATAGAAAACATGATTAAACGTGGGGGCCGGGGCGCCAATTTTATATTTTGCCCCGGGCGCAAAATATGCTGGCTACGCCTCTGTTGGCGGGTCACAAATAAAACGCGGTAGGTCACTTTGTGACCCGCGGGTCAGTGGTTCGCCATCCCTGGTATATAAAGTAATATTTGTTGTATACGCGACCGTTTCATATTTTGCTGTAAATTAAAAAACAAAAGATGCTATTTTTCTTTCAGAGTATTTATTTTATTGTCAATGTGCAGCTTATTCTCCGTTGTTCTTATTTTGTTCAATGTTTGACATCTTAATTGATTTTGATGTTACTTTTCGATTTTATTTTTCGTGTGTTTTTGACAGCGTGATTTACTATTTTTGGTTGACGGGCACAATTTTGTACGTTTTTAACTTTATCTAAATATGCACACCTCCCGGGTATTGTTTATTCTAAAAATATGCAACGGAATGAATACGCACCAGTGCATTTTACATGACACGAAGTCGCAGTGGTATTAATTTTGGATGCCATATTGAATACAGATTTTACAATAATAACGTTGTATATTAAATTAACTCACAATTTTACTGACAAAAACTTTATTAATTTTGAAGGCACTGTTATTTTGATTCAAATGTTCAATAAGAAGTGATAGAATTCTAATTTTATTTGATAATGATGTCTACGCCAGCGACAATGTGTCGGGATAAACTGGCAACTGTCATTTCAATACACGTCAAACGAGTTTCTGATTTTAAGATTTTAGGAAATTGCGAGGAAATATTCGCTCATAGCGTTTCTGTATGGTAGTATTGTCATTAGTTTCAGTTCGTAATATATAAAGTAGATTGTGTATGTTTATGCTCATTCAAAGTGGTTAGACAAAACGTTACAAATTACTGTTTCGCTTTTTATTAATTATGTTTTTGTTTTGTATATGTTTTCTGATGGACAAAACAAGTAGTCTAACTCTCTCTCTTCGTTCAGCCTTTTTTTTTCTTAAATTATTATATTTCTTAGTTATTAATTATTATGGTACCGGTACCGTACCGGTACTATCAATCCCCTAACCCCCACCTGACTATGCCATCCAAAAATTACGTCACCACGACGTCCTCGTCACCATCATCATTGGGCTTGCTGAAGTATAATTACGATCACCCGAAATGGCATCTGCGCCGCCAATCTCGCTAACGCCGGCGATCTCTCTCCTATCGGGATCGTTGTGGCGAGAGAACGAGAGTATAGTTCAGTACCACATGTACTTCTAGTTGACCTGGCTCAACAATATTTGCATATGTCAATCCTAACCCCCACCTGCTGACCTGACTACGTCACCGAAAAATTACGTCATTTCGACGTCACAGTGGCGTAATAAGGCCCATCGAAGTATGCGGATGGTCGTCCAAAACGCACAGACGATCACCCGAAATCGAGCAAGCAATTTCTCTCGTTTTCTTGCCACAACGATCACTACAGGAGAGAGATCGCCGGCTTTAGCAAGTTCGTTATCGGCGGTGCAGATGTCATTCCGGGCGATCATAATTATACTTTGGCAATCCCTATGACGTGATGGTGACCTCGTGGTGACGTAATTTTTGGATGGCATAGTCAGGTGGGGGTTAGGGGATTGATAGTACCGGTACGGTACCGGTACCATAATAATTAATAACTAAGAAATATAATAATTTAAGAAAAAAAAAGGCTGAACGAAGAGAGAGAGTTCATCATTTCATCCCCAGGCATGGTTATGCCAAGCCCACAAGAAGTACTTGTGGTACTAAACTTTGCTAGACCCCAATAATAAATAACTCGCAGTGGGGCTACTACAAAAAAGAGTCACTGATATTACATATTATGAATATTATCAATGAAATTGTTTTGTAGAATTTGTCATCTTGCTTCAATCCTAGTTTCAACTTTTCGATCTACCGTATATGCTTATATTCGTTGCTTATATGCAAACTTTTATAAAATCGCTGTTTTAAGACCGTTTTTAGGGAGTCGGCTCATATGCGCGACTGGCATATATACGAGAAAATACGGTAAGTATGTTAATATATGACTTCCTTCATATTTACAAGCATAAAAATTTGGTTTAAATTAACAAATAGATGAGTTATCGACTTATCTAGTAATACAGCTAACCACTGAAGGATATAACATCACTTGTGAAACTGACCAGCGGGTACAATAGGCAGCATAATGAAACTGCTTATTAGTCTCTGCTTTTTTGCTGTTTTGAATCTTTCTAATTCGTTTTACGTTCCTGGAGTTGCTCCGTCTGAATTTAAAGCAGGAGATACTGTTGAAATAAAGGTGAGCCCCCAAGATTTCTATATTCTATCTGGAAATACAGAATTTAATTTTGACCTTTTATAAAGAAAGTGAGCTTCAAATTCTGGTAAATCCTGATATTATAGAAATATATTGTTTGTTTTTGATCATCGTCAAAGACTTGATTTTAATAAGTTTAATAAAAAATATTTTATACCTTCAGTGAATGCGTTTTCTCAAAATTAGGTTCATATTATTTTATCCAATTACACTTAAATGCTTCTAAATGTAATAGTTTATGCTTTTAATATAGACAGCAGAAAGTGTATTTCTATGAAATTAAGATTATTCTGGCAAGTTTATATCAACTTAACTAACTCTTTTATCAAGCAACACTTTTATTAATTTTGAATGCACTATTATTTTCATTCAAATTTATAATAAAAAGTGATAAATGGTACTTTTATAATATAATAATGTCTACACCAGTGACAATGAGTGACTTTAAACTGGCAACTGTTATTTCAATAATACACGTCAAATGAGTTTCTGATTTTAAGATTTAGGAAATTTTCGCTCATAACGTTTTTCATATGGTAGTGTTGTCATTAGTTTTACTTGGTCATATTGAAGATATTTTTTGTATATTTATGCTCATTTTTAAAGTGACTAGGCAAAACATTGTAATTTATATTAATAAAATAAGCCAGACTCTTTGTTCAGCCATTTTTCTTTCTTAAAAATTATTCAATTTCTGTATTGTTAATTATTAGGGTACAGTACTACTGCTGTACAACAGTACCATGTTACTTTTTATAATTTATACTTACAATACAACCAGCAAAACATATATTCTGGTAAAATTGAATAAATCTGACCGGTTCCGCCTAAATTATCCTAAATTTACTTTTAATTCAGGCAGCAAAAATTATATTATTATGAAAATTATGATTATTCTGACCTGTTCCGCTTGATTGATTCTAAATTTATTTTTTAATTCAGGCAGTGAAGATGACAAGCTCTAAGACACAACTTCCATATGAATATTACACTTTACCATTCTGTAAACCTTCTTCCATAGAGCACAAGACTGAGAATTTGGGTGAGTATTATCACCAAGTCTCTGAGGAAAATTTCACAAATTCCTCTAAGAGAGGATTTAAAATAACGATTTTTGCAAGGTTTTTGGTGTTGGTTGACTGTTTTTCGCGGTCACAGATGAATATTTGTGTCATGCTTCGTTTGGTCTAGTTTACACTTCCTTAGAGAAACATAAATATAATAGGTCTAAAAAAGTGATTGCATGCGATTGATAATACAGGGTGTCTTAAAAGTAAGTTAAGGCTGTTAAAGAGGCGATGAGTTTGCCTGATTTATATACTTCTTGCCCAACAGCAATTTTGCTCATTTATTGGTTTAATTTCATTGTCATTCTGTAGGTTGTTGAAAAATGCAAACAATATCTATATTTTACTACTCATCCATACTATGTTTTCTGAAGAAATTAACGCTCTATACCTGAAAAGCAAATTAGAGGTTTATACTTACTTTTGAGACACCATGTATAATTAGCATTATACATTTTCTCTCTGCATGCAAACTCGCAAATTCACAAAGGATTTGTGGTTCAATTTTTTGTGTGTTCGATTTTTTTTTTGGTACAAACTCATGTTTAAATAAATGGTAAATCTTCAATATTGTTTAGGAGCATGCATTGCCTTTGGATCGGTTATTACCAGCATATGTTCGCAAATTCGAATTATGTGAGGCAGGGTTCTTTACAAAATATTCATTTGATCAAATTATTTTTCATCTCCAGGGGGGTTTTACGAGGCGACTGAATTGTCAAATTGTAATTCAAATTCGGTGTGGCGGGGTACTTCTCAAAATATTTATTTGATCGGATTTTTTGTAACCCAGGGGGGGTTTTACGAGGCGACTGAATTGTCAAATCGCGATCCAAATTCGGTGTGGCAGGGTACTCTCCAAAATATTTATTTGATCGAATTATTTTTCATCTCCAGGGGAGGTTCTACGAGGCGATCGAATTGTCAACACATTGTTCAAAGCAGTAATGAAGAAACCTACACCCTGTACTGTGATGTGCACTTCTGAAAAGTTTGACGGAAAAATGGCGAAAACTATCATTCAACGAATTAAAGATGAATATTCTGTGCATTTGTAAGTTATCTCTGAATTAAGCTTTGGTTCTCCTCTGGTGATATTGTTTTTCAAATCTATGAAAAACATGACGAAAACGATTGCAGCTTGCTTTTGTGTGAACGTTTTAGATCTTTTTTTTTGGCATCCATATGGCCATGGATAGAACTTAGGTTTCTGTATCCAAAAGGTCCAGTGATAATTGACGCATTGCACAAAAGGTATGTCTAAAATGAGCTCGGTTCTGTTTTTGAGTCCCCTGTACCTAAATATGCGGTTGGCAGTGCTTACTTCTGAGCGCTCTTAATTAGATTCACGCTTCTAGGATATGCAGGATAACAACAGCGGTACAGTACGTGACGCAATGTCGAATAGCCAACACACACATTGAAAGTTATTTGTTCTCAATTGTATAAACCTCGCTGGATTTTTTCTGTAATACAAATCACAGAGTCGTGTCGTAGAGACAATTTAACTTTATCAACATTAAATTACTTTACCGAAAAGTTTTATAACAAATGCACAATTAGTCAATGCGATAGATGAGATAGTTTTGTAAGAGATCACTTATATAATTGTTACAACAGGGTCCCCAACCTTTTGTGGTTTGTGGCCCTAGTTCCTTTTTAGCACTCCTGGCCTCGTGTTTGTCACTCCAGAAGTATTTATAGTGTTATTATGGTTGGTAGGCTTCAAATCCCATTATTTTCAAACAATTTATGCTCAACAAAGTGAAAACACCCTGTGAAATAGACTCATCATATAAGAAAAGAGAATATCGGTCAGAGACCGAAGACTTATCGATCGAAAGTTAGGGGATCCCCCAAAACAGCGCTCGTACTCCATAGTGACACCTTGTGTGTCTTATCAATAATTAATTAATAACTCGCTAATTATACGACATAATTCGCCCAAAATCAATAGGCTTCTGGTCCGAGATGAGATGATGCACATGCAAAGTCTGGAGCAGATTCAATCTTGCTTTCGTGAGATATCGTGTGCATCTAACAGACATACAGGCAGACAGACAAATACCTATCACCATACTTACCGATTAAAATCGATAACTAGGGGGAAGGGTGAGTTTTCTTGCACTGCTCTATGGCCCCCTTTGGGGCTGGGGACTCCCATTTTATCATTACTGTCATAAATGATCGCATTGCAACTTATTAATGTCCGATATCCCCATTCGTAATTTTCTGGTTATGTTTTAACAACTTTTGTTAAACAACTACTATTCTCATGGCAGGTTGTGTGACAATCTTCCCTCTGCTACAAGATGGGCTTTGAGCCAATCAGAAGTACAACTTGAACATGGATATAAACTTGGAATATTCGATTCTGGAAAGGCCTACATTAACAACCATCTGTCTATATTGTTGTTGTAAGTACTTTTTCCCTTTTTTGTTCATGAATCGTTTTTTGTTCATGAATCGTTTTAAACAAGGGGACAAGCAGCCATCGGAGTTAGTATTTAAGATGTTATGTTCAGGATAGGTTAGGAGTCCAGTCCGTAAGCCTTGTGTCACTGGTTGCCAGAGTTTGAGTCTTTTTAATACTGAGTTGAGCCTCATTGGCGAATTTTTGAGTACGAATCCCGAGTATTTCATTTAGATGACAATGGTCACTCGGTGGCCAACTTAAGATGAGTCAATGACTAGAGCTGTTCCCGACCTCGGGGCCCCATTTCGAAGGATTACAGAACTCATGGCCCCCTGTTTTTCATTCCAGTGGTATTTATAGTGTGAAACTATGGAGAACGTGAAATTATCTTCTAAAGGAAAAGTATATAAACAAAATCCCATTATAATTAATTTTGAGCTTTTCATTGTGGCCCTCCAACTGTTCCCCCTGGGGTGCCATGGGCTAGCGGTTGGGCACAGCTGGACTAGAGTCTCCCCGGGACTTTCAGCAGCCACTGTTAAGTAAGGAGTTTTTGGAAGTTGACAAGGATGATGAATGTTCGAAAACTACTGGCCTGACTCTGGTAAAAACCTGTTTAATATCACGTCCAAATATCAATAAAATAACAACAAAGTTACCTTTCAACCCAGGTACAATGCAAATGAGGACGATTTAGACACGTATCGAGTCGTCGGGTTCGAGGTTATGCCCCAGAGCGTTGATTCATCTCTGCTTGAGGAAGGAAAGAATTGTTCCGTTACCCCTAAAGGGGTAATGAAACGACAAGAAATAACGGAAAAAACAACTTCAATCAAGTTTTCTTACGATGTCGTATGGGTGGTGAGCAGAGTTTCCAGTTTTTGCATGTGACACTTATTTGCACCTTTCAAATGCCTACTGAAGCCTTACACACCGAACGAAGGGACGCTGCACAGGCAGCCATATTTGGAACAGGGCTCCCAAACTTTTAAGCTCGCTACCTCTTCCAGTATAATATAATTTTCCACGACTCCAGTTCACGTCTAAAATGCTAAACAGTTCGATGCAAGCACCGCTTCGCAAGTCTTGCAAACAAGGCTGGCATTGTTATGCAACCGTGCCGCTTCTTTGATCATATATATTCCTCCAAAATTGTGAGACTTATTTTTAGAAATATGACTTTGGCTTAGAATCCTATATTATATAAAATCTTTTTCTGCAGAAAAGCAACATCCGTTGGGCATCAAGATGGGACAATTATCTTCAGATGGGAGATGTTCAGATCCATTGGTTCTCAATCATCAATTCTATCGTTGTTGTGCTGTTTTTGGCAGGTTAGTGTATATTGGATTAACTGACGGCATATCCTCGCAGATAAGCCGAGTTTGAAAGTGAAAAAAAAACGTGCTGTTTTCTCATTGGTCAGTTATTCCAAGTTGACAAATAATTGGACGCAATGTAGATCACAACATAAGTTAATAGTCACTGGCTTATTTTTAAGGGATTTCTTTTATTTTCATTTATGCCGGGTCATTGAATCTTTTTCTTTTTCACACTTTTTGATTAATCATTTAAAATGTGTAGGAGAGATGTCTTGCTATCGACTAGGTAAAAAAAATTATTTCGCGCTATTGATTAGGTCTTTCAGAATCATTTTTGAAATTCCAGCTAGATCTTATTTTTGGGGAAACACGGTAATAAACCAATATTCTAGAATTGCTTATAAATAATATTACCATTTCATACCCAAAGTTCTTGTTTTACAGGTATTCTTACAATGATCATTGTTCGAACTCTACGACGCGACATCGCAAATTATAATCGAGAAGATGATGAATTAGATGATGCAATTGAAGAAACAGGGTGGAAATTGGTCCATGGTGATGTTTTTCGCCCTCCGAAAAATGTAAGTGACTGTTAAACATGCAATGTAACTGTGGACAGATTCGCCAAATGCTTGAAATTATTGTCAACAGCACATTTTCTACCTTATGTTAAAGGCTGGGGGATTGCTTTCAGTTGACTTATATTGAATGCTCATGGCAGCTCATTGGCTAGAGCAGTGGTTCTCAAACGGTGGGGACGGGCCCCAGAATGGGAGCGAAGGCAATTTTTTGAAATTATTTGTTGGATTTGATCTTGCCTGCCTTATTTTGGATATTTACATTTTTTTATTGTTTAGAAATTGCAATTCCACACACATAATTTCCAACCTGTTTTTAAAATTAAACATGCTTTCGTTATTTTTAGGTTGGGGCATGAGTCTTGACAAATTCTAGAAAGGGTCCGCCAACGGATTGAAAAGTTATCATTTATTTCAATATTTATGTTCCATCCACATATTTTCAATGTGTTTTTTCACATAAAACATACTTTTTTCAAAAAGGAACGGATTGGCATTGCAAGTCATCCTTATCCTTCCAAAAGCAGTAGCTCATTTTGTTTTATCAACCGCTTGTTCAAAATAAAAATGTGAAAAAAACTCATAATAATATGGACTGAGACTCCTTATTATCTCCTCCACATTATGGACTCTCTCTCTTCAGAGTGGTTTAAAACCTAAAAACTGTAAATTTGCAGTTTCTTATGTATCTGTAACTGCTTGCTTTAAACCTTGTTTGGAGTCAAAATAATAGATAAATACCAATTCCTTATTCACTCTTCCAGATTATGCTTCTAGTCTCACTCATTGGTGCAGGAGTCCAATTATTTGGGATGGCAATCATCACGATATGTGTGGCCATGCTAGGTATGCTGAGTCCATCAAGCAGAGGGGGATTACTGTCCGCATCTTTCCTGCTTTATGTATTCTTAGGGTGAGTATGTTTTACTGAATTTTCATTATCTCGCAGCTAGAATGCCATGTCCGGTCGCTTAAATATTCATTCGCCAACTTAGCCAACAAGTTAGTTGGCAGTAAAAAATTGGTTGAAAAATTACATTTTATTCGATCGTTTTGTTTTTGGCCAAATTTAAGGATTCAGAGTTTCGGGTGTTTTAAAACTTTCAAAAGTAGTCCAAATTCTGAATTTGTTGGCGTTTTACTTTCAATAATGGTAATCGAAGTCAAAATTTTCGACATGATCTCATCAATCATTCAGTTTATTAGGTGTTCTAACAGTCTATCAAAAAAGGCTTGCATGTACCGAAGGTTCTATTATTATAGAGATAAATTGATTCATCAGGAGCCTGGCTTGAGAATCCTTACAACCCATACCTGAAGCCATTTTTTTTCTAGATTCGGAACTCCAACTCCTTAGAGCCCCTTTTAGAAGTAAGGTCACATGTCATAACCGATATATAATTTTTTTCTTTCCTATGATTCCAGGGTCTTCGGTGGTTACTTTTCTGGTCGTCTTTACAAAAGTTTGAAAGGTCAGCTATGGAAGCGAGCTGCGATCCAAACAGCTACAATATATCCCGGTGTTGGGTTCGGGATTGCGTTCTTACTCAACTTTTTCATCTGGGGAAAACACTCGTCTGGCGCTGTGAGTATTTTTTGCAATATTTTAAAAAGTCCTGAGTTTCGTCTTGTTTTTTATATGTGAAACTTATTTTGCATATTTTGCTCTTTACTGTATTAGCAGCCACCTTTATGTGAGAATCTAACATCTGAAACAAATAACTGACTAACTAATCCCATACCCGACATGGACTGGTAACCGGACGATAGGCCGCGGTTCGCCATACGATTAAACCGTCTTTCCAGCTTCTTTCTCCTTGATAAGTACGAAAATCATAACTTTATGTCTATTATAACCTCATTTTATTTCCCATAGGTTCCATTCTCTACGATGATTGCGATTTTGGCGTTATGGTTTGGAGTATCACTCCCTTTAGTGTTCATTGGATATTACTTTGGATATCGCAAGCAACCATACGACTACCCTGTACGAACCAATCAAATTCCACGACAAGTTCCAGAACAATTAGTCTACATGAATCCGTTTATCAGGTAGAGTGTTATTCAAGGTTTTTCAAAACAGAGCGTTCTGGGGTATTTTGCACCAAAATACAGGTGGTGAAAAAGTTACGCAAAATAAAAGTAAATGTTAAAAAGTGTCAGTCGTGAAATGTTTAAATGGCATTTCACTGTAATTCAATACTGTTAAAAGGTGTCAGTCGTTAAATGTTTAAATGGCATTTCACTGTAATTCAATACTGTTAAAAAGTGTCAGTCGTGAAATGTTTAAATGGCATTTCACTGTAATTCAATACTGTTAAAAGGTGTCAGTCGTTAAATGTTTCAAGTAGCATTTCATCTTAACTTCTGTTAATTTTGTGCTACTTTTTTAACACCCTGTACAAGTCCTTTCTTTTTGTCCTTTCTCCTTACTTCCTACTTCAGATCTGTATGTGTTGCCACAAGGGTGTTTGAACGAGACGAGTATTGAAAATATGATTCGCTATTATTATGTTATGTTATAATAATATTCACTGTTTGATTCAATTTCTTTTGGAAAAAATTGACTTTCACTCTAATAATTAGAATGAATATTACAACTCATTAGCATTCTTATTTATTGCAATTACAATTACTAATTAACTATAGCAACACAAATGAAACCAACGATTTTTGATAGGTATGCGGCCCACCCAGTGGCATAGCCAGATGGTGGTTTTGCGGGTCAAACTCCCCCCCCCCCTCCCTTTTGAAATGTAATAAAATAAATCATTTTTCTATGTCATAGATAGCAATTTTTCGTAGCTTAGAATACTTTTTAGACCCACAAGACTAATAAAAACAAGCTTATTCCAGCGTTCGTTCGATCAGACGCCCTAGATGTTTCGATCTAACTTGCCAAATAAAAATTTCAGAACCCCCCTTTAAAAATTTCTGGCTACGCACCTGGACCCTCCTTAAAAAAATTTTGTGGCCCAGCAGTGGCCCATGGCCCACTTGTTGATAATCGGTGGTTTAGGCCCCCCTTTGAAAATTTCTGTCTACCCCCCTGGACCCACCTCAAAATTTTTTTGTGGCCCATGGCCCACTTGTTGATAATCGGTGGTTTAGGCCCCCCTTTGAAAATTTCTGACTACCCCCCTGGACCCACCTCAAAACTTTTTTGTGACCCAGCAGTGGCCCATGGCCCACTTGTTGATAATCTGTGGTCCAGGCCAGGCCTCACTCTGGATATGTGAAGGTTTCCTTTCATCAAATGCGATTATAAACAATGTGAATAGCGCTATCTTTATTGCTGAATAATCACCAGCCGGCCGAGAAAATGCGTGTTGTTAGGAGGTCGAGATATAATTTCTTGAAAGACCAGACGGCCCACAGTATTTTGAAATTTTTGTATACGGATCTTCGGTAAAAATATTGAGTACCGTATTTGCTCGTTTTGTAGCCCGGGCCCATATTTTTTTCAATCAACTCACTAACCGGGCCCTTATTCAAGCACGGGCGCTTGTTATTTTCGATCGTTACAATAATTAATCTATTGTTATTTCCAGTTCTCAAGTATGATTTAAACGAGATAACGAAATATTTGACTTTTTCTACGCATCGCAGGTACAAATCTGCAAAAGAAGAAAAGTTTTGCAACGCCCTATCAATATTGAAACGACGCACTTGGGCGTCAACAGCGTTGTGACAAAAGCGCTTCTTATTTCCTATTGTTCTCTACCACTGAAAAATCAGCTTTTACTACATCGGGCGGGTATTCAAGCATCGGCCCTTATTTATTTTTATGTTCTGTTCACACGGGCGGCTAATCAAACGGGCCCTTAATCAAGATCGGGCGGTAAAACGGGCATATACGGTAAACCTGGTCTAGGCATTCGATCCCACTTGAGGGCCACAGGAAGGTTCTCATGGAGCCGCGAGCAAAGCTCTTAAATAGATACAATTTGCGATTATCGTATTTATTTGAAAGAAATTGAGTGATTTGGTAAATTCTTTGACTGTGATGCAATATTTCTTGTACTTTCATTTGTTTGTAGTATTATTAATAAACATGGGGTGTGAAGTAACTGATAAAATCATGTTATATTATTTTTTATCTTCACAGTGTACTCATGGCTGGCATTCTACCATTCGGAGCAGTTTTCATTGAATTGTTCTTCATATTTACGGTAAGGACTTTATTTTTACGAGTAGCGGTTATGTAGGGAGCTACTAAAAAAATGGAATCTTTCGGCGTGGGACCAAAGCAGGAGCATAGCCAGTAATGTGGTCTCATATAGTTTCATACCTAACATACTTCTAGTGGGCGTAGCATGAAGATTTTTTCACGTATCAATCCTAACCCCCACCTGACTACGACATCCAAAAATTACGTCAACACGGCGTCACAGTGACGTAATAGAGCCCTTCAAACTATACGAACTGCCATCTAAGACGCGCAAACGAGCTCCCGAAATCGAACAGTT
This sequence comes from Styela clava, assembly GCF_013122585.1. Classification (NCBI taxonomy): domain Eukaryota; kingdom Metazoa; phylum Chordata; class Ascidiacea; order Stolidobranchia; family Styelidae; genus Styela; species Styela clava. Next base: position 308,583 of record NW_024102645.1, read on the forward strand.
ATTTCTCTCGTTTTCTCGTCGCAACGATTCCAATAGGAGAGAGATCGATAATGTTAGTCAGTTCTTTATCGTCGGCGCCAATGCCATTTCGGGCGATTGTACGTATATTTGGCAAGCTCTATGACGTGATTTTTGGATGGCGTAGTCAGATGGGGGTTAGGATTGACATCAAAAAATTATTGTGCTACGCCCACTAGAAGTACGTTAGGTACGAAACTACACGAGACCCAAAAAATGTCCTTTTTTTTAAAAGGGGGGGGGGTTCCAACCTTCAAAATTCTTATATAGGTTGAAGTTAACACGTGAAAAGTTCACGAACAATCATTACCACCCTGCGGGCATTAAATCATTATTTATACAAAGTCTCATCTGTGAATTAGAGATACTTGAATTTCATGCCCTGAGGGTGAGTATTTAGATATTTCATTCAAAATGACTTCTAAATATTTGTAATGTACAATTATGGCAGTTGCGGCGTAACACTCATTACATTATTATCTTGGTTTTATTATTGACATCGCGGTGTGGTGCATCGTGCTAATTGTTAGAAATACGCCCTGTGCAGTATTTTAATTACATGAACTTGACTACTGTATGAATTGTATAAATCAGGGTGGTCCAAGGTTGTCGGCCTCGCCGGCCACACTATTACTTTCATATTGTTCGCGGGCCACAATAGTGTCAAGAATAGTGAAACAGTGCAATACAAAACAAACGCTTTTCATTATTTGTCATTTGTCAAGCTAAAACTTGCAAAAAAATTATTTTTATGACGAAACAACACCAAATGCGTTTTTTTCACTCTCCCGCCAATGCGACGCGGGCCACAGATAATGTAGCGGTCGGGCCACATAAGGCCCGCGAGCCTGGGTTTGGACCACCCTGATATAAATTATAAATATATTTCGCACCAATCTGAGCCTATTTTGACACCCTAATTAAAATAGTCATTTCTCTTTGTTTAAACATGCTTAATAACATCACTTACGGTAATAGGCATTTTATTATATTCAAACAATATCATACATATAAATACAGACTCTTGAGTTTGAATAGAAACTGGCCTTGTGCTTTGTTCTATCCCCACAACTTAATCCAAATTATTGAATCTACTTGACCAAAACTAACTGAATCTTCATTTTTCAACATAAGATTAGTATTTTATGGTTGATAGAGGAAAATCTGAGTATGGACAAGTGCCACACCAAATGGCTTGGCGAACCGAGTTGCGCCTGTGGCACACCACTATGCTAAAATGCACCTTTTTCAACATAAACTGTCAGATTAGAAGTTTATGCTTGATGGGGAAAAAATCTGAGTTGTTGATAAGTGCCACACTAGAAGGCTTGGCGGGCTGAGTTGTGGCCCAGGGCCGCTTCTCACACCCCTGAGCTAAAAATCATTATTTTTGCGAATGTGAACTCCTTTTTAAAAAAAACTGTTTGATTAATATTTTATGCTTAAGATAAAGCGAAATCTGAGTTTTGACAAGGGCCACACTAAAAGGCTTAGCGAACCGAGTTGTGGCCCGGGGGCCGCCTGTTGCACACCACTAAGCTAAATCATCTAAAACTCTGCATTTCAGGCAATATGGGAGAACCAGTTCTACTATCTGTTCGGATTTCTGTTCTTGGTTTTCGTTATTTTGATCATCGCTTGCAGTCAGATATCCATTGTGATGGTCTACTTTCAACTGTGCTCTGAGGTAAGATACTTTACAGCCTAGATGTGGGACAAGGGAAATTTTTATCCAATCAAAATTCTTGGCGTGATGGCCCATCAAGTGGTTCCTGAACATTTTGTCTGTGCAGCGCCAATTCATCAAGGAAGAAACTCACTGTGCAATTACACAAAAAACTTCATTAACACAGCTGATATTAACTATGCTAGGATTGAAATTTCAATTGTCCAACCTAACTAATATTTTGCATTGTGGGAACTTTTCTAATTCATTTTGTTCATGGAGAAACTAGATTTTTTGTGTGGCCCAGTTAGATGTGTGAAGTTGGTTACATGACCCAGGGTAGAGGTAAGATCGGGCCCAAAAATTCCAGCCTGACCCGACACGGCCCCGTGGTTATCGAACCCGAATTGAGCCCGCCTAATTAATTGGATTTGCAGGCCCGACCCGGGCATGATAAAGTATAGGAAGGATATTTTCGGGATTCAAAGGTTGGGAAAAGTCCATTACAGCTTCTTCTCTGTTTTTTCAAATTATTTCTTTTATAACAAGTATTCCTTTGTTTAGTATCCACACATAGTTTAAGTATATATTTTTTATAAACATATATTTATTAAAAAATAAGTCAGCGATAGAGAAGCCCGACCCGAGCGCAATGATTGACATTTCAGGGCCGACCCGGCCTGAGCGTAATGATTAATATTTCAGGCCCGACCCGAAATGTCGGGATCGTTAATATCCCGACCCGAAATTTCGGGTCGGGCTCGAGCTTCAGATTTTAGCTGTAACCCAGGGACATAAACTGTTGCCAGCCCTAACATAAACTATCAATTTCTCGTTTCCAGGACTACCATTGGTGGTGGCGTTCCTTCATTGTATCTGGAGGATCTGCTTTCTATGTTTTCATCTACTCAATCTTCTATTTCTGTACCCAGGTGAGTGGCAAGGATTTCAGTCTTTGGTGCTAATCGTATCGTAATTTTTGGCAACTAGTGTTTTATCAAATGGCTGAGCATGATAGTTAGCTAACTATACTGGGAGTTAGGAATATGCTCGCCATCGCACCTTTGATTACCCTGGTTGGGTTCGTTGGTTCGATCTATGTATAGCTATAGTGTTAGTTTGGGCGCTCTCGTAGTATTCGTACCAAGATGACGCACAACTAACCCTCATTCTGGTATACATCCTGTGTTCAGGTTGTGCACGGTCTTGGTACGAATACTATGGGAGCACCTTAGTCTGCACCTCTAAGTCCTGCTTTTGTACAGTTCAGTTGTTTATTATATTTGCACAAATAAGCATCACAGAAATAATATTGGAAAATATTAGTAATTGTGCTACAGCAAATAAAAGCCAAAATTTTTCCCTAGTTGCGGAACATGGCACAAAACTCTTCCCTTCGGAACTTTGCTGAATAAAAACGTGTTACCAGCCCGAATATTACTCTCTAAAATTTTGGCATAACTCATGATTTTTTGCACAATGAAACTTGCAAATTTTACAGAAAATCACAGTGCCTTTTATCTACATATGTTTTTTAATTTAATAAAAATTGTAATTTTACAATAAAAGTTTCAAATTTCACAGAACACATGGAAATCCATGCTTGAATCATAAACTCTTGTTTTTCACAGATAAATGATGATTTTGGAGTTGATTTCGTTTATTTAAATCAGTGATTCTCACTTTTTGAGCTGTCCCCTTTTTTAGAATTTGTCAAGTTTGGCGCCCCATCTCAAATATAACTAGCTAACAATAAGCTACAAATAACGGATGGTAGGGTGAAAGTATGTTTTATTAAAAAAACACATTGATGATCGTTAATATCTGAGATAAAGAAATGTAAGTATCCAAAATAAGGCGGGAAAAATCAAAATCTCACAAATATTTTTATTTTGAATTAGCTTCACGTCCCGTCAAAAACTTGTTTATTATGCCCCCTTGTGGGCGCACCCCACCGTTTGAAAACACTGGATGAAACCATCTCTTCTTTTACAGCTTGAAATCACTGCATTCATCCCAACACTTCTCTACTTCGGCTACACATTCATTATCGTTCTCACATTTTGGATTCTCACCGGCACAATTGGATTCTATGCTTCTTTTATGTTCATTAGGAAAATATACGGCCAAGTCAAAATCGATTAAAAGAAGCAAGATTGCTGGCAAAAGTGACTTAAGTCAAGCCAGTGACTTTTGGCTATAAATACTGACTGATATATATGACTCAAGTATACTCATTAGCTTTTTATTGACTTCTAATATAGCTGGTAACTTATTACAAATTGACTCCTGTCTACATGCTGTTGTGGAAATGGCTTAAATTTAGCCACTGATGACACAAATGGCTTAAGTTCAGTCAATAACTTGGCCAACCTAACTACGAGCATAATATGATTGACTTTCTATCAGTTGACTTGTTAAAATTGACTTTTAATGACCTCCATTTGGTGCAAAATGGCTTATATCTAGCCACAGAAAGCACAAATGTAGCCACCATTGTGAAAATGGTTTAAATTCAGTCATTAGCCAATATAAGCTAATGATTGACTTTCTTCTAGGTGCTTGTATAAAATTGACTTCAAGTGACTTCCATCTAATGCCAAACGGTCCACAGCTGAAATTGTTTTTGCATTTTGATTCCCTTAGTCTTTCACATAACATAAACATAGATTATGATTGACTTGTTCTAGTCATTAACATGACTAATATTTTATAAAATTGACTTCGAATGGCTTCTATTTTGTGATAAATGGCTTAAGTTTAGACATTTTGAAAGTGGATTAAATTTAGTCATTGACCCAACCAACATAACTAGTATATATTTGATTCGTGCCTAGCCATTACCTTTTATAAAATTAACTTAAAATGGCTTCGATACAGATACTGTTGTGAAAATGGCTAAAATTCAGTCATTGGATTGGCCAAGAAAACCTTTATCTGATACTTGTAGATACTCAATTTTAGTTTTTGCGTAATGACTTTTCAAAATGACTTTATCAGGCTTTTGAAGCCTATTCCCCTAAATAACAACTTGAAGAATCCTTTTTCATGTATTTACTCCATTCTCCAAGTCTTCTTATTAGGTAGCAAATCAAGATTCATCTGAATATTTTCGCTTATCGGCTTAAAAATGTTTTTAAGTTCTATACGTGTTGCCATGAAAATATGATCCCCATGGTCATGGAAATATGGCTCCTATTACCATAGAAATATGGTCACAGTTGCCATGGAAGTATGGTTAGGGATATATGATTTCAATCATTATCCAAATTACACTCACCGTATTTGCTCGTTTTGTAGCCCGGGCCCCACATTTTTTTAACCGAACTCACTAACCGGGCCCTTATTTAAACCGGCCCGCTTGTTATTTTTAAAGTAGGATTATACACAAAAATTACGTTATCTTTGAAGACAAATATTTGACGACATTAATCCTTTTTCATGTCAATTTATTCACGTCAAACGCAAATTATTCACGTCTTAAGAGTAATTCCCTCATATTGAGATCCACGGTGTTACGTAATCAATGCTATCTGTTATGTAATTAGACGCCTACGTGTTATCTATCAGCGCCTAAAATTCAACAACGTTGTGACAAAAGCGCTTATTTCCTATTGTTCTCTACCACTGAAAAATCAGCTTTCACATCGGGCGGGTATTCAAGCACCGGCCCTTATTTATTTTTATGTTCTGTTCACACGGGCGGCTATTCAAACGGGGCCTCAATCAAGATCGGGCGGTAAAACGAGCATATACGGACGGCTGTGCTATAATTATTAAAATTCTCCCCACGATTTCTCATAATCTACAGATTTATCCACTCTTTTTTATATCTTATTATTCTTATTTTAAAAGCTTTAGATCAGGGGGTTCCCAAACCACGGCCCGTGGGCCAAATCCGGTTCGTTTAACGATTTTAAATGGCCCGCCGAGCTTAAGTGAAATGGTGTTCGACATATTTTGTTTCTTCCTTTTTGCGATCTAGATACCGCTAATTGTTATGTCATTATCACTGTTTAAGCACGTGTTTATCGTAACAATCCAATTATACCGGTATCTCAATCATTCGTACCGGTATTAGGATTACATAGGGCAGAAATTTAGTTATTAGTCACATATGAAAGCTTAGAGGTGTCAAAAAGCAAACGGAAACTAGACGCTGAAAACACGTTCTTTGGATAAATATCAACGTTCGTATTTCTGCATTGAAGAGATGAGTCAAACAAACATATTTCTAAAAATGTCAAATGAAAGTGACCCCAGCTAAACCGTCGTGCACTTTCGGGTGCTACACTCTTCTGGCCCGCGAACATCCTTCCGATTGTAATTTTGGCCCTCGGCCGATAAAGTTTGGGAACCCCTGCTTTAGATGAAGCAGAATACTGTTGTATATAGTATAACATGGTGTTTGTTTATGTTTGTGTTGAGTATTTCCCAGAATATTCCTAATTTAATTTGTTAAATTTCCTGCGGTTTCAAAGAATACTGGGGACTTGAAAACCCTGGCTCTATGCTGTGAGGGAATTAATATTCAATTTTAAGTTTATTAATTATTCTGGTCTTTCAAGTATGTCTATAAGTAACTTCTTGTGCAAAGTTAGGCACGCCATCAAAAGCTCATCAAAATATACTCAGCATATTCGGCCCCGATACACTAATTTTAAACAAGATATTTTTTGATCAATGGAAAAAACTTGACTTCCATATTTAACCCAATTCAGGGGGGTAAACTTGACTGTAGCGGAAGCACTGTTAAATTCAATTTCCTCATGGGTTTCAAAAATACTTAGAAAATAAATTAATACAATGTTATAATATCAAACATATTTAGTTTGAATATTTATCCATTTTTCATGTCTGTGCTTTTAATTCACAAATGAAGAAAATTTGACTTGATAATCTAAAATTTGTTTTCTTTATTACAGACGGAATTAAAGTTGTTGTATGGTAGTTACTGTAAACTTTAATTTCTTATTTATTTCAAAACCTATACACGTTTTAATTTATCACACAATTGTATTCTAGAAAATTTTCACGTTCAAGATTATTATATCGCAATTTAATGCTGATCCCACTCCCCTACTTTCCACAATTACCGGTATTCCCCCTCCCTATTTATTGGTCGTTTTTGTGGATGAAATTAAGTGAACATTGTTATATAACGTAACCTGTTATTTTATTAGCAAAAGTCTTTGGAATCACGCAAGTTTGAAAATTTTATTTTCTACAATTTTGTTTTGCCTGTCAGTGGTATTGATCCACATCCCTTTTCACCGGATATTTTTCAACTTTGAGGGGTTAACAAGTCTTACACTCCCAACATATTCAATTAAGTTTTCCACCAGGCTTATTCAGATTAAACTTATTGCCTGACCCAATAACGATCTGCTTTCTACCCGGTAACTCTGGCAATATAAAGGAGACTACGATACATAGGTTTATATACATAGATGGAATAGAGCAGGGCTACTCAACTATTTTTACCGAAGATCCGCATACAAAACTTCAAAAATATTTGAGTCCGGACTTTCCAGAAATTATATTTCGTCATCCCTAAACACACACTTCCTCGACAGACTAATGATTATTAGCTATTTTGTTCTTTTCATATATATTTAAAAGTGATTTTATAAAAGAAAATTTCAAAAGTGGGGCCAATGATCCAAAATAAAGAATTAGTCGCGGTCCGAATCGAATACCCGAAAGGTCCGAATTCGGACCGCCAGTTGAGTAGCCCTGAAGTAGAGTACACGCTGGTCTCTTTAGCATTTCAACTTGGGCTGTGTTGCCAGGTTCTACCTATGTAAGTGCGAATATTATATAGTGACTGAATATATTACGAATTTTTAATATTAGTACCTGCATGTTCTTGTTTAAAAGGAAGACATCCAAAAGGCAACTTTGAGGAGAATCACTGTTAAAGTGTTTTTTCCCTTGAATGAGTGTTAAAAAACCTGGCAACCATAGTTTGTCCCGAATTACATTTATCACTAAAAGTACCAGTTATGCAAACGTAGGTATTTAATGTGAAAATCTTGTGTTAAACCAGTGGTTCTCTAACTTTTTAAGCCGCGCCCCCTTTTTCAAATTTGTCAAGTCCCGCGCCCCACCTTAAAAATAACTAGGTAACAATAAACTACAAATAACAGATAGTAAGGCGAAAGTATATTTTATTAAAAAAAAACTTAAAAAACATGTGGATGTTATCACAATCTTTAAACAATAAAGAAAAGTAAATATCCAAAATAAGTCGAACAAGATAAAATCTAACAAATATTTTAATTTTTCATCAGCTTCACGCCTCCTCAAAAAATTGTCTACAGCCCCAAACTACCCCCCCCCGCACACTTGTGGGTGCCCCATCATTTGAGAACCACTGTTTTAAAGACTCTTGTGTGTATATATATATATAGGAAGTAGATGTAATTGATGGAAATGCTCTTTAATTTTTCGGGGTGATATTTGCTGTTTTTACTATTTTTATGGCTGAAATAAAAGATGGTAAAAATTTATTTTTTGTGTGCTCATTTATTACTTATCGATCTTAAGATCGGTAAGTATGTTGATAGGTATTTGTCTGTTAGATGAACGCGATATCTCACGAAGGCGAGGTTGAATCTGCTCCATTGCATGAGCATTCATCATATCTCTGACCAGAAGCCTATTGATTTTGGATGAATTATGCCGTATAATTAGAGAGTTATTAATTAATTAGCGATGGTACAGGCGGTGTCACTATAGGGTCATGAATCGAAACTGCAGTTTCGATCGATAAGTCTCCGACCGATATTCTCGTTTGTTTAAGGAGGAAAAATGGGTTAGGTGGTTCTTGATGGGGCTTTGTCGTGGATGGCGAATGTGGTCCGAATACATTCAACTGTCGATGGGGCTGAGCATTTCGAATCAATTAATAGAGTGGAAGTGGTGACTCCTCTACGACCCATGGGCCGAGGCCATCAGGCAATGGGCCGCGACCTATCGAGTTGTGTAAAGGGACTATTCACATGACTAACACAGACGATACCTGAACTCGTAATAGAACTATAATGTGAAAAATCTGAACAAAATTTTGTCCTAACCCTGACCTGGTACACATACTACAGGAGTATAATATTTTTTTTGGTTTAAATATTGACAATATTGTAAAAATTGAAAATTTTGGTAAGATAATTGAATTTTTTCCTGATGGGGCCGCGGCCCATAGCTTGATGGGTCACGGCCCATGTGGCCCAATTAGATGGGCTGTGGCCCCGACCCATTTTTGTGTATGGAGAACCAATTGCAGTTGAAAATATACATCTTTCCAGTATTTGATTTGAAATTTATTGACCAAAAACGCCAACATATTCATCTCTTCTCTGGACAAGCATAAAAATCCACAGCCTCACAATTTCAGCCACAGATATTAAAATTTATAGCAATACACATTTCTGTAATCAACCATAGACATCTCAAATAAAACACCTTTTTCACATATACAGATGATAGTTAGAATAAAAATGATGGCCGAGAGAGGATTTACGCTTTATGTTGAACCAAGGTTTGAAAGTTGACTTGACAAGCTGATAATTAGTTTGGTCATCAACACTTTTACTGTATTGTTTTATTATTAAAATTTTCATGATTTGAGGTTTCAGTAAAAGTTTAGTGGGTCTAAGATTTCTTCTAAGGCTGAAAATAGGCCACAAGAAGAAATAGGTTGGAAAACCATGGGCTAACCGCTGCCAAATTTTAAGGCTATAATGAAGTAAAACAGTGATTTCAAACTTTTTTTTTAACAACCCAAGTTTTTTAAAACAAATTTTGGTGCTCCCGAAGTATGCGAACCAAGATGGCGGACATCGGAACGTAACATGGGTAACAGGTTAGGGTTAGGCGATAATTTTTTTCCAATTTTCCTTATTTTAGTCCAATTATCAATTCGAAGACTAGCCAAGAGCCTCCCGTAGTATTTATACCTAAAATTATGGCCTAACCCTAACCTAGTACACATATTACATTCAGATGTCCGCCATCTTGGTTCGCATACTTCGGGAGTCCCCAAATTTTATAAAATCTCACAACCTCTGATCAAATACGAAACACCATGTTGTACTTTTCAAACTTAATGATTATTATAAAACAATCATGTTCACATTAGATTTATTTCGTCAGGAATTATCCCGAAGTGAGAAGGCAGTGCTTGCTTGCCATTAGTGAGTTTTTACTTATATATATATAATTACTATTTAGAAACATTAATCGTCGAATATAAAATTCATTAGAAAATAAAATTAGTAATTTTAGGATTTTTGTTGAAAAAACGAAGCGACACAAGAAAATTTGCAGGAGCCCCAGTTTTGAGTCACGACCCATATGTTCGGAAACACACAGAAGTAAAACACATTGTTCATAATCGTACAAATCAGGAACTGCTACCAAATTAGAACTGTCCATCAGCCTTTCTATCAATCCTGACAAATCTAATCTTAATAACTTCAAATGCCTGTGAAAGTTTATAATATCTGACCAACCCCCTTCGAGAAAACAAAAATGAAGCAAAATTTTCACATCTTACGATTTTTTCATATATATAGATGATAGAATTAGAATAAAAATGATGAAACATCAAAGTGTAATACAACATCAGACAATCATTGCTAAGGATTCTGATCAGACATTTTTTCATTTGCTTTGTATCATGCAAGGATTGATAACTCTTGCCATTCCACGACTACTCCAGTCGGAGACTGGTTTTTGCCCAAAAAGTACAGGCGAGACTCCAGTCGGAGACTGGTTTTTGCCCAAAAAGTACAGGCGAGAGGATTGCTGGATTCCACTCTTTCTTCCGGGATTTGTTGAATATTTCTTTAATCTCGCATGTGTTTACTACAGCACTTATAGTTAAAACTAATTTTCCCAAAAGATTTTCGAATTTTTCTCCTACCCTCGCCTTAGAATTAGAAAGAAATGCGCTGAGTGTCTCTATCAACAATTAATGGAAAGCGGCCAAAACAAGCTTTCCAATGATAGCTGACAGAAGTTTCTTGCACGTTTGAACAAAGAGATGTAACATTTCTTGTGAGGGAGGGCGCATTTTTTATCAAAAGTTACTCATGATCATCAGAAGAGAGAAGGGTAAACAATCTGTTTATATTAGCATAATAGCTTCAAATTGCGAGTTCAAATGCCATGTCAAGCAGAAAAATTTCATCTTGTCCACCGGTTCCCAACCAGTAGGCCATGGTTAACTGCTGGGCCACTGAAATATTTCCGCATATATAATATTTCCACAAACCTATCAAGTATTACTAGAAAAATATTACTCTCATGAAAGACTATTTTGAGTTGGGAGTTCAAATCCTTAAGGTAAAGATTACGAGTGAGAATTTCGGCTATACATATGAGGATAGAAAAAAATTCAAGGTTCAGGTTGGAAATATTTTGAAATTAGTTGCACATACAGAGTGCTTGAGTTGCATGCGAGGATAATTAAGTGTAAACCTCAGGGCTACGCATTGTTACACTGTGACTAGTGGGTATTGCTTCCACCAACATCCAGTTCCATTTACTCAACATTAATAACACGATAAGTATAAATGAAATTGAATGTTGTTAAATTGGAAACCACTTCTCTGGAGTATAATTATTTCAATTCACCACGTAGAGAGTTTTAAAGATTTCGAGTACTTAGTTTGTTCATCAAAAGTGGTGACTACGTAATTCGTTTTATCGAAGCCATAATTTTAAAATGCAATCCTGACATATAAAGTCAAGACAGAGTATAATTTACCCTATTAGGATCATGACTGGTATGCCACAAGAAATCAGTGAAGCATAACTAGTCAAAATAAATCTCACTACAAACGAGTATGAGTGATTCTGCTTGGCCACGCCCCACTTCTTTTACTTTTAAATTCCATTTTAAAAGACATATTCAGCAGTTTGATAAATTAGACAACACAAGGCACAAAACACATATACTGTTTTCTACATTACATCGATAATTGCAAATTGAAGTGGTAATTGCAATCGTGATATGAAATTAATCAAGCATGACTTGGCAGAATAATGGCATTGTTATGGGGTTCAAAGTATTCTGCCAACAGAAACCAATGAAGCATGACTGGTCAAAACAACTTTGATTGTAAGACCTGAGTAACCGAGTGCAGTTTTTTTGTGGCGTCTGGAGCTGCCGCAAAACCATGGCCGCTATGGTCAAACCCTGGCAGCTGACTTCTTAGCTGCCACAACCATTGGCGTGAGGCAGGGTACCACAGCAGCAAATTTAAAAACCAATGACGGGTAAAATTTCGCTACCACAAACCAAGGCATGTTGGCTGTAATGGCAGGACTGCCCCTGATGGTGACAATTTTTGGATAAGTTGGAACATTTTCCTTATGGATACAGTTTTGATGGTTTTAGGGTTAGGTTTGAGGTTTAACTAGATATAATTTCGCATGATAAACTGAAAACTCTCGTATATGACTTTGTGAATATACCGATGCCACTGCCATAAAACTATGGCAAGAGACGACGCGTTCGTGGCAGAAGCCACCATGAAGTGGTAAGGAGTGCGCCTCTGAGAAGCAATGCCAACGAAGTCGCAGAAATCTTGATATATTGGAAGGGGTAGCGAGCCCAAAAGTTGGGGAAGCCCTGGACTGGATAACTCCACATGGCTTGGGGTTTAGGGACTTTCACCCAACATCAAACTCTTCTGTCATCAGGTATAATCTGACATGCCGATTCTGTACGTTAGATTCTCCAGCCGGGAATACTATGAAATGTTTGAAGGTAAACCCACTCCACAAAAGTCCACAATCATTATAATCCTCTGCTCAATCATGCCTCATTTACTCTGTAGAAGAAATTTCAATTCGAGCATGACTGGCCAGAGCAATTCAATCAAATTTAGCAAATGCTAATTCTGCCAGGTCGCAGTTCACTGATTCCCTGCCCAGGGCAAATAGCTTTAACATGAACTTTATTCGAAATATAATTTGTGTGAAACTTGATTATGTATATGAAATTTAATATTTTTACGAGTCTTGCATTGTTAGGTCTTCAGCTTCCAATTTCGCCGTGTCATCATTCGCTGACTCATTCTCATCGGCGAGATTCGCTTGAGCGAGTAATTTACTTTGCTCTTCTAAATCGCTCTCTAGCTCCTTCTGGCGTTCAATCTCATCATGTTCGATTAAACTTTGAACCATGACCTATAACATTTAAAATAGTTTTAGGAAATGATTAGGGCTGAATATAAAAGTTTTGTGATGATTCCACTAAATGAAACGACTGAGTGATCAACATATTGGAACTATCAACTTTGATTTAAACAGAAAATTGAGCAAAACAGGAAAAAAATTTGGCAATAAGCCTGATCAGTTATGAAATAGGCAACCAAAATGCAAAAATTCTGTACTTTTTATATGCAATTGTGCAATACCTGTGCAGAAAAGTAACAATTGCGTAGTCTTTACCAGGACTGTAGCCCTACAAATATTTGCAACGCCAGACAAGCAAAAATCCTAGCGCAATAGGTACATTGATTGCACAATACTGAGCAACAATTGCGCAATATTTCAATGCCATATGCGTCATAAACAGTAGCAATTGTGCAATACACAATCCCATATCCTTGATAAATGTGAAGTACCTGCTGTAAACCATAACAGATCAGGGTCGACACCAAGAATCAGAGAAGCATAACAGGCCAATTAGGATAAATCCCACTGAAATAAATGTAGGCGAGTACGCTACAGCATGAATTGCGCAATATGAGCAATAACTGAGCAATATGCAGTAACAATTGTGTAATAAACATTAACAATTGCGCAATACATGACTATTGCGCAATACACAGCAACAATTACGCAATTCTCACCTGGGCTGTAGCAATTGCACAGCAGACATCGGCACCATCAGAGTTACTTTCGAACGCGTAACAAGTATTCACAACGCCGGTGTTGACAGACGTTGAACGAGAAATGAAGCCAAACAGTCTTGTATTTTCACGATGATGTGCGGCTTGCAGGATTTCTTTGATAGGAAAGGTTTCCCGGCAAAGTTGAGTTGCTGAAAGTCAGTTAGTAGTTTATTTTTTCACACAACCGAAAATACTGAGTGTACAAACAGTGAGGAAAAATAAAAATAATGCATTTCAGACGATAAAATAGTAATGGTTATCGAGCGTGTCACCAATAAGGGTGTGTATTTGAGTTAAGTAAGTTCCTGAGCCCAATATATGGTATGATTCCAGATTTATATAGATGACATATGCTAGCATGATTCACAACCATAATTCTATAAAGTTTCAGCTTTCCTATCCCCCGGTAAAAGCATGTAAATCCCATCCTTATAAAAAAAAAAAATCTTAATCATACATTGATTTATAGTAAACCCACTGTAGACATTCAATATTTTTGCCATACATGGCAATTTAATTTAATATGATCTATCTCAGAGTAGGGTGAGGTTGCATATACATCTCTTGGAGACGAAATCCAACAAGACAGCATAAACTTACGGCTAATGATAATCTCTTGTATCATTCATACAGCCATCGAAAGATATTCGATGATGATTAAGCGTTTTTGCAAATACCTAGTTGAGTACGCGACTTACGCGAGTAAGATTGATTGCGTTTAGATTTATTTTAGTGACTGTATAATTTTCAAAGTCAACCGGTAAATAATATGTCGTAGGCAAAAAAAATAATGAGATTAACAAGGCATTTTTTTTAGCTGTTGGGAGTCTCCTAGAACAAAGTTTATAGTGTTTTCCGTTTCATTTTAGTATCTTATAAAAACTCTCCAATGTGGAAATTCGGCTTGCGAATTGACTTCTCTATTTACCTAGTTGTTGCGGTCTAACTTAGCAAATAAAAGATTTCAGACTTCCCCTCCCCTTGCAAATCCCTGGCTACGCCTGAAGGTAAGTAACTATAGAAAGTTGGAACGCTATGTACTCAGATTTATGATAAAATTGATGATTTGCATAAGATACCAACACCAAGACTTTAGAAGTAAAACATTTCATTTTACCTGGATCAACCAATCGTATTGCACCATCAGTAACCACTAGGTGGAGCTCATTCATTGAAAAAATGTTGTGAAGAGCTCGGGCTGCCATTATTGAACGAATTGAATCAGAGATGATTGCGTAGCCATTGTGAATCTCGCTCTCAACCTGCGAAAAAATAATTTTAAAAAACATCTCTAAGCCAATAATTCTTAATTAATTGTGTATTGACAAGGACGTTTGAATCGGGCAAGTGTTTTTTGAAATCTAAGTTAGAGTCGTATTTTCGAATCCCACGGAGTCACAATTTTAAATTGTTCCAAGTTGGAAAACAGAATTGCAAAAGTTTCATGGTGACAATCATGACAGGATTTTCAACAAAAAGTCAAAAGTACACTAAGATTTCTCAGATTTCTTAAGGAAGAGTTGCATATGCTAAGTTATTACTTATCGATCTCGATCGGTAAGTATGTTGATAGGTATTTGTATGTCTGTTTGTCTGTCTGTTTATCTGTCTGTTTGTCTGTCTGTCTGTTTGTCTGTGTGTTAGATGCACACGATATCTCACGGAAGTGAGATTGGATCTGCTGCAGATTTTGCATGTGCATTCATCATAGCTCGGATCAGGAGCCTATTGATTTTGGATGGATTATGTCGTATAATAGTGATGGGACACACGGTGTCACTATGGAGTTTTGGGGGATCCCCTGACCTTCGATCGATAAGTCTTCGGTTTCCAACCGAATCCTAGTTTTCGTATCACAATTTAATTTTTTTGAGATTTGAATTCGTAGTCTGAGCCTAAATTCGTTTCGATTTTCGAATGGCTTTGAGCTTGGAGCTTAAGTTTTTCCCCAACTTCGAATTTTTCCGAAACTCCTGCAAGAAGAACATTTCTCTTCTTACACATAAACATATCCTTCTGATTTAAATCAGCTTATAATGCTTAGCAAGATGGATATTCCTTTTCCCGGAAGTTATGTATGGATTTTCATAGTATTCAAGTTACATACCTGTTTGCAGCCAATAAATCTCACAACATACATTGCACGAAAGCTTGAGTCGGATACAGGGTTGCCAGATTCTGTAGCAGGTGCTTCCTCGTCTCCTTCCTCACCTAGAAAAGGTTATAGGTCAGACCGATAGCCAAGATGGTTTCAATGGTTTAGACTAGGGAGGACTCTAGTGAGAGTTGTGAAGTGAAAAGCTTCTGCATATAGCCTATTCTGATTCTTCTAAAAATGAAGCGGCATACGTATCAGAAGACTGGGTGGCAGTGGAAGCCATAAACCAAGGGTGTGGAACATTTTTTGTCCGTGGGTCATATAAGATATAACCAACTTCAGACATCTAGCTGGGCAACACAAAAAATATAGTTTTTCCATATTCAAAACGAATTAAAATTTATCACAGAGCAAGATATAACGCAGCGACAAGAGTATATGAACATAATGTATTATACTTATGTGAGCGCCTCTTTAAACATAAATGGAGAGTGCTCACATAAAATCCCTGTAACAAAAAGGGAATCCAGCAATCCTCTGAAGCGTGATATTTTCTTATGTAACTTTTTTCTTTTATTTTCATAAAAAAATTCGGACCACGAGAAGTATGCGCACCAAGATGGCGCACAACCTGAACGTAGAATGTGTGTACCTGTTGGGATTCAGGTTGAGCGACATCTTGGTGCGCATACTTCTAGAGCACCGAAAATTCGATCAAAGAGCAAGGCCACAAACGCATTCTCTAAGAATTTAAGAAGATGCACCATTGCGCAACTTTGCAGGAAACCACTAAAACAGCTGTTCTCAACTGGAGATTGGGACTCCCCAACAATGGCATAACTAAAGAGAGGATCTTTTTGCTTAAAAATGGGCTCGGTGGACGAACACATATTTCAGAATTACACCTTTTCTCACCTCCAAAAGGATTCTCTCTTATGGGAGACATGGACCCTTCTTGAGTGGCGTTATCCTGGCTTTCAGCTGGTTTCTGTCCGGCATCTTGTTGTTGTGTGGTCTGAGACGCAGGTGACGGCAGATCGAATAGAACTGGGAACCCAGAATTTACTACAGCTTCTAAATCTGAGTCCGTGGTGTCTCGTGATATCTGGTCACCTGAATGTATAGAATTCTTCATTATAAGACATATTCATGCAGTAGTGTATTTATGCATAATGACGCCCATGGCAAAGTTTACGAATGCGCCCCCTTGATTGGTGGTTGACAATATTTAATGACTGTTATTAAAATAGGATGCTTGTCTGTATTATTTCAGTAAAAATACAAGTTTCAATTTTTACTAATTTGAAATTATTCAATTGAAACAATTTACGATTGGAATCTTTCACTGTGTGTATAACAGAATATAAAAAAATACTTTACCATCACCAGAAGGTTGTCTGCTGCCGCCTGTTCCGGTCTGTTCGTTTTTACTCAAAGGCTGCATCAAGGATGTTGCCGCGTTCTTTAATCTTTCAAACATACCTGACAAGAAGGATAATAGTGTGCTAACTACAAATAAGGGTGAAGTGGTGGAGTGGAAATGGTGACTCCTCTGCGGCCCATGGGCCGGAGCCCATCAAATTGTGCAAAGGGACTATTCACATGGCTAACACAGACAGTCCCCGAACTCATGATAGAACTATAATGTGGAAAATCTGAAATTTTTTTTGTCCTGACCCTAACCTGGTACACATACTACAGGAGTATATTTTTTTGGTTCGAATATTGACAATTTTGTGAAAATTGAAAATTTTGGTAAGATAAATGAATTTTTCCTGAAAGGGCCGCGACCAGTGTTCCCTCTAAGGTGTGCGCGTGTGCGCGCGCAAACAGCTTTCAGAGGCTGCGCACACGCATAGATTTACTGCGCACAGACGTATTTCGATGTAATGTAACAATGTTCTTTTGTTCTTTTTTCACCCTTTATTTGAATTCAAATAAAACCATCTGTTACAATCAATTTCATTTATTATTTTCCATGTATGTTCATTGTTATCTACTGATAACATATAGCCTTCAATAAAGCATTTACAATCTATAGAAAAACTTGAATAACCAAAATTTTCTTAATAAGCCCACTTATTACCCGGTTAGAACGCCAAAATTTCTTCATTGATTTTTGCACAAATATTATTCATTTCCAAAAAAGTGCGCACACACCAAAATTACTGCGCACACATACTACAAAAATTAGAGGGAACATTGGCCGCGACCCATACCCTGATGGGCCACGGCCCATGTGGCTCAATTAGATGGGCTGTGGCCCCGGCCCATGGGCCGTAGAGGAGTCACCACTCCTGTAGAGGTGGTGGCAAGAAAATTGTATCAGAAACCTTAACCTGTGATTACGGCTGGGAATTTTCAAATACCTGATAATTTCAGAATTGAATCAAATATTTTTTTAAATCAATTCGAATCTCGAATATATTGAAGATATTTAATTGTATGTAAATTTTTTATTCTGATGTGTCCCTCCAGCAGTGTTCCCTCACAGCTTTCAGAGGCTGCGCACACGCATAGATTTACTGCGCACAGACGTATTACGATGTAATGTAACAATGTTCTCGGTTGGCAGGTTGAGAAAGTTTGTTGTTGGCCCACCCATTACCCGGTTAGAACGCCAAAATTTCTTCATTGGTTTTTGCACAAATATTAGTCATTTCCAAAAAAGTGCGCACACATACTACAAAAAATTAGAGGGAACATTGCCCTCCGGGCATATAAATTAATACTGAAAACATGGAATCCACTACTGAAAGTAAGTTTGCTGTGCGTTCACATACGAGAAGAAACAAGTTTTATCAATAACTCAATAGAAAGTATTGTAAAAAATTTGGCTTCAATAAAAAAAATTGAGGAATCCATCCTGACCTTTGGCGGCCAAATAAAAAACAAGATGGCAGCAATTTGAATTTTTTGTCTGAAATGGTCCGAATAATTTACTATTCGATTTATAATGCCCAGTCCTACCTGTAATGTTATCATAGTTGGGTGTAAGTTGTAACGCTTCATTCACTAGGCAACTGGTTCTCAAACTTTCAGTGTTCTGAAGCCAGTGAATATGTTGACTAATATTTACGAGGCCTCGCAATAAATTTATAAAATTAGAAACACATTGCTACCCACCGATTAATGTTTCTGAGTAAACTAAAATGACTTTATTTAGACTTGAATGTAACAGCTGCCTTGTATTGAAAAAATATTCAGTATTTGAATAAGCAAACAAATAGCGCGTGGATTCTCTAAGTCAGTGTTTCTCAAACTTTTGGCGTTCTGAAGCCAGTGAAGAGGCTGACTAATATTTACGGAGCCTTGCAAAAATTTATAAAATTAAAAACACATTGCTACCCACCGATTAATGTTTCTGAGTAAACTAAAATGACTTTATTTAGACTCGGATGTAATGGCTGCCTTGTATTTAAAAAATATTCTTTTTAATAAGCAAACAAATTGCACGTGGATCCTCTAGGTTTCTCTCGCACGGCTCTGGGGCTTCTTTTAGAGAATCTATACACACGGCCACCTTGCTCCAAGTAGCAGCATTGACATTTTAATCTCGATTAGTCAGCACCGTAATATATATATATAAGTAGAAAAATGCAAAGCTAGAGTCCAAACCTGCTGGTTTAAATGCTTCATGTTTTGCTTCGAAGTCGCTTGACTGAGACGAAGTCCGTTCATTTTTCGGTTGCGCTTGAGCGACTTCAGGCTCAACATTGGCAGCAGGAGTTGCAGCAGGTTGAGAAACAGGCTCAGGAGATTGGCTTGCTGCTTGCATTAGCTAGATAGAAAAATATAAATGTGAAATATCAGTGCCTTTTTGAGAAAAAAAATTATGAATTTAAAAAAATACACTTACTTCAGCTGCTTTGCTCGGATCGTTAGCGAGGTACAATCCTTTAGAAATATTACTGATAGTGGCGACCCACTGTGCACAGTTGTGTTTACTCTCAGCTTGTAATATCACATTCTGTTTGCCATCTTGTGATGTTATCTGTAATTGGAAATGCATCACGAATACAAGTGAAAAGATTTTTAATAGGGTACATATTCCCTAGAAAACATGCCAAATAATACTTAATAATGGGGGTATCTATGTTTACCGATTGTGGCTTTACAAGTCTTCAAAGTTACGGGTTAGAAACTACAGAAAAGGGTTACAGTGCCAAGGGATACCAAATAAGTGTCCATCAGAGGGACACATTACGGCAGTGGTTCTCAACCTTTTACTGACTGCGTACCACTTTACGGTTTTTTACTATGGCCGCGTACCACCGACCAAGCTCCTTTTTTGGCGTGAGGAAAAATACACAAGAAACATGCTATGGGAGTATTTTATAATGTGGCACTACATCCCTTGTGGCGTAACACGCGAAACGAAAAAAACATGCAATATAGCAGAAAACCTTTTTATATTTCCACATGGAAAGAACATGGCATTTCTGAATTGAGATATTTAATTTCCCATAATACTTTCTATACTTATTTTGAGCTACTTGATGAATATAGCATGCAATATAATGTTGATGATTATAGAACTTATTACAAAATCATAGGTAGTATTCCTGAGGAATGGAATGACATTGTGCAATCATATGTTGAAATTTGTGACTTTGATTTTAGTGAATTTCTTTCAACCACCACTGAAAATTATTCGTGCAAAAATACCTATAAAATAATAATAATGAAACAGTTTGTCTCTCCAAACATGTACAAGTCCTTTTGGCAAGAATCTTTCAATATTTCTAGTGTACAGTGGAATAAATATTTCATAAATTCATATTCATCAACTATTGAGACAAAGCTGAGATCTTTTCAAATGAAGCTGTTTTATAAAGCTATAACGCTGAATAATGTTTTATATGGATTTGGGATAGTAGAATCAAACTTGTGTGAATTTTGTAAATTACATATCGAAACCCTTTTGCATTTATTTTATTATTGTGAGATAACTAGTAAATTTTGGTCCGAGATAGACCAGTGGATTGTTTTTAAGACAGATAACTTGAATTTTGATCTTTCCATCAAAGAATGTTTTATGGGCTTTGATGACATTCCTGAAATACAATTCATCAATTGTGTACTATTGGCTGCCCGCTTCTTTATATATAGATGCCGGATCCAGAAACGAAAACCAATTTTTGATGTTTTTTATAAATTTATTCGTGACAACGAGAAATATATAGCAATGAAAAATAGTAAAATCCTGATACACAAAATAAAGTGGCATTTATTTATATAATAGTCGATCAAGTGACTTTTTGCTATTTAATTACATATTATTGTTTTTCTTTCCTTAAATACATAAAATGTGATATGTTGCTGTTTTCTTATAACATTATTAGACTACAATTGCAAACATTGTGAGAAATTACCTTTTATAACTGTATTGCTGAATTAAAAATTGTTATTTCAATATTATTCTATTTGCTATATGATTGCCCTTATATGGTATATACCTAAAATGTGAGATTTTTTTTTGCTAAATGATTGCCTCTGTATGGTATATACATATAATGTCAGATTTTCTCAGTTTTCTAATAACATAATTAGATTGCGAATGCAAACATTGTGATACTCTTCATGACTGTATTACTGATATTGTTTATTTCAATATAATTTTATTTAGTAATTGATTGTATAGTATATAGATAAAATGTGAAATTTCTCCAATCTTCTGTTTACTCATACCATACTATTAGATTACAATTTAAAACAGTGTGAAATATTACTTTTTATGAATGTATTATTTATCTTCTAATATTGATTAATTCAATATTATTTTATTTTATGAAAATCTAATAAAAAAAAAAAAAAGAAAAAAAAAAAAAAAAAAAAAAACATGCCCATATTGCTTCATTTAAGGTGGGCAATAGCGGGCGAGAGCGATCTCTAAAGTAAAGGACTGGTAGCGTGTCGGCGCTATGAACGTTTCCCCGAACATTGATCCCGGAAAAAGTTATCTCTATACTTTTCTATAGCAAACTTTATACTTATTTATTCTAAGAGTGTTTTGATGTGTTGGCGCATATAAACTGGTTTACGTGTCTGAAACCATCATTTGTATTGAAATTATTCAACCATGTGCCGTTTGCAGGTACTGATATATATAGCTAAGTTTATTTGCGAGATTCATTTTCAATTACTGCAACTAAATTAAAGCTCCGCGGAAGACATAATGACAATTAAGTTAATTTATTCACAATTATTTTCTTGAAACACAACTGAAAACTGACAAATATCACTCAAAACTACAAAAACGAGGCAATGTTTGCAACCATGCTTGAATATCTGTTTGGGCGACAGAATTGTCTGAGCGACTGGTTGCAGAAATTGCAATTGTTACCTGTTGCGTCATTATTGACTTATTGCTGATTGGTTATAGTTACGGAAATAAACAAGGAAACTGAAGCTTGGGAAAACATCCATAAACGCTCAGCGAATACATACAGTAAGGAAGATAAAGTGTTGCCGGTATAATTTAACCAACTGAAAGGTTAATGGTTGCAATAATTCAAATCAGCTCGCGTACCACTTGAAAGCACCCGCGTACCACTAGTGGTACGCGTACCACAGGTTGGGAACCACTGCATTACGGAATATTGAATAAAGGATCGAAGGAACATATCAAGGCCAAAGGTGCACATGTAGAAAGTTTGAGGAATACTATACATCTACTTCCCAGTTTCAGAATGAGGGCCACCTAATAGGGTATATATATGCCCCAGTAAAAGATAGCATGACCACTAAATAGTAAAATAGTAAGCCCAGATAGAAATGTTAAGAAATACGGGAAATGTGTGCCCAAAAGGATCACATTAGTGGTACTGAATTTTATAGATGTTCCTAGAAAGCGCCTGAATAGGAGTACATTAATGTTGAGGGTTACAGAATAGGTACATATTGGAGTCACATTATACAGTTTTAACGCTCCATGCAACATTCAAGAGCTTGAATCCTCACACAAGCAAACTTGCAACAAAATTTTCCTTTCATTGACATCAAAAATTCTCTAGCATGCCTCACCTGGAACACATATCTTCTATCATCAGCTTCAATAGGAACAATGGTGCAGCCATCCAGGTCCATCACTAATCCACCGGCCACCTCATCTCTCCCTTGTTGCATTAGGTTTCCTCCCTGCATAGTAAAGAATTCTAACATTGAATAAAATGAGTTTGGGGGAAAGGAGAACTGATTAAAAGACTTGAACCAGTGGTTCCCGGACTGCCATTCGCAGACCAGAAGCGAGTTAATATGACCCGTCGAACATATCAACCCCTTGCAGGCACCCGTCTCCCCGCCTGCAAATATCCTTCTGCTTCTAATTTGGTCGATTAGAATGTTTAATTGAAAATCAATCAACTTTGGGAACTACATACTTAAACCTATCTGTCACCACATCTCGCCCTTGTTGCATTAGGTTCACTTGAAAAAAGGATTCCATCGTTGAATAAGCTGATGGCAGGAATTTCAAAATTATTAAGGTGGAGAGGAAAGCTCTCCCTCACCCTGCATTGGGTCTCCTCCTTGGAGTAAAAATTTTATAATTTTATTTGGTATGACCGTCGTATGAGAGATAGAAAAGCTGATGCAGTGAAATTTAACTTTTAGTCCTATCAGGTCATGATAAAACTTATAGGTAAACTTTCAGCGTGTCCAAAATGCCCAATTTTTCGAATAGATATGTGATGTTACCTGCGTGAAATAGTATCTCTGATTCCATTGATTCATGAAGACACCGTGACTTCTGGCAAATAAATATCTGAAAAGAATGAAAGACATAGAATCAAAGTCGGTCTGAGTAGCGAATCATGTTTTAAACTACTTTACTGCTAATAGTCCAGTGCGGGGCTTCTTTGAGTAAGCCATTGGGACCCCTGGCGCAGCCATATAAAGGCATGGGCGCTCCAAAAGTGTGTGTACCAATATGGAGGTAACTAATTTTGTTCGCCCACTTTACATTAAGTTGTGTGAAGGGGCTGAAACCTATGAAGTACGGACAGAAGGTATATTCACTTGGCTAACACAGACAGTCCTCGAACTCCCAATAGAACTAAAATCGGAATACAATTATAGCCTAACCATACACTACTGGAGTCCAAGGCATGTAACAAATCACAAAAAACAGTCATCGGCTTGTTGCAGTTGACGAGGGGTCGCGAAATCTAGTTAACGACACCTTGCAACTGAAATGAAGCAGCTGATAAAGCAACAGAACGAGAATATCGGTTGGAAACCGAAGACTTATCGATCGATAGTTAGGGGATCCCCCAAAACAGAAACTGCAGTTTCGATTCATCCGCTCTTGTAACTTGCGCACTGCGCATCGCACACACACACTCGGCGGGTTTCAAAATTCTCTCGCTTTACAAAAATCTAGATCACTATATCAATAATTGATTGATAACTCGCTAATTATACGACATAATTCGCCCAAAATCAATAGGCTTCTGGTCCGAGATAAGATGAATGCACATGCAAAATCTGGAGCAGATTCAATCTCGCTTTCGTGAGATATCGCGTGCATCTAACAGACACACCGACAGACAGACAGACATACATACAGACAAATACCTACCAATATACTTACCGATCTTAAGATCGATAAGTAATAACTCAACTCAAACATTTACTTAAATCTAGTTTGGACTAGATTTAATATGGGCATCCCTCACTATAGTCAACAGGATTACTTGTTTGGGGACTCTTTCAACTCACTGTAACAAATAAAATGATTTTTCTACATACCCACCCACTTATCTGTGTCAGTTTATTTGATACCGGTAGTTCAGGGAAGTCCATTGCAGGTGGAGGGTCGGGAATATAAGCTCTTGTGCTCTCTCCGTCTATTCGATCGATTAATAAAACGTTTTCTTGTTCCTGAAATAGAAGAAAATCGTTTATAATGGTCAAGGCCTTGAGCCTAGAGATTTACAGATATCGATTCTATTCCCATGTCCATTCATTTCAGTCAGACTGCGGCAAATTCAGAAATTCGACTCTGAATTTAACTTACAACGCCAAGGAGTTTTAATACCTAACTCTGTCTCCGCAGACCTGGTTCAAATAACAAACACTCAAATTCTCTTAGTTTGATTCTAAGCAAAAACATTCATACTTTTGCACATAATTAATAACAACCAAACTGGAACTTACGAACATTCTCAGGCATGACATTTTTGAACTCTTGTAAGGTGATCAGAGATGCAATTAGAGGGAGAGACTTTATTATTGCAAACAAAGTCAATACTGTGATATATTTTAAAGCAACAGAAAATAATGATTTAACAATAATTAATTGATCATTATTTGTGAGTGTGAGTATGCAACACCAGTTAGACGAGAATATCGGTCAGAGACCGAAGACTTATTGATTGAAAGTTAGGGAATCCCCAAAACAGCGCTCTTACTCCAACGTGACACCTTGTGTCCCATAACTCGCTAATTATACTACATAATTCATCCAAAATCAATAGGCTTCTGGTCCGAGATAAGATGAATGCACATGCAAAATTTGTAGCAGATTCAATCTCGCTTTCATGAGATATCGCGTGCATCTAACAGACAGACAAGAAATACCTATCAACATACTTACCGATTAAAATTGATAAGTAATAACCAAGCCTCCTGACCCATGTGTGTATACAACATATAAGTAATCATACAGACAATAATTTTCAGATTACCATTCCATATCGGGTATAGGAAAAGTTAATAGGTTATAAGATACCGGTAGGTAAGATATGATTTATTTTCATCCCGGGGAAAGGATAATTGGTTTCAGATGCATAGATTGTCAAGGAAGCCATAACATATGGAGCACATCGCCACAAAGGAGAATGCAGCGATCCAGTCACAAAAAATAACTCGAGAAGGGACGTGAACCAGAGAATCAATGTACCAGCACTTACAGCAGTAACAGTGTCTTTTTCAACTTCTTGTAAATTTTCCGTTAATTTTGATAAATATTCTTCGAGTTCAGGTTGACAGAATTCCGCCCCCATTTTGAAAAACCCTACTTGTGATTGAACGTAACCAACCAGTGGTGTAAGGAGTCCAGTTTTCTTGCGAGCCTGGTAATTGAAAATAATGTACATAATAAAAAAAATTGAGGTCCTCAAAAACAACAATAATTTTTTTTTTCCTAATTTTTTTTTGTGGGGGGGGTGTGTTCACACATTAGAACTCCAAACCCCTAAACAAGGCACAAGACAAAAAATTAAAAGAATGGCAACCAGGGATAAGAGCATGGGCATAGCCAGGAATTCTCAAAGGGGTGAGGCACTGAAATTTCTAATTGCCAAGTTTGAACTTAACAGCGGGTCCGTTGGAAAATGAGGGTTCTTAAGTCTTGAGGGGCTAAAATGCTTTCAATTTCAAATAGGGGGGTTTCGACCCTTTTGGCTACATGGATAAGGATAAAAATGATAAATTTAGTTTCCAGGAAGAGCTTGTGAAGAGTTGTAAAAAGCTTTGTTCAGAGTGCAACCTAGGGTGTATGTAAATTTTCATTATTGTTACAAAACAACTAACCTGTAACAGATTCATTGTTGCACAATAATTCATTGAAGTTTCATGGAAAGCCTTTCTTGCAATGTGTAAATGATCAGTCGATTCCTGCCACGATGACTCGCTGATTCGTTTCTTGGATAACTTCGCTGCCCTGTAACAATTTTGCTTAGATGGAAAACATTTTATCATTTATATATGTATCTTACAATAATTTGCTCAATCAGTGGATAGAAGAGAAGTGTAAGATGAGGTGCCGTGTCCTGAGATTCCCAAGGACTGTGGTCGCAACGTTTTCTAAGCAAGGCCCATATAGTATAATGGCAAAGGCCCCACAATTTCGTTGAAAATTTTAAATTTAACCACGCAATAAACTTGTTGATGGACATTCAATTTACTTTGTTGAAATGAACTTAACCTAATGTATGATCGTTTGATATGTAAACAAAAACCATACCAATTCTTGCCAAATGGCAAAAAATTTATATCTCGTGTTAAATTTATACAACGAAAAACGAGGGTCTAAAAAGACTACAGAAAATTATCATGTTTGATATATAAAAACGCTTTTTTATACATTTCAAAATGAGTCCGCTCCAAGTGGCTATGCCCTTGTGTTTGATCATAATTCTCTCTTTTCAGAATACTGTATATTAGAATAAATAGTAAATATTGGGTACTCCCGAAGTATGTGTACCAAGATGACGGACACCGGAATGTAAGTGTACCACATTAGGGTTAGGCCATAATTTCAGATATAAATACAGCTGGGGTCACTAGGATAATCACTGAACTCGTAATAGAACTAAAATGAGGAAAATTGGAATAAAATTATGACTAACCCTAACCTGGTACATATACTACGTTCCCACATCCGACATATCTTGGTTCACATACATCGGGAGTACTGAATATTAAATTATTTAAATTCTAAAACAAAAATCTTACCTCTTCATCGCCTCCTGGTGGATTTTATCTTGTGACTCAAATTGCGCTTTCAACTTTTGATATTGCATTAAATATTTCTCGACAAATCGACCACTATGGTACGTCGCATTCTCCACTAGCTGTGTTTGGAGCACGGCGTTGAAGGTTGAGACTTGATCGATTTTCGACGCAAGCTGTTGCATTGTTGAACTAATATAATCATTATCCGTGGTAAGAGTGAATTTTTGTGAATCGAATTCTCTTAAATGTTGCGCTAATGCTTGCGTCGCTGCTGTTAACTCGTTCTGAGCATACGCGATACGCTGGAACGCATACTCAAGTCCGCGTGCATAATTTGTTAGAGCCTCTGCATCTTCTTGAAATACTCCAATAAGGGCCCGAGTCTGTGGGCTATCAGCCAGACAATCTGCTAGTTCTAGTTTAATTGAAGCCATACATGAAGTTAACAATATAATTAGAACCTGCAAGAACATAAACAAAGACATAATTTGACAGCATATTTACACACACAGTAAATGGAGATTATTCTGGCAAAGAACCTTCAAAAATGTGAACCAAGCATAGAGTTGGCAGAATATCTACACTCAAAACAAATGAAAATTATTCTGGCAGTGAAACTCAAGAAATCGGGAAAATCATATATTTGGCAGAATATTTATACACAAAATAAATGAAAATTATTCTGGCAAGGAACCTTCAAGAATGTGATCGAAGCACAGAGTTGGCAGAATATCTACACTGGGAATAAATGAAAATTATTCTGACAGTGAACTTACGTGGATTTAAATAAAGCATGAATTTGGCAGAATATTTACACACAAAATGAATGAAAATTATTACGACAAGAAACTTTCAAGAATATGAAAAAAGTATAGCCTTGGCAGAATATTTACACACGAAATAAATGAAGATAATTCTGGCAGGGAACTCTCAAGATCGTCAATAAAGCAGAAATTTGGCAGAATATTCACGCACAAAACAGATGAAGATTATACTGGCAGTGAACTTTCAAGAATGTGAGTAAAGTATAAATTTGGCAGAATATTCACACAATACAAATAACAATTAATTTGACAAGTCTGCAAGTGAAGTTGATTATGAAACTTTATTTTACACCAGAAACTTGAGCATTTCAAGAAAAGATTGCCAGGGAAGCTGCTACATTGTAATGGAGAAATTTATAAAAATTTAAAGCAGCATAGAATAAGTTAACAACCAGAAATCATTTACGTCAAGAGGGAAATAAAAAATAAATGCTCAGAACCCTGACATATCATGTAGCAATTTAGATGATCGTTTATGGTTTCGTGTGTCAAGGGTGTGGCCTGCTGCGCTATCATAAATAGTATTAGATGAGTGATATGCCACCCATGCATGGTATAGAAAAAAATTGCATTGGAAACCAAAAATCAACAAACAAAATCAAATAACCTCAGAATTGAATACCTTATCATAATTGCAATATTTTGCACAGAATTTACTACAGAATACTTTCCCACAGCTAGCATAGCAAAAAAACTGCAAGTTATTTCCACAAGTATTGACTATTTTAAGTGATATTCCAATGACTCGATTAAGCAACAGTAGAATCAAAATTGCGAAAATTTGCACAGAATTTTCCTCAGCGTACTTTTCTAAAGTCAAATGGCATAGCAAAAACTTTAATTTTATCCCGCAAAGTATTGACTCATCTTAATTTATGTCACAATAACTGGATAAAGCCATAATGGCACCAGAATTGCAAAATTCAGCTCAGTATTTTTTTAAGCATTCGCTATATAAATATACAGTTTACAGATATTAATGAAAACTATATTATTGAATCACAGTTGAATAGCAAACTACATATTCACAGCATATATATAGGGTGTCCATATGGTCTTGAAATTTTCTAAAATTGCAAAGAGCATTTATCTATACCATATATTGTTTTGTCCTTCACAGATGTATTAAATGAAGTGAAAATACCTTAACAATTACTACCGTAATTAAAAAAACAACAAAACCTGGTTAGGATATATTGAAAACTGACTTCATAATAAAATTGAAATTGTAAATGGACTTTATGGACATCCAGTATATAAATATCGAGCTTTTTATCAAAAAATGAAACAAAAATTACAAAATTTAGCACAGCAATTTTTTTTAGCATTTGACATACTAATATAGTTTACAGATAGAAATGAAGAATATATTAATGGTTCACAGTTAAATGGCTACATATTCACAGCATATATAAATAATGAACATTTTTCATCATGGGGGGGGGATATTGTTAGATCATAATAGTGGATTTGACAAGACACTTAGGAAGCTGGCCTAGCAGAAGTAAACAGTTTGAATTATGTTACATTAACATCTTAAATTCTTTACAAGGCTAAGCGGGCTAAAATTGAACCTACTGCATACAATAGAGAAAGATTTACGGTACCGGATATACTCGCCTATAGGTCGCGCCACCGTATAGGTCGCACTATTAGTTTTGTGTTTAAAAAAGTTTAATTTAGAGTTGACTCGCACATAAGTCGCACTGAAAATTTAGGGATTGAAAGGCCCTTTCTCTAGCATTTTTGCATAGATACCTTCCTATTTTGTTTTTTACGACATCACAATCACGTCATAGAGCTTGCCAAATATACATAAAATCACCCAAAATGACATCGGCGCCGACAATAAAGAACTTACTAACGACAGCGATCTCTCTCATATTGGGATCGTCGCGACGAGAAAACGAGAGAAATAGTCGTTCAATTTTGTGTGCGCGTGTGCGTGCGCGTCTTGGATGACAGTTTGTATCGTTTGAACATTGTTGACTTGTGCAAAGCTGAACGGTCGCGCATTGGTGAAAAGTTACGACCTATAGTCGAGTATATACGGTACATATTTATTCCTGGGAGCGGAAAGTTGATAAGATGGCTTAATCATATGGCGAACCACGGCCTCTCTTACGGTTACCAGTCCATGTCCGGTATGGGATTAGTTAGCCAGTTAATTGTTCCAGATGTATAGACTTGAATTTTCTTCATTTATTCAGATGTTCTATTTGTTTATCTCCGATTGTAGCTATCCTTAAGCCTAAATATATTTCACATCGATACAAACTTTTATGAGAAATCTTCTGAATATTGGACTGAAAAAGTAAACAACATTAAATATTGATACACAGAGGTGAACGCATTTTCTGAAATAATGGTTCGCAAATAATGACGCAATGGCTGTTGGAATGTGTATTAGTCTGCAAAATTTAGCCTAAAGGCAAAAAAACTATATCAAAATCCATACAATTGAAACTATTATTTCTGCTGCCAACAATTTCCTCTATTTCATACACTTTTTTAAAATTACATGAAGTCATTTGTATTGTTATTGCGCATGCTTCCGAAAACAATAACTGGCTATCTAATCTCATACCCGACATGGACTGGTAAACGGACGAGAGGCCGTGGTTCTCCATATGCTTTAAGCTATCCTTACGGCTTTCCTCTCCCCCGAAATGAATATGTAAATTCTATCTTATTGTGAGACTACTATTTCAACTGCACTTTCGAATTATGCCTAAATATAAAAATAACTATTTTTAATTTGTCCGATTCATTTTGAAAGTCCCTGCTTTTTGAGCCAATCTCTGACGCTAATACATTGAGCATTTCGGACGCAGTCATTTCAGTGTTGTTTGTTTCCCAGCCCTAGGGCATGAGACAAATATTTGAAATAATTTGTTCACTGGTAATAAAAACAAATACGTCATGCATGTTTGGGAGTTTTGACTTCATATAAATTCAAATTTGGATGATATCCGGTAAAAATATTTTCCATAATTTTTGACAATCAAACTCCCTGTTCAGATTTTTCAAAAGAGATTTCATGTATACTATAATTTTTGAATAAGATAGTTTCCTCTCTTGGTCTATACTTACAGCTGGGGTTGCTAGTTAATGCCAAGGACAGTTTTTTAAAACTTAGGAAAGTCAAATTTATAGTTTCTTATTTTTTTTGAGGGCAGACTGGGCTGCCAGGTTACAGCTTTATTTGGAAAGATGACATGAAAACACTTCAAAATATTTTAACACTTTTAGGCAATATATTTTAGGAAGTCAGCGCTATTTTAAGATGAGAGAGTGCATTTTCATATTTCTAATACCGATGCCGAGCGCAACCACAGAACAAAACGCTAATAACTAAATATCTACTGAAGAGTATAACATTTGATCTGGGTTTATCAATGCATTGTCCATCTATCTTCACAGTGGGACATATCGTAATAATGGAACAAAAGGATCTCTTATCACTCAACAATTGGTGAACAATGGTGGTTTATGATATAATAAACAAACCATAAGACAGTGTATGACCTAATAATAACAAAAACATAAACAAACCATTGAATAACAGTTATTCCGATATAGACATTACTATTCAATAACGCAGAGTGGCAACCTGACAATGTTTAAACTCAGGATGCATTTAGTTTCCGTAATACAAATGCTGACTCATCGCAAGGAAAAACTCACTTCGTTAACATTAAATTACGCCAAAGAAAAGTTTTATGATATAACAATGTAGTTTGTTTTTCGATTGTCACTCTGTGTCTCCTTATATTGAACCAAATCCTCCTACCTTAATATTGCATAAGTTTTATGTAGTTATTTCTATTGCCGCTCATATCTTTCACAGTGGGTATGTCTGGTGATACTAACCATTCTCCGTCAACCACAAATTTCATTTCTATGTCCTTCAAATTTTTGTCTAAATCCAAATTCACAGACCAGAGATATTCATCCGTTTTTCGTAGAGCGACTTTATCTTTCCAATCTAACCATGATCCGGTGATAAGTACTTCGTTAGCTTTTCCGGTCCATTGCACACAGACTTGCTTCGTTTTTGTGTTAATTTTTGGTTGAATATTCGGGTCAATATTTTCGTCGTTTTCTGAAATGAACTTATCTTGCTCTTGAGAGCCATCGAGTTGTGCTTGTTTGGGGTCGACATTATCGAAGTTGTTGGATTCGATCTGTTGTTGGTTACTATCGCCTAACGCCAAGTTTTGCTCAATTTGCTCTTTGGAGACTTCGAGTGGCGATCCTTTATGGTCGACATATTCAAAGTTATTAGATACAAGCTGCTCTTGGTTATTATCTCTTAACGGCAATTTTTGCTCTCTTTGAAAGAGGTTTTCATGCTCTCCACTGCCATTGGTGGTAATGATTTGTTCCGCTTGCTCATGGTTGTCCAATTTATTGTGCTCATCATCTACGCCAGGAGAGATTTCACAACCAACATTAGTCATGTTATCATGGTTTTTAATTTCCAAAATATCTCCTTTTTCAGAAGATACCATTTCCTCCTCATCTGAATAATAAACCAATTTCGAAACCCCTTTGGTGCCGAAATATTCAACAGATACTGGTTCTTCTTTGTTTATGTTCAAATCCATTTCATCGTGCCCAGTGGGGGATTCCCCTACTAAATCACTCCCTTGTTTGTTCTTTATTTCATCGTCGACAGCAACAATCTCATCATTAATAGATACATTGCCTTCTGCAGAATGTTCAAATATTGCCCCGTCAACTTTTTTGCCAATTTCTATCAGCGCCTCAGCAGCATAAATCTCCGAGGTCTCAATTTCACTTTTTTGCATTTCTTTTACCATTTCTGACCCCCCAATGATGTTTTCCCAACCTTGATTGCCTTCATTTGTGTCTTCGTTCGATATTTCGTATGCCACTTTATTTTCCATATCCTCCGCAGGTTTCTGTTCATCACTTTCGTTAGTTTTATCTGTGTCAGCATCACTGGCCTCAATGAGATATTCTTTCACCCCTAATGGGACACTTAAACCAATTTTTGTAGCTGATTTGGCATCACATATTTCAACCCCACTTACCGTTTTGATTTTAGAATTTTGACTCAAAACTGTGTTACTGAGATCATTAACTATACCTCCTGCTATTTTGTCTCCTGTTTGAGGAAATTGGGTGCCTTCTGTGCTGTTTTTTTCCTCAATCAGGACTTTCACAACACAGTCAGGGGCCCCTACGTTGCTTGTTAGGTTGATTTGGTCAGCCTGTCCCTGAATGCGGGGATTTTCCTTCCAATTGGACCCTTTTGATTGATCAGGGTCGACTAACATAGCTACTTGCGATTCCAATTCATTATCTAACAGTGCTTTTTCACTTCCATCAGCTTCTGTAAATGTAGTGGCGTCAGCATTATCTTCAAAACTTTCCTGAGCATTTCGGTCATCATTATTTGCTCCATGGGTATCTTGCATCATCTCAATGACGTTATTCGCAGTAGGAACTTCGTGATTAAGTGAATCTGACCCAGCTTCTTCAGAAGTACCATTTCCATCTTTTTGAATTGTTTTTACAAGATCAGGTGGCACACTATCGGTCATATCGCTTTCAAAACTTTTCTGTATTACTTGGTCATCAATTTTCGAATCATCAGTAATATTGGTCATCTCAGTGCTTTCTGCATTTTCCACAACCTCTAATGAAGCCTTATAACCAGAGTTGGCATCCATTTCTCTCGATTTTGGAATTTCTCTTGGCATAACAGAATCAGGGGATAATGTTTCGGGGCAAAAATTCCCATCCGCATTACCAAAATGTAAATCAGGAACAGATTCAAAATGCATTTTTTCTGTCACCTCCAATGAAGTTGGAACTTTTCTGTCTACGTCAGTTTTAGTTTTTTTAGTTGGAGGAGCAACATTAAGTTTCGGGTCTCGTTCATCCAAATCTTCAACCAAATGAGATTTTAAAGGAGATGACGGTTTTGTTCTGGGAGGTTTCTGACTATGACTATCCGGAATTGGAGATTTTGAAGAAGATTCTTCTAATTCAGTAGACATTTTTTCAACCTTCTTGCTTGAATCTTCATCAAATCCTGGATTTGAGGGTCTCGTCCCTGATTCGGGAGACAATCCCTTATTTCCAAGATTCGATTCCATTTCAACATTAATTGCATGAAGCATAATCAGCTTTTCATCTTCACTTTGAGTTTTTGTCTCGTTTTCAGATAAAACTATAGCTTTTTGACCTTCAGAACGACCTTCGAAACTTAGAGTGATTTCGTAATCTTTTTTTTCATCCTCACTGGTTTCTGACGAAACGCTACTTTCAGAACTACTTTCGAAATTCTGAGTGGTGCTAGTATCAGCATTTTCAGGGCCAAGACTGTCGGGCACTTTTTCTGATATAACAGAATCTGGAGAAAGAGATTTAGGCATTTCATCCTGATCACCAAAATGCAGGTTCGGAACAGTTTTGAATTCCACTTTTGTCGCCTTCTCTTCGTTTTCAGTTTTTGATTTCTTATTTGGAGGCGCAACATCAAGTTTTGGTTTTGGATGTTCTGCACTTTCGTTCCAATCAGATTTCAACGGAGAAATCGATTCAGATTTTGATGATGACCTTTCAACTTTAGGATCAGGGGTCGTAGATATCATTCGTCTTCGAAGTTCGGTTCCATCAGAAGGCTCTTCAACGTCCTGGCTTCGTTCGTCCTCAACATCCATGTTTTTGTCAGTCCAATCGTAGTAAACTTCGGAATCACCTCCAGAAGAGCCAGCTCTATATCCGGTCGGAACCGATCGTAATCCAGTAATAAATCTTACAAGATTGGACCATGCGTGACTTAGCCAGGCACCCATTTTGAATTCTTGGAGTATTTTTAATAAGGAACAGTTAATTTAAGTTTAGGAATGCTGTAACATAATAAAAACAAATATATCTAAAGTTTAAGATCTGGGATTCAATAAAACCTGAAAATTTCAGTCTTTGGAAAATTCAGCGGGGTGGCGCATTGTGCTAAGCGTTAGGAATACGCTCGTCACCGCATCTCTGATCACCCTTCGTGGGATTGCAGGTTCGAATCCCATGCGAGGATGATCATGTGCCAGAGGATTGCTGGACTCCTCGTCGCCGTAGAGTGGTTCACGTAACCGCTGGTCGGTTACGGTTTCCTCCACCATCAAGTTCATGCTTCCGAAAACAAATAACTGGCTAACTAATCCCATACCCGACATGGACTGGTAACCAGACGAGATGCCGTGGTTCGCCATATGATTAAGCAGATTAAACATACTTCTAGTGGGCGTAGCGTAATAATTTTTTCACATATCAATCCTAATCCCCACCTGACTACTCCATTCAACGTCACAGTGACGTAATATAGGCCTTCGAAATATGCGGACTGTCATCCAAGACGCGCTAGTCTGGCGCGTTATAGATTTGACGCCAGACATTCGGGCGCCGACGAGTTGCAGTGGATTTGAAAATAGCAACGATATTCTGTTTGATTGGATCAATATTGGCTAACCTATACATCAACAGTTTTCTGTGGATCATAAATTCATGGCATTAAATGTTGGAAATGTAATTTGATTAAATTTCTTGAAAATGACAATGAACAAAAAGCCTTTTCGCTCGATTTGACGATTTCAAATCCCTCAATTTGGAACGGCAACATGGTTCGAAATAGAAAAATAGTGAGCGGTCGTGGGAAACTGAGTAAAAAAAAAATATATAACCAGGGATGAATTGTCGTAAATGAGTTCGGTTTTGTGAATTTAAAAAAGTGATTTAAATCAAAGTTGCCTATTGCCAAATCGCTGTTTTGTCGTGATTTATACGCGACCAACATTTAAATAGGTCAACCATTATATGAATGCTGAATAACGTTTATCGTGCGACTATTTTCGACGTGGAGTTTGCCAGACGGTATCAAAACATCGGCTATAACAAAATCAACTTTGATCAGTGAATATTCGGATTTAATTACTATAATAGAAAATAAAACGAGACGTTTAAGATTGAAAACAACTTGAAAGTGCCCCACCGGAAACTCTACGCACGTCATTATCATCACCGCTCGTGACGTGGATTGAACATCTGGCATTTACGCAATGACGTAAAGCGCGTTTTGTCTCCACGCACTCACTTTTCGCTCGAGTTGCGGTGACGCAGGGAGGTGATTCCCCTATCCGAAGTTAGATATTTATTGGTGTAGTGAAAAATGAGACAATTAGGATATGAAAAATGATCCAATTGACGCAAAAATTAAATGCATGTACAGAGAATTACATCAATGTAATATATTTCAAGTTTGACGCGAATCGGACAAAAAATGGCTGAGTAATTGATTAGAGCAGGGCTACTCGACTATTTTCATCGAAGGTCCGCAAACAAAACTTCAAAATTATTTGGGTCCGGTCATTCCATAAATGATATTTCGTCAAATTAAAATTGTTCATTATGGGGTTATTGTTTTTTTTCGTATATATTCAAAACTATGAAAGTCATTTTATAATAGGAAATTCAATAAGTGGGGCTGATGATCCAAAATAAATAATTAGGTGCGGTCCAAATCCAATACTCGAAAGGTCCGGATTCGGACCGCGGTCCGCCAGTTGAGTAGCCCTGGATTAGAGTATTATGAAATCATCCGAAGTTAGCAAGTTTTACGGTATATGTGATTAGTTTAATATTGACTGAAAAATTTTAGAAATCACAGATTTGGAAAACAAATATTCGTGAATGAAAGCAACTGGATCACTGGTCATCTTTAATTGGAGGCTGTGCCATACATACTTAATATTTACTGTTTTCTTATTAGCAATTTTAATATTCTAGAATAAAATACATTTCTATATCTTTATATGGTAGCACACTTTGTAATAAGACGTTAAACTTGTGATAATACATGAATATAAACGAAAAATTATCGGTGCCAAATCAAGCTTCAATATACAGATATAGTGCTCACTGTGGCACACACAAAGCAGCAGTGTAAGCACAAACAATGAAGTGGCTGACACCGTCACAGACTAGCTGGGACACCCCAGGCTACTTATCTTTTCTGGCTTTCCATATTATATAAATAAATAAATGCCTGGCTATTTAAAGAACTGCATTTATATTCGAATATACTTAATTCAAAACCCCAGAGCAACTTAATTTATCTACTGATCGATTCATGCCTGATCGTAAAAGCAACTGTAAATGGAATATTGTTCCTACGCGGAAAAATTATGAATATAAACGAAAAATTATCGGTGCCAATCAAGCTTCAATATACGGATATAGTGCTCACTGTGGCACACACAAAGCAGCAGTGAAAACACAAACAATGAAGTGGCTGACACCGCCACTCAACTGGCAGAGAAGTCGATTCATGCCTGATCGCAAAAGCAACTGTAATGAAATATCGATCCTACGCGGAAAAATTACATTTGGATTAAACAAAAAAAGTATTTAAAAGACGTGTTTCTTCTGGTTTTGGAATCAAAACAGACGATAAGTTATATATATATAGCAGTATTATCAATAAAAGTTCCATTTTTTAACTGTTATTGTATGAAAAAAGTCGCCGATAACGCGTGCAATTGCCTTCTGCTAAAATCCCCGTTTGTTTTCATCAACGCGGCGTGTTATTTAGGCCGTAAACGCCTTATCATTGGTGTTTATTCTCTCTAAATCACAAATTTGTGCCACGGGAACTTTTTGTACTAGCACGGAATTGTAAAAACTGAAAAAGCGTGCAATTGCCTTCTGCTAAAGTCGCCGATTGTTTTCATCAGCGTGTTATTTAGGCCGTAAACGCTTTTACGTCGGTATTTATTCTCTCTAAATCACAAATTTGTGCCACGATAAACATGATGATTATTTTATTTTTGTACTTTGCACGGAATTGTGAATTCGGTGAGAGTTATTATACGTTCATCGGCGGCGAGGTTCTAAAGACAAATGAAGGAGTAAATCCGCGATCTAAATTTGGTTGAAAAGCGGCAATATAATTTACTGAAAATAAAACCGTAAACAATATAAGTTTTGTTTGAGTCCCGCGACAGTCTAAAAACGCTTCTCTAGTCATTGAAAATTGCAAAATTTCGTGTGCCGTTATGTCTCCTCGCCGTTTAGGAACATACCGCCATTAAAATCGAAACACGATTTCGATTTTTCGAAAGTTTTTTTTTTTAAATATAATCGGAGTGGCAGCATCGCAATTGAACGAAGTCAATGTTACAAGCACATCTCAAATTTGTCAAATTCGCAAAATAGAAGAAATACGGATCAAAACAATATATAATAGGGCAGTTTACCACACATTTTTATGTCCGCGGAATTCCGTGGTGTTTTAGAGCGGCTCTTGTTTTGTCGGCGCAACCGCAGGTTAAATTGAAGACAATTAAATTAGTAAAGCAGGACATTTTAAATATGCCCTTATCGGTCATGGATTGGTACCTTGCGCAAGAGAAAAATTATTTTTTGTTGGAAAAGTCGGCTCTTTTAACAAGTGACGTAATCGCGGCGACTGATCGGCGTGGATTTCGAGGCGGTGGATTTGTATTTTTGATTTACTGGTATACTTTATATATGTTTTCATTGTATGAAGTAAAATTGTACTAAACGTGATTTTATATCAGATATCGAGATTTTACTAACGGCGATAACGAGGTCACAAGATTGCAAAAGTACGTATCAAAATTAAATATATCAGGAAGCTCATCTCATTGTTTTATGTCCACAGATCGCCGTGGTATTTTAATACAGTAATGTTTTTTTTCATTTTGACGTAGAAAGTCGAGACCGCGAGTTGCGTTGGACACAATTAAATTAATATACGAGGACAATTAAGAATCTCGTAGTTGTCATGAATTGCATATTTTACGCGACAGAAGCTGAAAAGGCGGCTCTATTTGACTGTTACAGATGGCGCTGGATTGATAATACTGTAAAATATTCATTAACTGATCGTTATCTTTCGTGTCGAAGGTAATTAAATACTGTTAGATATTTTATCCAGATGTAATTTTTCCGCGTAGGATTCATTTAAAAATAATTCTGGGCATTTGCTGCAGTGACCAAGGTATTCCGCTGCTTTTTGCTTGGATAAGATCACAGGTGCCGATAGGATAGGATTTACATATTTATCCCGGGGGAGAGGAAAGCCGATAAGACGGCTTATCCATATGGCGAACCACGGCCTCTCGTCCGGTTACCGTTCCAAGTCGGGTATGGGATTAGTTATATTGTTTGTTTTCGGAAGCATGGACTTGGTGGTGGAGGAAGCCGTAACCAACCACCCAACGACGGCGAGGAGTCCAGCAATCCTCTCGCACATAACCATTCCTGCTTGGGATTCGAACCCACACAGAGTAATTAGAGGTGCGGTGGCGATCGTATTACTAACGCTCAGCCCGTTGAGCCACACCGCTGCGTCGGTACCGTAAAAGCAGGTACGGTAACTTCGGATGAAATTTTTAATCGTTTATATCTCGACTAAATTTCGTCATATTGTGCTTATGGCAGTTTCTATAGTGAAGACTTATATATCTAATTCTGTTATCATATTCAATCGCGCAGTTCAATTAATTTTTTACCCAAAAAAATCACGTTTTAGCATAAAATTGACGGATCGTGACTTCAACTGATTCTAACTTCGTCAAAATAGCGTCATTCGATAGAGGGCGTTATCAATGTATATAGAAAATTAGACTGATCGCGAGATGTCGAAGGAGACCCGATAAAAAGTTAAAATTCGAATAATTTTTTTTATCACAATAATAGCATCTGACGCACACGTTGAACCTGACGTCGCTCACTTCGAAGACGACGTCATGTTGCGTCGCCGTTACATATTTGACGCCAGACATTCGGGCGCCGACGAGTTGGCGTAGTTTTGAAAATAACAACGATATTTTGTTTGATTGATAAATATCGACTAAAATATACGCATCAACAATTTTCTGTGGATCGTAAATTCATGGCGTTAAATGCTGGAAATGTAATTCAAATAAATTTATTAAAAATGGCAATTAACGAAAAGCATATTCATTCGATTTGACGATTTCAAAATGGCAACATGGTTCAAAATAGAAAAATTGTAAGCAATCGAGAAATATTGCGTAAATATAAAAATATATAACCAGCGATAAATAACAGCAATCATTGTTGCAAGTGAGTTCCGTTTCGTGAATTTAAGAAAAGTAATTTTAATGAAGTTGCCAATTGCCAAATCGGTGTTTTGTCGTGATTTATGCACATAGGTCAATTCAATAAAGAATCCGGTCATGTGCATGCTCAATAAAATACATGGTGTGGAGTGTAAAAATCGCCATCAAAACATTATCGGCTATAACAAAATCGACTATGATCGGTGAATATTCGGATCTAAAATTACGATAAGAGAAAATAAAACGAGACATTTTAGTATAAAAACAACTTGAAAGTGTAGCGCCGTAAATCCTACGATCGACATTATCATCGTCATTCGCGACGTGGATTGAACATCTGGCATTTACGCAACGACGTAAAGCGTGTTTTGTCTTCACGCACGCACTTTTCGCTCTAGTTGCGGTGACGCAGGGAGGGGATACACCCATCCGAAGTTAGATATTTATTTAATTCGTTAAAGATCACAGAAAATGAGACAATTAAGCCAGAAAAAATAATCCGATCGTCGAGAAAATTATATGCAGATGCAGAGAATTACATCAATGTAATATATTTCAGTTTGACGCGAATTGGACAAAAAACGGCAGAGTTATTGATTAAAATATAGTGAAATCATCCGAAGTTAGCTGCTTTTACGGTACCGGTACGCGTTCTGGTTTTTTGCAATGTAGAACGCTAGAGAAGATAACTCTGATTTTTACTTGTATTCCATATAATAATCTGAGATTGTCTCTGTCATGGCTTGGCGCTGTGTCGCATCGTGCTTGGATACGGTACCTTGTGTCTGTGTATGATTTTGCAGGTTCGAACCATCAAGTCCATGCGTCCATGAAATAAATAACTGGCTATCGTTACCACAATGTGAAACCGGATAAATTCGGAAGGTTTCACTACCGCGGTAACAAGACAAGTGGCTTTGGTGATTAAGAGACTGAATTTATTGCTGTATTGTCTTTCCCCTCGGATGAATATGTGAAATCCTTGATGTACGAACTGACTTTTGTTCATGTCCATGGCAGAGGTGAAAATGAGTAACACCATAATATGATGACATTGATGAGGGCTTTATTGACTTGAATTTGTAAGCAACATAAATTATTTCTAATGAAGTTTTTATAAATCAATAAATAACTTTATATAATATATATTCTGTTGGGCCATAATTTTTTGCAAAAGATGAAAGTTTATACTAATAGTGTTACTGAGAAGACAATAGTCCTAATAATAAGATCAGGGCTAATGGTTAGGTATATATGGTGTGGCCTTCTATCAAGATGTCTTATCACAATACCAGTGATCCAGTTGTTTTCATTCATGAATATTTGTTAATCACATAATTGTGTGCAAATCTATTTAACCTATATATATACCAACACCAGATCAAGTTTACAAACTAACATTGGAGAATGGAGATGAACGATTTTTTCTGCCAGCAATGTGGAAAGAACTTCAAATTAAAATGGAATTTAAAAGAGCATATGAGAACTGATACCGAAGAAATACCTTATACTTGTGAGCAATGCGAAAAGGATTCCTCGCGATTATTTCAATCACAAAAGCATGATCGAACTGATACCCGACAAAAGCCTTATATTTGTAAACGATGTGGGAAGAGTTTTTCACAATCATCTGATTTACGAGTAC
This sequence comes from Styela clava, assembly GCF_013122585.1. NCBI lineage: Eukaryota > Metazoa > Chordata > Ascidiacea > Stolidobranchia > Styelidae > Styela > Styela clava. The sequence goes on from NW_024102645.1 coordinate 350,340, forward strand.
ATGAGCGAACTCATACGGGAGAAAAACCGTATATTTGTAAACAATGTGAGAAGCGTTTTTCAGGATTATCTAATTTACGAGTACATGAGCGAACTCATACTGGAGAAAAACCATATGTTTGTAAACAATGTGGAAAGAAATTTTCACAATCATATAATCTAAAATCGCATGAGCTAACTCATACAGGAGAGAAACCATACGTATGTGAACAATGTGGGAAGGGATTTTCACAATTATCTCATCTAAAATCGCATGCGCGTACTCATACTGGAGAGAAACCATACGTATGTGAACAATGTGGGAAGGGATTTTCACGATTATCTCATCTAAAATCGCATGCGCGTACTCATACTGGAGAGAAACCATACGTATGTGAACAATGTGGGAAGGGATTTTCACGATTATCTCATCTAAAATCGCATGCGCGTACTCATACTGGAGAGAAACCGTGCGTTTGTAAACATTGCGGGAAGGGCTTTTCACAATCCTCTTATCTAAAAGTGCATGAGTCAACTCATACAGAAGAAAAACCGTACGTTTGTGAACAATGTGGAAAATGTTTTTCACAATCCTCTTATCTAAAAGTGCATAACTCAATTCATACGGAAGAAAAACCATACAGTTGTAAACAATGTGGGAAGAGATTTTCACGATTATGTCATCTGAAAGTACATAAGATAACTCATACAGGAGAAAAACCTTTTGCTTGTGAACAATGTGGAAAATATTTCCCATCAAAATCAAATTTACAAAGACATCTGCTAATCCATACAGGCAAGAAGTCTTGTTTGTAAACATGGAAAGTGTTTTTGACATTTACACACTTCGCAGAGCTTACCCAGGAGGAAAACCCTTCTACTTGGCAACAACGTGAAATAGTGATTTGAACCCACAATAGGAAAGATCTTGGGATATAAAACAACAATCCTGCCTTCAACCGTTCTTCTGAAATACTATCAGTCGCGGGAGAACGAGATTCTTCACATTCATAAGATTGAACCGGAACAGCAAAGTGGATGCACCCACCAGAATTTAATCAAACAAGAACATTCAAGTATCCAGTGTATAAATTGCCTCATCTCAAGTTTCAGCATCTTCCCTGCAATCCCGTATTGTATACGCCCATATTTAAATTTATCCATCTATTCCAACTCCATAATCAGCATATCAGAATTGATAAAACTGATTACAAAATCAGGAGAAACTATCGAAACCTTGGACAAGGTTTTTCTAAGAATAAATGGTATGTTTCATACTGCTTTCGGTAGATTATGAACTAATATGATAGTGCTATTGTTGTCAGATTATTTGAAGGCCGAATTCTTTATCATCGCAATGTAACCAATTCAAAATAAGATGGCATCTAACTTTGTAGAACTCGTTCAATCAAAATGATTCATTTTACTTCTCGTTCAGCTTGAAAAGGCTTAGTTTTTTTGCATATTTTCATCCTTGATATTTGGCTTACAAATAATATCAAAAAAATTACGGGAAGGAAAAATTTTGCTCTATTAACATTATCCAACATAATGTTCGTTTATTGTATTTTGTTCTCGTCATGACTGTTTTCTGTTCAACAAAACAATAACAGTGGATGATTTCACGGTTTTTGACCACTATCAAATTCTTCCTATACTTTACCACTGCAAAATTATTTATGGTAAAACTGGTGTTTCGGGATTATGTATGTCAGTTTATTGTTCATGTTTTTATTGTCCCTGCTTGAGTGTCACAATGCTCACAAGCTTCGGGTATCTAATCTTTTTTGTTTTTCATTTATATTGTATGTATAGGACTGATTGGAGCGGCAGAGAATGTGGTACAGCTATTTCACAGTGCTACAGAGCTTAATCCCAGTTAGAGAATCTTTGCTCCCCCATTTAAATTTCCTTACCATGTTTGGTGGCGTGTAGCAATATTACCATGGCCAAATTTAAATCAATTGTTGCTTTTTAACATCGAGGGGGTGGTTTTTTACTCAGATACGTCAGCTGCTATTCATTTTTGAAAACTTTTTTCAAACCAATAAGAGAAGTCATTTTATTTCTGATAATAACTGTATAATTTGTCCTGAACTTTAAACTTGTGAGAGAAAATAAAATATTTCATGGAAATGGCTGATAGTAAAATTGAACGCACTTTTTGGGAACCGCTGCTATATGGTATTGATCGATTTGGGTCCCCGATTTTATGCAGAAGATAAGAAATTCTCCAATGTATCTACAAAAATATAAATTAGGCTCCGGGCCAGTCGGTGTTCGTCTGTTTGTCATAGTGACGGGTGTGCTTTCACAGAAACTCAAATAAATACAAATAATCTGCAGGCATCCATTGGCCTTCAATAAAATTTAATCACCCAACCCATCCGACGCAAAGATGAAGACGAGGCATCAACCATTCGAAGATTAAATTAAAGAACTCTAAATGAACAACATGTTCTGTTGCATAATTTCACTCATTTATTTTTTGTGGATCATGAACAAAATGTTCAAAACCATTCCATCATGCAGATAGTAATAACTTTTGGATGAAATGAGAGTGATCTCTTCGATAAATCCCCCTTTAAGGCTTCGTATTTTCTAATCCGAGATGAAAGTGCGATGCAAAAGGCTATTCTTCTAATTCCAGATGTGGTAATTTTAGCTCTCATACATTCTGCTGGTTGCACACCTTAGTTGTAAGTACAATTCCTCACTTGGCAGCCTAAGAATCACCAATACCTTCTGAAGTGAATGTACAAGTTATGCCATTTAGTTCGCCTCCAGTAGCACGTGATATGTGTATATCGCAACAAGCAAAGCGTGCATCGAGGAAAACTTATTCAGGATTATACTAATAGCCCTCTTTGAGCACGTAGTGGACATAACGATCGAATGCTGGACCAATTGCTTTTTTCCAGAAGGTTATTATTTTTTTTCTCAATGTGATGTGGCGCTACGTGTCCATATATTTGAGCATAGCTCTCTTGCTTCATTGATAAACTCACGGAAATTACAATTTGTTTTCAGTTAGTAGCGTAAGTTGCAATCTAGAACAGATTAGATTTACTCTTGAATTACGGGTAAATTCAGGTAACTCTTCTGTAACTTTTTGATAACATATGTAATATAAAATTCATTACGATTTCTTTATAAATGGAATATTACGAAAACTGAAATTACGCGATGTTATTGTTTATTTCATACTGAACGTCACGCAACACCGTAAATCCGATTAGGATTTGAAATTGCGTCACGACATGAATACGCGCAAGTTTCTAAATATTCGATTGCGGATAATTCTCATGTATATAAGATACGCGATGGAACTATATCAGTTAAATTAAGTCTCGATTGTATGAAGGCAGTTCGCTGATAGGATAGTTGTATAAAAGCTCATGATTTGGAAGTAAGAACTCAATTATAAAACCGGTTTGAAAACTTGGTTCAGTACAGGTTGCTGAATTTTAAACCAGATAGTGTCGAAGAGAGGGTTAATTGATGATTCCAGAAGTGAAAACAAACAAGAATATCGGTTAATTGGACGTTATCATATGACAGGACACATTTAAAACAAGAGAGCTATGCTCAAATATATGGACACGTAAAATCACATCATTTTGATGGCGTCATAGCGAAAAAAAAAGTAATACCCTTCTGGAGCAAAATTTTATCTTCAACTACTGAAAATTTTAAAGCAGTTGGTCCAGTATTCGAAGAGAAAAACAATTTTTTAATAATGACGAAGACAAATAACAACAATCACAACAAAATTTTAAAACGATCGTTATGTCCACTACGTGTCCAATAACCATAAAATCTTTATTTCAGTTCGCATTTGGTTAACGAGAGTAGCGATCACGAATTTATTTAACAAATGCTTCACGCGTCTATATGCCTATTTGAAATACTATGCCGTTCCTAAAAAGGTCTTTAACCTTTATAATCCGGCAGAATCGGTCCTTAACATTGTTTTGGGACATTAAGTTTTTTTTATTGTTTAGATATAATGTCGATGACATAAATAACGATACCCAGGTGGGTGTGGAGTATATAATGTTGAACAATTTTTTAAGTGGATTTTAAGTAGTTGTACCAAGATGACGCACATCCTGAACCCTAGCCTGGTAAACATACAAAGTTCAGGTTGTGCGCCATCTTGGTCGAATTCTTCAAGAGCACCTTTTTGTTAAAAACAATTATTTCATAATTACGTAGCATGGCCGAAATTCAATTTTAGCAGAATAAATGGTAGTTTATTTCACTAATACAAGCCAAGATCCATCGACAGCATCTAGCCACTTTCTTTTGCGCTCTTCAAGCTACATTTGCGTTGCCGCGAGCATTTCGTTTTCCTACTTTAATCTTAGGGAATTGGGAAATATTTTATTAGTTGAATTGAATTAGGGAATTGGAATATTTGACCTCGCTGCGAACAAGGCCATGTAGAACCATCCACTGGTATCTAACGATGTGTAAAGTGTTTTCTTTTGGTATAACCGGGACCTTTCAGGTGCAGCATTAACTTTGGCAGGATTAATATATCTTTGGGGAGACAGAAGGTATACGTATGCCAGGGGTCGGCAACCTACGGCCCGCGGAGCAATATAATCTGGCCCGCGAGGCTTCGCTGAATTTAGTGACGATTATAGTCTTTACGTAACAGAATTTATTGTGAGACACGTGTATAGACTAAATTATATTATACCCTAACAAGTATATAATTTACAATTACTCGTTTAATGAGCCTATAAGTAGACAAATTGCGGCCGCCAGACCTACGGCCCGCGGAGCAATATAATCTGGCCCGCGAGGCTTCGCTGAATTTAGTGACGATTATAGTCTTTACGTAACAGAATTTATTGTGAGACACGTGTATAGACTAAATTATATTATACCCTAACAAGTATATAATTTACAATTACTCGTTTAATGAGCCTATAAGTAGACAAATGGCAACCAAACGCAGAAAAGTTGGTGCTAACTGCAAATGGTTTAATAGCGCAGAAAATATTTGAATGTTCAATCTTCGCGCGCATCTTAAAATTTAACTTCTGGCCTGTATGAAAAATGTGATTCGTCGGCCATCCGTTCGGTTTCTAACTTTCTAAGAATGTGCGAGGACCGCCAATGACTTGTAAACTTTCGAAAGGTTGCCGTCCCCTGACGTATGCGAAACCGAAATGTGCACCTGTTATGCCAACTTAGTTGAGTCAAACATTTCGAACACTAGCACATCACACACATTTTGCTGCGTGCTTCGGTTGTAGGTAAAAACGCGCACATTTTTGCGCACATGCATTAAATTCCACTTGTTTATTGAGCTATAGGTTTTTGACGAGCTTCAATTATAAAACAAAACTTGATTTAAAATAGGTTGTTCATTTTTGAAAACTTGGTTTATTATAGGTTGCTGAATTTTTAAACCAGATAGTGTCGAAGAGAGGGTCATTTCTATGTAATAAGATTCTATCCATAAAATGTACCTTGTTTTATTATCCCCGAAATACATTAATATTAATACATTATCATTATTTAGGGCATTTGAGCTAAGGGTACATCTTTATATCCAAGGAGATAATAGCGTTGAGACCTTCGTTTATCATTCTGTAGTTGATAAAAGACACGTCAGCGATGATAAAACAAAGAGATGTAAAACAGAACAAATGGTAATCTTGAGAAAAGGCAAAAATTCGTTGATACTCATTTCTTACAATAACAAACAAAGAAAAGAAACCGCTAAAAATAAAATGAGAATATCGGTCGGAGACAGAGGACTTATCGATCTAGCGATAATTAATTAATAACTCGCTATTATACGACATAATTAACCCAAAATCTATAGGCTTCTGGTCCGAGATATGATGCATGCATGTGCAAAATTTGGAGCAGATTCTAACAGACATACAGACAAATACCTATCAATATACTTACCTATCTTAAGATCGATAAGTAACAACTGATAATAATCATTCAGGTAGATTGAAGTGCAAATTCAAAATCATTCTGACTGGATAATTACTAATTTGATATTTAAAAAGATGACAGAGATGTTTCTTTTCTTAAAATCTCACATTTTTTTTGCATTAGTGGCGGGGGCCTTGTACACAAGATACCAGTTTAAATATTTCATCACACGTTCTTGGATAGAAGTTTAGCTCCAGAAGTATGTGCACCAAGAAGACGCACAACTTGAACATAGTATGTGTACCGGGTTAAGGTTCAGGTTGTGTGACATCTTGGTGCACATACTATGGTGCGCCGAAGTTTTATAATAATATTAATCATACTACAGCGAATCATAATTCCTTCCCAAAATGAGCAAAATTCTTCCCTGGTTGGGAAATGTTATTTGAGACAACCATAAGAGGTACATGACAGCATCATTAATCGAACCCACCGGATAACTTATGGGAATTCCCCGATTGACAGGCACTGAAGTGTGTGAATTGATTGAGGTATACTAGTTGCTATGGTAATGTGTCATTTAAATCGATCAGTGGAGCAGTGCAGGCTGGGCATTGATATACACAGTGGCGGCGCGTCAATAGGGCCAACCGGGGCAATGCCCCGGTTGTTTTTTCAGTATAATAAAAAATATTCGAAAAATACCTCAATATCGGTTGCACAGACTGTCTACACTAGCCATATTCTCCGGACATGGTTCATTTTTCGCTCGCAAAGCCTTCGCCGAACGTCGACGGGGCGACGCCGATTTTGCCCCGGTTGCTCATTGTATATCGTATTCTCTCTTTTATCTTCCACTCGCCGCGTTTGTCTCGTTTGTTTTCTGTTTCTTTTACTAAATCATCGGGGCTAGCACCGAAATTACAACAACGTGTTGACATATTCACGCATTCCTTCTCGTTCGTTGGTTGCTTGAAGAGTTGATAGTTTCCTCGCCTTCGTTTCTGTCGCTCGTTTCGCTATTTGAATCAGTTAGAGACCTTTAGTCCATTTGCTTTCGATTTTCCACATTTCTTTTGAGCTCCTCACTTCTTTCCGGCTTCGCATTTCTTAGCCTTAGACCTCATAATGAATAAGGTTGATGCACTACTTCGCACTCCGTTTTCGCAGCTGACGCTGGAACAAAAATTAGAGGTACAACGTCTTGGGCCTTATCAACCAAAAAAATGTTCACTGGAACAATCCCATGACGGAGGAAAGCGTCGGCGTACATTCTGCGCAGAAACTTGGTATAAAAAACACGAATGGTTGTGTTACAGCGAAGACAAAAATGCACTTTTTTGTTTTTATTGCCTACTTTTTGCTACCGCCCGTGACTCACGTTGGTGTAAATTTGGTTTTAGAGATCTTAAACATCTTTCCGAGCGTGCCAGGGATCATCAATCTTCTATGGAGCATCTGGACAATGCAGTAAAATACCGAACATTCGGAAATGTTAATATTGCAGCACAGTTGGATGAAGGACGCGCGGTTTCTATTCGTCGGCACAACCAAAACGTCGAGAAAAACCGCCATGTTCTCGGTCGATTGATAGATGTTTTGAAGTTCATTGGTTGTCACGAGCTGTCCCTCCGGGGGCACGAACGGGCTGGCTCTTCTAATAGAGGGGTATTTTTGGATATGGTGGAATACACCGCATCCCTAGATACAGTATTGAGAGATCATCTTGATGCCGCAACTGTTTTGAAAGGGACATCTAAGGATATCCAAAATGATTTGCTCGACTCAATGTATAAAATTTATTTACAACATTTGGCTCTGGAAATTGAGAATTGCCAGTTCCTTTCGATTCAGTCTGACGAGACAACTGACATCACGTGCGTTTCCCAACTGGCTGTGATTTTTCGGTTTGTGAAAGATGGTAAACCTACCGAGAGATTTCACAGCTTTGTACCAATCGTTGATCGCACGGCTTGCGGGATATCGGCTGTACCGAAAGAAGTGTTACAGCCCTACAACGCGAAGTCAAAATTGATAGCTCAAACTTATGACGGCGCGGCAGTCATGAGTGGGTCGAAACATGGTGTTCAAGTTTATATAAAAGAAGATTTTCCTCGTGCGCATTTTTTACATTGTTATGCACACCAATTTAACCTCGTTATTAAAAATATGTGTCTTGATACCCTCTCGTCCGTATATTTTTTGCAAATGTTTCGGGGTTTTCTTCATTTTTTTCCGTTTCGCCGAAGCGCTCTGACCTCCTTCGCCAGATATGTAGCCGCCGTCTCCCAGCTTGTGCACCAACACGTTGAAACTTCCAATCACGCGTGGTGCAGGGCGTGTCCGAAATTAGGTCTGAGCTCATTGAGTGTTCAATGGCATTCAGAGCTCTCCGGTTTGGGACGAACGCTATGTGAGGGAGGCGGCAGGTCTAAAGCGTCTGCTAGAAGATGGTGAGTTTTCATTTTTTCTCGATTTTTTCTCCACAATATTCTATCACGTGGATGTATTATACGGCGCATTGCAGTCAAGGCTAATGGATGGAGCGTCTGTGCAGTCGTTTATTTCAGACTTCTGCGATGCTGTATCTCGTATCCGGGAAACAATAAAATACGACGACACATGGAGTGCTTCTTTACGCCGCGGGCAAACAACGCAGCGTTTGATTTTATCTGCAAAGGAATGCTGTCAAATAGGCGATCGTCTGCGCACTGAACACCTTGCCGCGTTCTCTTTGATGAACCCCAAAAATTTTTCAAAATTTGCACGTCAATTTCCCATCCATTTGTTGGCTACTGTCTCCAAATTTTACCCCATGATAAACGTGGGTAAATTGGAAAATGAATTGCGATGTATATACACCAATCAAACTTTTTTGAACATCACATCAACTTTCTGGACATCATTTTGACGACGCCTATTTCTTCCGCCGACGCAGAGCGAACATTCAGCACGCTGAAGCGTATTAAAACGTATCTCAGAAACACAATGAAGCAAGATAGATTGAATTCCTTGGCTGTTTTATCCATTCACAGAGACGTTGTTTCTGGGATGCATGACTTCAATCAGCGCGTTATTGAGCATTTTGCTTCCAAGAAACCGCGGCGTGTTGCATATATGTTCAAGCAGTAGAAGTCTAGCAGCATATATATCTATGAGTGAGCGACGCATGTCCTTATCTTTGCATTAACTTTCCTTTCTTCATAGTAACGTTTTAAACCTTATTTTAGGTTTTGTCTGCTTTCCCGAAGTTTCTGTTAATATGTCATTGTATTTATCTGGGTAAATATTGCCTTTCCTTTTGAAAGAGGTTTCAAAATAAACTATGTCTATATTTATTAATCCCTTGACTTGGACCGGTTTTAAAGACACTTTCTTATCGTTAAAAATTGTCGCTTTTGCCGATTGGTTGTTACCGATGGAATGGTTTTTATACTCATAAAATGATGGGAGAACTTACAGCGCTCATCCTGTCCCCGTAGATGGGGGTGACTTGGTCCCGCAGTAGCTTGCCCCGGTTGTCAAAATGACCACGCGCCGCCACTGGATATACACATGATGAAATGATAAAGAATTAATATTATTCTAATTGCATGAATAGAATAACCAGATCTATGTTCACATCATGTACAAATATAAAGTCGTTCACATATGAAATGCTGTTTACAACGTATTGTCCTTTCTGTATTGCTCCCATGTATGATACTTATAACAAGAATAGATAATTATCTTTAATTGTATAATAGTGATGAAATGCTTTACATATTGTTTATAAATGTAAGATTTCTCTTCCGTATGACTTTGCTCCAATTGCTCGTGTACATAAAAACAGGACAATTACACAAAAACATCTGCGAAATGATAAAAAAAAGGCACGCACTGATATCAAGTATGCGGAATGAGTTTGTTCATGTCTATATAAACGAGATAATTGCAAAAAACTTTCCACATTGGTTACAAACATGAGGTTTTCTCCAGTTCCAGTTCATTCATGCAGAGCGGATGATAGACCGCTTTTTTTATGCACCTGTGAATAATGTGACTTTGAAAAACTTTATTGCATCATTCACAGGAATACGGAAAACTCTTTCCACATCGTTTACGAACATGTTTCTCTCCATTATGAGTTCGTTCATGCACATGTAAAGTAGATAATTGTGAAAAACACTTTCCACATTTATTACAAATAAAAGGCTTGTTACCTTGTATGACTTCGCTCATGACTACGTAAATTGGATAATTGTGAAAAACCCTTTCCACATTGTTTACAAACATGAGGTTTCACTCCGATATGAGTTCGCTCATGCATTTGTAAACTGAATATTTGTGAAAACCCCTTTCCACATTGTTTACAAACATAAGGTTTCTCTCCGGTATGAGTTCGTTCATGCCTTTTTAAATCAGATAATCGTGAAAAACCCTTTTCACATTGTTTACAAACATGGGGTTTCGCTCCGCTATGAGTTCATTCATGCATTTGTAAATTGAATAATTGTGAAAAAATTTTTCCACATTGTTTACAAACATAAGGTTTCTCATCAGTATGAATTCGTTCATGCCTATTTAAATTGGATAACTGTGAAAAACCCTTTCCACATTGTTTACAAACATGGGGTTTCTCTCCGCTATGAGTTCGTTCATGCATTTGTAAATTGAATAATTGTGAAAAAAATTTTCCACATTGTTTACAAACATAAGGTTTCTCTCCGGTATGAGTTCGTTCATGACTTTTTAAATCAGATAATCGTAAAAAACCCTTTCCACATCGTTTACAAACATATGGTTTCTCTTTAGTATGGGTTCGCTCATGCACACGTAAACTGGATAATTGTGAAAAACGCTTCCCAAATTGTTTACAAACATAAGGTTTCTCTTTAGTATGGGTTCGTTCATGCCTATGTAAATTAGATGATTGTGAAAAACTTCTTCCACATTGTTAACAAATACAAGGCCTGTCACCTGTATGAGTTCGCTCAGGCACACGTAAATTGGATATATACGAGAAACTCTTTCCACATTGTTCACAAACATGAGGTTTCTCTTTAGTATGAGTTCGTTCATGCAATCGTAAACTAAATATTTGTGAAAAACTCTTTCCGCATTGTTTACAAACATAACGTTTCTCTCCAGTATGATTTCTCGTATTCATACATGAATTTCTCTTCCATTTTAAGTTTTTTCGACATTGTTGGCAAACATATGGCTTATCTCCCCTGTTGGTTTGTAACTTATTATCGCATTTTCCAGTTGGAACAGCCAAACCACTTTTTCTACATTGTGCATGAACATCAGAATTCTCTTCATCAACACTTAGTGAACGAGTTTTATTTGTGATAACCTTTCCACAATTCTCGCCGGTGTTGGTATGCTGACTAGTTCCCACATCGTTATCAGATGGATATTGGTTTAAATCTTCTGTGCCATTACGATTTTCACCATGATTGTGCAAAAACATATGCTCTTCCAAATCGAGTCCCGATGAAAAGTGTTCATCACAGACATCCTTGGTAGATTTGATTATCTTTGTATAATTTTCCATAATGCAGAATATCTATGAAATGCTAACAATTTTTTTACATTTTGCAAACACTGGCCATGTTCATATAATAAATACAAAAATCAGCTAAATACCGTAAAACCGGATAAACTTCGGATGAAATTTTCAATCGTTTATATCTCGACTAAATTATGTCATATTGTGCTTCTGGCAGTTTCTATAGTGAGTCCTTATATATTCAAATCTGTTATCATATTCAATTGCGCAATCCGTTTTCAAGCGTTGCGACTTCTACTGATGCTAACTTCCTTAAACTACCGTCATTCGATAGAGGGCGATAACAATGTAAATAGAAAATTAGACTGATAGCGAGATATCGCAGGAGACTCGTGAAAGAATTGATATTCGAATAATTTTCATTTATTAAAATGATCGTAATCATGATCGTAATGATCTTAAGAAAACTTGGCGTACTATGAACGATCTGCTTGGGCGTTCTGGTTTACTCATACTAGAAGGGATGACTTTAAGCAATATATGGGGCATCCCAGTAAAACCTCCATGTTTCTTGCCCCGACAACAGCTTTCGAAGTCCAAAATATTCTGAAATCTTTTCGACCCAAAACCAGTTGTGGAATAGATGGAATTCCCTTTAAAGTTATACGAATGATGCCCTGGAATTGTATTTGTGCTCTCGCACATATCTTTAACTGCTCATTACAATCTGGTAAATACATAGACCAGTTCAAATTATCCAAAGTTATGCCATTGTTCAAAAAAGGAAATGCAAAAGATGTAAAAAACTACCGACCGATCAGCTTACTTCCCGCATTTTCAAAAATTCTAGAAAAAATTATGTACAAACGACTCAACCATTTCCTAGACCAAAAAATTTCTTTTATTCACAACAATTTGGCTTTCGTCAAAATCATTCAACATCTCATGCAACATCCCTGCTTGTCAGTAAAATTCTAGAAGGATTTGATAAGAATGAGTATACTCTCAGTATGTTCTTGGACCTTTCCAAGGCATTTGATAGTATTGACCATGACATATTACTAGCCAAATTGCACCATATTGGCGTTAGAGGTCAGAGTTATAATTGGTTTAAAAGCTACTTATCAGGAAGGAAACAAGTAGTTATATACAATGATGTAGCATCTAGCACATACTGTAATTTGACTGTAGGTACTTTACAAGGTTCTATTTTGGCTCCATTATGTTTTTCAATCATTATTAACGACTTTCCGAATTCTCTTCTTCACTCTGATATCATACTTTTTGCTGATGACTCAACGCCATATCTTCGAGGCAAAAACTTGCCTGAACTTTTGACCAAGGCAAATACCGACTTAGAAAATATTCAAGCTTGGTTGTCTGCGAACAAACTCACTATTAATGTCGATAAAACTAAATATATGATATTTAGCACGCCGAAGCAAAAGTGTCCAACTCTGCAACAAAATTTGGAATTAAATGGAATAAATATAGAAAGAGTTAATCAGACTCGCTTTCTGGGTGTAATGATCGATGATAAATTGTCTTGGAAACAACACACCAATATGGTTCTATCGAAAACAAGGTCGTCTCTTAGTGCCATTACGAAAATAGCCAACTACTTAAATACATCTTGTTTAATATCTCTATACCACTCTCTGATAGAAAACCATATTCGTTATTGTGCCTCAGCCTATGTTCATCGCCAATCGTCCATTCTCAAAAAAATTCAAAGTGTTTGCAATCGCTTTATTAGAAGAGTTTTTCATAGAGGTAATCGCGAAAAAATTGATGACTTATTTAAAGAGCATAGGCTACTACGAGTTGTGGATTTAGCTAAATTCGAACTATGTAATATGATGTTCTCTTGTCACATTGGAGAGCTTCCGTCCAGCCTGAACAGCCTGTTCCAAGCAAACCCAAATTCAAACAGCAGAAATAAAGATAATTTTTTTATTCCATTTGTCAGTAAAAGTATTTCACAAGAATCAATCGCAGTATGTGGACCAAAAGCTTGGAATTCCCTACCCGATGACATCAAAAATTCAAAATCGAACTCAGAATTTCGTTCCAAACTTAAACAATATATATTATCATCATATTAGCAATTTTCTCTGCTTTGAACATGTTACTGTTTGGAGATCATTTTTTTAAGGTCAATTCAACACTGAAAGGGAGAGCTGTTGATTATTTGGATTAAATGAACTATCAGGAAACTGTCCTCCTCTTCAGTCACCATAGACCAGCTGACAATTTCAATAACTCCACAGGATACTTCACCCGGATTCAATATAGAACAATGGACTTAATTAATAACTAGCACACCATTCTAATTTCATTATCATGCGTAATTAGACAACAACAAAAGCACAGCAATTTAGGTTATAGACAGAACGCTCAAATAGTAGGGAGTAGGGACAATTTGAGTAGCATGCTGTTCAATTTATTTCCATTGTTGCTACCACTTTTTCTTCTGCTCATCCCGGGATACCGTATAATCTTATTATTTTAATTTACATTGGAAAATCTTAATTTTTTTTTTTAGAAAAAAATTTCATTACTATATTCATATGCATTGTGTTTCATGTTGTGTTGTGTCTCTATTTATAGATGTTGTTTTGTCTAACAAACTCCTTTGTACAAACAGTTTTGTACACTCCACCCATATCCCTGTTACCGCATCCACCCACCCTCCTCGCACAACTGCCTGTATAAAAGACCATATTGTACATATTTGATTTACCCTATTATAATTTATATAAATCAAAGGGGTGTATGCCGCACATCTGTGTTTTAGGCCAATATGGTCTTGTGCATACATCCCGTCTTCAGTATTTATAAGTATTTACTCTTTTATATTGCTTTTACGAGACGAATAAACATACATACACATACATACAAAATAATAGCATCTGACGCACACGTTGAACTTGACGTCACACAGACGTCGCTCACTTCGAAGACGACGTCATGTTGCGTCGCCGTTATAGATTTGACGCCAGACATTCGGGCGCCGACGAGTTGCCGTGGATTTGAAAATAGCAACGATATTCTGTTTGGTTGGATCAATATTGGCTAACATATACATCAACAGTTTTCTGTGGATCATAAATTCATGGCATTAAATGTTGGAAATGTAATTTAATTAAATTTCTTGAAAATGACAATTAACTAAAAGTAATTTCGCTCGATTTGACGATTTCAAATCCCTCCATTTGGAATGGCAACATGGTTCGAAATAGAAAAATAGTGAGCGGTCGTGGAATACTGCGTAATTATAAAATATATAACCAGGGATGAATTGTCGTAAATGAGTTCGGTTTTGTGAATCTAACATTAAATCAAAGTTGCCTATTGCCAAATCGTGTTTTGCCGTGATTTATACGCGACCAACATTTAAATAGGTCATTTTAATAAAGAAACCGTCATATGAATGATGGGGTTCCATTACATTTGAACCCACGTACATTTGAACCCATGACAATTGCACCTGTATGCTATTGCACCTATGAAATTTTTTTTGTTTTTCGGATAGTTGAACCCATACTAACCCTAACCCATGGGTTTTAGCACCCGTATATAGATTGAACCCGTGGATATACGCATGGGTTCAAATGTACGTGGGTTCAAATGTACGGTCACCGAATGATGGCAATACTGCGTAATTATAAAATATATAACCAGGGATGAATTGTCGTAAATGAGTTCGGATTTGTGAATCTAACATTAAATCAAAGTTGCCTATTGCCAAATCGGTGTTTTGTCGTGATTTATACGCGACCAACATTTAAATAGGTCATTTTAATAAAGAAACCGTCATATGAATGATGGCAATACTGCGTAATTATAAAATATATAACCAACATTTAAATAGGTCATTTTAATAAAGACACCGTCATATGAATGATGGCAATACTGCGTAATTATAAAATATTTAAATGAGTTCGGTTTTGTGAATTTAACAAAAGTGATTTAAATAAAAGTTGCCTATTGCCAAATCGGTGTTTTGTCGTGATTTATACGCGACCAACATTTAAATAGATCAACCGTCATATGAATGCTGAAAAACGTTTATCGTGTGACTATTTACGACGTGGGGTTTGACAGACGGTATCAAAACATCGGCTATAACAAAATCAACATTGATCGATGAATATTCTGATTTAATTACGATAATAGAAAATAAAACGAGACGTTTAAGATTGAAAACAACTGTGAACAAGTGAAAATTAAATGCGAAAATTAAATGCATGTACAGAGAATTACATCAATGTAATATATTTCAAGTTTGACGCGAATCGGACTAAAAATGGCTGAGTAATTGATTAGAGTATTATGAAGTCATCCGAAGTTAGCCGGTTTTACGGTACCAATGCAATATTAGCCCATATTGTTTTTAATATCATAACCTAATAATGTACGGTAGAGTCAAGGGTTGGGCGGTGTATGAAGGTTAGGAATAAATAACATAGGCAAAATTGGTTATGACACGCCCACTAGAAGTACTAAACTGATACAGTCTACGGTACCGTCCCCGCAACTTCTGAAATTGCAATGCACAAGCGAAACACCACAACTTACGTAAGTACCGTGCTCTATAAAATCGTCACCTCTTCCAGTCGGGTCTAGTATAGTGTATTACCACAAGTACTTCTGGTGGGCGTAGCATAACGATTTTTGCATATGTTATTCCTAACCCTCACCTGACTATGCCATCCAAAAATTACGTCACTACGATGTCACCATCACATCATAGGGATTGCCAAAGTATAATTACGATCGCCCGAAATGTCATCTGCGCCGCCGATAAGAACTTGCTGAAGCCGGCGATCTCTCTCCTATCGTGATCGTCGCGATGAGAAAATGAGAGAAATAGCTTGATCGATTTCGGGTTATCGTCTGCGCGTTTTGGACGACCATCCGCATACTTCGGCAAGCCTTATTACACCACTGTGACGTCGGAATTACGTAATTTTTCGGTGACGTAGTAAAGTGGGGGTTAGGATTGACATGTGCAAATATTGTTGAGCCAGGCCAACTAGAAGTGGATGTGGTACTAAACTATACCAGACCCTTCCAGTCTTACCCATATATGATGACGTAATAGTATAAGTATAATAATAAGTATAAGTTTATTTCGACTCCATAATCAGCATAACAATACATTTGACAGATAAAAACAAATAAATAAAAACTGATTATGAAATCAGGGGAGCAAACAAAACCTTAGATAAGGTTTATAACGTACAAAATATAAGATGAAAGGTTTTGCCAAGAGGAAGTGGTACGTGTTTACTCACCTAAAATTATTAAGTTATTTCACACACGCTCACATGCACCCACCAGCCACACACACACACACACAACTGGTAGATATTCATGCGCATAGTCTTGTATATAGCATATTGTGACGTCAGGGGATTTCCCGGTCTATTACTCATTCTAGTGTTTTCTGTTAAGCTTGCTGGCTGCTTGGTATTTGATCTTATACTGTTTGCCGTTTCTTTTGTATATATTGTGTAATATACTTCGTCACTTTAAACAGTAGTCTCCTTGCCTTGTCAGGACATAACATGGCGTTGTCGGCAGCCGATTTCTAAACTCTGAACGGTACGAAATCGGGTATTTCTCAACTTCAGTCTGCTACCAACAGGGTGATCTAATAGACAATGGCGGAAAAGGCTGAAGCACCGATTGGCGCTGGACATGCGTCAACGCGAGGTGCAACATAAAGAAAGGGAACAGCAATATCTTGACGCCATAAGAGATGCCAATGAGAAAAGGCATGAAGAACTGCGCTTAATCGAGGAACGTCACGCCGATATGGTACAGCGCATGGAAAGAGACCATAAAGACCTAGTAAGCGCCCTTTTCACGGAAAGGGGCCAGCCCACGGCCTCATGTCCACCACCTAATAAACCACTTCGGCTTCACGCAGATTGTAGCCTACGTGGCTTTTGCGACTGGGAGTTGTCTTGGCAAGATTACGCAAGAGTCATAAGGTTACCCTCACTGCCGCGCCCGGAACAAGTATCACATTTCAACGGATTCTTATCACCAAGAATGTTGGACACTCTAAATCACGTCATAAACCCCACTTATGAATCGGAAACTGAATTGACGGTGGACGAATTGTTGAAACGAATACGGGATTTTTTTCGCAAACAACGAAATGTTGCACTGGATCGGGTGGATTTTGAAGAGAGAAGACAATTACCGGGTGAAACTTTTGATTCGTTTTATATGGACCTGAGAAAAATTGCCGGTAACGCGGAATTGTGTGATAGTTGTTTGGACATGCGCTTAGCCACTCGTATTATTGCTGGTATAACTTCACAAGACACAAGACGTAAACTCCTATCAAGGACACCGTTTCCGAAATTACAAGATGCTGTAGATATCTGCAGGAGCGACGAATGTGCCGCTAAAAATAATGATATCCTTGAATCTAGTGTCCATAACGAAAATCTGGCATCCGTGAGCAAGACTGCGCTAATCAGTGATAATTCTGGAAAGTCAACATGCAACTATTGTGGCAGGGGCCACACAGGAAAATGTCCAGCCAAGAATGAAACTTGCTTCAATTGTGGGAAGCAAGGGCATTTCGCACGGGTGTGCCGGAAAGCGAAAAGTTTACAGGATAACAAGCCACCAGAAACAAACGTTATACGCTGCCGTAAATTGTCAAATCGAGTTGGAAAAAAACCTCCGCATGTCAAAGTAAATGTTTACAGCTGTAATGGTACATTTATGGGAAGCTCAATGGCTATGCCAGACACTGGAGCCGAGGTTTGCGTTGCATCGAAGGCATGGATTAATGGGCTCAGGATAAGGAAAATTCTGAAGCCTGAATGCAGTGTGGTTTTAACTGCTAATAATCAAGGTATGAAATGCATCGGTACTGTGTATGTGCGTTTGTCATATTTTGGTAAAACAACGGACGCAAAAATTTTAGTATGCGATGGATGCAAGGGAGCTCTTCTGGCTTGGTTTGTATGCAGAGATTTGGGTATTATACCATCACAGTACCCTAAGCCTGTACAAGTATCTGCAATCGCTTTACCTGTGAATAGGGGTAATGAGGACATGTCATTGCTTGGGAATTTGCCAGACGTACCTTCATCGGATGAAATTTTACAAATAAAAAGCAAAATTATTGACCATTTCAAAGATGTGTTTAATTCAGAAGATGTACTGAAGCCCATGGAGGGGCCTCCAATGAAAATTCATTTAAGTGTCGAAGCAAAACCTTTCGCATTACATGCCTCTAGAACAATTCCGTATGCATGGCGAGATGAAGTTCATCAGCAACTGCAAAGAATGGTTGAATCCAAAATAATATCACCAGTGACGGAACCATCTGAGTGGTGCCATCCAATGGTTATTGTGCCAAAGTCACAAGGTGGTGTACGTGTTTGTGTGGACTTAACAAAGCTTAATAAATTTGTCACTCGGCCATCATATCCACTACAGACCCCGAAAGATGCAATATCTGGATTGTCGGGTGAGTCCATATATTTCTCCACAATGGACGCCAAGCACGGGTATTGGCAAATTCCGTTAGACTCAGGTAGTCAGCATCTGACAACTTTTATAACCCCCTGGGGTAGATATAAATTTTTACGAGCTCCCATGGGCTTGTCATCCACGGGTGACGAGTACTGTCGTCGAGGAGATGAGGCTCTCCATGGAATTCATAACATGCAAAAAGTGGTCGATGACGTACTCATGTATTCCAAAACTTTCCCAGAACATGTTCGTGCCATTTGGGAATTTTTATATAAATGTCGCCACAACAACATCACTTTGAACCCTGAAAAATTTGTATTCGCAGCAAGCACGGTAAAATTCGTGGGGTTTATCATTTCAAGAGATGGTATTTCAGCTGACCCCAAGAAAGTTCACGCTATTTCAAAATTTCCGACTCCCACTAATATCACTGAAATGCGTAGTTTTATGGGTCTAGTGAACCAACTAGGAGATTTCACAACGGAACTTAGCACCTTTGCTGCCCCTTTACGTAGCCTGTTACAAACACGCAACAGTTTTAATTGGACTGCTAACCATGATCAGGCATTTGAAAATGTTAAGAAGGCTTTAACATCGACTCCAACACTGGCGAATTTTGATCCTGACCGTCCTGCAGTCCTACAAACTGATGCATCACGCAAGAAGGGATTGGGCTATGCTCTACTTCAACAACATGGAGAAAAATGGCGACTCGTACAATGTGGTTCAAGATTTTTAAGCGACGTCGAAACACGGTATGCAATGGTTGAATTAGAATTATTAGCTGTTGTCTGGGCCGTTCGCAAATGTCGAATTTTACTACTCGGATTACCTCATTTCACATTGATAGTAGATCACCAACCGCTAGTCCCAATTCTTGATCGCCAGACGTTGGGCATGGTCGAAAATCCTCGCCTCCAGCGGCTCAAGGAAAAACTCTCAGTGTATGTGTTTTCTACAGTATGGCGCAAGGGAAAACTGCATGCGATTCCGGATGCGCTCTCGCGTGCCCCAGTTGATGACCCAACGAAAGATGACTTAGAGGCTGAGGAAGATGTGAAAACCTGCGTAAAGAAAATCTGGCAAATTCGTTCACTTAAAGTCGTAGATGAGGGTGATAATTGTATTTTTTCTGATCCAAATTTAACATGTCTTCGCGAAGTTGCTGAAAAGGATCCGGAGTACCAAAAGCTGATCAGAGTGGTCATTGACGGGTTTCCGTCAAAATGTGAACAAGCACCGTTTTTTGCACAAACCTTTTGGAAAATACGAAATGATTTGAGTGTGGACGACGGCTTGATATTATACAATGCCAGAATTGTAGTTCCCCGAGGGTCAAGAAAGGAAACTCTACATCGACTTCATGACGCGCATCAGGGCATTGTGCGTATGAAAAGACGTGCTAGACAAATAATTTATTGGCCCGGAATGAGTGTTGATATAGAAAATATTGTCCAATCGTGTGATAAGTGTCAAGAAATGTCCCCAAGTTTGCCGAAGGAGCCAATGATATCAGATCCTATGCCTGAACGTATATTTCAGGAGGTTGCCGCTGATCTATTTTCTTATGCTGGGAAAAGCTATTTGGTGTACACAGATAGGCTCTCCGGATGGCCCATTTTAACATTGTGGGATTTTGAGCCTTCCTCCAGGCATGTAATTCACTCGATCAGGAAACATTTTGCGTCTACGGGTGTACCAGTCCGGATGAGAACAGATGGTGGTCCGCAATTTTCTTCAGGTGACTTCAAAAAATTTCTTCACAGATGGGGCGTCAATCACGTGATGTCAACGCCCACATATCCACAATCTAATGCAGTGGCCGAGGCAGCTGTTAAAGCAATGAAGTCACTCGTAGCTAAAACGACATCTAATGGAAATATTCATGATGAGGAGTTTCAGCGAGGACTTTTAGAATGGCGCAACACACCAAGGATAGACGACCGCTCGCCAGCACAAATCGTGTTTGGACACCCATTACGCTCCTGTGTTCCAGCACATCAAAAATCTTTTGCTAGGAAATGGCAGACACTTGCAGAAGAATGTGACCGGAAGGCCGCAAAGGCGCGACTGTATAGCAAAAGATATTACGACGAACGTTCCAAACCACTTCCTCCTCTGAAAATTGGTTCCAGCGTTCGAATCCAGGAGCCCACAACAAAAAAATGGACTAGAGTGGGAACAATTGTGGGAATCGGAAGAAATAGAGATTATCTTGTGAAGTTGCAGAGTGGCCGAATATGGAGGAACAAGCGTTTCATTAAACTGAACATGAGTGAAACACACGAACCAGAACAACAACAAATGGGTCAGACCGACTTACCCGTTCCTGATACGCCTCGGAGGAGCGCGAGAGAAAGACGCCGACCCCAACGATTTATTGAAAACTAATGAAGACTGCATTGCAAATCTACAATTATTAGAATGCAGTCTCGAAAAAGGGGAGTTGGTAGATATTCATGCGCATAGTCTTGTATATAGCATATTGTGACGTCAGGGGATTTCCCGGTCTATTACTCATTCTAGTGTTTTCTGTTAAGCTTGCTGGCTGCTTGGTATTTGATCTTATACTGTTTGCCGTTTCTTTTGTATATATTGTGTAATATACTTCGTCACTTTAAACAGTAGTCTCCTTGCCTTGTCAGGACATAACAACAACCACTGAGAATTTATTTAAGTAAGAATAAGACGCGATAAATTTAGGGTATACTATACAGTAAACAAAAAAAATAAATAAATACAAGAAAAGAAAAAAAAAAATTTTTCTGCCACACCATATTGATATTTTTGTAATGATTGCCATTGCCAAATTGATCGATCTTCTAATCGTTAATTAAGATATAAAAGGATAATTAAGATATAATAGTGCTGCAATTCACATTAATTATTAATTAATAATAATAGTCCTCATAAACTGACAACAATTCTAGGAAACACTGCTAACGTAGAATTCCCAAAACCTGCAAGGAAACTTGGTAAAGTCAAAATATAAAATCCGGATCTGCATACAAGTTTCAATTTTTTGGATTCATATATTTATTTGCCGTCATGGAGAGAGAGAGAGAGAGATTTATTGTTTTGTCAACCAGAAAACAAACGAAAATATATATACAATATACACAAAGTTAATTCGGTATAGACTGGAGGGAGCGATACGACCATATTATTTATCAGAGTCAGCTTCCCCCAAGTTCACTATTAAGATTCACAGTTAAACGTATGTAAATAAGGAATAAATAAAAAAAGCTACTCTTTGGAAAGTTGACTTGATCTCTTATAGAATATTTTGGGATTTGGCTATAAGTTGGTTAAAGTTTCAGGTCTGGTAAGTCCATTTCATAACTTTTTTTCGGTCTTACTGCTTACTGAATACATCGCGAAACACCACAAAGAGCGCAAAACAGAGGGAAACAGCGCAAAACAGAGGATGAAAAAAACATTTTGCAATGAGTTCGGGGCACCTTGTTTTGAGTTAGAGTACCACGGCAGCAAATTAAAAACATAAACCAACGTATGTAGCCAGTAATGCTGTAATGACAGGTCTGCCCCTGCTGGTGACACATTTTGGGTACCATAATTTAGAACATTTTCCCTATAGTTATGGTTGGCTTTAGGGTTAGGGTTAGGTAAAAAGGGACCTCCAGAAGTATGTGCACCAAGATGGCGCACAACCTGAAAATAGTATATGTGTGTGTGTAGCGGATTCAGGTTGTGCGACATATTGCTGCACATACTTCTGGAGCACCAAAAAAGGTAGATAAAATTTCGCATGATGACTTATAATCTGGTACATAACCTTGTAAATATATCGGAAATAGCGCCATAAAACCATGGCGAGAGGCGCCGTGGTTTTTTCGTGGCAGGAGGTGGTAATGACTGCGTTCCTCTGTTTTGCGCTGGTTTCCTTCTGTTTCGCGCTGTTTTGCGCTGTTTCGCGCTAATTTGCCATGTTTCGCGCGATTTTGCGCTCTTTGCGTTGTTTCGCGCTGTATTCAGTAAGTAGTAAGACCCAATTTTTTTTGTTTTACATGCAATGTACGAGACTCTAATAAATACTAGCATTGTTAAATCAACATCTTATATATTAAGCTGGTTGGATATTGTTTTCCACATCGAAAATTCCTACTGAAAGATAGCAGCCAGAACATACCAGTGGATAACTGCCTGGGGCTGGAAACAGGCGATAATTGGAGCGAATGTAACGGTTAATACATGTATGATTAGGGGAAGATCGAGGATCTTGAAAATTTATCATCGAAGAATCAATATGTTGCAATACAAATTCAGATCTGGTCTGTAACAATTGACAATCGATTGTTAACAATATAATAACATGTCGTCGGCTTCAATATCAGCAAAAGTTACAAAATGTTAGAAAGGTACTTTTTTGAAAAATCAGTTAGGGATGAAGGTATACAGATTCAGTCCTCTCGTCCGATGTATGTATCTGTATGTATGTTTATTCGTCTCGTAATAGTGATACATGATTAAATGAACAATTATTATTATTTAAGACGGGATGCATGCACAAGACCGTGCTGGCCTAAAACACAAATGTGCGGCACGCACCCCTTTTGACAAATATAAAACAAAAAACAGATTAAATATGTATATTATGGTCCCTAAGTCTAAATAGTTATAACGGTATGTTAGTCGTTGGTTATAACTTGACAAATCGGTTCAGATGCTTGGATTAATTGAGCCGTACGGTAACCCACAGATATTACCTGGGCCATCAAATGAGGGATATCCAGTTATATTCTACTCAACTACGATAACGCCTGAGGATTCAAATCTGCAAAGATCCTAACTCTGCACAAACCGTCGAGTCCAGCCATTAAGATAGTGTTTTTGCTAATTATCCCTGGAAATATTAAATTCAATAAGACCGTGGTACTATATGACAACCAACAGCCCCCCATGGCTGTGAAGACGACATAATCATATGGCGAACCACGGCCTCTAGTTCGGTTACCATGGTGGTTATTAGAGCTCGACCGATATCACTTTTTGGCACCGATACCGATAACGATATATCGGCCAACTAGTGACCGATAACCGATATTGACATACCGATATCTACACTCGAACCTGCAGTAAATACAAATAGAAAGAAACATTCAGTTTCAGTCAATCAAAAGTTTATGTTGAAAAATAAAGCAGTCCTACACAGTGCTTGCATCATTAATAAAAGTTTCGCAGCAAATAATAAGAACACACATTAATGCACAAGAGAAAAAAGGCAGTCAGTAAAAAGCTTATAGAAGTCCATTTTGATCCATACAGTAGTAGGTGGGAGTAGGCTTGCACGTAATTTACGGAATTGTTTGGAGTTACGGAAGGGAAGTTGCAAATTACGTAAAGTCGTAATTATTGGTCGAGCGCTTTCGCGTTTGAAACGTGCTCCTTCCAAGCAGTCAATTCCGTCGATTGTAAAAAATCAAAGTTTAACAAGTAGAAGAAGTTAGAGTTCCGGTATTCACAGCCGTTTTGAGCCGGCATGACGCGTTGCCACCCCGTTTGAGCGTTTGGTTTCACGGTCAAAACGATATTATTATAAGCGTTATCACCGTAATGCAATTAGCACCGACAGACTTTTTTGTCTTCACGATTAGGTATCTTTTTTATTCGGCGCTGATAATGATAAATAAGAATGTGTGATAGTTGATTGTAATTCCGGAAGGCGTATTTTTCTTTCTCTCCGTGAAACAGACATGAAACAAATTTTACCGCCACTATAAGCGCTCAAAAGGAGAGGAGGCTAGGCTACTTTCTTTTCCCGACTCAATCACTTTCATTAATACAAATCACAGCGCATTAAAAAACAAAATAGAATTTATTAGCATTAATTTACAACAAGTTACGGGTAAGAATTTATCGCCGGCTAAATAATTATTATTTGATTTAAATTTATCGCCAATTATGTTATAACATTTAGGCCGCGAAATGATTTGATATGAAATGGAGCTTGGTAATCGGAATATCGTCAATAATTCAGCATCAATAATTATTATAAAATGCTAACTAGGTAGCAAAGTCGGATAATGTAAAAAAACGGAGCAATTACAAATCTTCGTCGCGAGGCAAGCGCAGGTATAATCAAACGAGAAAATACGCTTGTCGTTGATTAATAACTTAGAAACCCGAAATTTTTATTCAATACGAAAGTCGATTTTAAAAAAGGCAACTATCGTTTCATAAATATCCGTATACCATTATCGGTAATGATAAAATTGGGACGGTTAATTTGCGAACGTGATAAAGGAAAATCAAAGCCAACACAATTAAACAAGATAAAAATCAGAATAAATTTAATTTGAATTCACTCCTTGGTATTTGTCTTTAACATCTGTCGCCGGCGTGTAGTACTGTCGGTAATATGAAAACCAAACTTCGATGTCCCATTCGGAAAAGAGGTGGATTCGAATGGTTTTTATGATGGGTTTAAACGTGTGAAAAAATATCGCAATTACGGGGTCATTACGTAATCAATTTTTCCGTAATTACGGAATTGATTTTTGTCGATTACGTGCAAGCCTAGTGGGGACGCAAGATATTCGAAGGCGAGGATTTTGTGCCGCACGAAGAGAGAAATATAGAAGAGAACTCTCTGTTCATTGAAAGGCAAAATGAGAGAAGCGTAAAAAAGGAAAACGCTCGGCCGCAGATATTTCCCGGGGAAAATACTCATTTTTTAGAACGTGGAAAAGCGACTAACGCTGATATATATCGGCCAGATATATCGGCCGATTGGGCCGATATGATATATCGGCAAACACGCGATACCGGCCCGATATATCGGTCGAGCTCTAGTGGTTATGGGATTAGTTAGCCAGTTATTTGTTTGAAAAAGCACGAACTTGCTGGTAGAGGAAGCCGTAACTGACCATTGGCTACATGAACGACCTACGATGGCCAAGAAGTCCAGAATCCTCTCGCACATAACTATCCCGCATGGGATTCGAACCTGTGCATAATAGGAATACATGGGCCCTCTTAAAGACCTTTGCCCCAATTGTTGAATTGTCAAACACAATTTCGTGACACAAACTTTATTTCTTTACATTTTGGCAACAAACAAACATCTTGCAACATATAGTCAAAAGTTGAAATGTGATAATGAAAATTTCGCACACTGATTGAATTCACATGCAACATGCTTGTACCTGCGACTGTGTGTGACACGGGTGTAGGGATAAAAAAGATTTCTATTAATGAGCCGTATTTAACGGGCCATGAGGCGCATTGTAAACAAGAGAGCTACGCCCAAATATATGGACACTCCTGTTCGCAGTACAGTATGGTTTACCGTACTGTCAGATCACAGTCTACAAATATATTCACACCAAGCGAAGCAGTACAGTAGGACACAAAATGGCGTTCGACAAATCTCACAGGGCTAACAGAAATATCTGGAATAAATAAAAGTAATAGCCTTCTGGAGAAAAATTTCATCTTTAACCACTAAAAATTTCAAAGCAATTGGTCCAGTGATCAAAGAGAAAAGCGTTTTTTTTTAATATTTCCACTAGGTGTCCAAAAAGTGTCAAAGAACAACATAGCAACAAAACGATCGTTATGTCCACTAAATTGATTGAATTTGGTTTTATTCGCACATGAGTTGCCCCCAATTATAATTACCCAATGACCGATTTTGAGTGTGTGCAATATAGGATAAGGCACTACCTCCGAGTAAGACCTGATGGCACAAGACCATTTTATTAGAAAGAAAAAAAGAATTTAGACTGTGCCCTGGTACATTCATTCGATAAATAATTTACTATTTTTTACACTTTCATAAACTGGGTAAATGAAACAAAGCCTTATGTTCCGTAAAATTTATTTCTCACACTTTCAAAATTAGGCAAATTTCAACTGCTCAGACACATAAATGAAAGATTTAGACAAATACAAGTAAATTATTGCTTCAAAAGTGGTTGTTGGATTTCAGTAACAATTGTTTATTTTCATTTAAACGCCAATAAAATGCTCATCTTTGCATCAGATATGAGTGATATCAGAGTTGGGCAATCTTTTCTGAGTCGGCCAGTTATAGACAATGAAAAGACTTAGTTCCTGGGCCGAACTCAATCATCAATATTTTAATCGAAAATTTATATCCTTAAATATATAGTCTTGGGCATGAAACACTTCGGTTGGCCCACCCCTGGACTATATGGACAAACACCGAAAATCAAGCATAGGTTGAGTAATTATTCCTCATATAATACACAAGTTCACAGTTGAAAAGGGCCTTTGTGCAGGAAATCATTTTTCACATATATCTGTGGTGTTTTAATTTATTTTATGTGGCAAAGTCATGTTTGTTTTTGGTAAAAGGCAGCCCAAACAATAAGGTTTTTAAGTTTATTTAAAAAACACATTGAAATATGTGGATAGCATCGCAATCTTTGAACAATAAAGAAATGTAAATATCCAAATAAAGCAGGCAAGATCAAATCTAACAAATATTTTTATTTTACTTTATTGGATAGCTTCACTACACCTAGTGTCTACCCTGGAAGCAACATGCATTATCAGTATTTAGAAATAAATCTCAAGTTGAGAGCCCGATTAAAAACCCAGCAGCGAACCCGAGCGCAGCTGGCGAGTTATTTCGGACAAATTCTTCACCCCTTCTTGCAAAGTTTGTGAATGCTGATTCATTTCGTCTCATCTCATTTCGTACCCTGCGTTCAAATCTTCTTGCATCTCTATTCAAGCGTGACGTGTTGATTGTGATATAACCAGCTCTAAAAATAAGAAATGAATAATGAGCTTTTATTCTGAATAGGCCGATTTAATTGAGTGGACACGGTGGCCTAGTGCAGCAGTTTTCAACTAGATGCCCATGGCCCCTAGGAGGCCACAAAGAAGTTGAGGGGGGGGCACAATGCTCGGCGTAAAACTGATTTTACTTTTCATTTCACAAGAATACCCCTTGTTCTTCCTGGTTCCAATGCTTGATAAGGTTATTTCATAGCGTGTTTTTACTTTGTCGAGCATGCATTGTTTGAACATGATGGGATTTGGAAACTAGCAATCAAAATAACACTATAAATACCAATGGAAGGATAAACAGGGGCCATGAATGCTAAAAGCGTCAGCAAGAGGGCCACAAGAGGTTGGGTACCGCTGGCCTACTGGTTGTGGTTGAAGTGTTGGATAACTGATGTGGAGGGTACTCCCAGAAGTATGTGCATCAAGATGGTAGTCACCTGAACGCCGTATGTGTACCAGATCAGAGGGTTAGGCCATAATTTCAGGTACAAATACTACGGGAGTCACTTGACTAGTCACCGAACTCGTAATAGAACTAAAATATGAAAAATTGAAATAAAAGTATGGTCTAACCCTAACCTGGTTCTGGTACACATACGACGTTCCGGTATCCACCATCTTGGTGCACATACTTCTGGAGCGCCATATGGAGATACTATTATTATTAGATCTTTTTATTGTTAGGTCTAATTAAAAAAAACATGGTTAATAAGGTCACAAATGAAATAAAATCTCAAAACTCACTTATGTGCGATTTGAATCAAAAGTAGCCCCCCTCCTACCGCACTTGCCGCTGTCTTCCCAACCTAGAAAAATGAAGTTGGAGTATGATAGTAGGCATGCAAAGGAATGTCCAAGATGTATCACATACTCATTTTACTTTGAAATTATCTATATTCACTACCAGGACGAGGGTGGGGCAAATATTTTTCGTATAATGACGTTATACGACATTTACTCATGCCTTTTGCTTAGAAAAAGGGTAGATAAAAACAGCCACTGATATCCAAGAATATCTTGAAGAATACCCCTACAGACTTGCTTTGCTGTTGGAGTTATAGGATAGGATTTACGTATTTATCCCGGGGAAGAGGAAAGCCGATAAGACGGCTTATCCATATGGCGAACCACGGCCTCTCGTCCGGTTACCATTCCAAGTCGGGTATGGGATTAGTTTTACTGTATTGTTTGTTTTCGGAAGCATGGACTTGGTGGTGGAGGAAGCCGTAACCGACCAGCGGTTACGTCAACCACCCATCCAAGGTATACAAGCTTATTTCATCAATCTCAGTTAGTTCATTCAGTGAAAAGATTATTGATAGCAATCTAAGAAAAGTCACTTTCCAATAATAAAATCGTGTTTGGAAAGGCCATAACAATTTGTCCCACTGCAATTGCCACAAAATTGCTGAAAATCTTGGGGGCCCTCCCCCGGTTACGCCTATGTACTGGGATTGTCAATCCAAGAAAATTCACAATTATATCTGGGTCCGGTGTTATTCGCATTTCTCTCTCCCCCAAAATATGAAAATCTTACCGTTTTAAACACATATCCAGTAACATAACCGCCAGTGCCACCAAGAACAACTCTTGTTGTCGTCGGATATTTGTCCAAGTATTGCGTCACAGTGTTCATCACTGTGCCTGTAAAACAAGGATTTGAATCATTTTTGGGTCGTGTTGGCTTTCTGAGGGAAGAACTATCGGTACTTAACCTTCTTCAATGCAATGGTAGATTTGTATACATACAATGTAAGGATATTGGAGCAAAAATGAAAATTAAATACCCTATGTTTCGGCTGACCAAGGTCATAAAACTCTTGAATCACTCATGGTATGTATGGTAACATGATATTCATTCATGTTCTTCCCAAAAAATATAGGAGTCGATAAACGAATTGAGCGTTCAAGTCTACTTGAAGTTCAAGTACTTAGTTATAATCCATATTTAGTGAATTTAATGATTTTTTGAATAATTTGAAATATATCTGAAAACTTGGTATTTGGAGTATTTGTATATTGGTCCATGCTTCCGGAAACAAATACCTGGCTAACTAATCCCATACCAGACATGGGCTGGTAACTGGACGAGAGGCCGTGGTTCCCATATGATCGGTTTTCCTCTCCCCCAGTATAAAAATGTAAATCATATACTATCGTATGTAAAAGTGAGACAAATAATAAACTTAATTCTCACTTTAACCGTAATAATTGATCAAAACAATCTTTATTTCAAAAAATCTGCATTGCCAAAATTGATCTACCATGTTTCCCCGAAAATAAGACTGGGTCTTATTTCGAACATATCTTATTAATCATATAAAACGTGAAGAGAGATTTCTTGCTATCGACTAGGTAAAAAAAAAATTCACAATATTGACTAAGTCTTATTTTGAGAGATAGGCTTAAATTAAAATCATTTTTAAAATCCAGGGTAGGTCTTATTTTCGGGGAAACACGGTATATAGGAATTTCAAATAATGACCAGTAATCATATTTTTAAAAATCGAATTGCGATTATAATACTATTACTGATAGTTCAATACCTAATGGTCCACCAGCTGTTCCACGAATGTCTAAAATTTCAAATGATTCGTCTAAACCACTGTCAGTCTCTTCTGCCATTCTGTCAAACAAAATAGTAACCCTGTATAATAGGTTAGAAGTGTGCCACCTGCCACCTGCGGGCCAGATGCGACCCACATAAAAAAAATTGTGCAGCCCACGGAGAAGTGCCAATGTTAAATGGTTTGCAGCCAGGGGTGTGCCAAACTAGTCTGCTGCCTGGGGCGAGTTTTTGATGCCTCTTATGCCTAACTTCTAAAACTAGAATATCGGTTAGAAACCGAAGACTTATCGATCGAAGGTTAGGGGATCCCCCAAAACTGTGGTCTTACTCCATAGTGACACCGTGTGTCCCATTACTAATTAATTAATAACTCGCTAATTATAAGACATAATCCATCCAAAATCAATAGGCTTCTGATCCGAGCTATGATGAATGCACATACAATTTGGAGCAGATTCAACCTCGCTTCCGTGAGATATCGCATGCAACTAACACACAGACATACAGACAGACAAATACCTATCAACATACTTACCGATCTTAAGATCGATAAGTAATAATTTGGGTGATGAACAGATTATAGATGTCGGTATACACGAGAATAAATCAAATAAAGATCAAATAATGAAGAAATGTTTGTTTTATTAAAATGAGCTTCAAAAATGTTGCAATTGTAAAATATAGGAAAATTTTTTCTGGGTTCAAGGGTCGGGGAAGCCACCCTTGTTGAATGTTTGTTTTATTAAAATGAGCTTCAAAAATGTTGCAATTGTAAAATATAGGAAAATTTTTTCTGGGTTCAAGGGTCGGGGAAGCCACCCTTGTTGAATAACCATCACCACAGAACACATAATGTTAGCTTTTAATTAAATAAAAACACATCTAGAAGAGCATGTGTAACAACCCAAACTCTACAGCTTGGTTCTGCTGCCCCCTATAATGTGCTGCCCGGGCACGTCCCCCTCTAGGCACGTCACTGTTTGCAGCCCACAAAATGAGTTTTTAATTTGGTTTAATTCAAGTATGTGTGCGAGTGATTCCAATATCTTCTTGTGAAGCCTATACCGAAGTCCAACTTATTATCTATGCCTATGACGATACAATGCCCTAACAGCTAGCTTGTGCGAAGCGAACAATGCATGTCATAAGATCAATAATCAAAATTGTTGTGCCTGCAACTACTAGAAAGCCTATGTTAAATAAAGTTGCAGCCCTTGGTTTCACCCAGTTATTACTTATCAATTTTAATCGGTAAGTATGTTGATAGGTATTTGTCTGTTTGTTGGATGCACGCGATATCTTACGAAAGCGAGAATCTGCTCCAGATTTTGCATGTGCATTCATCATATGTCGGACTAGGAGCCTATTGATTTTGGATGAATTATGTCGTATAATTAGCGAGTTATTAATTAATTAGTGATGGGACACAAGGTGTCACTATGGAGTAAGAGCGCTGTTTTGGGGATCCCCTGACTTTCGATCAATAAGTCTTCGGTCTCTGACCGATATTCTCGTTTGTATCTCGGCCTCCTGTAATGAAGATTGCACAACCATGTTATAGGTAATAGAAAAAAGATCTCTGTATTGTGAATAGAATAGCGAGCTATTTATGGACTGTTGAATGCTAACTATCAAGATCAAGTCCCGTTTCGAGCATTTTAAACAGTAGGATTTAATAAGAAGTTCAAACAGCATTAGAAAAAAAGCAAGCAATGAAGATGAGAAACAAGAGTATTCTTTGGGCTAGGGCTATACCCCTATGTAATGGCTTTGATGATTCCTTGGGAACCCTTAACCTCTGCTTATAAAAATTCAGTATATCGACCAAAAACTTACCTACTTCTGAAGAAAATCTGCTATTGCACTGTCTTTCTGCTTGAAATCCCACTTTTCTGAGCAACAATGTTATCTCAGCACATAATACTACCTTTGCTATCTATTATTATATTCTGAAATATACACAAATTAAAGAGCATTTATGTACAATAAAAGTGATCTGGGCTACTTGACTATTTAATCAATGAAGCGTTACTGGCCAGAATAAGCTTATGCCAATTGGGAAGTGTAGATGCTGGCTTTTAAATTAAAATATTGTTTTCTTACACAAATGTAACATTAATAACCAAAACATAAGATGGACAAAAAAAATTCAAAACACTCCCTGTTGCTGACAAACTGAAATATAGGGATGCCAGCATAGCGATGTAGCAGCGAAAAAATAACAAGTCAAATCCATCAACAACAAAAAAATACGGTAAGTACTGTCTGAATTCAGGTATGTATTCTACCAAAAACGAGATACAAATGCTGCCAATTCATGCTTCATTGATTTCTGGACTTGGAAAAGTGAATTTGATCAATGTGGGCTTTAATAAATGAAAGTATATAATCTATAACGCGACAATTGCAAGCATCAAATTTAAGTGCAGTAATAATAAAAGGCTGTTACGAAAATTATATTATCGCCCCACTATTACTCTGATTTGAAAAATTCAATGAATACAATAAACCGTAACCGTAAAGATTCCAGTATTTAAAAATGATATTTCCTTACCAGCGCACTGAGCCAGAATATCAGCCGTCGGCGAGAATGAAATTGAAAACTAAAATCGTCAATCCACCGCTTTTATGCCTTTTTAAGCAAAATTACTGTATTTATAATTCAAAAATGATAGTTTCTTTACCCATTATTGGCAGCATATTCAGTGTCCTATTCAAAACGTCATAAAAATATTCACTTGAGCCTGGAATATTGGGGAGAGAGGGGGAAGGTGAAGCAAGAAAAAAATGGGAAGCTAAAATCTTTAATCTACTACGGTACCTCATTTGTGCCTTTTTGATCAAATTACTGTATATGGGACTAATGGGAGTAAATATACGACATAAACAGTATAAGTCAGCTTCCGAGTGCAAAAAAGTTTGCAGTGTAACATAGATTGACCATTCACTAACAAGTTTCAGCATGAAGGAATACTGAAGATATGAATGAAAAAATGATAATTTTCATCAGAAAATATTAAAACGGTAGATAATGTGATTACATGAACTACAATATACAATAAATTGCATGCATAGCAAAAATTTAACAATATTCATATATATACAAATATCCATGAAGCCTGGCAGAATACAATTGCTAGCAACAAATGATTATTCTATTTACCTAATTCAAGAGTGTTGCTGTAAATTAACACAAATGTATTTCTGTAATGTTTCGTCTGGCCAAAGACATGTTTCTCTGAAGTTATTTACAAGTCAAAGTTGTAAAATGCTTGTTTTAAGAACGAAACGTTGCAGAAATACATTCGTGTTAGTGTGCAGCAGGACTCTTGAACGGAACAGAATTGTTAACTTTACACTTGTTACAGCATCCTTGCGGTATATGCATAAGAATCCACTTGCAAAAAGGCATGGACCAAGGAAATTTCAACTGATAGTTACAAATCATTACATTTTATATGATAGTATTTGGTGCAAAAATAATAATAAAGTTCTTTTAAGTCTGTATATACGGTGAATACTTAATCTATTTTCAGATTAAAATGGAGGCGCCACATATCGATACAGGAAAATCTGTGTTCGCAGAGCCATGAAGTTTGAGAAACGCTGCTCTAGTGATTGTTGGGTTCTCCTATGTAGCTACGTTTCAAATGAATACATCACACAAACAGTTTTCAAATGAAACTATTGCTCATGTGTAAGAGGTTTTCCAAATTCATCAAACACAATTTTATAACAGAAAAATAAAAAAAAACAAGAAAAGCATTCTTACTGTATGACTAGTGAGACAAAATATTATATACGGAAACGGCAGCTTTTAAAATATATGGGAATAAAAAATTTATCAGAATCAGTGGTTCCGAAACTGTGCCGATTGAGATAATTTCAAGAGCTTCAAAAATATCAGATATCCCTTGAAAAATTCACTTATAAAATCTGCCCTAGTTTGGAATTTGACATGAATTGATCAAATCTGTTGTAATAAACGCTGATAGACATTTAATTATATACTTCAGAGTGGTCCAAACTCTGGCACGTTCACATTTCATGCATCTGCAGACCTGAAGCAGAAATCTAAAACAAGAAACAATACATTGTTTTGTTTATGCTTCATTTATTTGCAGCTCGCAAGGCCTCCTCAAAATTTTTGCGGCACTTCAATCTCGGAACCTTGGACCCCCCTGGGCCCTGATATACTTCATTTAATAAAAAAATATGCCATTCTCTTGAACGAATGTATAAGGAACTGCCTATTTAGTACCTGTTCAGAACTTTTACAGAAAAGGCATTACCCAATTAGGAATTTTGTGAATTACGAGATTAAGATTATACTTTATAACTTAAATCTAATTCAGCTAATCTTTGCAAATCCGTATGAACTTCATTGAAGTCCAACAAGAGTAAAATGACACGAAAAATAAGAAAAAAATTGAAAATATTGTGCTCGTTAGTTAATTATTCATTGAACGCAAGAACTATAATATATACAACGTGGATTATATATTGTGCCATCAAATACCAAATTTGAATCTAAAAAAGCATTTTTCAACGTTTTTGTCCCAATATTGACTTGCCAATTTTTTTGGTAAGTAAATGGTTAGAGAAAGTATATGAAGTAGAAATCCAGAAAAGCTGATGTTTCACTCTTATTAAATAACAAAATTTGAACAAGAAAATTTTTTTTTGTTTACGATTTTTTTTCTGCTGCAAGTCTATTTTCACCAAAATCATTCAACTTAATTATTACAAACGAGACATAATATGATATTTCAAAAAACTCAGATAATTGCCTTCTACAAAGATCAGAAATTTAACTAAAAAAGATAAAATATTGATTCGATTTTTTAACTTCATAAGTATCAAACAATAAACAATCAAAAACATTTTTTGATGAAGTTTATGATATAGTACAGTCACTTCCTCTGGTTACTTTGATATCTGGTTCTTTCACTGGCACGACGTCAACATCCTTTTGGGGTTTCTTTCCTTTTTTATTGTTTTCCACATTTTTGCTGACATTAAATCCAGTGTAGATTGTTGACGTCCATGAAGGGTTAATATCTGGGACTGAATAAACCTCTGGTTCTACGAGACCATACGTTGCTTTGAGATCCATATCTGGTACAACTTCCGGCACTTTTTGAAAGTAAATGAAACTATTTTCCCGCTTCAATTTATCCAGTGTAAAACGGATTTGGCGCTGCAGTCTTTGGTAGAAATTATGCTCATGCGGACGGACCGTCGAACCGGCACCTTTGGTCGACATGTACTCTTTACATAGGCTGAAACATTTTTCACTTAGAGCTTCACTTTCAGTCAAGCATTTTATGGCGTCGCCACATTTTTCTTTTCCAAGGAGTGTTTCGCCGTGGTAGCAATAAGCATAAGCTTTATAGAAAGCCTGTTTTAATTGGAGGTACTTCCTCCATTTTAGTACCACCTCTTGGTCAAGAGCTTTGAGATGACCATCCGCACGTTGAAAAAACGATGCCGTATCATTCGAAAGAGACGAAATCAAGTGATGACTATGTTTCATTTCAACTGCTCGTGCAAGCGTGACTTCTTGCGCTTCCGCTTGGCAGCATGTGATGTAACAATCGAGAATTCTTGGGTCCAAATCTGACGTTTTATCACCTTCGACAAGTAGCCGTCCTACTCTATTATCTTTGAATTCTTTGAATATACCGGCAGCAATTTTCAAACTTCTCAAAACCTCCTTAGCGTCATCCATATTTATATCTTGTTTGTCTGAAATTCGAGCGGCATGTTTCGTGTACCATATTCCTACATTAACGCCCATATTCACAAGCTCATATTCAGCATCCTCTTGCACCACCGGTGGTCTAGAAATCCAAAGCGATTGTGACCATTTGAAGCGAAAAAAAGTTTTCAGCTTTTGATCGACCTCTCCACTAAGAGTCTCTGTTTTATCACCATCAGTTTTGTCATCGCTTTGACTTTCCGAAGCATTTTCTTTCTTCTGCGTTTCTGCTGGTTTTGGAGAGGGTGCATTTATAAGTCCCAATAAAAGAGAGAAATATGCTCCACTTGCTTTTTCCATTGTTTCAGTTGAAGCTGATGGGTCTGTGAATGTAGCCAGTAGTGTTCTTCTAGCTTGCCTTAAATCCCCCATAATTTTACTGAAATCTGATTTCATAGCTACTTTCCGAACATCAAAATCCTGTGGAGCAGTCGCTTTAAGCGGGTTTCTATGGAACCAATGTGTCATGATGTAGGTTTATATGATAATTTCCTTGTTACAGTGTTAAGTGTCTAAATCTGGTAAAATTAATGGATAATGGTTAAGCAGTGGAGTCAAGTGCAGTTTTAAGTATTCTGTGGCGTCTGCAGCTGCCGCAAAACCATGGCGGTATTTCCATACCATGGCCGCTACGGCCAAACCTATGGCGACTGACTTTTTACCTGCCACAAACCAATGACAGGCTGCCGTTACCGTGACAGCAAATTGAAAACTAATGGCAGGTAACATTTTGCTGCCGTAACCGCGGCAGGTGGGCCGTGAAGACAGGGCTGTCCCTTATGGTGATAAATATTGGGTAAGTTGGATCGTCTTTTTTATGGATACAGTTTTGATGGATTTGGGTTTAAGGTTAGGGTTCAGGTAGATATAATTCCCACATGATCAATTGAAATCGAGTACATTAATTTGTGAATATACCGTTAATAATGATTACTGAATAGCGCTATAAAACCATGGCAAGAGCTGCTGCGGTTCGTTTGTGGCAGGAGCTGCCATGAAGTGGTAAGAACTGCAACTCAGTTGAGTAGGTCCAATAGGACTCGGATAAAATTTAAAAAGAACTAAAAATAAAAACCTTAGAAACATAGCAACTATAGATCTTTCTCTAATTAAATTACAACTAGAGACCCTATTGCATTATTAGAAGATTAACATAATTTTTTATCAACAAAAAACCTAATTAAACTTCACTTTGTACAATTGTACAAAATATGACAAAACAAAGAACAAAAGTTTAGGAGAGTTTTAAAAAAGTCAAATTAGGTTCAAACATGTGACAAAAGTAGTGAAAAACCACAATGCAGCAATGTCATATTATCTAATCCTGTAATCTGAGTTTAAAATTCTGACCCATGTGCTAATTATCAAAACCATTTTCACAGAACAAAATCAAAAGTTATCAATACTGTATGTTTTCAAAAACTATAAGCCCTGGTCACTGCCCACTGGTAGCCGATTGAGGGGCCGTGTTTCGCCATGTGCTGATATAATTAAGCCGTCTTATCTGGGTTCATCTCCTCGGGATAAATATGTAAATCCCAACTAATAGGCTACCGTACCGGTACGGTATCGTACCGGTAATATGAGTAGCCTGCCGGTACCGGTACCGGTACCGTAAAAACGTCTTAAGTCGCATTCTGGTTTTGTACAGTTTGTAGTGTGTCCATAAATATTTATTACAATAATACTAACTAACAAAACAATATTACTGAAATTACATCAACTACAAAGTAATAAGTCCTCCACATAAACAATGTAATTCCTTCCCATTTTGCGACTGGGAAACGCTACACCGAAAACCCCATGTATGATTGATACGAACGTCAGTGTTCACATTGCATTATAAAGTTAGAATGCAGTTTGCTTATTTTTATAATTTAAGAGATTCCAAAATCTGAATTATTCGTAGAAGTAGCTTGCTTCAAGCATTGTTTTTGGATGAATAATATTATGCATACCAGTTTTATCTAAAATTAGTGTAACGTTTGTAATTTAAATATGCTGCTTATGGATCTTGATTATAAATTGTTTCGTTAGATTATGGTGACGTTAGTAAGTAATAACTTAATGTGCAAAATACAAAATGGTGAGATCTGTTCCATTAACAAACAAACTGTTGGTTTTAAAGTTTTATCTGTTTAATAAAATTCATTTCATTATACTCCAACTGATGCCTCAGATCTTGTCGTCATAGTATCTATACGAGATACATCCTATTTTATTCCGTGTATATTTAAAACGCGTCGGATAGTTTTTATTCTACTCACGTGAGCGAACCCAAACAAATCGAATCTTGTGATTTTGACGAATTATGACGTCACCAATAAACATTTATAAGTCGTCATCGAAGGCGACGCCCAGAAGACATATATGCAAGATTTTTGCAGCGTTGTTGCATAGCTACGTAATTGTTGGTTGCGGATTTGGGTACCGTATTCCACATCTTTATCATTACTTATCGATTTTAATATCGATAGGTATATGTCTGTCTGTATGTCTGTTAGATGCACGCGATATCTCACGAAAGCGAGATTGAATCTGCTCCAGATTTTGCATGTGCATTCATCTTATCCCGGACCAGAAGCCTATTGATTTTGGGCAAATTATGTCGTATAATTAGCGAGGTATTAATTAATTATTGACGGGACACAAGGTGTCACTATGGAGTAAGAGCGCTGTTTTGCAGATCCCCTAACTTTCGATCGATAAGTCTTCGGTCTCTGACCGATATTCTCGTGTTTTTGTATTGTTCTGTGGTTCTTGATTGTCGCTAGAACGAGAACAGCAGCAATAGGAAAGTACCGTAAAGGAAACTGAACTACCGTACTGTATTAAAAAGGTTTCCGCCCTTCAGGCAGTCAGTTGCTGGGATTTGTAGGTACAACTATCAATGTCATTCCTATTTAGATATGAACGGGAGAACCGACATCTGCAAAAATAATAAGTTTAATGAATTTTATGAATTCAATAAAATTGGTTTTAATTCATGTTAACTTGACGCCGTAATAAAATCACATTACTGCATTATGGAGGTTTTCCTTTAGGCATTGGGATTTATTTGACCGATTTTTTTTAACAGGCTACCGGTAGTCCCACAGTTTTGATGGGAATATATTGTTGCTTAATTTGTGATTACCGGTAGTTATCCTTATTGTTTTGGTATCTTGTGACTGTGTGGGGTGGATTTTACTATGTTTTGGAATTTTCTCAATTTATCTCACTACCGGTATTGTACCGGTATGATAAGGAGTGTCAATAGGAAGGGAAATATTTCTTTGGTGAATTAGATTCTTTTTTTTTTCACTGAAACACTTGAATTTTTTCCATGTTTATTATTAGACAGCCAGTATTTTATGTATTTGTTGTTAGATCAGTAATATAACATAACAAATTGTTTACGAAAATATGCTGCTAGAATTTTAAAGTTCTGGGTTGTCTGAATGAGTCAATGACCATGGCTGAAAGATTAGAGGATGCATTTACTGAAGTCGTGAAAAAGTTTGCCACAACTGCGGATTTTATATCATTCGCACAATCTGGGAATGGACTTGCTCTCAGTGTGCAAGATGTCACTACAATTATTGAAAACTACAGATTCTCTGTTGGAGAACAGAAAAAGAAAATACTCTGGCTTTGGGTAGAAAAAAATGGCACAAACGCAACTGCACAAAAAATAAGAGAACTTGTGACACAATATTATACAGCAGAACATCAGGCTGCTGCCTCACCTGTTGGAAGACTTGAAGATACTTTCCAGCAGGTTTTGAAGGACCTATCAAAACAATTTAGAAGATTTGCAAGATCAGGTCAGGGATTATCTCTCACTGAACAGGAGGTTGAGACTATCACAGAAAATAATAAATTCTCTGTAGAGGAACGCAACCTAAAAATGTTGTGGAAATGGAGACATTCCAGACATCCAAATACCCAAGATGCAGCTGTGATAGAAAAAATAGGACTATTAATTGATGTTTTTATACATGGAGAGGGAGAGAATCAGGCAGAGGAAGGACAAGTCATCCATGAGCAAAATCCAGCAGAAAATCAACAAAACATTCAGCCAAAGATAATTGTGACATCTGATGTGTCTGAAAGTTTGACCGATTCAACATTGCCTATTGAAGATGGTGAAACAACAATCTTAAGAAGGATGAAGCGAAGGGCGATAGAATTTTTTTCGAAGAGATCAACCAGTCCGGGCAGATCTTCCAAAGTACTGGAAGATGCAAAGAGTACTGAAGAATTTCTTGGGATTGTGGAAAATTACACTGAGCAGATGTTGGAATTTGCTTTAAAATCTGTCAGAAAAAAAACAAAAATGGAGAATTTCATA
Organism: Styela clava; assembly: GCF_013122585.1. Taxonomy (NCBI): domain Eukaryota; kingdom Metazoa; phylum Chordata; class Ascidiacea; order Stolidobranchia; family Styelidae; genus Styela; species Styela clava. Next base: position 390,672 of record NW_024102645.1, read on the forward strand.
CTCCCCAAATTGACAGAGTTTAAGCAATCAAAATCCAACAAACAGACTAATTTACAATCAGTGAATGTTACAAATATTCATTCTGACAAACTAGTCAACCATGTCATGTTGCTAGGTGACACAGGTTCTGGAAAAACAACATTCTCACTGAGATATACAATGCTGGCTTCAGAAAAGAAGTTAGTTTTTTCAGAACAAATAAAAATGATCTATTTTGTTGATATTTCCAAATTACAATGTGACTATCAATCAACGGCTTTCGATCTTCTATTCATCCAACAGCTTGGATCGAAACTTCCAAAAAGTCTTCATAAGATCGGAAAAGAATGGTTCGAGCGAAATTCTCAACATATCTTACTTGTAGTTGATGGTTTGGATCAAATTAAAAAGCCTTTTGAGAATGAATATCCTAGAATTGGAGTGGAAACTCCAGCAGAAACCAACACAATTATTGCCAATATTTTATCCGGCCACATCTATCCAAGAATGAAGATTCTTTCTACGTCACGGTGGCATGTTTATTGGAAGCTACCTCCCGGTCTCAAAGCAAAGAAAACTCTTGCCTTATGGGGATTGGATGATGAAACCCTAAATCTTCTTGCTGAAAAGTTATTTGGTTCTGGAGCTAAAAGAATCATTGGTGAGCTGAGGCAGAAAGCACCAGGCCTTGTTTCGAACCCAATGTTCTTTTTTTATATGGTCCGAGTGTTGAAAGATTCTAAAGAAACTGATGTTGACACTTTAACAAATCTGATGATATCTGTACTCAGATGTTTCTCAGGATCTCGCCATGGACGACGTGTAGATCGTCTTGTTCCAAAACTCATGAAGTTATCCTTCCAAGGAATTGAAGAGAATTTATTTGTTTTCACCGCAAGCTATATTGAGTCACTCAACCTAGACATGAAGGACATGCGTGGTCTTGTTGAGATGGATGCTGACACCAGATTTGTTGAGTATGTTGTGGATGACGATGACATGAGAATAAGGTTCCCACACATGAGTTTACAAGAGATACTTGCTGCTCTCTATGCCTGCACTCTTGATTTGGATAAATTTAAAAAGTTCATTGCGGATAATTATGAGAAATCAGGAATGGAAGTCGTTATAAAACATATTTTTGGAATTGTTCTCAACAAATCAACTTCAGGAAAAGCGGCAAAATATATTTCTGGTAACTTACATACCAAGGCTGAATACCTGATGGGTTACTTGGATAGATTATTAGAAGGAAAAGTCATTTCAGATAAACAAGTCGTGACCTTATTAAACGAATGTGGTCCTGATGTGATCGAGAAAGTTTGCTCAAAAATAGAAGAAATGAAGTTTGGTGGTTTATTTGACTTTTTGAAACCAAGGGAACAGCAAGCAGTGATGGCTGCCGCGGAGCATATGCCATCACTAAGATCATTGAAACCATACCAATTGGAAATTCATCCAGAGAATCATCTGTCTTTGCAACATGCTCTAAGTTCTGTACAGAACATTCATGTGGAATTCTTCTATCTTATTAACTGTGATCCTGAGGCTGAGAAACTCAGATTTCTAAATGAATCCATGATGAAAGGAAATTTTAAAGTTGGATGGTTTACAATAAGAGAAAGTCCAGCATTGGAACCTCTTGGATTTTATTACTTAATTGGCTTTGTTCATCATGGCAGCTCAAAAAGGCTCGGACTGAATGACTGTGACCTGAACGCTGAGAAAATAAGTAAGATGAATGAAGCAGCTGCTGATTATGGTGTCAAACTGATTTCATTGATCATTGGTGGAAATCCCAACATGGATAAAGGGGCATTTCAAGAACTGGCAAAGTTACTTAGAAATACCGGTGCAGAATATCTGTTTGCAAAAGATTGCACTCCTACAACTGAGCAGTTATCAGCTCTTTGCACAAGTTTAGAAAATGAAAATATCAAATTATCTGGCTTAGACTTGCAAAAATCAACTACAGAATCTCTCACAGATGATGAACTGATGATTGTTTCTCGACTGTTTCAGAGGGTGAGGAAACTCAACTTCTATGACCAAATGCTGAACGTATTACAAATGAAGTTTCTAACCGAGGAAATAAAGAAATATAGTCCGGGAGCTGAGATAGAATGTGGATCGTGGGGATTTGAGATCGCCAAATCGAATTCTGACAAATAATGTACGAATGGGATGGGTATTTCAATTCGAACCAATAGCAATTTTTCAAATCGCTCAAGATGAAAGGTCTATGTGTGGTTACCTCAATTTTTTGTAAAGCCATATATTCAGAATGCATTCTGACTCCTTTTTCGTAGCGAATTATTTCTTAAACATGTTCTTTATTAGGTATGAAAACGCAGCTAACTGACTAACTTATTGATTTTGTGTTTTCAATTTTAAGATAATCTTATGTTTAAAGTATGGTATCAGGAGTTAAATGCAATTTGAATCCCTTCTTAATGGTACTAATAGTCTAAAATCGATTCTAAATTGCTGTAATAATTCAGTATGTTTTGATTATAAACACTGCCTTCCAATGGAACAGCTGCTTGATATATATTCCCAAAGTTCTTTAAGTTTCATATATTCCTAATTACTGTAATAATTACAGTGTATTCAAATAGTCATAGTCAACTATTTTTAGTAAATGTATTTTGTAATTTTTATGCAAATAATGGTGCGCAGTAGTAATTTCATATTTAGTATTCTGTAATAGTTTTCATATATTAGAGAATTTAATTAGTGTCTAGTTATTTGCCAAAGCCAGTGCTCAACAGTTTTTAATTTTGCTGTGCAATTTTTTGTGTTGCTCTTTCATGCTGCCGTATAATCCTTGTATTAATTAGTATATCCAATACGTTTTTGCTGAGGTTAGCTGATCATTGTTTTTTGTGTAATTTTAGCCTTGGTTTATTGTAGACAATAATATGTGAGCAATATTTCTACTTTGGAATTTATGGCTTTTATAAAGATGAAAATTGTCTGGAAGTACCGTGCACTTGCCTGCTCATCGCAGCTGAACAGTTCACTAAATGAATAAGGTAGGTTCCTTCCTTTTTCATCTTATTATGGATCCAATGATATTTATAATGAGAGAAACAATAAAAATGTCCTCAGATATTAATTTGAATGACCGCATTCAATTTTAGTTTTAGTAACTACATTAGGTGTCAGTGACATCATTTAAACAGTACTTTTCATTAGCCCTCTAGGGCCTCTAGCACTACTGAGAAGGGCCGGGCATTTTTAAATATGTGACGATTTCATAATCGAATCGATATTTTTTCGTATTGAATCTCGAATTGAATACTTATTATTCAATTGTATTATTCAGTTATTCAATTGTATGTGACTTTTTTTTGTGGTGAATCCTAAAGGCCCATGAATTACTGGCTTCAATAAAAAAAATTGAGGAATTCATCTCAACCTTTAATAATTTACTATCCTATTTGAAATGCCCAGTTCTACTGCTAACACATATATATTATAATTTGTATGTGCATCAGCAACCAGTGCTCCATTGCAGTAATAATTAAAGTCACTCATTGAATGTTCAGAATGAAAATTTAATGCAAGATAGAATGATTTAATGGAAAATAAATATCCATAGAGCAGGAGTGCAACAGGGGGCCCGCGAGTCACAACCTGGCCCTCCATTCCATTTAGTGTGGCCCTTATCAACACTCAGATTTTCCCAATCGAGCATAAAATCTGAATCCGACAGTCAGGGATGGCCAATACCGAATAATTCACTATTACGAATACATTAGAAATTATTATTTTCGAATATGAAACTTCGAAAATGAATTCAAGCTTATCTTAATGTATGGCGAAATTAGCATACAATAAACAATGGAATAACCGTTACCCACGAGCTGGCTACCAGAAAATTTATATCCGCAGATTGCTGTGATTGTTTAAAATGTCGCTCATGTGGGTGAAAATTCATGTTTTTGCTCCATTATCCCTGGTGCCTCCATTACTGCAAGGCTAAGCAATAGTCGCATTCTCTTGCATTGCATGGAAAACCTTTTTTTATTTGTGTGGTCCAGCTAGATGTCTGAAGTTGGTTTTATGGCCCACCGACAAAAAATGTCGCACACCTCTGCCATAGATCGTTGTGCAGATTATTAATTGCCTCAGTAATTTAAATTCTTAGTATCATCCCTCAGTGCAAAGTTGTTTGATTTTAATATTTAATCAGTTCCTGTTACGGGCATTCCGGCAATAAAACATTGTGTAAATATGGCTCGCCTTATTAAGTAAACATGGCAAGTACTTTACAACTTTGTGACTCATTTAAAGAGGCATCAGCAGAACACAAAATATTCATTGCTATAAGCACAATAAGAAATAGTATTAAACAAAGACAAAGTAATTTTTAATTAGGGGAACTTCGATATTGTGTATTGAACTGCAGGTCCTTTCTCCTTGATTACTCTCTACTTCGGATCTGTATGTGGTACTCACCACAAGGATGCTTGAACAAGATAGTATAAAGTGAAAAGTAAAAATAACATGAAAGAGATCATGTTATTTTTACTTTTGAATTTTCAATTGGTATTACTATAAAATCCAGGGAAATTTTTTGGACATGGAGCTCTATAACAATGTTATTCTATCCACAGGATATCTGAAGATGCAACAATTTTGTTCCTGAATTTGAATATCTCAAACCACCAGAAAGAAATTCTATAGGGATAGATTGATGGATTGTGCAATATAGAGGTGAATGTTTTGTTATTCGTATTCATCTTTGGGGGAGAAAAACACTCATGAGTCATGTTTGGTTATCCTACCAGGCTAGGTTTAGAAATAACCCTGAATTGTCCTGCATTGGAGGTGAATGCTTTTTTTTGAGACAAAGGAGGCTGATGGGATTGTTTAATCTCATGTTCTGTAACAAGTCCAGATTGGGTTTGGAAATAGTCAACTGGCCACTTGATAAATTACAATCCTACTGGTCAAATTCCTTCGAGAATATCACCTCAAACAGCCATAGTGTAAATATTCCTCACTTTATGTAAACAGGACAAATACCTTATGACTCATATCATGTGACCCATTTAAAAAGGCATCAGTTGAACACAGTATATCATTCATTGCTGGTTCCGTTTTGTACATATATCATTATTTTAATTAAGGATCAGTCAGATTAACTCAAAATTGTCAAGGCTTCAATGGTTGGTGCATTTTGCTATTTTTAAGGAATGCTTTTGCCAAACTGATAACGCTGACTCCTACGTTGAAGATTTTGGGTCAAAGCCTTATGCCTCTTATCTCATTCAATGTATAATAATGTGGTATATAGGCATAGCCAGGGAGGGTCTGCTGCACTATGCCCACATAAAACTGTCCACATTTTTTTTCACTTCCAATTTTGGGGCATTTGCAGTAAGATATAAATTTATGTGCCTTTCCAACACCATTTTGCTCTATTTCTGATCGATTTACTGAAAACCAGACATCCGGTATTGCTATCAAATATTTTTACCCAAATTTGTCTCCCATTTTGGACTGGCTATGCTCTTATATACAACACATACAGAGTGTGCATAAAGCCTCTTAACAATTTCAATTTTGTTATGAAGTCAGTTCCCAAAATATTTCAACCAGGTTTGTTGTTTTTTAATCAGTAATTGTTTAAGTATTTTTACTTCATTTATTATGTTTGTGAGGGCCAAAACAACATTTAAAAAAGACTTCATGGACATCCTCTAAAAACTATAACTATGGTAGTTAATCAACCTAGAGGTCTTGGCCAACTGGGTCATTTTTTTCATCTCTGTATAAATACAAGTGCAGTTTTAAGTATTCTGTGGCATCTGCAGCTGCCGCAAAACCATGGCAGTATTTCCATACCATGGCCGCTACGGCCAAACTCATGGCAACTGACTTTTTAGCTGCCACAAACCAATCTCGAGCTGCCGTTACCGCGGCAGCAAATTGAAAACCAATGGCAGGTAAAATTTTGCTGCCGTAACCGCGGCAGGTGGGTCGTAAAGACAGGGCTGTCTATTATGGTGACAAATATTGGGTAAGTTGGAACGTTTTTCTTATGGATACAGTTTTGATTGATTTGGGGTTAGGGTTAGGGTTTAAGTAGATATAATTCCACATGATCAATTAAAATCTGGTACATTAATTTGTGAATATACCGTTAATACTGATTACTGAATAGCGCTATAAAACCATGGCAAGAGCTGCCGCGGTTCGTTCGTGGCAGGAGCTGCCATGAAGTGGTAAGAACTGCGCCTCTATAAATATGTCATTTGAGGATCTTCAAGCATAGCATTGGATAAGGTTCTAATAAAACAAAGTACAATCTTTACAGACAGAACTGCTAGGGTGATTGCTCTCCTTTAGAATAGAATATATATACAAGGTTTTCGAAAAAAATATTCCGATTTCATAGTAATATCATTTAGAAATTTGTATAACAATGTTTTTCTATTCACAGGATATCTGGAGATGATTCCAATCAACAATCCCTCAATTGGAAAATCTCAAAATACCATAGAGAAGTTTCATAAGAATGGATTGCCCACCATAAGAGGTGAATGCTTTTGTTAGTATTATTATTTTTTTGGGGTTGGTGGGGATGATGGTTCCAGTCAGTGGCGCAACCAGCGGGGGGGGGGTTACGGGAGTTGTGTCCCCCCGTTTGAAATTTGTTTTTTATTATTATTGTTCTACGTTCAAACAACGTCGTTCTACGGTCATAACAATCCGGGGAAAACTACTTTTTTCCAGTGCTTTATCACCTTGACGTAATTTAACACCGCCCGACTTCAATCATACCTTTTGGCTGTTAGTTACGTAATAATCGCTATCCCCGCGTATATGTTTGTATTCGAAAATGAGATATGTTACCTCAAAAAAGTAGAAATTGCGCGCTGTCAATGCGAATTGAAAGCGACAATAGCATAATGCTATCTCTCTCTCTTGTGACGAATACTCTTGTGCTTCATCATCTTGACGCAATGTAACGCCGCCCATCTTCATGTTATAATAATGCAGTAGAAACTCGGAAAAATATTGCTTCGATTAATCTAAGATTTTCCACATATGAAAGGCCGAAAACTGAAAACGCTGTACACATCCTACCGCCCTTGTCCACGTTCTGATTTAAACACATTTCACAATTATTTCATTTTTTATCGCAATCGAAAGCAGCCATGTGTGGCACGGCAATACCTAACAGTCGTCGTGAAAGGTTTTCAATAAACTCCGACTTGAAGTGCTTTTAAGACGTCGAGGACGTTTTTGGTTGAAAATTTTTTACATTTGTTTTGTATATTTCAAGATATGTTGTGTTATCGAACTTAACGGGAATTTTTTTAATTTTTTGCAATCTGTAAAATAGCTTCTAAATATTATTTGGTTTCTATCGGAGATTTTATCGTTATCCCGACGTCGTTGATAACAATAACGTTCATTTTAGGTTGGAGGTATTGGTTTATAATCAAAAAATTATAACACATAACATGAAAAATTTAAATCAACGCCAACTCAAAAAGTCAAACACGTTTTTCCATCTTTATTCCCCATTATTGGCGGACGGAAATTTGGGAATCGGGTTCAACTAATTTAAATATGATGACGATGGTAAACAAAAGTACACAAACACACCATACCGATCTTAGTTTTTAGTCGTTATTTCTCTGTTCTTCTTTCTATGTGCATATTAAGACCATAAAACGTGTTTTATTTTTGAACTCTGCGCTGATTTGAATATTTCCTGCCAGCTGTTATGTATTTTTGTTTGTAAATGAATACCGGTAACTTAAACTGAACGATGTTGTCATCAACGCCGGATGCCGAAGAAATCCGCGATAGATATTAAATACTATTTAGGAGCTATTTTATACTCGCTAAATTACTAGAAATGAAAAAATTTCCTGTTATGTTCGGCCACTATCGAAACTGAGGATGAAAACAACTAATTAAGACACAATTTGCAGAGGACGCCCAAACCATCTCGACTAAGTTAAAATACACGATAAGAAAATATTTTCAATCAAAAACGTCCTCGAAGTCCTATAAGTTCTTCAAATTGGCGTTTATCGAATTTCTTTCATGTCAGCTGTAATATATTGCCGAACCACACATGGACAACGACGCTAGGTTATGCGCGCCATACTCAGGATTATTATGAACACGAAAAAACAGTATTTAAAGTTTGCGATATTTGAATTTAAATTCGATTTGGACATCCCTGCATTAAATTAGTCAGTTTTTAGTTGTGTTTCCAAAAATTAGTTGTAAATCAATTATTTTAATTGTCATTATGTCTTCCGGTGAGCTTCAGTTTAGTTTAGAATTTTTCTGGGGTTAAGAGTCGGGAAAAGGTCCATTCGCAAGAAGTGCATTTTGTTTTTAGTCTTGACGAATTCACCCAACGAGCAAGGCGCGGCACGAGGGAAACACTGGAATTTATTCCACGAGGTGCAAAGCAAGGGAAACGTTGAAAATAATTAACAGCTTTTCGTTAGCAATTCGCTGGAATGTAATGAACGGCGTTTTGCTACCCACGAGGTGCAAGACATAGCGAAGCGCCGGTAATGAACGAGGGCAAGGTAAGCGAAAGGCTGGGATTTGATCGATGGCGTTTCCATTTTAACCACGAGCAATTTATTGTGTTTCAGCGGGGCGCCACCTAGTGGCATGCGACTTACGTCGTGGTTGCACTGTGTAAATTCCGGTCGGACCCCCCGTTGAAAATGATCTGGTTGCGCCACTGGTTCCAGTGGCTCTTCGAATTTCGGTAATTGCCCATACCTTTGCCCCGAGATAAGTTTCTTTGCCTTGAACTGCACTGTTAAAAATATAGTTTGTAGAATTAAAACCTCTGTATCATCTCATGCACCATCTATATACTTTCTATTACAGGTTCTTTTATCTCCAAAAGAAGCGACGAATCACTCAAGAACTGACATCTTCTTGTAAACGAGAGATGATGAGAAAACTTGAAAGTTGTTCCAATAAATACCTAGAGAATATCTTTCTGATATTGAAGAATTTCTGAAGCTGTTCTGCCAAGCCTGAATGACCCTTGGCATTGCCTATTCAATTTATTGCACTCTCGGTGAGGTGGTGGACATGGGAATTGGACCCGAGATATTTAACAAACATAGTGAAGAAGACCAAACGCTCTAACTACCAGGCCCATTTATTATGTCATTATTGAAGTGGTGGCCATGAGGTTTGAGCTGTCTGTAACCTGCAATGCCAACTGAGATGAGTCGATGTTTTGGCAACTGTACCTATCTGTTACAATTTCTGTCTAATACATTACTGAACAACTTGGACATAGTTATTTTAGTTGCCCTCACTAAGTTGGAATCTGGCCATTGGGGTAATTCAGCTCGCCTGATGCTGCTAAAACCAAATTTTGATGTTTACCCTAAACATTAACTCAAAAAACTTACGATTATATTTAGTTTTGACATGAGGCTTATTGTTTCCCACTTTTGCCTTTGTAACACTGAATATTGTTCATGAAATTTAACCTTTTATGTCACACTTACATGGCCTGTCGGTCTGGGTGAGCGAAATTTTTTGCCCCTGGTTCAAAAACCTTGCCCACTCGTGTAGTAGTAGATAGTATCTGCTCGTATTAAGACTTGATTGAAGAAGTATTGCCCAAGTGTCCATGCAAATAACTTAACGGCTGTATAGTAAAATTTGCATAAATAATTTTCCCAGATCCTCCAATGATCTTTGAAGTCTGATTTTTTCTCTGGTATTGGACTGGTAATTCTTAGTAAAACTTAAATTAAGATTTTAAATAAACATAGAATACAAAAATCCTGGCATGCAGCATTTCACGCTTTCATTCCAAAAAAAAAAACATCTTTGTATAGGCAGCCACTTTATTATCAGCTACCAAATTTGAAAGTAAAAAATGTCTTTCGATTAGACATTGCCAACCCAATTTTACCTTGGGTAGTAGTTGTGGAATTTGAACTCAAGATCTTTAATCTGCAATGCTGATATATACCTTATATCCTCACATATAAGCCAAGTTTAGAATTAAAAAAAAAATCTTGCCAAACTGAGGGGTCGACGTATAAGTGCTAAGTTGTATCAGTAAGAGCTGCGAGATCAGCTTGTATGTGAGGATATATGGGTAGGTCGAACATTTTGACAACATTTCATAGCTATATCATGTTAATCCACCATAGTTTTTTAGACTTTGTTTCAATTTATAGTTGGTTTCATGAATTTTCTCAATTCGGACTTTCTTGTATTTTCATCGATCTGTTGTTACTTTGATTAACGAGTTAATTCAGTTGCATTTTCAATTTTGCCACAAATGAAATAAAAGTATATTTTTGAAGTCAAAACTGTGGTGCTTATCTTAGCTTACAGTTGGAAAGTGTGAAGAAGCTTTACAGCAAATGGGATGTATTGGGATGCATACACAAACAAGAGAGCTATGCTCAAATGTATGGACACGTAGCGCCGCCTAACGGCAATAATTTTGATGACGTCATAGCAAAAAAAAGTAATAGCCTTCTGAAGAAAATTTTATCTTTAACCACTGAAAATTTCACAGCAATTGGTCCAGTAATCAAAGAGAAAAGCGATTTATCCAAAACGTGTCAAAGAACAACAAAACGATCGTTATGTCCACTAGATTCAGATATTTTATTTCCGTCGTGCATGAAATATTGTAGCGACACAAGTAATAAGAAAAAAAAATGCTAACAAAAAGATCAATTGAAATAGAAAGGCACACAATATTTCCGCAATTGACGCGGGGCCGCGAAAGACTACCAGAGTCATCGTGTCAGCGACACCGGTCCACTAAACGTGTCCAATAAGCCTTCAAATATGAACAAGGCTCCTTGTTCAAAGTGTAGGTGTGGTAAAGTCCTATATACAACCAAATCGGAAAGTTCCTGTTCAAAGAGAGAGGTCCCGCCCAAACAGACCTTGTTTTCCACCAATAATTTTCTGATCTGTTTCTTTAATTATTAAGTTCCACTTTCGGGTCTTCTTGATTTCAATACATTTGCGTAGATTCACACTTTTGTTTCATTATATTTGGTGGCAATAACAGAATAGTGGACATGCCGACCCTTGTCCATACTCCGAAATGCTTTGAGCCTAAATATCTGGTACACCCAGTGGTGAGCTGTAGCCGGAACGCACCGGAACGGCGTTCCGTTTGTTGGACATTTTATTGCATTTGCGTTCTTGTTGTTAAAATAAAATTATAGTACAAAAATTCTAATTTCTCTGGTGAATCCAGTTATTAATTTATGTTTTGTTATCCCATAATTCGTAATTCTTTTTACATAATAGATGTTCCCCTGATCTTTGACCTCATGGAAATTCATCTCATACCTTTTTAAAATAATATTTGTATTGAATCGCTATGAATATTATTGTAATTTTACGCAGACGTAGTTCAGATAATTTCTTCATATTTCATTGTAGTTCTTCGGTTCTATCTTAGGCCAGACTAAAATTTTTGTAAACGTCCGCGTCGTGTTGTAAATATATTATATTTTTGCGTATTAGGTACGTTCCGATTGTTACGATTTTTCCAGCTCATTACTGGGTACACCCCATAAAGGAAATTTGCTTGCAAAGAGGACAAATTCCATGTTGTAAGACGGCAAGTTATTTATTCCGCGTGGTACGCTTTCTTTTATTACTTATCGATTTTAATCGGTAAGTACGTTGATAGGTATTTGTATGTTTGTTAGAAGCACGCGATATCTCACGAAAACGATTGAATCTGCTCCAGATTTTGCATGTGCATTCATCTTATTTCGGACCAGAAGCCTATTGATTTTGGGCGAATTATGTCGTATAATTAGCGAGGTATTAATTAATTAGTGATGTGACACAAGGTGTCACTATGGAGTAAGAGCGCTGTTTTGGGGGATCCCCTAACTTTCGATCGATAAGTCTTCAGTCTCTGACCGATATTCTCGTTTATAATTTGTTGTCATCTTGTCAATTGTTTTACCCACGTGATCGATTCCAACGAGGATCCATTGTTCGACAAATTATGACGTCATTATTAATATTACATTGTTTGACCAGGAAAAACGATACTGATTGTCAACTAATGACCTGTTTACAAAATATTAGCAGAGTCGATCGCTGATTGATGCATTTGTCTGGCTTCCAATAAGTTGATTCGCTTGCGATGAGGTTACCGCTGGAGCGATAAAAGCGTTGTCACCATGGAGACGTCAGTTGTCAAACAGATATAGCAAATAGAAGTTTCAGTGGTCGACTTCACGTGGACGATTAATACAAACTTTAGTGCGAAAAGTTTGGGATATTTCCATAGCAGCGGGATAGAGCTCTATAGGATAGATTTACTAGTTCAGTCCCTACCGTACGGTGGGTAGTAGCTATTCCGCACCGATATCGTAAATTCAGTCATTAAACAGTTATAGATGAGTTTTTCCATTTGTAAAGAATGAATTATTTAGGCTACTTAAAATAAATTAATTTGCTGATTACCCGTGTGGGTTCCTAGGTTAGAGTTCCAAAAGAAGGATTTGCCTTCTCAACTTTTGACTTAGGGTGGACGGCTTATGTACATCTGACCTGTGATCGGTTATGGCTTCCTTCACCATGAAGTTTGAGCATCTGAAATAAATAACTGGCTAGTTGATCCTATACTTGACATGACTGGCAACTGGATGAGGGCCAGAGGTTTGCCATACGATTAAGCCGTCTTGCCGGCTATCCTCTCCGAAATAAAAATGATAACTTACCCTATTATGCAATATTTAGTTTTGCAGGATATAACGTTACTAGTCTTTATGTTTTCTAATATCTGAATATACTAATTTCTTCTTTCATAATATTTATTAACACTATTTTAATATCTTAAATGCTTATTTACTGGTCTTCCATTTGCAAACATGGATATAACAGGATAAAGCAACCTGGGATTTAAATGTATTGCAGTATTGGATAATTTTAAGTTGGATTTACAATTTTAGTTTTGAAAAAAACTTAGGACAGTCTGATATGGATATCTCTTCATTTTACGGATTTGAGTATGTCTGTTGTTTGTAGCAATTTTTAACCAGTAGCTCAGTAAACAGGCTTGGGATGTGAATAAAATTGAAATTGGGTTTTAGTATCATTTGCAATTTTTTACTGTCTAAATTTTTCATTACCAGTCTGTAAGGATTTTTTCTCAATTTAACTTATTCTAATACATAGGTTGGGAGATTAAAATGAAAAGTGTTGAGCTTATACTTAGCTCGTTTATGTACACTCACATGACTTGGATTTAGTTTGAAAAATTTGGTTATTCATTTGTTTTCTTTGTATTATATTTGTATGTTATTGAGCCAGTGAACATTTTATAGTGTTTTTTTTTTGCCTCTTTAGTCAAAGTTAGATGGCACTCAAGAGTATGTCCATAGATGATATACAGAAATAAGGTTTGGAACCTCTAAATTAGACTAATTTTTAATGACATGTGCGATTTCCAATACTTGACTGACGGAATTACTGCTTGTTGTTGTCGTTGAATGTCTTCATTAATGTTTTTTTCCAAATGAAATTTCGTATCTCTGTTCCAAACAGGGCTCTGTACAAACAGTCAATGATACTGTGTTGCTGTCTTTAGGTTGACCGAAATATTTCCAATTTTGCATTGCTAACCCGATTTATCACTTTCTGACTAAGGTGATGAACCTGGTGCTTGTTGTGGATATTTTAATCCACAACACTATTACAACTACATACAGGGCTCTGAATATTAGGCTGTTAAAATAAACTTTTTACTATTGGTCAAAGCACCTATCTAGTAAGAATTCTGCCATACCAACCTGAGTGCCATTACAATTGAAGTGGCTTATTCCACAAAAGCAGTAATTTTAAGCAAAAACATTATATGAGCTGATATGCAGCATTGTGCTTGTAGGTAAATGGAATTCGATGATTTGTTTTGGATTAAGCGAGTTGTTACGGTAGTATAGACATCGAAACTTCAAAATTCAGATTATTGAGTCAGTTTGTTTTTAACATTTTGGTTGTTGAAGATGCATGTACATTCTCATTGACATCTCAAGTCCTTAATCTTACTATTTTTCTCTGTCCCATTTACATAGTGTAGCTTGCAATACAAATATAGTTGAAGATATGAGTGACTGATTCTTGCTTGTTTTTTTTGTTCCCCCAACTATTCAATGTAGTTTGCGATACAGAAATAATATAGTAGTTTCCCCAAGTATCTGAATATGAGTGACCGACTAGAAGATGTAATCAGAGGATGTGTGAAACAATTTGCTTCAACTTCAGATTTCTTTACCTTCGCACAATCTGGGAATGGACTCTCCCTCAGTGTGCAAGACGTCACTACGATTATTGAAAACCACAGATTCTCAGTTGAAGAGCAGAAGAAGAAATTGTTGTGGCTTTGGGTTGAAAGAAATGGAGCGAATGCAACTCCAGAAAAAATAAGAGATCTTGTGAGGCAATATTATGTGGCTGATCAACGAGATCCTGCTGCGCATGTTGGCAGAATTGAGAATGTTTTTCAAGATGTTATAATGCAATTTACATCCAAGAAATTTAAACAGTTTGCAAGATCAGGGCAGGGATTATCTCTTACTGAGCATGAAGTCGACAGTATCACAGAAAATAATAGATTCTCAGTGGAGGAGCGCAACCTTAAATTACTGTTTAAATGGAGACATTCCAGATATCCAAATACTGATGATGCAGCTGTGATAGAAAAAATAAAAATGGTGGTTGGGCTTTATATTCAAGATGCAAATCAAGTTGAGAAAGAGCAGATTATTCAAGAGCAAGATGAGGCAGAAAACGAACAATTAAGTGGATCTGTTGGATCTATATCGGAAATATCTGAAAACTTGAAGAAACCAACGCCACCTGAAACATCTGCCAAAGCAATGGCGAATGTAAAGAGTAATCATGAATATCTTGGAATGATGGCAAATTATGTGAAACAGTTATTTGAATCAGTTAAAGATTTTTCAGTGAAACCACCTGACCCAACTAGAGTTTCAGCAGTAACACCAACTCAAACAACTGAAGTTTCAGAAGCAAAAGAGTTTCTTGAAGTCGTGGAGAATTCTATGAAGCAGATGTTGGAATCTAGATTGAAACCTGCCATGGAAAAAACAAAAATGGAATATTTCATACCACCCAAGGTGACTGAGTTCAAGGAATTGGAATCCAACGACCAGACTAGTCTGCAATCAGTGGATATTACAGAGATTTATTCTGATAGCTCAGTCAACCATGTCATGTTGCTAGGTGACACAGGTTCTGGAAAAACAACATTTTCAATGAGATATACAATGCTGGCTTTGGAAAAAAGGTTGGTATTTTTAGAGCAAATTAAGATGGTTTAATTTGTTGATGTTTCTAAATTACAAAGTGGCTATCCCACAACTGCTTTTGATCTTCTATTCATCCAACAACTTGGATCGAAACTTCCAAAAAGCCTCCATAAAGTTGGACAAGAATGGTTCAAGCAAAATTCAAAACATATCTTACTTGTAGTTGATGGCTTGGATCAAATGAAAAAGCCTTTTGAAAATGAATATCCGAAAATTGGACCTGAAACACTTTCAGAAACGAACACCATTATTGCCAATATTTTATCTGACCATCTCTATCCAGGAATGAAGATCTTGTCAACAACACGGTTTCATGTTTATTGGAAGTTACCTCCTGATCTCAAAGCCACTTCAAATCTCGCCCTAGGGGGATGGGATAATGAAACATTGAATCTTCTTGCTGGAAAATTATTCGGTCCCGAAGCAAAAAGAATCGTTGGTGAGCTGAGACAGAAAGTACCATTTCTTATTTCGAACCCAATGTTCTTTTTCTACCTGGTCCAAGTGCTGAAGGATTCCAAAGCAAGTGATATTGACACTTTAACAAATCTGATGGTTTCTGTTCTGAGATGCTTTTCGGAATCTCGTCACGGAAGAACTGTCAAAAGTGCACGAAAACTCATTGTTGGGAAGTCTGATGAGCAGATTCTTTACAGATTACCAACTTGAGTGTCTTTGTATAAATCCAATGTTTGTGAATGAAGCATAACACATTTAACCTAATGTAAGTCTAACTGTTAACAAAGATCTTAATACAACCAAATACTCCAATCAGTTAAATAGAAAATAACACAAACATGTATGATACAGTTAGAGAGAAATGGCATATCCCAATATCTCCCCCTCGTAAAGGAAAAAGATATTTGTTTTTCAAAATATCACAAAATGACAGAGTGAATAAATAACGAAATAGCAACAGGTAAAGAAACATTTGAACAGCAATAAACAAAGAAATAAAAATTGTTCAGTATTCATTATCAAATGTCCTATTTTATCACATAGAACAGTCAGTATAGTCATGTTCATTCAGACAGCCCTGGCTTGTTGTAAGGCTGTAGGCGCCTCAATGCCAGAGGTAATTTTGGTGGGTGCGTGGCTGGACGAGAAATAGCTGAGGGACTAGTTTGGTTTGACAAAGGGCGAAAAGGTGGGGGCCCCGAATTTGGAGGGTGGTTAGCTCTGGAGATATGGCTGGAATGTGGCAGGTTGAGTGATATGGGAATTGTGGCTTGGGGTTCGAACAAAATAGGCTTTAGGGATCTCCGGTTTCGTGTGACTGTTCTCCCAGATCCATCCATTCTAATCGAGTATTTACGGTGTTTGAAGCATTTTACAACTTTTCCTGATGGGATTTTGGATTGAAACGTTTGTTCCTTCTTCTAAAAATGGTAGGTCGTGTGCATGTTTGTTGTATTCAGTTTGTAGGTCAATATATTCCTGAGAAAGAGTTTTTTCTCTAGCTTTGGCTGCTTGTGTCCACAGTGGATTGAGCCGTAGGTTTGATGGGTGAATAGGTAAGAAGTCCTTCAGATGCCGAGAAAACAAAAGTTGTGCTGGACTGAGTCCAATATCACGGAGAGGGGTGTTTCGATATTGAAGAAGTGCTTTGCCGAATGAACGACTTTTTGGGGAACCGTCTGGCAGTAAATTGTCCCGGATGAGTCGTTTGGCTGTTTTTACGGCAAGTTCAGTTCGCCCATTTGATTGTGGATAGTGTGCTGATGAGATTCGCCTTTCACACCCCAAATTTCCAGAAATTTCTTGAATTCCTCTGAAGCAAACTGAGGGCCACCATCAGTACTGAGTTCTTCAGCACAGCCAAAGCGCGTGAAAAGTTGTTCGAAAACAGGAATGATGCGGTTTGTGGAAGGTGATCGATGAAAGTGGGCAATTTCAATCCATCCACTGAATCTGTCTGTGATTGCTAAGTAATCGTTACCATTTAGATAAAATAGGTCAGCACAGATTTGTTGAAAAGGCCATTGGGGTGGAGGTGTTGGTATGATAGTTTCTTGAACTTGAGATGGTGCAATATAGGAGCATGTGGAGCAAGAAGATTTGAAGTTGAGAATGCATTTGTTCATTCCCGGCCAGTATACACAATCTTTTGCCCTAGCGACCATATTTGTGCAGCCCTGGTGGGCACTGTGTAGTGTATGAAGCACAGATGATCTGAGCTGTCGAGGGATAACAAATCTTTTGTTATCTAAAACAATGATCTTGTTGTCGAAACAAGATAGTCTGTTACGTAGTTCCCAATAGGAGCGAACCTCTGGCGAAGTGGCACTTCTTGTGGAAGGGAATCCAGAAGAAATAGTTTCATGTAACAGCTGATGTGATTTGTCAGCTTGACAAGCGTTTTGAAGCCTATCGATAGTTATTGCCCGCGACACGACGATTTTCCACGACAGTGGTGTATGGAGAAATCGTATTGAGAAACTTTTGATCTGAATCTCAGCACGCGTGGGTTGCTGATGTCAGATAGTTGTCGGTTGCTGAACAATGGGATTAGGGGTTTGTGATCGGTTATTACAATGAGATCTTTACAGCCGAGGATGAAAGACTTGGCATGGTCTAAGCTCCAAGCAACCGCAAGCGCTTCGCCTTCGATGGGTGCATAGTTTCTTTCAGCTTGTGAAGTTTGCCAAGAGCCGGCGTATACGAGATGCCAACCATCAGGGCAACAATTTGGGGCTTCATTTGTACCGCAGGTACAATATTTCTGTAGAAGTAGGTAGCCAATGCCGTCCTTGCTCCAGTCGCATTGAATCAAAGATGGTCGATGAAGGTCAAATGATTTGATCCCTTCTTCACATAGGGTGATAAGTTTCTCTTTCGATTTCTCAAATATAGATTGAAGAGTGTCGTCCCATATGAATTTGGATCCCTTTTTTATAAGGTCGCGAAATGGGAGCATAATGGGGGAGATGGCGTAAGCCCATGATATTTGGTTGACCAAGCCGTGCCAACTTCGAGAGTCGTGAATGTTTGTCGGAGGTGGAAAGTTTTATTTACAACTAATTTTTGGGAACACAGCTAAAAACTGACTAATTTAATGCAGGAATGTCCAATTCGAATTTAAAAGTCAAATATCGCGAACTTCAAATACTGTTTTTCTGTGTTTATAAGAATCCCTAATATAGCGCACATATTCTAGCGTCGTCGCCCATGTGTGGTTCGGCAATATATTACAGCCGACATGAGAGAATTTCTATAAGCGCCGCGCGGACTTGAAGAACTTACAAGACATCGAGGACGTTTTTGATTGAAAATATTTTCTTATCGTATATTTTAACTTAGTGGAGATGGTTTAGGGGTCCTCAACAAATCATGTTCTATAACTGAAATACTATATTTGCTTTGGCTCTAAAATAAGCCCAAAAATGAAAAGTCTCAATCCAACTCTAGAGCCCCAGTTTCTATATTACTTCTTCTACCGTGAAAATTTGCGCAAAGATACTCATAAGATCTAGTATTTCGTCGTTTGCACCAAAGGCAGCCACTGATATTTAACGATATGTGAATAGCTGATATTTTTGGAAGGATATGAATTTTCTCGTTTTCGGCATTGGCTACCCAATTTATGACACCCTGGCGAGGTGGGAGAAAATTTTGTGCCTGAGATGTGTAATCTTGATTACCAAACTGTATAACACCAAGCAATTAGGGAAAGGGAAATTTCCTAC
Organism: Styela clava; assembly: GCF_013122585.1. Classification (NCBI taxonomy): domain Eukaryota; kingdom Metazoa; phylum Chordata; class Ascidiacea; order Stolidobranchia; family Styelidae; genus Styela; species Styela clava. Next base: position 409,690 of record NW_024102645.1, read on the forward strand.
AAATCTTTCGCTGTTCTCCCTGGTGCCTCCATTACGGCGAGGCTTTCCTGTATGGATTTTTGTGTGATCCAGCTAGATGTCTGAAGTCATACGGCCCACTGACAAATAATGCTGTACTCGCCAGAACTATATACTGTACTTTTCATTACAGATTCCTTCATCCGCAGACGAGAAGACCAATCATTCAAGAACAGACATATTTGAAAGTGTGGAACTGTCCGAAGAATCATTGTCTAACACAGTGGTTCCCAAACTTTTTCAAAAAATTCCATGACGGACCCCTTTCAATTTTTTCAATGATTCGCGGCCCTATGCGCTTAAATAAAACATTGAAAGACCACAACAAAAAAAATAAATGCGTCGTACGGTATAGTGAAAATACTTCTCTTCACCTGTGTTTATCACAATAAACTAACATCACAATTTTAAAACACATTTTGAAATTAATATTACAGAGCGAAAAACGTAAAAATATATGCATACCGTTACCGTGTGTCATAGACTAAATTTGACAGCTAAAAACTAAACGTAGTGCCTCTCTGACTACTCTCTACTTAACGTCAGTCAGTAGTTTATTATTCACCAAAATGAAAATGCACTTACTGTGAACATGAATTTAAAAAAGTTTGAAATGACATTTCACGGTGAAGGGTGGTGCGAAAAACCAAAGTTGGTTAGCGCTACCTACCGTTCACTACAAAAGCGTAAAACAGCGTTTCGAAGCGGACTGGCATACTTTATAAACTACCTATACCAACAGAGGTGCAGGGGCAGCGTCAGCTACACCTCGGCAGTTAGTTGACTTATAGTGGCAGCAACTGAACTTTCTCTGTGATGTCATAGATCCGCTGCTTTGTGACATCACAATGGGACAACGTGATCGAAACAAAAAGTGAACTATCAGTGATTGTGGAGCTCAAAAGTCATCAAATTTTCAGATTTAAGCACTTCATTTTTGCATTATTTCACTATGAGGCATAAAACAGATTTCTTTCGCAGACCTTTCGAAAGTGCTTAGCGGACCCCGAAAGGTCCGCGGACCCTAGTTTGGGGACCACTGGTCTAACACCTTGCAAACAAATTGCAGCCATTCTGTGAAAAAGTGATATGTTAGCATAGGATATTTATCCCGGGTCCGATTACTGATGAAGAAAAGTGTCTTTACACTTTTAAAATAAATGGGTAAAATATCCGAAATAGTAAAATGATAATAATTTTTGCAAATATACATAATAATTCTTTTAATAAAATAATTCTTAGAATCGTTGTTCAGATCAATTTTTTATCTTTTTCAAAAAATAAAGCCATTATTTTGGTAAAAACTATGCAAAAAATTATATCCACAAATTTTGTTTTCAAGATTGAAGGGGTGATGTATTTTTTCATATTTAGACAAGTTCTTTTTAACGTTTCAAACGGTTAATCCTTCGGATAATATTTTAACCCGATTAAGGAATCAAACCAATATCAGTTTTATAAAATGTCCAACAAGTTTCATTCTGGAACAAGTCTTTACAAATCTATCAAAAAGTTAGTTAGTACATAATAATAGTTACTGTGTATTTCAATACTTTTCACCACTCATTGTTAATAGTGGGCGCTCCAGAAGTGTGCGTACCAATATGAAGGTAGTAACTAACTTTGTTCGCCTACTTTACGCCAAGTTGTAAACCTATTGATAGGGGGTATATTTACTTGGCTGTCACAAACAATCCCCTCGAAATAGAACTAAAATAAGGAAAATCGGAATAAAATTATGGACTAACCCTAACCTGGTACACATACTACGCGAGAACCTAATAGTGAAATATTAGTCTGAAACAAGGTCATTGCCCGATTTCATTACCTTTATGACATTTTTGTGCAACGATTCATGCGAAAAAGTTGATGTATTTCCCACACTCACTCAAGGGTATTCCCATAGTACGTGTACCAGATTACGGTTAGACAAATTTAGTGAATATACCCCCTTCCCAAATTTCTCAGTCCCTTCACACAACTTAATGAAAAGTAGGCAAACAAAATACTTATCTACATATTAGTACACATACTCTTTGAGGGCCCGCTAAAGTTTTTTTTGTTAGAAATTCTGCTATTTGGATTGTGTTAATGCGATTGTACAATCTTATAAAATATAAATATTTGGCATCATAATCTATTGTCTGCTTTATTGACCGTTGGAGGAGTTCACTCCGCGAGAGTACATCCCTTACTTCTGTAGTTCGAAACAGATAGGTTTAATCTGGTCCGCCTGATGCTGCCTCAACTAAGCAAAGCCAAATTTTGAGATTACGATTAAATTTGGTTTTGGCACGAGGATTATTGTATTCCACGTTTTCATTTGCACCACTGAATATACCGTATTTGCTCGTTTTGTAGCCCGGGCCCATATTTTTTTCAACTAACTCACTAACCGGGCCCTTATTCAAGCACGGGCGCTTGTTATTTTCGATCGTGTTAATTCCAGTTCTCAAGTATGATTTAAACTAGAATAACGAAAATGTTGACTTCTTCTACGCACCGCAGGTACAAATCATCAAAAGAAGAAACGTTTTGCGACGCCCTATCAATATTGAAACGACGCACTAGTTTGAGAACCATGGTGTGGTACGTAATCAATGCTATCTGTTATGTACTTGGATGCCCAAGGCGTGAGTGTTATCTATTCAACAGCGTTGTGACAAAAGCACTTCTTATTTCCTATTGTTCTCTACCAATGAAAAGTCAGCTTTTACATCGGGCGGGTATTCAAGCACCGGCCCTTATTTATTTATTTTTATGTTCTGTTCACACGGGCCCTTAATCAGGTTCGGAGGGTAAAACGAGCATATACAGGTATAGTTCACAGAATGTAGGCTACTTTGTTACGTCACACTTACATGGCCGGCCAGTCCAGGTGAGAAAATTTTTTTGGCCCCTGGTACAAAAGCCTTGACCACCCCTGGCATAACCCTTACATTCACTTCAGAAGGCATTGGTGATTACTTGACTGCCAAGCAAGTAGTTTACTTCTGCATACTTGGAAACAAAGGAGTTGTAACCAAAGGGGCGATCCGAGTAGCTAAATATACCACTTCTGGAATTAGTAGAATAGCCATTGCAACACACTTTTTGGACACGTAGTGGACATAACAATCGTTTCAATATTATGTTGTTGTTCTTGTTCTTTGACACGTTTTTAAAAAGTCGCTTTTCTCTTCGAATACTGGACCAATTGCTTTGAAATTTTCAGTGGTTAAAGATAAAAATTTTCTCCAGAAGGCTATTACTTTTTTATTTCGCTATGACGTCATCAAAATTATGTGACTCTACGTGTCCATATATTTGAGCATAGCTCTCTTGTTTTCTAATAGTTTCGCCACGGATGACAAAACACTAAACTTTATAAGAGGATTTATGGAAGAGATCACCCGCACTTTATCCAAAAGTTATGACTATCTGCATGAACATTTTGTTCATGATCCACAAAAAAAGGAAATGAGAAAAACATGTTGTTCATTTAAAGTTTTAAAGCTAAGCGTTTTTTCAGCTTAACTAGAAGTGAAATAAAAAATTATAAGAAGATTTGGATGAATTTTTATTAAACAGGTTCTACAAACTGTTATGATGATCTTCCAAATCATAATTAATTGCAAGAAAAACGGTCTAGCATTGCACTGATAAAGATGAAATGAAGGATAAATTGAAACAACATCGTGGTACAATAAATGGAAACAGGATTGCAGAGAAGATACTAAAACCTGAAATGAAGCAATTTAAACACTGAATACATGAACGTTCTCCCGACATTAAATTCGCTGTTTTCGTCCAACCCCCCCAGTTGTTTTTTCGGTATAATAAAAAATATTCGAAAAATACCTCAATATCGGTTGCACAGACTGTCTACACTAGCCATATTCTCCCGACATGGTTCATTTTTCGCTCGCAAAGCCTTCGCCGAACGTCGACGGGCGACGCCGATTTTGCCCCGGTTGCTCATTGTATATCGTATTCTCTCTTTTATCTTCCACTCGCCGCGTGTGTCTCGTTTGTTTTCTGTTTCTTTTACTAAATCATCGGGGCTAGCCCCGAAATTATGACGACACAATGCCGACGTTTCTTACAACAACGTGTTGACATATTCACGCATTCCTTCTCGTTCGTTGGTTGCTTGAAGAGTTGATAGTTTCCTCGCCTTCGTTTTTGTCGCTTGTTTCGCTATTTGAATCAGTTAGAGACCTTTAGTCCATTTGCTTTCGATTTTCCACATTCCTTTTGAGCTCCTCACTTCTTTCCGGCTTCGCATTTCTTAGCCTTAGACCTCATAATGAATAAGGTTGATGCACTACTTCGCACTCCGTTTTCGCAGCTGCCGCTGGAACAAAAATTAGAGGTACAACGTCTTGGGCCTTATCAACCAAAAAATTGTTCACTGGAACAATCCCATGACGGAGGAAAGCGTCGGCGTACATTCTGCGCAGAAACTTGGTATAAAAAACACGAATGGTTGTGTTACAGCGAGGACAAAAATGCACTTTTTTGTTTTTATTGCCTACTTTTTGCTACCGCCCGTGACTCACGTTGGTGTAAATTTGGTTTTAGAGATCTTAAACATCTTTCCGAGCGTGCCAGGGATCATCAATCTTCTATGGAGCATCTGGACAATGCAGTAAAATACCGAACATTCGGAAATGTTAATATTGCAGCACAGTTGGATGAAGGACGCGCGGTTTCTATTCGTCGGCACAACCAAAACGTCGAGAAAAACCGCCATGTTCTCGGTCGATTGATAGATGTTTTGAAGTTCATTGGTTGTCACGAGCTGTCCCTCCGTGGGCACGATGAACGGGCTGGCTCTTCTAATAGAGGGGTATTTTTGGATATGGTGGAATACACCGCATCCCTAGATACAGTATTGAGAGATCATCTTGATGCCGCAACTGTTTCGAAAGGGACATCTAAGGATATCCAAAATGATTTGCTCGACTCAATGTATAAAATTTATTTACAACATTTGGCTCTGGAAATTGAGAATTGCCAGTTCCTTTCGATTCAGTCTGACGAGACAACTGACATCACGTGCGTTTCCCAACTGGCTGTGATTTTTCGGTTTGTGAAAGATGGTAAACCTACCGAGAGATTTCACAGCTTTGTACCAATCGTTGATCGCACGGCTTGCGGGATATCGGCTGTACTGAAAGAAGTGTTACAGCCTTACAACGCGAAGTCAAAATTGATAGCTCAAACTTATGACGGCGCGGCAGTCATGAGTGGGTCGAAACATGGTGTTCAAGTTTATATAAAAGAAGATTTTCCTCATGCGCATTTTTTACATTGTTATGCACACCAATTTAACCTCGTTATTAAAAATATGTGTCTTGTCCGTATATTTTTTGCAAATGTTTCGGGGTTTTCTTCATTTTTTTCCGTTTCGCCGAAGCGCTCTGACCTCCTTCGCCAGATATGTAGCCGCCGTCTCCCAGCTTGTGCACCAACACGTTGGAACTTCCAATCACGCGTGGTGCAGGGCGTGTCCGAAATTAGGTCTGAGCTCATTGAGTGTTTCAATGGCATTCAGAGCTCTCCGGTTTGGGACGAACGCTCTGTGAGGGAGGCGGCAGGTCTAAAGCGTCTGCTAGAAGATGGTGAGTTTTCATTTTTTCTCTTTTTTCTCCACAATATTCTATCACGTGGATGTATTATACGGCGCATTGCAGTCAAGGCTAATGGATGGAGCGTCTGTGCAGTCGTGTATTTCAGACTTCTGCGATGCTGTATCTCGTATCCGGGAAACAATAAAATACGACGACACATGGAGTGCTTCTTTACGCCGCGGGCAAACAACGCAGCGTTTGATTTTGTCTGCAAAGGAATGCTGTGACATTCTGGTGAATCAAATAGGCGATCGTCTGCGCACTGAACACCTTGCCGCGTTCTCTTTGATGAACCCCAAAAATTTTTCAAAATTTGCACGTCAATTTCCCATCCATTTGTTGGCTACTGTCTCCAAATTTTACCCCATGATAAACGTGGGTAAATTGGAAAATGAATTGCGATGTATATACACCAATCAAACTTTTTTGAACATCACATCAACTTGCGCGCTCTATGGGTTCCTCATAGATAACACTCTAGTAACTACCTTTGCGGCGTCTGCAAAATTTCTGGACATCATTTTGACGACGCCTATTTCTTCCGCCGACGCAGAGCGAACATTCAGCACGCTGAAGCGTATTAAAACGTATCTCAGAAACACAATGAAGCAAGATAGATTAAATTCCTTGGCTGTTTTATCCATTCACAGAGACGTTATTTCTGGGATGCATGACTTTAATCAGCGCGTTATTGAGCATTTTGCTTCCAAGAAACCGCGGCGTGTTGCATATATGTTCAAGCAGTAGAAGTCTAGCAGCATATATATCTATGAGTGAGCGACGCATGTCCTTATCTTTGCATTACTTTCCTTTCTTCATAGTAACGTTTTAAACCTTATTTTAGGTTTTGTCTGCTTTCCCGAAGTTTCTGTTAATATGTCATTGTATTTATCTGGGTAAATATTGCCTTTCCTTTTGAAAGAGGTTTCAAAATAAACTATGTCTATATTTATTAATCCCTTGACTTGGACCGGTTTTAAAGACACTTTCTTATCGTTAAAAATTGTCGCTTTTGCCGATTGGTTGTTACCGATGGAATGGTTTTTATACTCATAAAATGATGGGAGAACTCACAGCGCTCATCCTGTCCCCGTAGATGGGGGTGACTTGGTCCCGCAGTAGCTTGCCCCGGTTGTCAAAATGACCACGCGCCGCCACTGCTTTTTTGAGCCAAGATTAGAATCGTCTTATGAGTATAAGTCTTGCTATTGTGAAGTATGTAAATGTGAAAAACACTTTCCACATTTTTTGATTTCATTGGGAAATATTTTTTACATCGTTTGCATATACTGTATGAGGTTTCTATTCAGTATAAGTTTGCTCAATATCGTTCATGAAAGGTCAAAAAACCTTGCCCACCTCTGGGTTACAACCCTGAGGTTTTCCTCTGATATGAATGAGATTGCTCTTGCGATTGCAAATCATGTAAATATTAACAAACATGTTACTTTTCTCAAGTATAGATTAGCAGGATGATTGTGACAAACCCTTGTTTACAATGTACGTTTTTTTTCTGTATGAGTTGACTTATGCACTTTTAGATTGGATGATCAATTATATAAAGTTATCAAAAAAAAAAAAAAATTCACCAGAAATATTTCATGCTGCTTACAAGTTCATCCAAGGGGAAAGGCAATACAACAATAAGGTCAGTCTCTTAATCATAAGGCGAACCAAAGCTTCTTGTCTTGTTACCGGTAGTGAAACCATGCGAATTTATCCCGTTTCACATTATGATAACGGTAGCCAGTTATTTATTTCATGGATCCATGGACTTGATGGCTCGAACCTGCAAATCCACACACAGACACAGGGTACCGATACCATACGATTAGCACGATGCGACACATTGCCAAGCCGTGACAGAGGCAATCTCAGATTGTTATGTAGAATACAAATAAAAACAGGATCATCTTCTCTAGCGTTGCATATTGCAAAAATTAATGTTGAGGTCAACCAAAACGCGTGCCGGTATTCCCTCCAAGAAAATAGTACATTGCGCAATTGTTCAGGCTGAGCAGAGTTCTAAATGATGTACAAACTCAATATTATGTTATCAGAATGAGAACAAAGTACGTACACATTAAACCCAAAAAGCTTTTCCTTGTTTACGTGATTTTTTATGTTTATACAACTTGTCTATGTTTATTGATAGCCCGTGGGCACCGGTCCCCGGCTGGCATTGTAATCTTGGATTAAAAGAGCTCTTTTCGGATGATTCGGGAGAAATCCGGGTACTTGGACGTAACATAACAATGAACAAATACTCGTGAAACATGATACAGATTATTCTAGCGAGGTGTTATAAAGTATGGTGAGCCACGCTTTTAAAACTTAATGTTACAGGTGCGCGAGAATGAGATTTTACTGCGCAAATAGTCTGGTGGTACTACGCAATAGGGCAGTTGCGCACCTGGTCGGTAATACTGAACTTATCGAAGCAAAAAGCAGTGGAACACATCGGTCACTGAAGCAAATGTCCAGACATATTTTTAAAGGAATACTACGCGGAGAAATTACATCTGGCATAAAAAACCTAACATTATTTAATTAACATGTTTCTTTGAGAATCGACTTCCTTGTGTACATATTTTGTTTTTGAAAAGCAAAACGAAAGATAACAATTAGTTAATGAATATTTTACAGTATTATCAATAAAATTCGAAATTTCATTTTTACAAATGTAATTCATTGTATTCATGTTAAAAACGTTGACTTTCTTAATTCTTGCCGTAACAATGGCTAACCAGCCATAACCAGTTATCAGCAATTTATTTTTTCACCATGCTGGAAGTACGAACGATACATACACAAAGTGAAGAAAATATGAAAAAATTGCATTCTAGGGTGAAAGTAGACGCCGAAAACCAATACTGGTAACAACAATGTTAAATTCAGAAGCCTTTCGAGCATTTTTCCAAATAAAATGATTTAAGTTGACGAACTTGTTGAGTGAGATTCATTACACACACATAGAGGAAATATTCAAATTCGGCAGCTCACAGGATACTCCACAATAAAGCTTGATAGCGTTATAATATTACATATACAAAAACCTACATAGGAGTATCTCATCGTCTTTTGGACGCCAATTAATGGATCGTTCTGATATTATACTGTTGAAAAAAATATATCTGTGAGCTCTATGGGATTAATTTTGCGAAGTTTTGAGCATTCGGTACTAAACATAAATTGCGAAAACGGAAATCGGCTTGTTGCAGTTGACGATGGGTCGCAAAAGACTCGTATGCGTAATCTAGTCAGCGACATCATGCAGTTGAATTTAGGCAGAAAATAGATCATAAAAACAACCCAATATTATGTTACCACATGTACTTAATTAACCCTTTCCGTGCGGTGGGCACGTATACGTACCAACGACAAAAGTCGCTAGATAGCGGCGGGTACGTTGATGTACTCCACTGTTTTATTCAGCAATCGGTCGCAAACTGTTGGTCTAGTTTTTCCGGGTTTTAGTTTATTGATAAGAAGTCTTCTTAGAGGTTAACATAAGCGACGGTAAATCTCGCTTTCGTTTACGACGTGAATTTTATTGCGGCGGAACGAGGGAGTTATAACGTCTCAGCGCCATACGATGGCGATGTGCTCGTTAGGGTGATTGGAATAAATAGATCGTACAGGCACTTTATTTTTGATGACGCGGTTCTGTCTGAGTTCCTTTCAAAGTTCGAAACGATTGTCCAAAGATGTTTATTGTTGAGTCAAAATAGTAGTCAAATAATGATGAAATAGTTGTCAAACAGTAATCCGGTAAAATACAGTGCTATTACACAGGAGGGACCAATAATAACTATATGAACAGGAAAATAGAATTATATGATGTAAATTTAAACTACGCCTAATTAATAATACCAAAGTCCCCCGATTGATTAAGATACAAATTTATACGTCCTACCTCCAAGCGGCTCACGCCGAAAGAGATCCCGCCAACACCAAAATGGTCAGGGTTCAATGCCCTAAGTTACCGTTGCAGTTTAGTTATAATAATAGCGGTCATCGTTTAGAATCATGACCGCTACATGGCTCCCCAAATCAGTTCCTCTCGTATGGAAGTACAAGGGGACTGATTTCTATTTAATAAAACAAACAAGAACCAACAGTGAAAACCAAAGTGAAGCTTCGCCGCCGGTGCACCATTAAGCATTTCAAAATTGAATAATGTCAATAAACATAACGATTGGCTCACCGCCGGGAAACCCCACAACAAGTAATAACAAGCGAAAATAATAAAAACGCTTTATAAAGGTTTAAAACGATTGGCTCCACCGTCGGGGAAACCCACATACGAGAAAAACAGAAAGCATTTATGAAATTACAAAGGTATCAAATTGTGAGAAAAGTTGTAAACCCGTCAATTACGTTCAATAGAAACACACAAAAACATATGCAAATAGCAAACATCAAAAATTATTAACCAGAGGAACGTAGTGATAAAGGGAATCAAACTACTAACACAGTAAATAAGTAAATTCAAGTTACTAACACAATAAAGGTGTAATGCAATCAATCCTCCACAGACCTGGAACCCTCATTGGCATTTAAAAAGAACAAGCTTGTGTACAGGCCGGTCTAAATAAGCTGTGGACCCCAACCCGCTTAACCATTGGTTGTTAACAAACTTGTGGCAAGCTGAAGTCTTACTTTACGTACTAGCCCATCACCACTGGGGAAAACCTCAACAACCTTTCCTAATTTCCATGAATTTCTAGGAGACCCATCCTCAATAACATGGACAATATCACCCAGAGCAAAGATTTCTCTTTGGAAAGACCCATTTCTGTCTTTCTTGCAAAAGGTGAAGGCATTCTCGTCGGTACCTGTACCAAAATTCATTAGCAAGATATTGTACACGTCTCCATCGTTTTAAAAGATACTGATCAGACTTTTGGGAAATTACCTGGAGGTGGCAACAAAACCTTGGGCTTGAAGTGTTAAAATGTGGTTAGGAGTCAGTGGTTCAGGTTGCCAGAAGGATCACTCCAAATTTAGCACCGCCAATGGTTTCGAAATTAAACAACCTGCTCGGCCTCCACTAACACAGTGCGAAAATGATTCTTCGCAATAATATGTGACCAAACTGTAAAAAACAGGGCTCCAAGGCAGAACGAACAGTTCGTATCTGCCTTTCAACAAAACCCTGCATATGACTCGAATTTGGCACCCCAAATTTTGAAATCGACCCAGTCACATTCACCCTGTAAGAGAAATTTTTGATCTTGACTTGATCAAATTCCCTTATAAGCCTTTCTTAATTCGTTACTTGCACCAATGAATGCTACCCACAATCACAGCGTAGCTGTTTCACAGGGCCTCTTTCGAGCAGTGAACCTACGCAAAGCATTGATAAAAGAGTCTGTGCTCATAGAAATTCAGAGATTCCAGATGTACAGCTCGTGATGACAAGCAAATGAATAAAAATTACCCATCGTTTCAACATGGACCCTTTTTTCTTTAATAAAAAAATGCCCAAAGATATCCATGCCACATATGTGACGGACTGTCCAAATCAAACCTATCTTTGGCAGGTCAGCCATCTTCTGGCCATGTGGGTTACCTCTAATTTTTTACAAGGAACACAAGCATGTATTTGCTGAGAAACAGCAGAAGTGCCTCCCAAAATCCAATAACCAGATTGCCGTATAGCATTTAGAGTCATATAACGACCCATGTGGCCACCACGGACATGAAAATGGTGAATAATAATACTTGTGACATGACCTTTTCTAAGGTAAGACACAGGGTGTTTTACCTTAAACTCCTCTCTAGAGTTTTCGAATTCGTCCCCCAACTCTGACAATGCCAGAGTTATCAAGGAAGGGGTCTAATCTTTGAAAACCGTTTTCAAATGAGACTTGATCTGAGCAATCAGAATTCTTTAGTACACTTAGATCTTTACTAAAATATGAACGCTGAAGGGAAAATATAATTAAATTTTCCGCCTGGCACAAGTCATCAGAAGTAACTTTCTGAAAGGCAGATTTAGGATTCTTGAGCAAAATCCTTGTACTTAATACAGTTTGCAACTGCACGTTTTGCTTTAAACCAGGATGAGAAAATATTAAGTCTAGAGATATCAAAATCTTTGCCAGAACAGTCAGCTTTGAAGGCGATGGTTCGATGCACAGAGCATCCCTTCATCTCCTTCTGCACTTCTAAAATTACTTCATCATTCTGTTCAGGCTTTACTAATGGAGGAACAAATTTTCCTTCACACCACAAAAACTCTGGCCCGTTCAACCACCTACAACCAGCATTTAGCTGGTCTGCTTGCAAGCCTCGACTCGCATCATCACTCGGGTTTGCCTTGGTAGGTACATGATGCCAGGATGATGGACTAGAAAAATTATGGATAGTTTGCACCCTATTAGCCACAAAAACATTGAAACGTTTGCTCTCATTTTGTATATACCCCAGTACCACCATACTATCGACCCAGAAAAACTCTGTGGCATTTTTCAATTTTAGTTCAGTTTTAACCAAATTACTCATTCTGGCAGACACCACTGCTGCAGTCAATTCCAACCTGGGAATTGTAACATGTTTCAACGGAGCAACTCTGGCCTTACCAATTACAAGGGCACAATGTGCTTTGCCACAATCATTAACCAGACGTAAGTATGTACACTGGCCATAACCACTTTCAGAGGCATCAGAAAAGTGATGCAGTTCCACATGCTTGATATTACCAAAATTTACCGGCTTATAGCAACGATCTACTCTCAGATTCACCAAATGACAAAGATCCTTTTGCCATTTTTCCCATTTAACCCTGAAAATCTCAGGAATGGGTTCGTCCCAGTCATAACAATCCTTGCACAAGGCTTGGAGGATTTTCTTACCCTCAAGAATGACTGGTGCTACCAGACCTATGGGATCATACACACTACTGACTGCGGAAAGAATTCCCCTCCTTGTAACAGGAGTAACCTTCGAGTCAATACGAAAACACAGGCAATCACTCTCCACTAACCAGTCCACACCCAGAGCTCTTTCAACAGGTAAGGGATCAGATTTTGGATCCAAACACTGCACACTAGGAGACACAGACAATTGAGGAACGCTTTCAAGAACCTCCCGACTATTAGACATTATCTTACAGAGATTCAAACCAGCATTCGAACACAAATTTGTGCTATTTTTTATCAACTCAATAGCATCCTCTGCATTTGGCTTTGAAGTCAGACCATCATCAACGTAAAATTCATTACGAATGAAGTCTGCTGCTTCCTTACCAAAGGAAGACTCACCATCATCTGCAGCATGCTTTAACCCGAAACTTGCACAGCCAGGTGATGAAATTGCACCAAATAGGTGAATTTTCAACTTGTAATCGCATAAGTTACCAGTCATATCACTATTATTCCACCATAAAAAACGTAACAGATCACGGTGCGGTTCATCAACTAAAAATTGATGAAAAAATGCTTTATTATCACACTTCACAGCCACTCTCTCCATACGAAATCTGAGCAAAATACACTAAAGACTGTTCATCTGGTCAGGCCCAGGAAGCAAATAATCATTCAAACACACACCACCATATTTTGCAGAACAGTCAAACACAACACGAATTTTATCAGGTTTCTTTGGATGATACGCACCCAAATGAGGAACATAATTCACTCTACCATTGCTCAAACTTACTTCATCATCAGGCACCCGTTCAGCATAATTCTCAATGATGTCCGACATAAATTTATAATAATCATTTTTGTGCTTCTGATCTCGAAGCATACGCTTCTTCAGCTGCCCAAGTCTATTCAGCAATCGGTCGCAAACTGTTGGTCTAGTTTTTCCGGGTTTTAGTTTATTGATAAGAAGTCTTCTTAGAGGTTAACATAAGCGACGGTAAATCTCGCTTTCGTTTACGACGTGAATTTTATTGCGGCGGAACGAGGGAGTTATAACGTCTCAGCACTTCTTTTGAAGTGTTACCTTTGACCCATACTGGGATAATCATGGATTGGTCTACACCATCATGTTGGTCAACTATTGAGCATACTTCAGAACAGAAAGATTGGTTGATTATACGACGTTTTGCTGCAACACTTGCAGACTTTGACAAAGTGTTGGGGGTGTGGTAACGCCCTACAATACTTCACTGCAACACTTGCAGATTTTGACAATGTCCTGCCGTCAGTTGATGTTGCATTGACGAAGCTTTCGTGAAGTCCACGTACGATACGTTACTGCAACACTTGCAGACTTTGACAATGTCCTCCCGCGGTTTGATGGTGTATTTTACTATAACGGCTCAGCGCCATACGATGGCGATGTGCTCGTTAGGGTAATTGGAATAAATAGATCGTACAGGCACTTTATTTTTGATGACGCGGTTCTGTCTGAGTTCCTTTCAAAGTTCGAAACGATTGTCCAAAGATGTTTATTGTTGAGTCAAATAGTAGTCCAAATAATGATGAAATATGTTGTCAAACAGTAATCCTGTAAAATACAGTGCTATTACACAGGAGGGACCAATAATAACTATACGAAACAGGAAATAGAATTATATGATGTAAATTTAAACTACGCCTAACTAATAATACTAAAACCCCCCGATTGATTAAGATACAAATTTATACGTTCTACCTCCAAGCGGCTCACGCCGAAAGAGATCCCGCCAACACCAAAATGGTCAGGGTTCAATGCCCTAAGTTACCGTTGCCAGTTTAGTTACAATAATAGCGGTCATCGTTTAGAATCATGACCGCTACAGGAGTGTTTTTGAAATTTATGCAAATTTCGGTGTCTTTTGGGTTGTAATAGAAGACATATTATTCCTTCCATCTACCAAAGTATTTTGAGTTAGATCACGAAATTGCTAACAGCAATATTATGCTATTGTTTGCCAACCACGAAGCGTAAACAGTAAGGATTTAGCGAATATTTCTATTTTTTATCACGGTTGAAGTTTCACTCCAAGGAAAAAAAAATGTCTTTTTTCTATTCGGTTTGTGACTCAGACCACCACTTTTAAAAAAACTTTTTTTTTATTCGCCAATTGCAAGCTCTTTAAATGAGCTTTCCAACGAGCCGTCAGTGGGCAGCAGAGGATCATAAGTTTTTCGTTAGTCGATCGATTAGTTGTGGGGGTACAAATGCATAAAATCGGCGTAGCAAATACGATTATTTAATAAAAATAAAAATCGCATGGAAAGGGTTAAACACAATCATACAAAGAAAGAACAACAAAAAATCGGAACTCTTTCCTCAAATCAATGACAGTTGCAAAAATTGAAGTTTTATTGACAGTACTACCGTATATTTACATCAACTATCGTTTTTTTTTGTTTGATTCCTGATTCGAAAGGCAGAAGAAATACAAAAAGAAGCCGATACGCCTATTTTAAATATTGATTGTTTGTTAAAACAAACGTAATTTTTCCGCGTAGGATTAATTTAAAAAAATCTGTGACAGTTGTACAGCGATCAGGCAAAACCGACTTCCCCGGTGTTCTGCATTCAGGAAGCTCGAATAGAGGGCTGCCACTTTAGATGTTTTAGATCTAGATGGTTTTTTTTTCAAGATCTAGATGTAAAATTTGAATATAATGAACATTTGTTTTGGAAATGTTTATGCATACAGGACATATATGATTATATTTATGATATTATCATTAAGTTTTAGATCTAGATCTAGATGGGTTTTTTTCAAGATCTAGATGTAAAATTTGAATATAATGAACATTTGTTTTGGAAATGTTTATGCATACAGGACATATATGATTATATTTATGATATTATCATTAAGTTTTGTAATTGTCAATTTTTAAAAACGTTTCGAACATGCATAATGTTGGATCTGGCTCTGGGTGGACAGGAGTATCAAAATGCTACTTCTTCTCAAATAGATGCTTTGATATTGCTCCTGTCTACTGTTAGATTTAAAGTATGGATGGAACGAAATGATGTTAGGTATATTTCAAGGAGTTACTCCAGATGTAACAAGGGTGAAAGAAAAAATTAAAAGGGGGTTAAAACACAGGCTTAATTTAGAAAGGCATAGGAATGATAACAAATATGTTAATATATTAAATATATTATGCCAATGTTTTTGATAGATGTAAGAAATATTGTTTTAAAAACTAATCTAATACCAATAGTGTGAATTATTCATTTGCTAATTGTCATTTTTGTTTTTATGTAACTATTGTTAATAACCTAAATATTTGATTATATTAATAATGTATTTGAAAAAATTGGATGATACTAATGCTGAATGGAACATACAATAATAATGATGGGGATCATATTGGATTATGACGTGTAATGTGATGAACCCCTATTGTATATATGTATTGTATGTATGTATTGTATATATGTATATATCAACACATATTGAAAAAAAAAAAATTTGGAGCCTAGATGTTAGCTATAAAATCTAGATATTTTTTTTTTCAAGGTTCTAAATATTATTCAGTGGGAAATAAATAAAGAAATGTGTGTAATACCTGAAATACTGTAATACCGGTAGGTGGATGAATAATATTTCATTATTTAGAAGTATCGATGTAAGATTGATAAAACTGTATTTACGATAAAACTCATTCATATTGTATTCGTCCACCGGTACATATACAGTCATATGTACTTGAAATATTTGAATAACGAATTAAACATGTTTAAAACATGTGACGTTTTGATTAACGTTAAGTAGAAAGGACGACGTTGGTCCGATGATATTGTTGCCAAGGGTTTTAAAATTATTAAGTTATTTAAGTCTATATGTCCTATTGAATGTGTCTCTCTTTAAACATCAACTTTTCAAAATGCCAAAGTGTATACACTACCAGCAAAAATTTAGAAAAGATTGGCTTAAGGAATGGTTTGCTCCTTCAGATGACTGGATGATAAGAACAACTGAACAAGGTCTTTTGTAAATTCTGCGGGTGTGAATTGAATTCTAGGTTATGATGTTAGCTTCTTCGACATCTAATAATACTGTATTATGGTTACTTTTCAATGACTTCATATCTAGATGTATTTTCTAGATGTTTTTCGAGGTCAATCTAGATGTTTTATTCAGGCAAAAGTGGCAGTCCTGCTCTAATATGAAAGCGGCCCTCCAAAGCATTGCATTATATAATATGAATTGCCTTAATAGATATGAGCCTGGGGTGTCCGAGATAGTCTGTTCAGGGTTGTCCAAAACGAATCGAATATTCGAATGTATTCGAATATCAAAATATTCGAATACCTTTTCGGCTGATTTTCGAATAATTCCGAATAGTAGCCACTTTCGCCGTAAATGTGTTGTTTCGTTTTACGGGAATCTTCAAACGGATTTTTACGCTGTCTCGCTTATTGTAATGACGATGAATTAGAATCGGCACTTTGATTGTATATATTCTGTGCGACCGTACGTCGCATAGTGTTGCGACACATTTGCACGTTTGCGTGGGTGGACCATGGCGACATTCGTCTACAAGGCTTCTAATTTACAAATTCATTTCCATTACGTCGAAAAATTGACATTTACTGTATTTCCCGGCTAATAAGTCGCTTTTCTAGGCCACGGAGATAAAGTGATTTGTGACCCTTTCATTTTGCCGATTCAGCAGAACACGACAGAAAAACACAGCTGTGAAATAACCCGTGGACGTACAGTGTATTACTTATCACATTCCAAAATTATTTCAACATTCTGGTTAATAGGTTGTCCAAAATGATTGCCGCTTTACAACTTAAATTTACCGCTCAATTGTTGAAAATAGTTAATTCTGTGAGTATGATTCTACCAAACTAACATGATCTGGTTCTAAACATTTAAAATTATTAGCGCATATCAGCATAACTGAACAACAGGGACACAATTTTTCTACCCGTCTTTTTGGAGGCCTTTATGGAAAAAAACCTTTTAGGAGTGCTAAAAATAGACATCGTCCTATTTGCCATGTGGACTTATTAGCCGGGAAATACGGTATTTATAGCAGTCATTGTTACGATATCCAATAAATTGTCACAAGTTGGAAAAAACAAGTCGATTTATTAGAAAATAATTTCTGGCAAATAATTCTGATAACGATAGTTAAAAGTATCGATCATTTACCAGGATGATTTTTTGTTGCGCCAAATAATCCAATCCATGACTGGTACCAGCATTTAAAATGTAATGCCGTATTAATTTAAATCTGTTCAACGTAACTCATGGTTGTATCGACAATCTGTGGACATAAAATGTGTGGTAAACTGACCAATTTTATTAAATATTGATTCCTATTTTTATATTGATAAAATAATGAAAGTATTAATACCAAATACTACGGGTATTTGTGGACATGAAATACGTGGTAAACTGCCCAACTATAATTTCGGATTCGTATTTACAAAATAATTAAACTATTATAATTCTAAAATGCAACGGCGATCTGTGACCTTAAAATTTGTGGTAAACTGCCCGATTTACCAACATTTGAGGTATGATAATAGAAATAAATTAACACGGTAAGGCATTTTAAATAGTGGTATGGATTCGAATATTTTGCGCAGCACAAAATCATCCTAGTTAAATACAAACCAATGGCAACCATTATCCAAATAAGTTCCCAAGAACGGGATAAAATATAAATTCTTTTTCCGACTTGTGACAATTTTTCGTGAGTACGAACATGAGAATCAAAAACTAATTATATTCGGCACAATATCACGGCAATTTGTGGACATAAATTGTGTAGCAAACTCGCGATTAATATTAATTTTTGATTCCTATTTTCGTATTTACAAAATACAACGGCGATCTGTGGACTTAGAATGTGTTGTAAACTACCCGATTATAAATAGATTTTGATTCCTATTTTAATATTTATAAAATAATAAAAGTAATTTTACTCAAACATACAACGGCGATCTTAGGACTTAAAATGTGTGGTAAAGTTCCCGAATATAATTAATTTTTGATTCGTATTTTTGTACTCACGAAAAAATTGTCACAAGTCGGAAAAATACCTCATACTTTATCCCGCTTTTTGGAAAATAATTTGGATAATGGTGGGTATTTAAAAATATGGGCGTTTTACTAGGATGATTTTGTGTTGCGCAAATATTCAAATCCATCATCGATACCACTATTGCCGTATTAATTTAATTCTGTTAACATGACTCATGGTATATAAAATATATACTGCAATAATCTGCAAATATGAAATGCCTGGTAATATAGCTAGGTTGTAACTTGTAGATAGCAAGTATTCCATTGCTTATTGTATGGAAACTCCTACATACATTTAGATAAGCTTCAATTAATGGATTTTATTTTCGAAGTATTCGAAATTTCATATTCGAAAAAAATAATTTCGAATGTATTCGAAATAGTGAACTATTCGGTTTTGGCCATCCCTGAGTCTGTTAGGCACTTATTTTTGTGTTTTCACTGTTGCTTTGTGTATTTCATAGTGACATACCGTACAGCTATACCGGTAACTGTGTTGAAGCTCGATTGGTGATTTTCTTATTTTTTCAATCATATTCATGTATTATCACAAGTTTAACACCCTTCGCACTTTGCAGTGTATCTGCGTATGGTACCGGTATCTTGTCGTTCATTAAATTAGGTATATCAAGCATTATCAAGTCCATGCTTCTGAAAACAAATAACTGGCTAACTAACCCCATACCGTACCAGACATGGACTGGTGACCTGAAGAGAGGCCGTGGTTCACCATATGATTAAGACGCTTATCGCCTCTCCTCTCCTGTATTCAAGCTTTATCAAAATTTGATCCAAGGCCTATGGATTTATCTCGTTCTGTCCCACAAGCTGAGACTGTTGTGATAAGTTTGTCTCTGCTCATGTAGATTTATGTACTGTGCCATAGACTTCACAGGTAGAGTTCAGAATAGATAATTCGGCTATCCATTAATAACATGATATACAATTGGGCAGGAAAATTAAATATGGCGAAAATTTGGCCATAGAAGTTATTTCCAACTAGGGCTGTCCAAAATCGAATTTTTTTGATTCAAATTGAACTGAATAATCGAATTTTATTGCGCAATCCTAAATTCATCTCTAATGTACAATAAAAAACTTCTTTTTCAATATCGTGATAACGTATGTGCAGTTATATCTAAATTATTACAAATACTTTGCATAACTATGTTTCCAGAGTTATAAAACGAGACCACAAGCCTCCTTGAACTGGTCAAAAAATTGGGGTTTCGAAAACTTTCAAGTGTTAAGAGTTGGACTCTTTTAATGCCCGTAGTTGATATTTTATTCTTATCATCATTGGTATTATTAACTCAATATTTTTTGTGAAATTTTCAGTAAAATGAAAAACAACTATTAATATAGATATAACTGTTGCCCAAAAAATTTAAAACTGCATTTCGGGAACTCGCGCGGGAAATTTAAAGCTAGTTTGATGACATTATTATTAGGGATGCGACAAGATTCGGACTCGTGCTCGGATTCGGCCCGAGCCTTTGATGATTTTACCGAGTCCGTGACGTCATACGTCACGCGATAGTCAATCGCAGACTGAAGGCGCTTTCGACGAGAAATTCAATATTTTCGTTCTGTTTTGCCACGAGACTGTCCAGCCGGTTTTCTCTCACTATTTCTCTCTTTTATCCAACTATCTAACAGGGGGCTTGCCTAAGTGAAATTAAAAGATTGCGTCAAATGTGAAATTCACAACAACGTAAGGCGTTTAACGAACTAAAAAGTATGCCTCGTTGACAGCGAAAATCCGCCTGACGGTGTTTGGTGAATATTTTGCCAAGTCCTATTTCGAACATCTACTGATCATCGACCATTAATCCGTAGTCAGCGAGTACTCACATTTATAAATAAAAATTGCGTTGATTTTTGACAGAAGTGCAACTCGGAAATGTCCGTGGCGTTATAATCATTTACACGCTCGCATTCAGCGCCGATCAAATGCATGAATTATGAAACTATTACTTAATGTTAATCTGAGTCGATTTTTTTTATCGTAATTTAATCAGTATTTACATATGCCATCATTATTGGTGGGTTAAATCGACTTATTCGATTTACGAATACCGGAATGTGAAATATTGTCAAAACTATTTTTGAAATGTTCTATAAGACTGAAAACTCGGTAATAACATGGCGTTTTTATTTCATAATTTTGTCATAATCGCTGATTATTTTTTGTCACCGCTATCGTTTCGGCGGCCGACGTTCCAGTTAATGCTGGTAAACTAAATTTAAGGCACTTTGTTATTAACAAATAAATATTGATTCTCACGCCACGGCGTAAAACGTTGTTTGGTTTTTATATTTCGGACATAAATGTGAGTTCACATCGGCGAAAATGTTAAAGATCTATTAAGGAGTGAATACACAACACAAATTAATTTTCTTTTCTATCTTCTGTGTAGGATTTGATCCTCCATATCACAATTTGTAAATTAAGATCCCAATTTTAAGCGAACAATATTATCATTACTGTCTCCGGGATGTGATATATGACTTTTTTATGCTTTTAATTTTATATCGTCTCCGTGTTATTTTTGTAATATAATAATAATTGAACACTGAGAATTCACGCAACTCAGCTTTGGGTTAAAACAGTTATACTAAATACTTAAATAAATCGGCAATTATGGCATTCCTTAGTGATCAAAATAATATTTTTCCCTAAAATATTGGATTTCCATGGATTATTTACTAATCTGTTACGCTGTTTCTAAATTAAAAAAGCGGTGTTTACCAGCTTTATGAAAAATTTGAAATTGAAAAGATATGATAGTCGCAGAAAGAAAACAGAAAAACAACAACACAAGATTTGTCACCTTCGTCGTTTCCGTCTGTTAGCGAGAGCGGTAGGTGAATTCTTACTCGTAATTCGTTGTGAATAAATGTTAATAAATTTTCTTTTGCTTTTCAATGCGTCCTGATTTGTATTATTAAAAGTGGTTGCGTCGGAAAAAGAGAGTCATTCTCTCCTTTTGAGCGTTCATTCGTTACATATCTGTTTCCCTTCTGTTTCAATCAACAATTGCTCATTCCTCTTCATCATTATCAGCGCCAACTAAGAAAAATGATTGTTCCGAAAGCAAAACACTATGTGCAACGATATGAATTACCGATACATAGTCTCATTTTACACAATGTTTAATTTACGACCAATATACGCGAACAACAGCTTCACGTTAGGCATTTATTTCGTAGCTAATGAAAAAGTATTGGACTCGGAGACGAGTCCAGCTCAAATACTCGGATTCGGCCGAGCCGAACCTTTTTGGATTCGTCGCATCCCTAATTATTATTAGTTAATGACCATATTGTTGTTGTACAACAGCCATCAACTCGCAAGGATGAATTATTTGTCATAGTAATAAATGGATGATACAAAGTATTGCCATTAGAAGAAATTACAAATTCTATTGAAAAAGGGCATGTACCTCCAAAATGTGTTACAGTCCTGTACCATGTTCCTATAACTACTGACTCAACAGCTACAAATCGATTTTATTTATAGAACTGGCGTTTTTGCTGATACTAAATTTGCCTTTTTCTCCTTGGGTTCTCTCAAAAAATGTCATCTTTAAATCATTATTACCGATTACTTTTCATTTATGAGCATGCATGGAATGGATAATTGCATGTCATCGGGCAATAGGAGAGACCTTTTTACAGCAAAGAAAGCGATAGAAACATGTTTTTGCTTGCCCGGTGAAAAAAGATCAGATTTCGAACATTCGGTTCGCTTGGACAGCCCTATTTCTAGGGATGGGCAATGTAGAATAATTTACTATTCTAGAATAATATTCTATTTTCATACTTATTCAAAAAGTGAGAATTTCCACAATGCTGGATTTAGATGTTAAAAAGTTTTAAATATATAACTATAAATGTAATATTTATTTGGAAATGTCCTGAGCATTGGATTTCATTTGATACTAAACAGGCATTTCTCAGGACAATAAAACTTATTATAGGATTATTATTTTTTTTTGCCTTCAATTTGTTCCAAATGTATGTAATCCCTAAATACTGAAATGCTAAATTAAGACACGCTTTACACACTATAATAGTAAGCGGTTAAATACAAAAATAGATATGAAACGGCGTTAAATCATTTTTAATGTTAGTCTGCCGAGTGTACTAACTAAAACATACCCGCTGAGAATTAATTAGATGCAGGACCAGCGTGTGGCCACTGCAACCTATGCGGCCGTTGTAAAGTATTAAATTTAACCATTATCAATTAAAATCAACTTTTTATTCTGTGCGAGCAAGACTCGTAAAACCAAGTTCCCGTAAACGTGATTTCGTACTTAGTTATTAGGTAATAACATCTAAAGACTAATTCATTTTCTATGATTATCGTTACATATCATTATCTACACAGACTTGGCCCTAATTATACTCAATACGTCACTATCTTCGCCAGATGCGGCAACTTTTTTTAAAATATACCAGCGACAAAATTACTGCAGACACTCGATCAAACGTGCGTCTATCTTGAACAATAGAAACGGACCGAAACAAATGTAATGTTTTGAGAGTGGAGTTTGAATGTAACAGATTTTCGCGTATTGCGATATAACTTTGTATTTCGGAAAATGGTGTATTAAATTATTCGTAAATAATATTTGATCTAAATCAATCGCAAGCAATGTTATAACATTTAACGCCTGGCTTTTGGTTTACATGCATCTTTTTTTGGTAAAACTCGCAGGTCTCGAGATATCTTAATGTAAAATGAAGCAAGGCACGTCTGTAAACAATTGAAGATTGTTGCAATCAGATTATCGGAATATCGCTAGTAAGTCGGCACAAATAATTATTATTATACGTTAGCTATATAGCAAATCAGTAGAACGCAAAAACGGTGCAATAACGAGTCTTCGCCGTGAGGTGTACTTCGCCGACTTCTTGTTCTGAGTATGCAGATTGAGATTACAGTGTTTGACGTTTACCGATTTTACGAGCAGACGCAAGTTATGTTAAACGAGAGAGATTTCGACGCGAGAAAAAACGTGATTGATAAATTAGAAACTCGAAATACAAAAGGCGCGGAGAGGCGGAAACCAAATCCTGTTATCGGATCTCGTGGGATTTGAATCCTCCGGATTCGGTATTCTATATTGCCCATCCCTACCTATTTCCAACCAAGAATTAATTGTTTTGATGATAATTATATATATTTGAATATTATGTTGGGCTGTATATTCAATGAAATTGTATTGTTTCTAAAATATTAGAATTGTTGAAGAAACAGTAGTACTGATAAAGCAACACAGATTCAAATATGAAGTATAAATGACACAGCCTCCAATTAAGGTGTCTTATCACAATACCAGTGATCTAGTTGCTTTCATTCACGAATATTTGTTAATCACGTAGTTTTCCAAATCTGTGATTGGGCTTCTGAAATTTTTCAGTCAGTATCAAACTAATCACATATATTCAGCTGCATTTTTGCATTTATTATATGACAATGGTCAGTGTTTGCGAAACGTAAAAAAAATTATTATCATTATATAGATATTCTGCATTATGGAAAATTATACCAAAATCATAGAATCCACCAAGGTTGTCTTTAATGAACACTTTTCATCGGGACTCGATTTGGAAAAGCATTTTCATGATGAAAATCATTATGGCACAGGAGATTTAAACCAATATCCATCTGATAACGATGTGGGAACTAGTCAGCATACCAACACCGGCGATAATTGTGGAAAGGGTTGTTTACTAAGTGGTGATGAAGAGAACTCTGATGTTCATGCACAAAGTAGAAAAAGTGGTTTGGCTGTTCCAACTGGAAAATCCGATAAGTTACAAACCAACAGGGGAGATAAACTATATGTTTGCCAACAATATGAGGAGAACCTAAAATGGAAGAGAAATTTAAGTGTGCATATGAGATCTCATACTTGGGAGAAACCCCATGTTCATGAACAATGTGGAAAGAGTTTTTCACTATTATCTCATTTACATAGGCATGAGAGAACTCATACTAAAGAGAAACCTTATGTTTGTGAACTATGTGGAAAGAGTTTTTCGCAATTATCTCATTTACATAGGCATGAGAGAACTCATACTAAAGAGAAACCTTATGTTTGTGAATTATGTGGAAAGAGTTTTTTGCAATTATCTCATTTACATAGGCATGAGCGAAGTCATACAGGTGACAAGCCTTATATTTGTAAACAATGTGGAAAAAGTTTTTCACATTCATCTACTTTACATGTGCATGATCGAACTCATACTGGTGAGAAACCTTTTGTTTGTAAACAATGTGGAAAGAGTTTTTCACAAATATCTAATCTACATGTGCATGAACAAACTCATACTGGAAAAAAACCATATGTTTGTAAACAATGTGGGAAAGGTTTTTCACAATTATCCAGTTTACATAGGCATGAACGAACTCATACTGGATTGAAACCCCATGTTTGTAAACAATGTGGGAAAGGTTTTTCACATTTATCTAATTTACATGGGCATGAACGAACTCATACTGGAGAGAAACCATATGTTTGTAAACAATGTGGGAAAGGTTTTTCACGATTATCCAGTTTACATGTGCATAAACGAACTCATACTGGAGAGAAACCTCATGTTTGTAAACAATGTGGGAAAGGTTTTTCACATTTATCTAATTTACATGTGCATGAACGAACTCATACTGGAGAGAAACCATATGTTTGTAAACAATGTGGGAAAGGTTTTTCACGATTATCCAGTTTACATGTGCATGAACGAACTCATAATGGAGAGAAACCCCATGTTTGTAAACAATGCGGGAAGAGTTTTTCACAATCATCCAGTTTACGTGTGCATGAAAGAACTCATACTGGAAAGAAACCTTATGTTTGTAAACAATGTGGAGAAAGGTTTTTCACAATTATCCAGTTTACATGTGCATGAACGAACTCATAATGGAGAGAAACCATATGTTTGTAAACAATGTGGAAAGAGTTTTTCGCAATTATCTATTTTACATGGGCATGAACGAACTCATAATGGAAAGAAACCTTATGTTTGTAAACAATGCGGGAAGAGTTTTTCACAATTATCTAATTTACATAGGCATGAGAGAACTCATACTAAGGAGAAACCTTATGTTTGTGAACTATGTGGAAAGAGTTTTTCGCAATTATTTAATTTACATAGGCATGAGCGAAGTCATACAGGTGACAAGCCTTATATTTGTAAACAATGTGGAAAGTGTTTTTCGTGTATATCCAATTTACGTATGCATGAGCGAAGTCATACAGGTGACAAGCCTTATATTTGTAAACAATGTGGAAAGTGTTTTTCGTGTATATCCAATTTACGTAGGCATGAGCGAAGTCATACAGGTGACAAGCCTTATATTTGTAAACAATGTGGAAAAAGTTTTTCAGATTCGTCTACTTTACATGTGCATGAACGAACTCATACTGGAGAGAAAAGTTATGTTTGTAAACAATGTGGAAAATGTTTTTCGCAATTATCTCATTTACATGTGCATGAAAGAACTCATACTGGAAAGAAACCCTATGTTTGTAAACAATGCGGGAAGAGTTTTCCAAAATTTTCTAATTTACATGTGCATGAAAGAACTCATACTGGAAAGAAACCTCATGTTTGTAAACAATGTGGGAAAGGTTTTTCACAATTATCCAGTTTACATGTGCATAAACGAACTCATACTGGAGAGAACGCAATTATCTATTTTAAACAGGCATGAACGAACTCATAATGGAGAGTAGCCTTTTGTTTGAAAACAATGTGGAAAGGGATTTTCACTATTATTAAATTTACATAGGCATGAACGAACTCATAATGGAGAGAAGCCTTATGTTTGTAAATGATGTGGAAGGGGCTTTTCACAATTATCTAATTTACAAATGCATAAACGAACTCATACCGGAGAGAAACCCCATGTTTGTAAACAATGTGGAAAGAGTTTTTCACGATTGTCTACTTTAAATGTGCAAGAACAAAGTCATACCAGAGATAAGCCTTATGTCTGTGAACAATGTTGAAAAGGTTTTTCGCATTTATCCAGTTCTCATGCACATAAGCGAAGTCATAGAGGAAAGAAACCCTATTTGTAAATGATTAGGACTAGACTGTTTGTAAACGATTCCTGATCATCCACTCTGCATGAACGAGCTGATACTGGAGAAAACCTCACGTTTGTAACAATGTGGAAAGAGTTTTTCGCAATTATCTCGTTTACATAGACATGAGGTAACTCATTTCGCATACTTAAAATCAATGCATGTAGGTTTTTAGCATTTCACAGATGTTTTCGTGTCATTGTCCAGTTTTTATGTACACAAGCAAAGTCATACGAAAGAGAAATCATATATTTGTAAACAATATGGAAAGCGTTTTTTCACAATTATACTGTTTAAGACAATTATCTATTCTGGATAGCAGTATCATACATGTGAAAAATACAGAAAGGGCGCAAAGTACGTGAGAGACTTTATATTTGTAATTGTGAATATGGATATACTCAAATAAAAATATTCTTCAAAACATGCCCAAGGCTGTGAATGGCGATGCAGTATATATATATGATTGTTTACATTTGCTTTTGTGTATCCAATCTCACGTTTCTCTCTATCATTGTTAGAGTAGTAATTGTTAGATGAGGAATGGATATTTGTTTGTTTTTATGATATAAAATATTAAACAAGTGTTCTAATAATTTGTGGGCATTATTTTATTATGATGTGTGATATCGTTTTCGAACTCTATGTCATTAAGACATTGGGGCAATGTAGTTGAAGGAATCGCGATAAGTGCAACTGCAGTCTGATTCAAGAATATTATTGTAGATTGTGTTATCATTTTTAGTAGTAGATCTTGGAGTCAATGACAATCGTATAAATAGTCCGCATATGAGAACTCGTACCGGAAATAAATCTTGGATTGAATAGTGTTTTTCAAGATTATCTCATTTACAAATGCATGAACGGACCAGGTTTTCACAACTATCCCATTTATAAATGAATGAACAAACTCACACTGGAGGAAAACCTTAGTAGTCACAACTATCTCATTTACACAGGCATTTCGTCAGCAATGCGGAAAACGTTTCTTACGATTATTTGATTCACGTGAATAAGCGAAGTCATTCTGAAGAAAACTCTATGTTTGTAAAAAAGTTTTTTGTGCATGTTTAATTTACGTTGGCACGAGCGAACTTACACTGGAGAAATACCGTTTGCTTGTAAACAATGTGGAAAGAATTTTTACTTGTTTGCACGTACATGAGCGAACTCTTAGTGGATAGAATACTCATATATGCAGAAAATATTTTTTATCAAAATCAAAATTACAAAAGCATCTTCTGCTAATCTATACTGGAGAGAAATCACATGTTTGTCCATATTTGCATACTTTACAATCGCATGAGCGAACTCATATCAGAGAAAAACCTCATGGTTGTAAACAATGTGGAAAATACAATCAGCTGAAGCGGAAATAGTAATGTGAATCCACAATGGGAAAGCTCCAACGACTAACATACCATGATGCGAAACTAAAGCCTTGACCAATGAGGATAGTCTGACGCGATACGCTCCATTGCGGCAACTTGATTCGTTAACGCCCACTCGAGTTCCCAGCGTTTTGCTGCAGTTTCACCATATCTGTTGGTCGCATCGGACTCAAGGGCTTTAGTTATTATATAATCAGTAGATATTATGGCTAATAAAGGTAAGTCTACCATTTCTATACTTTAGATATATACTATCAGTATGTTTTCATTAGCGGGTGACTTTTCAGTGAGCTACCATGTGCTGATATATGACAGACAGAGCTGCCGAGTTTAAATCTCTGAATCAGATCCTGAATTTGATGATACATTCAGACATTACCTGTCTGCCTGTACTGTACTAGACTCATTAATGTTAGAGGATCATAAACTGACAGTATTCATAGATCTTGGCGAGGCAATGGAAGAAAAGTTTACCTTGAATGAGCAAAAGTAAGACAGCTATCGAAAAGAGAGCTACAGACAGAGGGCAAAAAGTGTTAGGAGAGATTTGATGCAGGACCCCCAACAGATCATGCATTCAATTATCTTACCATCAATATATTTTCTGGATTTCATTCTATAGATAGAGTATAAGTTTATTTCGACTCCATAATCAGCATAACAATACGTTCGACAGATAGAAACAAAATAAATAAAAACTGATTATGAAATCAGGGGAGCAAACAAAACCTTAGATAAGGTTAAGATGGAAGGGTTTGCCAAGAGGAAGTGGTACGTGTTTACTCACCTAAAATTATTAAGTTATTTAAGTAAGAATAAAACGCGATAAATTTAGGGTATACTATACAGTAAAAAAAAAAATAAATACTAGAAAAAAAAAATTATTTGCCACACCATATTGATATTTTTGTAATCAATCAATCAATCATCATTTATTCGTCAACACAATCAATATAAATATAAAAGAACTTCATATGTGTGACAGGAGTCGCGAGGGACCACGAAAGGTCTTCGAGCAGCGACACCTACGATGCTGATTCAGCTTAATAAATAAATTTAGTTAACGCCTATGCTTCTAATCATTATTATTTACAAAACATGACATCAAACAATTGAATAATATGTGTATATAACAAATTTGAAAAACATGAAAACCACAAAATAGCTATTACAAACTTCTTTATATATATATATGAAGGAGAAAAAATCCAAATTCAAAGAGAAACCAATCATAATAAAAGTAGATGAAACTCTAATAAATGTACAATTAGGTTTTTAGACCGTGTACATAACATTGAGGTGTATATAACACCTCAATGGTACATAACGGCATAATCGTTGCCAACCAAGCAGCAATTTTGAAAAATAAGGACTCCGTGCACCTCTGAATCGCTCGAGCTGGGATCAGCGTTGTCAAGAATAACAAGCCAAGGTCACATGCTGTCGTGAGTCAGATGTTAAGAAACGGCAGCAGATTAGAATTGGTCATTAAATTTTCAGATGATCAACTTCCAGAAAGGTAATTATCAATATATTTTATTTTCAGGTCTCTTTTAAAACCATGATATGGCAGTGATCTTATGGTACCTGGTAAATCATTCCACAACTTCACACCCATATACTTTATAGATTTTTGTGTTGAGCATAATGTATATCTTGGGACATATAAGGCACCTTGCGAGGCAGATCTAGTGCGATATGAATGGACTGCAGCCTGTTTAGTAAAATACCCTACAAATGCCTTTGGAAGTTTGTCGTTGAAGTACTGGTGCATGAGTTTCAGTATCTCAAATTCATGGACATGGTGAAGTTTTATAATGTTAAATCTATGGTACAAAGGATCAAGTCTGGTGTGTAGAGGTGCATTACCAATTGCTCGGATTAATTTATTTTGCAGCACCTCAAGTCTGCGGATCAGTGTGGATGATGCACTTCCCCATGCAACAATGCCATACTGGAGATATGATTGAAATAGGGAAAAATAAATTAATCGCATAGCTGATGTGGTAAGAAATGTTTTCAATTTAAATAATATTCCCGCTATTCTAGCTAGCTTGCTGGCTATGTAGTTGATATGTGATGCCCATTTCAACTTATTGTCTATATATATACCTAGGTACTTATAAGAATTGACATTCTCGAGTGGAATGTCATTAATAAAAATCTGAATCGGTTGCTTACTTTTTTCATTTTTATTATGGTTAATTAATAGAGATTTGGACTTTTCAATATTTATAGTAAGTTTATTACTAGCCATCCAAGATGTGATTTTTTGCATTTCAGAGTTCATGTACAGTTCCAAATCATTTGATGAAGCTGAACTTCCGAATAGTCCAGTATCATCAGCAAAGAGTTTCACAAGTAAGTTAGTGGCATGAGGGAGATCATTGACAAAGAGTATGAACATTACTGGCCCGATTATCGATCCTTGTGGAATTCCACACTGTACAGTTTCAAGTTTAGAACAATGTGATCCTATTTTGACATATTGTTGACGTGAGCTCAAGTAGTTCTGGAATAATTTTGATGCATGTCCGCGAATACCATAGTGGCACATCTTTTTAACTAATATGTTATGATCAACGGTGTCGAATGCCTTTTTTAGGTCGAGGAATATAGCACTAATATGCTCTTTTTTTATCTAATTCGTCATTAAAGTATAAAACCATGTCAAGAATCGCATGATTAGTAGAGTGCTTTTTTTGGAAACCGAATTGGGATTTGTTTATAATGCTATGGTTATCTATAAAGTAATAGTTGCCATTGCCAAATTGATCGATCTTCTAATCGTTAATTTAAATATAAAAGGAAAATTCTATTGAAAACATATTGCCAAGCTGATTATAGTTGGAGTCAAATGCCAAGTTGCCCAACCAAAGTTGCCATAATTGGGTGCATGAAGAGGTGGGAGAGACCATTTCATTCCTTAAATTAGAGCCTATTATTGCCAAATTATAGTCCAGATTGTAATAAGTAATTAAAGTTATCGGTAACAGTAAAATTACTATAATTAGGTAAAAAGTAGGGTGTGGAAATAAATTGGTTACAAAGGGTTTATGTGAGGTTTTTCATTCTTGGGTATTGATTTCAGACAAGGATATAGGAATAAGGTTGTTTTTTCATCGGAGGATATCGGAGTCTTTTTTATTTTTATTTTTTCCTTATGTGTTTTACTTCATTTAATCACTTTGAAGTAACCTGAAAAACAAAAAATAAAACCGCGAGTAGATGTTTCAATGATTGGGTGAAGGGAAACGCTCTGAACTATTTTTTACAGGCAAAAAATAATTGTTTAATTAAATGGAATGTATTGTCATTATATAGCGATGGATAGATGATCTATGATGACATTCTGCTTGGGACAGAGAAAATTTTATCACACCATGCAAAAAACACACAAAATTTCACTATCTATACCTTGGCCAACAAGTCAACTCAAACACCATGCCTTAACATAAAATGCATGCATACATAAATGATATAAAAAACACATCCAATTACAATGACCCACAGCAAATTAAAATCTGAAAGGGAGAATCCAACATAGCTCTACTGCTCGCCTAGTTGCAATAATTAGTAACCTTGCAGGAACAATATTGTACTATCTACAACCCTTATACCACCACTCAAACATAAGACCCAGCGTGTATGATAAGGACATCACAACTAGAATAAGATAGAAAACACGAGCGTGAAGTGATAGAATGTGTGCAGTTTTTTAAAGAAAATATCATCCGGGTACGTTAGCTACCTCTATATTTAAAAAAATATATATATACTCATGCATGTCACAATACCATTTCTTTGGTGCTGGACTAGTTCTGGTCAAGTCGTGGCAAGATATAACAATAATGTGCAAGTGTGGAGTGTCCCAAGTTTTTGTCATCGAATACCACCAGTAGTAATTTTTAATATTTGGGAACTAAATGAGACTTGACTTGTTTTTGAAAAGATTTTTTGGACTTTAACGTCTTCAAATTTAAGGGAAGAGAATTCCAAAGTTTGGGTCCAGTAAAAGACAAGGAATGCTGACTCACGGATTTACTCATGAAAGGTACGAATAAATCAGAACTACTTCTTCGGTTGGAGGTATTTTTGACAAGTATGTCATTAAAGCAATTGGGCAGCGCATTATTATGAAAGTCGTGAGCTAGAGATAATATTTCAAATTTCATCATATCTTCAACCTTAAGTATGTATATTTAGTGATTTGAAGAAGAGTCTACATACTTTCACGTTTTCTTTTACCAAAAACTATTCTTAAAAAATTATTACAAATACTCCGCAGTTTTGAGACAAGTGTTTTATTATCATGAAGCCAGACTGAACAAC
Organism: Styela clava; assembly: GCF_013122585.1. Taxonomy (NCBI): domain Eukaryota; kingdom Metazoa; phylum Chordata; class Ascidiacea; order Stolidobranchia; family Styelidae; genus Styela; species Styela clava. Next base: position 442,100 of record NW_024102645.1, read on the forward strand.
AATATCGAATATGGCTAAGTAGTAATGATTGAAACATTGCTAGTAGAGCTGATTGATCAACACACTGGGATACTTTGGCAGAAACTGCTAGGTTTCTTTTTGTTTTACCAATAACATGCTTTATTTGTGATTTCCATGACAGATTTTTATCAAAGATAACTCCTAGAAATTTTATTTCTTTCACTCTTTCAATTTCATTGCCATTGCGCAGTAGTTTTTTTGAACAACTCACACTTTTATGCTTGCTTGGATGGGATAATACAAATTTAGTTTTGTTAGCATTCAGAGATAATTTATTAACTAACATCCAGCTATGAATGTTGGTTAGTTCTTGGTTTGCAACTGTGAATAGATCTTGTGTCATCAGCAAACATGATCGACTCAGAGGATTTCAGACACCTGGACATGTCATTAATGTAAGCTAGAAAAAATAACGGGCCAAGTAAAGATGCTTGTGGAACTCCGTGCTTCATGACAGAAATATTTGTAGAGAATGAGTTGTCATATTGCACAATTTGCTTCCTGTCTTGAAGGTAGCTCTTGATCCAATTGAATGGAACGGTCAATGGTGTCAAAAGCTTTTGTGATATCAAGAAATATTCCAATTGCATGTTGTTTGCATTCAAACGCATTGGTCAGTTTGTGTATCAAAACATTAGCAGCCATAGCAGTGGAGTGATGCTTGCGGAAACCAAATTGATGCGAGTGGAAAACATTGTTAGTTGACATTCTACTATACATTATTTTTTCAAGAATCTTAGAAAATGATGGTAAAAGACTAATAGGTCTATAGTTTCCAAGATCTGAAACACTACCCTTTTTAAAGAGATAAAGAACTAGAAGATGAACTTAAATGTCTTGAAGCTTTCAATGAATAATCCACTAGATAGTGAAAGATAAAATATATATGTCAGGATATCAATAATATGTTCTGGAACATATTTCAATATTTTGAATGGAATACCATCGATTTCAAAACTTGACTTGGGCTTCATATCCCGTATGATATTTTTTATTTCTAATGATGTAGTTGGCCTTAAGAACATGAATGAGGATTCTTGCTTCCCAAGATATGAAATGTAATTTTTGTCACAGCCAGCTGGTTGTGGCATACAGTCGAGCAGGCTTTGTGCCACTTGGGAAAGGTGTTCATTAAATTTATTTGCAGTTTGTGTATTACTGCAATCAAGTCCAATCAAAGGATGATTGTCATTTAGATTTGTAATAATTTGATTTCTTTTTGTGGAGCAATCGAGTATAAAGGTTCCTGCATTCATTGAACTGTAATTTGTGCTTGTCATTTATGTTTTTATTGTTTATTAATTTTTAATTTCTTATAAAGTTTTTGTTTGACTTTGTTGAGTTTGCATAACTCAATAACATACCAAGGTTTGTTTGATCTGTTTGTCTGTTTTTTGTAAGGAAAAGATTGAGAGTAAGCAGTGGAGAATTTTTCAAAAAAATTTTTAAAGCAAGTGTTGGGATCCTGGATGCTGCTGAAGTCATCAATATCAATAGAATTCAGTTCATTCATAAAAGTATTCAAGTTGGACGAAGTAAACTGGCGATAAAGCGTTTCAATTCTGGTCTGAATTTGCTTTTCTAGAAGAGAGCATTGTACAATCGGCAGATGATCAGAAACACATTCTGCTAAAACAGCACTGTTAATTTTTTTATCATATACGTTTGTCCAAATGTGGTCTATACAGGTAGCAGAACTTGAAGTTATCCTGGTGGGGCAGTTTATCAGAGAATAATAGGCCAGGTTGTGCATAATATCAACATTATTAGAGACATACTTAAATATGATATTTTCATGACAATATTTTTGCTAATAAACAACTTATTCTGTGATTTATAAAAAATAACTTATGTTTTATTTCAAGTTGCTCAACGTGTCAAAAGTTATTTTCCAGCGTGGCATCTTTGGCTCAACATATTCACAAACAAGGTAAGATTTACATAATTATAGACTCTTACATAAATTCCATAATTACTAATACAACTTCCACAACTCAAGATAAACATGAAGAGCAAATTTTTTTTAACCACCATGGGATAAATCTGTGAAAATAATTTTGAATTTCTTTTATTTTTAGGCAGAGATATTAGTGTGGGGAGAATTGTAGTAGAAGATCATTGCAGCCAAATGTGGTCAAATACTTACAATTGTTGCTGAAGAAAAGTTCTGAGTGATTAAATGTTATCCTTCAGCTGTGATGCAGTTAGCGTTATTCCTCACACTCTAACCGAGTATTCCAGGTTTACTATACCCTCCAGTCTGTCGGGAAAATATTTGATAGATTCACAGTCCAAGAAATGATTGACATTCATGGTAATCAATGAAGCGATATTCAGCGAGGTCCATATAATCCAATACATTGCTGGGTTTATTTTACAAAAAATGCAAAAACGATGCTAAGACCCGGAAGACTGCAAAAGAATTCAGTCATTATTTAATCCCGAACCGGACTGTTTGATAACTGACTCTATGATTGCAGGATACAGAATATGGACGCCTAACCGTACCATTGCCCAGTGTCCAAGCTGCTCGAAATTGAATTTAGATTAAACTATGCTCATGACGGTGTTACAGCCACAGTTTTTGAAAATATTAATATAGAATCATTTGGTATCGCCCAAAACGATACTAGCATGCTGGACATCTTGGAAAAATAAGGTGCCATCAAACAGAATTTATCCCTACGAAAACTGCTTGAAAATAAATGTAGATGAAGAGCATGATCTCTTTTCACTTTGTTTTGCAAGGTAGTGCGTTTAGATGTGATTCCAGTTTTATTTTTATTACTTTAGCAGTAATTAAACAAAGCAATCTATTTTTCATAACAAAATTTTCATTGCAATATAGTATATTTTCATGACAATAGGCAATGTAAGTTGCATAATAAAAATACAGCATATCTAGAACTGTTTGATTTCCAGTTGCGTATTTTTGGAATGAAAATTATTTTCAAGTCAAATCAGACGCTCATCAATGCTATGGAATGGTCGGAGCATTTTTTTAGGCGCTCCCGTAGTATGTGTACCAAGATAGCGCACAACCTGATAACCCCCACCTGGTGCACATATTACGGGAGCACCCTTTTTTATATCCAAAATTTGGCCAAGTATTCACAATATCAAACCATTCATCCATAGACCATGCTGACCAAGAGCTCTGGCCCACCTCTCTGCTGCATCAATCTTGCAGCAGTCTTAGATAGAACCTGGGCTGCATATTTGACACACACTTGTGTGTAGCTTTGTAAGCACAAGTGGGATTCCGTCAATTTGCAGGAGCGGAACTCTTGGGATGAAAAAAGAAGGGTACTGCACGAAAAATGGTCATCTTATTTAAATAGGCGAATTCCACTCGCAAAACACATTATTGCGTACTGTTTTGAGTAAATGAAATGATCAGAACCATTGAAAATGTATATGGGAAAGTTAACCTAAAATCATTCAACTCATGGAACATTTTACGGTTTGCACTAAGTCCATCTGTAATGAAGCCCAAACCCACTTCTCCAACACTTTCCAGAAAATGCTAGCAAGATGGTCTGAGCGGATAACGTCAAGGGCTTTGAAAACTTCCCAATCAAACCATGTGCATAAACTTGTAGTGCAATGTGTAGCAGAAACTTTTTCTCTGCTTTTCTCGACTCTCCCAAGTCAACAAAGCCATCATCTCCAACCATCATATCTCCTTTTGAATTGTAGACAATATTTTCTTTGACTAAAAAGATAGGTTTATCTTCAAATATGTTGAATCGACTAAAGTTATGTCAGGTTTTGAACCAAATTTCGCACATTAAGTTTGTTTACTAATAATAATTGTACAATTATAAATTTGGGCACTCCTCAACTAATTTTGTTCGCCTACTTTACATCAATTTGTGTAAAGGAACTGAAACTTATGGACAGGTGTATGTATATTCAATTGGCTACGAGTCCCTGAGCTCGTAATATAAGTGAAACAAGGGAAATCTTCAAAACACTGTTCCCATCTTTTCCCAGATGAAATAAATATTTCACAATTTAGTGATCTAAAATAATGATAAAAGAAATTTCTATTATTGCTCAAAGGAAGTGCCCACATAGCAGTGTTGTTATGTCATTCGCAAGATGATACTGTTAATGAAAGTAAAAATAGAAGGTACTACGCTCAGACAAACAAGCTGAAATTACTGATTCAAGTACTTTGTTAGTGAAAAAATTGTAAAATTTTCAAGGTATTAACATGATGATATCAACACCAGTGGTGAACATTGTGAATTCTTGAAACAGATGATTAGAAAAATATGTAATACCTTAAACTTAAAGCAATCTAAGCTGTGACCTTGTTCGAATTAGATCTCGAAAAGGACACTTCAAAATGTTGACTCGTTGTGGGACTGGAATTACTGCTGCCAGTTATCCCCTCACAAATGATCGATGTTCAAATAATATGCAGGATATTTGATAAAGTTGTTTCTTTTACATTAATATTATTTAGGACTTCCGATGTTACACTAGTCCAGCCATGATAAATTGCACCGATCTCCAACTCTGAATCAATGTTTATAGCTAAACTTGATTGCTCTGCAGCTGATTAGGGCTTGAGAAAAAATTGAATATTGTCTTCTAAATCCTGGTATTGCCAGTTGAAGGTGAATAAGTTGATGCACTTTTTTTCAAGTCTTGCAAATTTTTATGACATTTTTTCAGCTACTTTCCTCTTTTTTGGAGAAGATCTATTCAAAGTTGGCGTTCATCTTGAATTGCACCAATTCAAAGACGCGACTGTGAGGCTTTGTTGAATATTCTCTCTTTTTATATAAAATTACAATCTTGAACATACTGAATGCAACATCGATTACTCATGTTGATGAGTGATGTGAATAAATAGCCTATAACAGTATAATACAAATTATGCAATTCAAAAAAAAGTAATACAAAAACGTAAAAAGAGATAAAACGAGTTGACTTTAAAAAAAAATGAAATTGGTACTTTTGGTGTTTGGTAAATCTGTGAATACTATCAGACTATACTGCTATAGTGCTGGTATGTTAGTCGTGAGTTATAATAGTAGAATTATATCTCCTAGAATGGAGGGTGTGTAACTAAAAAGATCGCAACCCAGTACCAGACTCACAGAACATAAGAAATAAAGTAGCCTAGGCCCTAGGTTACGATAATCGGGTAGAATATTGCAGTATTGAGGTGTTTCATAGAACGCCAAGTTACCATACCGTACCTGCGTTGTCTTGAGGGGGAAATACTAGTTGAAGCCGAAAAGTAAATCTAATCTATCTTGAAATAGGCTGCTGAGCTAAAAAATATACAGCAAGACATTCTGTGCACATACCACCGTCTTCACCAAGCTCCGCGCAAATCAAGTGATCGCAATGGAGCGTGAAGCTGCAGAAACTCGTAACGCGAATAACTTTGTTTGTTTTATTAATGTGGGCGTGGCTTTTTAGACTAGTTTCATCTCCCCGGGAAGATCCTACCAAATAAAACACTATTAGTCGCGGAATATATCATCTTTAAAATGAAAAGACTTTCTCAAGCAACTTATGGGATTAGTTAGTATATGACTCAGTTCATGCTTTCACACAGAAGCTTTCCTCCCACCTGTATATACCAGTTTGAATTATTAATGTTTCTGTAAATGAATTTTTCCTGAAAAGCTCATCCCACATCCTTCACTCGATTAATGTTTGTATTTTGTAAAGTAGATAATTTCACAAAAAAATTTCCACAATTTTTGCAACCAAAAAGTTTCTCCCCGGTATGAGTTCGATTATGCACATGCAAACTAGATGATTGCGAAAAACTCTTTCTACATCGTTAACAAACTTACGGTTTCTCTCCAGTATGACGTCTGTCATGCCCTCGTAAATTAGATATTGCGAATCCCTTGCCACATTGTTAATAAATATACGGTTTTTCTCCATATTGACTTTGTCGGCGTACACGTAAATTAGATAGAGAGAAACCTTTTCCTCATTGTTCACAAACAAAAAGGTTTCTCCAGTGTGAGTTCGCTCATGCATTCATTCATGTAAACCAGGTACTAGGTTAGGGTTAGGCCATAATTTTAGGTATAAATACTACGGGAGGCTCTTGGCTAGTCTTCGAACTGATAATAGGACTAAAATAAGGAAAAAATTATCGCCAAACCTGTTACTCATGTTACGTTCCGATGTCCGCCATCTTGGTTCGCATACTTCGGGAGCATCGGCAACTCTTTATTTCCTGATGACCAAGATATTCGAACACCTGTCATACTTGGTCATAACGTGGCAATAATATGTTATTTTACGTATATGTTCATGTTGTGAAGTATTTCGGCACTAACTAAAATCATTTCAAGCATCCAACTATGATCCATGCTTGATTCGGGTGTTCGTACCACGGTGAACGCATCATAATTTTTATTTTACTACAAGGTGAATTTTATTTGTGTAAGTATTTCAAAGCTCAGAAATATACAAGGAATTTGTCATTACCTCAATGAGAAGTAATTTGAACGAGCGAGAAGCAGTTTCCCGCACATAATAAACAAACAAAGATTCCAGAAGACTATGGTAAACATGCTCTCATATAACCTTGATTATTCCGCGTTTCGTTACGCTTGCGAAGCTCTAAGTCTGGGGTTTTTGAAAAGGTTACGTAACGCTTGTTCTCGTTTTACGAATCACATGTTCACCGCAGTGCTAAGATTGAGATTCAGATATTTATTTTTCATCGTGCAAAAACATTGTACATTTAAACGGACGGAAAAAGGTGAATAAATTCATTGAAAGAAAAAAGTACAATATTTGAACTGCAATGGACGAAGGGTCGCGAAAAGACTATCAAAAGTCATCATGTCAGCGACATCATTATAGAAGCAGATTAAGTCAAACAATACAGAAGTAAATCAGCAAAAATAATTAAAACAATTTGGGAACTAAAAAGTACGTGAGAACGGAAAATTCAGTAAATAAAGTATTGACTAACTAGATCAACTCAACGTCATGCTCCAGGGAGCACGCCAACAACAAGGAAATTACTGACGTACGTGACGTAGCATAACGAGGTTGACTACTACGGGAATTCCCTGCAGCAGCAGTGGAACCAGCCCCGTGTAACTCCGGAAATTTGGTCCCGGTGTTGAATTCGCCGACACGCTTGACTTGGTGCTGACAGATTATTATTGCTTCGAAAATCATCGTGCGACTTTCTGCGTTTTTCTGTGTTCTGACGGCGCTGTCTCGCGTCAAGATTAAGTGAGTGACTTTAAATATTCAAGTTAGTTGTGCACATGGAATATTACACGATATACTTGACTATAGAACTGATAGAATGCAGATTACAAAACAAAATAGAAGAACAATTATTGAGTGGAAGGCCCTAAGACCGGTCCAGCACTCGAAAGCACATTGACAGTAAGATTTTGAATTCACTTTAAAGCTCCCATGAGTAGATGTGGTAGAGAGCCGCTATGTGCTACGATTGTTCAGCATAAAAAGAGTAAGTTGTAAATGTTCTTATAGGTACCCAAAACAGTAATGATTTGTCAAGGAATGTAAATTTTGATAAGAGATATGTATATTTTCGGATCATAAAAAGTTACAGTGTGAGGATTTATGCTGTGTGATCAAAGCAGTAAGCAAGAATATAAATTGACTGATGGGTGATGCTTTATCCCAAAAATCAAAATTAGCTTACACCATATCAATGAAAATATTTTTGGTGGAGCAACTAAAACTGTCAGCAAAAAAAGAAATGTGGTGAGCAATACCACCATGAAATTGTGACGTCTGCAGAAAAACATAAATAAAAAACACATATTTTAACTTCAATTAATTAGTGTTTTATGATGGAGTTCTACTAATCCTGATAATTTTTTCCCAAACTCATTCTGTCATTGTATACGAAATCACCAGCTGCATATTACAACATAAGAGGCGTTTACGTTTGCCATGATAATTCATTTTGCTTGATTTTAGGCTGGTACTAATAACCTTTTTCACATAAATTTGATACCTATAATTGCTATTATCTGAACATGGCTTCAACATATATATACGTATCAATAATTTTAGATGTGCCAAAAAGTTTTGAATTATTTTGTCGAGTGTTTTTAAATTATTGATTTGTGATCAATAGCAATAACTTTTTCGCTACTGCAAAATCCACCACATTTTTTGAATGCATTAATATTTCTCCATGAACCGTTACCTTTTATTAATTCCAATTTGTTTTGTGGAGTATTCACATTTTTGTTTCAAATAATACTTTGTCAAAGGGGCTGTTATACTTATATATAAACACATACATGCTTAGATGGTAGACAAGGTTCAATTGCTGTGGGCAATTTATTTCAAAATACCCTAACTAAAATAAAAAATTTTGCAGATGTCTCGAAACTCACTTTTAAAGAATGATTTGCTGTCACCAAATGGGGTTTTGTTATGGAAACGCATCTAGAGGGAATTTTATGAAGATATGTCTGAAAAACGTTTTAAACAGCCATGTAAACTAACAGAATAATATGTTTAACTCAATAGCTTGATAAAAATGTCGGTTCCATTACATTTGAACCCACGTACATTTGAACCCATGACAATTGCACCTGTATGCTATTGCACCTATGGATTTTTTTTTGTTTCACGGATAGTTAAACCCATACTAACCCTAACCCATGGGTTTTAGCACCCGCATATAGATTGAATCCGTGGATATACGCATGGGTTCAAATGTACATGGGTTCAAATGTACGGTCACCAAAAATGTCTGTTAAATATTAAGCACAGATATAGCACAAAGAATTGTTTTGGGTTTTAATTCATTTGTATTTTCTTATTATACTATCTTCTATTGAGCATTTAAATACTTGGATCATGATTATTATTTCTAATATTACCAACAGTATTCGGGTCATTAATAACAGATGAACCGGGGAAATTTTTCTTTGTAGGTTCTCCCTGCATCTGTTGCTAGGATTTCGGAGATGTCTGAATTTGAAGCAACTGCCAAGTTTTGCAAACTGCAAAATACCTTTTTTGACATAAGCAACAGCACTACTGACGTGGCTTCCCTCAAAAACGGAAATCTACTACTCTCTGAAACATCTGGAGACAAAAGACAGTAAATCAGCTAAAATTTCATAAATTATTTTACACACTGGAAGTCTACAACAGGTGATTAGCTCAAGGATTTTTTAACAAAATAAATGCTATACAGCTACATGCAACACATTCTGTAGTCATATTTAAAAAACAACAACATTTCATTGCTTCTCCAGCGTATGAAGGGCTCCATATACTGGTACCTTCAACATGTGATATACCATATGAGATTAGACCAAACGTCATCTGTCAGACCCCCCTTTAAGTGTAAGATAAAAGTCTTCTAAATTGTTTTACTATATCATACATATAAATTTTTCGTGGCTTGAAACACTTTTTAGAGTTAGACCATCGGGACTATTATAAACTAACATTTGCGATCAGACCTGATAGGTGTTTTGGTCTAACTTGGCAATTAAAGATTTCAGCCCCCCCCCAAACCCCCCTTAAAATCTTCAGCTATGCTCGTATGGCCTCACCCTAAATATTGAATGAATCGCCAAAAAAAATTCAGTTTAAAAGTTGCATATTTTGCAGGTTGCGGGGATGGAAATCCATCTGTGCTCCAGTTTTTTCAACGGGGTGAAACAAAAACTTGCGTTTATAGGTCTGCCGATGGTGGCAAAACAACGACATGTGCAGCGCCGTGCCTCTTTCGCTTTTCTTGGCATGTCCTACTTTCATTAATCGCTGACTACTACCCCCTGGTCAGGACGATCACATTTTCATTTTAATGCGTCGTTAGCTGTAATACTGATTGTGTTTAATTAAGTACATGTGTTAACATAATATTGGGTTGTTCTTATGATCTATTTTCTGCATAAATTCAACTGCATGATGTCGCTGACTAGATGACGCATAGAGTCTTTCGCGACCATCGTCAACTGCAACAAGCCGATTTCCGTTTTCAATTTATGTTTAGTACGAATGCTCAAAACTTCGCAAAATCAATCCCATAGAGCTCACAGATATATTTTTCTCAACAACAGTATATAGAACGATCCATAAGTCTAATTGGCGTCCAAAAGACGATGAGATACTCCTATATGGGTTTCTGTACATTGTGGAGTATCCTGTGAGCTGCTGAATTTGATTATTCCCTCTATGTGTGTGTAATGGATCTTGCTCAACAAGTTCGTCAACTTAAATTCCCTTTATTTGGAAAAATGCTCGAACGGCTTCTAAAATTAACATAATGGTTTTCGGCGTCTTCTTTCACCCTGAAATGCAATTTTTTCATATTTTCTTCACTTTGTGTATGTATCGGTCGTACTTCCAGCCTGGTGAAGAAATAAATTGGTGATAACTGGTTATGGCTGATCAGCCATTGTTACGGCAAGAATTAAGAAAGTCAACGTTTTTAACATGAATACAATGAATTACATTTGTAAAAACAAAATTTCAAATTTTATTGATAATACTGTAAAATATTCATTAACTAATTGTTATCTTTCGTTTTGATTTCAAAAACAGAGTACGTACACAAGGAAGTCGATTCTCGAAGAAACATGTTAGGTTTTTTATGCCAGATGTAATTTTTCCGCGTAGGATTCATTTAAAAATATGTCTGGACAATGGACACATGCCTCAGTGACCGATGTATTTCACTGCTTTTTGCTTCGATAAGTTCAGTATTACCGGCAAGGTTCCCTCCAAGGTGCGCAACCGCGCTATTGCGCAGTACCACCAGACTATTTGCGCAGTAAAATCTCATTCTCGCGCACCTGTAACATTTAGTTTTCATAACGTGGCTCACCATACTTGCGTGGCGGTGTGGCTCAACGGGCTAAGCGTTAGGAATACGCTCGCCACCGCACCTCTAATTACTCTGCGTAGGTTCGCAAGTTCGAATCCCATGCAGGGATGGTTATGTGCGAGAGGATTGCTGGATTCCTCGCCGTCGTTGGGTGGTTCACGTAACCACTGGTCGGTTACGGCTTCCTCCACCACCAAGTCCATGCTTCCGCAAACAAACAATATAAACAAACAAAAATTGCATTTCAGGGTGAAAGAAGACGCCGAAAACCATTATGTTAATTTTAGAAGCCGTTTGAGCATTTTTCCAAATAAAGGGAATTTAAGTTGACGAACTTGTTGAGCAAGATCCATTACACACACATAGAGGGAATAATCAAATTCAGCAGCTCACAGGATACTCCACAATGTACAGAAACCCATATAGGAGTATCTCATTGTCTTTTGGACGCCAATTAGACTTATGGATCGTTCTGATATTATACTGTTGTTGAGAAAAATATATCTGTGAGCTCTATGGGATTAATTTTGCGAAGTTTTGAGCATTCGGTACTAAACATAAATTGCGAAAACGGAAATCGGCTTGTTGCAGTTGACGATGGGTCGCGAAAGACTCTATGCGTCATCTAGTCAGCGACATCATGCAGTTGAATTTATGCAGAAAATAGATCATAAGAACAACCCAATATTATGTTAACACATGTACCGGTACTTAATTAAACACAATCATACGAAGAAAGAATAACAAAAAATCGGAACTCTTTCCTCAAATCAATGACAGTTGCAAAAATTGAAGTTTTATTGACAGTACTACCGTATATTTACATCAACTATCGTTTTTTTTTGTTTGATTCCTGATTCGAAAAGCAGAAGAAATACACAAAGAAGCCGATACACCTATTTTGAATATTGATTGTTTGTTTGGAGACAAACGTAATTTTTCCGCGTAGGATTAATTTAAAAAAATCTGTGACAGTTGCTTCAGCGATCAGGCAAAATCGACTTCCCCGGTGTTCTGCATTCAGGAAGCTCGAATACAGGGCTGCCACTTTAGATGTTTTAGATCTAGATCTAGATGTTTTTTTCTCAAGATCTAGATGTAAATTTGGAGCCTAGATGTTAGCTATAAAATCTAGATATTTTTTTCAAGGTTCTAAATATTATTCAGTGGGAAATAAATAAAGAAATGTGTGTAATACCTGAATACTGTAATACCGGTAGGTGGATGAATAATATTTCATTATTTAGAAGTATCGATGTAAGATTGATAAAACAGTATATATTCACGATAAAACTCATTCATATTGTATTCGTCCACCGGTACCAACGAGAAATCGGGCGTGCAATCAGAAATTCCCGCGTGCAAATAAGAATTCCTGGCGTGCAATTATAGCTCACGACGTGCAAAACAACTGCACTCGCGTGCAACTGACTTTGACATCAGATACCTCTCAATACATCCGCGTAAAATTACCGGTATCGGATAAAAAATACGTTGAATCAGAGAAAAAATGGACGTTTGACCTTTGACCGCAAACATTATTTCTACAGTTTGTCGCTAATTTTGAGAGTGTTTGTGCGACTTTGGATACCGACACTGTTCAGTACATCCGCGTAAAATTATTGGATAAAAAATACGTTGAACCAGAGCAAAATGGACATACTTTGTCATTAATTTTGGTAGTGTTTTTACGTAGAATTAATGGATAAAAAATACGTCAAATTAGAGCAGAATGAACGTTTGACCTTTGACCCCAAACATTATTTTCATACTTTGTCACTAATTTTGGGAGTGTTTGAGCAACTTTAGATACCGGTACTGTTCAGTACATTCGTGTAAAATTATTGTATGAAAAATACGCTGAATCAGAGCCGTACTTGGCCATTGGTGCGGAGGCGATCTTTTCGTCCATAACTATTCTCACTGGATTCCTATTTCCTATCATTCAACACGATATGGACCTTTCCCCGAGCATCGACTTCCTTGTTTATTTCATGACATTGGCCAATCAGCAAGATGCAAAAAAGGACGTAACAATGAGAGGAATTTTTCGCGGGTCAAAGGTTGGGGAAAGGTCCATGGTCTTTTTGCTTCGCAATATTTCGATCAGACCAAATCTTGCAAGCTGGTATTTGTCGACAATTGTGGAGTTATAATATTTTGTCATCTTTATATTACTGGATTATTGATTTTAAAACCATTTAAACCGATTTACATTGGTGAGCAATTGCAAATTTTCGGCGTGCAAAATTGATTTCGCTCGCGTACATTTCTGCGGAGCGCTAGCGCCCTCGGGCGTGCACCTGCCATGGAATCCAGTCTGGATACTTGAAATATTTGAATAACGAATTAAACATGTGACGTTTTAATTAACGTTAAGTAGAAAGGACGACGACGTTGGACCGATGATATTGTTGCCAAGGGTAGGGATGGGCAATATAGAATACCGAATCCGGAGGATTCGAATCCCAAAGTATTCGAATCCAATGGGATCCGATATCAGGATTCGGTTTCCGCCTTTCCGACGCCATGCGTCAATTTTTGTATTTCAGGTTTTTAATTTATCAATTATAGACGAGCGTTTTTCTCGCGGGGAAATCTCTCTCGTTTAATTAAACTTACGTCTGCTCGCAAAGAGCCCGTAAATCGGTAAACATCAAACACTGTAATTTCAATCGGCATATTCAGGACAGTCGGCAATATAACCTCAAGGCGAAGACTCGTTATTGTATCATTTTTGCGTTTTCCTGCTTTGCTATCTAGCTAGCGTATGATAATTATCTGTGCCGACTTACTGGTGATATTCCGATGATCTGAAATCTGAATGCAACAATCTTTAAATAAATTTTGAAAAAAAGAACTGGCGTTTTTGCTGATACTAAATTTGCCTTTTTTTTCTTTGGGTTCTCTCAAAAAACGTCATCTTTAAATCATTATTACCGATTACTTTTAATTTATGAGCATGCATGGAATGGATAATTGCAGGTCATTGGGCAATAGGAGAGACCTTTTTACAGCAAAGAAAGCGATAGAAACATGTTTTTGCTTGCCCGGTGAAAAAAGATCAGATTTCGAACATTCGGTTCGCTTGGACAGCCCTATTTCTAGGGATGGGCAATGTAGAATAATTTACTATTCTAGAATAGTTAAATCGAATCCTATTCTATTTTCATACTTATTCAAAAAGTGAGAATTTCCACAATGCTGGATTTAGATGTTAAAAAGTTTTAAATGTATAACTATAAATGTAATATTTATTTGGAAATGTCCTGAGCATTGGATTTCATTTGATACTAAACAGGCATTTCTCAGGACAATAAAACTTATTATAGGATTATTATTTTTTTTTGCCTTCAATTTGTTCCAAATGTATGTAATCCCTAAATACTGAAATGCTAAATTAAGACACGCTTTACACACTATAATAGTAAGCGGTTAAATACAAAAATAGATATGAAACGGCGTTAAATCATTTTTAATGTTAGTCTGCCGAGTGTACTAACTAAAACATACCCGCTGAGAATTAATTAGATGCAGGACCAGCGTGTGGCCACTGCAACCTATGCGGCCGTTGTAAAAAAGACTCGTAAAACCAAGTTCCCGTAAACGTGATTTCGTACTTAGTTATTAGGTAATAACATCTAAAGACTAATTCCTTTTCTATGATTATCATTACATACTTTATCTACCCAGACTTACTTTATCTACCAGCAACTTTTCTTATTTTATTTTTTTATTTATCGGCGACTAAAATACTATAGACACTTGATCAAACGTGCGTCTATCTTGAACGATAGGGAAGGACCGAAAAATATGTAATCTTTTGAGAGTGAAATTCAAATGTGACAGATTTTCACGTATTGCAATAACATTTTATTTCGGAAAACGGTGTACTTAGTTATTAGGTAATAACATCTAATGACTAATTCATTTTCTATGATTATCGTTACATATCATTATCTACACAGACTTGGCCCTAATTAAACTCAATACGTCACTATCTTCGCCAGATGTGGCAACTTTTTTTAAAAATACCAGCGACAAAATTACTGCAGACACTCGATCAAACGTGCGTCTATCTTGAACAATAGAAACGGACCGAAACAAATGTAATGTTTTGAGAGTGGAGTTTGAATGTAACAGATTTTTGCGTATTGCGATATAATTTTGTATTTCGGAAAATGGTGTAATAAATTATTCGTAAATAATATTTGATCTAAATCAATCGCAAGCAATGTTATAACATTTAACGCCTGGCTTTTGGTTTACATGCATCTTTTTTTGGTAAAACTCGCAGGTCTCGAGATATCTTAATGTAAAATGAAGCAAGGCACGTCTGTAAACAATTGAAGATTGTTGCAATCAGATTATCGGAATATCGCTAGTAAGTCGGCACAAATAATTATTATTATACGTTAGCTATATAGCAAATCAGTAGAACGCAAAAGCGGTGCAATAACGAGTCTTCGCCGTGAGGTGTACTTCAGACTTCTTGTTCTGAATATGCAGATTGAGATTACAGTGTTTGACGTTTACCGATTTTACGAGCAGACGCAAGTTATGTTAAACGAGAGAGATTTCCATGCGAGAAAAAACGTGATTGATAAATTAGAAACTCGAAATGCAAAAGGCGCCGGAGAGGCGGAAACCAAATCCTGTTATCGGATCCCGTGGGATTCGAATCCTCCGGATTCGGTATTCTATATTGCCCATCCCTACCTATTTCCAACCAAGAATTAATTGTTTTGATGATAATTATATATAATTGAATATTATGTTGGGCTGTATATTCAATGAAATTGTATTGTTTCTAAAATATTAGAATTGTTGAAGAAACAGTAGTACTGACAAAGCAACACAGATTCAAATATGAAGTATAAATGACACAGCCTCCAATTAAGGTGTCTTATCACAATACCAGTGATCTAGTTGCTTTCATTCACGAATATTTGTTAATCACGTAGTTTTCCAAATCTGTGATTGGGCTTCTGAAATTTTTCAGTCAGTATCAAACTAATCACATACATTCAGCTGCATTTTTGCATTTATTATATGACAATGGTCAGTGTTTGCGAAACGTAAAAAAAATTATTATCATTATATAGATATTCTGCATTATGGAAAATTATACCAAAATCATAGAATCCACCAAGGTTGTCTTTAATGAACACTTTTCATCGGGACTCGATTTGGAAAAGCATTTTCATGATGAAAATCATTATGGCACAGGAGATTTAAACCAATATCCATCTGATAACGATGTGGGAACTAGTCAGCATACCAACACCGGCGATAATTGTGGAAAGGGTTGTTTACTAAGTGGTGACGAAGAGAACTCTGATATTCATGCACAAAGTAGAAAAAGTGGTTTGGCTGTTCCAACTGGAAAATCCGATAATAAGTTACAAACCAACAGGGGAGATAAACCATATGTTTGCCAACAATATGAGGAGAACCTAAAATGGAAGAGAAATTTAAGTGTGCATATGAGATCTCATACTTGGGAGAAACCCCATGTTCATGAACAATGTGGAAAGAGTTTTTCACAATTATCTCATTTACATAGGCATGAGAGAACTCATACTAAAAAGAAACCTTATGTTTGTGAACTATGTGGAAAGAGTTTTTCGCAATTATCTCATTTACATAGGCATGAGAGAACTCATACTAAAGAGAAACCTTATGTTTGTGAAACATGTGGAAAGAGTTTTTCGCAATTATCTCATTTACATAGGCATGAGCGAAGTCATACAGGTGAGAAGCCTTATTTTGTAAACAATGTGGAAAGTTTTTCACATATCTAATTTACATGTGCATGAACAACTCATACTGGAAAGAAACCTATGTTTGTAAACAATGTGGAAAGTTTTTCACAATTATCTACTTTACATGTGCATGAACGAACTCATACTGGTGAAAACCTTGTTTGTAAACAATGTGGGAAAGGTTTTTCACAATTATCTATTTACATAGATGAACGAACTCATACTGGAGAAACCTATGTTTGTAAACAATGTGGGAAAGGTTTTTCACATTATCTAATTTACATGTGCATGAACGAACTCATACTGGAGAGAAACCATGTTTGTAAACAATGTGGGAAAGGTTTTTCACATTATCCAGTTTACATGTGCATAAACGAACTCATACTGGAGAGAAACCTATGTTTGTAAACAATGTGGGAAAGGTTTTTCACATTTATCTAATTTACATGTGCATGAACGAACTCATACTGGAGAGAAACCATATGTTTGTAAACAATGTGGGAAAGGTTTTTCACGATTATCCAGTTTACATGTGCATGAAACGAACTCATAATGGAGAGAAACCCATGTTTGTAAACAATGCGGGAAGAGTTTTTCACAATTCCAGTTTATGTGCATGAAAGAACTCATACTGGAAGAAACCATGTTTGTAAACAATGTGGAAGAGGTTTTTCACAATTATCCATTTACATGGCATGAACGAACTCATAATGGAAGAAACCTATGTTTGTAAACAATGTGGAAAGAGTTTTTCACAATTATCTATTTACATGGCATGAACGAACTCATAATGGAGAAGAAACCTTATGTTTGTAAACAATGTGGAAGAGTTTTTCAATTATCTAATTTACATAGGCATGAGAAACTCATACAGGAGAAACCTTATGTTTGTAACTATGTGGAAAGAGTTTTTCGCAATTATTTAATTTACATAGGCATGAGCGAAGTCATACAGGTGACAAGCCTTATATTTGTAAACAATGTGGAAAGTGTTTTTCGTGTATATCCAATTTACGTAGGCATGAGCGAAGTCATACAGGTGACAAGCCTTATATTTGTAAACAATGTGGAAAGTGTTTTTCGTGTATATCCAATTTACGTAGGCATGAGCGAAGTCATACAGGTGACAAGCCTTATATTTGTAAACAATGTGGAAAAAGTTTTTCACATTCGTCTACTTTACATGTGCATGAACGAACTCATACTGGAGAGAAGTAAACAATGTGGAAAATGTTTTTCGCAATTATCTCATTTACATGTGCATGAAAGAACTCATACTGGAAAGAAACCCTATGTTTGTAAACAATGCGGGAAGAGTTTTTCAAAATCATCTAATTTACATGTGCATGAAAGAACTCATACTGGAAAGAAACCTTATGTTTGTTAACAATGTGGAAAGGTTTTTCACAATTATCCAGTTTACATGTGCATGAACGAACTCATACTGGAGAGAAACCTCATGTTTGTAAACAATGTGGAAAGGTTTTTCACAATTATCTATTTACATGTGCATGAACGAACTCATACTGGAGAGAAACCTCATGTTTGTAAACAATGTGGGAAAGGTTTTCACAATTATCCAGTTTACATGTGCATGAACGAACTCATACTGGAGAGAAACCACATGTTTGTAAACAATGTGGAACGAGTTTTTCGCAATTATCTATTTTAAACAGGCATGAACGAACTCATAATGGAGAGAAGCCTTTTGTTTGAAAACAATGTGGAAATATTAATAAATTTACATAGGCATGAACGAACTCATAATGGAGAGAAGCCTTATGTTTGTAAATGATGTTTTTTTTTTCGCAATTATCTATTTTAAACAGGCATGAACGAGCCTTTTGTTTGAAAACAATGTGGAACTATTAATAAATTTACATAGGCATGAACGAACTCATAATGGAGAGAAGCCTTATGTTTGTAAATGATGTGGAAGGGGCTTTTCACAATTATCTAATTTACAAATGCATAAACGAACTCATACCGGAGAGAAACCCCATGTTTGTAAACAATGTGGAAAGAGTTTTTCACGATTGTCTACTTTAAATGTGCAACAACGAAGTCATACCAGAGATAAGCCTTATGTCTGTGAACAATGTTGAAAAGGTTTTTCGCATTTATCCAGTTCTCATGCACATAAGCGAAGTCATAGAGGAAAGAAACCCTATTTTGTAACATGATTAGGACTGGACTGTTACTGGACTGTAAACGATTCCTGATCATCCACTCTGCATGAACGAGCTGATACTGGAGAAAACCTCATGTTTGTAACAATGTGGAAAGAGTTTTTCGCAATTATCTCGTTTATATAGACATGAGCTAACTCATTTCGCATACTTAAAATCAATGCATGTAGGTTTTTTAGCATTTCGCAGATGTTTCCGTGTAATTGTCCAGTTTTTATGTACACCAGCAAAGTCATACGGAAGAGAAATCTTATATTTGTAAACAAGATGGAATATACGTTTTTTCACAATTATACTGTTTAAGACAATTATCTATTCTGGATAGCAGTATCATACATGTGAACAATACAGAAATGGCTTTACGCGTAGTAATGAGAGACTTTATATTTGTAATCGTAAATATGGATATACTCAAATGAAATATTCTTCGAAACATGCCCAAGGCTGTGAATGGCGATGCAGTATATATATTTGTTTACATTTGCTTTTGTGTATCCAATCTCACGTTCCTCTCTATCAGTGTTATAGTATCGTAATTGTTAGATGAGGAATGGATATTTGTTTGTTTATATTAAACAAAGGTTTTAATAATTTGTGGGCATTTTTTTATTATGATGTGTGATATCGTTTTCGAACTCTATGTCATTAAGACATTGGGGCAATATGCAGAAAATATTTATCAAAATCAAATTTACAAAAGCATCTTCTGCTAATCCATACTGGAGAGAAATCACATGTTTGTCCATATTTGCATACTTTACAATCGCACGAGCGAACTCATATCAGAGAAAAACCTCATGGTTGTAAACAATGTGAAAAATGCAATCAGCTGAAGCGGAAATAGTAATGTGAATCTCCACAATGGGGAAGATCCTACCAAATAAAACAAGTTTTTTAATAATACTGCCTCTCCCTTCTTTTTAAGACACTATCAGCCGCGGGAGAATATATCATCTTTAAAATGAAAAGACTTTCTCAAGCAGTTAAGTTGGTTAGTATATGAATCAGTTCATGCTTTCCTCCCACCTGTATATACCAGTTTGAATTAATAATGTTTCTGTAAATGAATTTTTCCTGAAAAGCTCATCCCACATCCTTCACTCGATTGATGTTTGTGTTTTGTAAAGTAGATAATTTCACAAAAGAATTTCCACAATTTTTGCAAACTAGATGATTGCGAAAAACTCTTTCTACATCGTTAACAAACTTACGGTTTCTCTCCAGTATGAGTTCTGTCATGCCCTCGTAAATTAGATATTGCGAATCCCTTGCCACATTGTTAATAAATATACGATTTGTCTCCATATTGACTTTGTCGGCGTACACGTAAATTAGATATAGAGAAACCTTTTTCACATTGTTCACAAACAAAAAGTTTTCTCCAGTGTGAGTTCGCTCATTCATTCATGTAAACCAAAGGTGACGAGCATGAAGCATTCAGCCGACTTGATGTATTTTGTCATGAACCTTTGAAAATTGTACAGAAAAAACGAGAGCGCCGGGATTATTAATATTACCGTCAGCACTGTTTCCAATCAAAATAAGCATTGTCTTAGCCCATTTCCGAATACTAAACTATTCCGAATACATTCTAAAGTAATGTTTTCGAATCTGGAATTCCGAATACATTCTAAAATCGAAAATAACACATTTTTGCTTTAGTTGATTAAAACCCAGTAAATTAGAAAATAAGCTTCAATAGAAATATCAGAATGAAGCCACAGACCAACAGTATATGTACACAAAGTGATTGATAGTTTATAGTTATTAATAAAAAATATTGCAACTTGTGACACAGTCAGTTTATTAAAATTATTCACTTTGACAAATGACCATATGAAAAGATAGCCAAGGAGTTGTCTGACGCTTTCTATCATTGGTACCATGATGTTTACGATAATAGTCGATTCTATTGACAAAATACTACTTGTATTCAGATAATCGTGTATATTTTGAAGTAATAAAATTTATTGGCAATACAGGCAACAACAATCGAAATCCATTATGCCTTTATTGAGCCTAGAGTATTCCACTACCTACCAGTATATTTATATATTAATTTATGTGAACCATATTGTTATTATGTGTAACATATTGTAGTGTTTGGAGTTGGAAATAATTAGTAGAGAATAGATGACCACCACTGCCAGCGCGCAGCCAGCGATTTTCGAAATCGGAAATTCTCATTGCCGCCTGTAACACCCACCGCGATTGCGCTCGTTAAAAGAGCCGTCTTGTCAGCGTATAATGATCATTCTGTTACGTAAAATATTCAATTCATGACAACTAGGAGATTCTAAAATATCTTTAATATAATTTAACGTGTCCAACATAACTCGCGGTTGCTTCTTCTTACGTCAAAAAAAAAAACATTACTATTCGGGTCCACGGCAATCTGTGACTAAAATTACGAGATAAACTGCTTGATGTATTTAATTTTAATATGTATTTTTGCAATCTTGCCAACTCGTTATCGCCGTTGGAAAAATCTCAAGTAATTATATAAAATCCTGTGTAGGTGTAGAGAATAATTCATTTCATACATTGAATATATATATAAAGTTTAGCAATAAATTAAAAATACATATTCATTCTGTTAAAAGAGTCGACTTTCACAACAAATAATATAACAACGAATATATATTTTTCTGTTGTGCAAACTGATGAATTCGTGACCGACACGGGCATATTTAAAATGTCTTGCTCTTATTAATTTAATTGTCTTCAATTTAACCTGCGGTTGCGTCGACAAAATAAAATCCTCACCACTCTTATATACCATTGCAATCCGCGGCCATAAAAATAAAAACGTGAGGTAAACTGTCCGATTAAATATTGTTTTTATCCGTATTTTGCGAATTCGGCAAATATTTAGACGTACTTGTTAACAGTGACTCCGCTCGATCGAAATGCTCAGAGTAAAATTTATTTCATCACAATAAAATTGATTGAATATACTTTAGATTAATTGTATTATATACATCCTCACAACCAGGGAAAAAGTCGCGTTTCAAACCTTGTATCGTGTTAACCCGAAAATATTCGACGGCACTTTAAAGTAATGGATAATCAGGCAATCCGCCCTCAATTAGTGACGATATGTTTCTAAACGCCGACCAAACATAATGTGTGCCAGAGGCACACGAAATTTTGCGATTTTCACTGCCTAGAAAAGCGTTTTTTAAATTTTCGCGGGCCTCAATAAAACTTATGTTGTTTACGGTTTTATTTTCAGTATTTTAAATTGCCGCTTTTCAATCAAAATGTTGCGTTGTCTTTAGAAACTCGCCGCCGATGAACGTATTTACCAGATTCACAATTCTGTGCGCCTACAAAAATAAAATAAATGTTATCGAGGAACAAATTTGTGGAAAATTTTCGTTTTAGAGAAAATAACACAATCGTAAAGGCGTTTACGGGCCTAAATAACACGTTACGCTGATGAGTGATAAAAACAATCACGCGCAAGTTTCTATCGAGAATGTTTTCATTCAACGGAAACGTTTTTGAAGCGGCGTCGAAAATGTGTGACGTCACACAAATATCCGATATTCTTATGAACGTGAATTCCGATATTCGAATGATGAGATATTCGAATTGGCCATCCCTGGTCTTAGCCTAGTTGCGCTGTCTCATAGGCAACTTTTTATGTTCTGATGACCAAGATAGACTATGGTAAACATGCTCTCATGTAACCTTGATTATTCCGCGTTTCGTTTCGCTTGCGAAGCTCAAGTCTGGGGTTTTTGAAAAGGTTACGTAAAGCTCGTTCTCGTTTTACGAATCACATGGTCACCGCAGCGCTAAGATTTATTATTTATTTTTCGTCGTGCAAAAACATTGTACACGGGCGGAAAAAATTGAATAAATTCATTGAAAGAGAAAAGTACAATATTTGAACTGCAATGGACGAGAGGTCGCGAAAAGACTATCAAAAGTCATCATGTCAGCGACACCATTATAGAAGCAGATTAAGTCAAACAATACAGAAGTAAATCAGCAAAAATAATTAAAACAATTTGGGACTAAAAAGTACGTGAGAACGGAAGATTCAGTAAACAAGAGAGCTATGCTCAAATATATGGACACGTAGAGTCACATAATTTTGATGACGTCATAGCGAAAAAAGAAGTAATAGCCTTCTGGAGAAAATTTTTATCTTTAACCACTAAAAATTTCAAAGCAATTGGTCCAGTATTCGAAGAGAAAAGCGACTTTTTAAAAACGTGTCAAGCGGTACTGAGTTAGCAGTCAGGCAGCATCTTACCTGTACACTGTAGGCCATATACGGTAATTGATCACAGAACAGTTGTTCCCTTGCAAATTTTATGTTGTTTACACTTTAGGACAGATAATTGATCACAGAACAATTCTTCCCTTTCAAATTTTATGTTGTTTCCAGTAGACTCTCGTCAAAATAAACAAATATAGTAGGCTACAAGTGCTACAACGCTTGCATTACTGCACTGGTAGGACCGTGAAAGAATAAGTTACGGTAATTTCATTGTGGTAAGACACCGGTACCGGCACCAGTACCAGTATCGTACTTACGTACTGAGCTACCAGTACCGGTTAGCAGTCAGCCAGCATCTTACCTGTACACTGTAGGCTATATACGGTAATTGATCACAGAACAGTTGTTCCCTTGCAAATTTTATGTTATTTACACTTTAGGACAGATAATTGATCACAGAACAATTCTTCCCTTTCAAATTTTATGTTGTTTCCAGTAGACTCTCATCAAAATAAACAAATATAGTAGGCTACAAGTGCTACAACGCTTGCATTACTGCACTGGTAGGACCGTGAAAGAATAAGTTACGGTAATTTCATTGTGGTAAGACACCGGTACCGGCACCAGTACCAGTATCGTACTTACGTACTGAGCTACCAGTACCGGTACCGAACCTGTAGGTCTGATATTCCGTTCCGCATACGATAGGCTATAAAACTTGCATTGCAGCATTAGTAATACCGCGGAAGGAATAAGTCAATTTCACTGCGTTACGGCACCGGTATGGCAACTCACCAGTACCGACCTACAGTAGCTGTAGTACTGATCAAGACAATCGATTGCGAAACCGCTTGAAATAAGTGTAAAACAGTGTTCCCATGAGTAAAAATAAATACCGCGAAATTTTGTATGAAATATCATATCTCATAGGATTCATATAAAATTTAAGAATAAACAAAAGTAATAGCCTTCTAGCGAAAAAATTAATCTTCAACCACTGAAAATTTCAAAGCAATTGGTCCAGTATTCGAAGAGAAAAGCGAATTTTTAAAAACGTGTCAAAGAACAAGAACAACAAGAACAACAACAACATAATATTGAAACGATCGTTATGTCCACTACGTGTCCAATAAAGTATTGACTAATTAGATCAATGACATTAAACAACATGATGCGCAACTCCGGCATTTTTGGCCGAAGATCGTATCCGATAGCACGCTCCAATGCACATACTTGACGAGACGAAAACAAGCGGATGTGTGCTGCTTTCAAGGCATAGCACGAATGGTGTTCGTGCCTGCTTTGACAGTTGTTGTCGATTTTAATGATATTTTGAAAGTTGGGTAAAAAGAAATCGGAAAAGGTAAGGTAAATACTATTGTTGTATATCACACCCGGGCATCGCACTGTTAAGTACATGTGGGAAAGCCAGCCTTTGTCAAATACTACGAAGTTATTAATTCAGTACGGTACGTAGTTGCCCATTTGCCGAAATTGCATATTTACTTACCCCTTATGGTTTCAAATAGTTCATGCACCTCCAGTTAGATTTTTTTAATCAGTGAGGATATATACTCATTGCTGCTCATTGTAACATACTATTGCGCATTCACTTTTATTTGCGTATTGAATCAAAGTGTTAACAAGTTCACCTAACATTTCACTCATACCGGTCTATATTGTATAGTCTGATTCTCAAGTATTTGGAGCCACGAATGCTTGTAATTTTCTGACTAAACCCTTTTATTAGTTGGTTTATATACCAAATTCAGTAAAACATTTTTTACATAAAACACGAGATATTGGATTTATTAGCTTTTCCATTCTTATTTATTCTTAACGAAAATTAATAAATCTCCTCTCTTTCTTCAGATGTGAAAGTTGTGGACAAACCTGTCTAAGCATTGTGAGACTCTGCAGCACAAGAGGCAATAGCAGAAATAGTATATCAATCAAGAAATTAAGCCGACATAAAGCAAAACTTTCAACTATTCGTCTAATCTCAATTTCCTATTATTTATTCACAGGACAACTATAGCAGAAGGGGAGATATCAGAAGTCTGGCGACATATCAGTGACAGTGTGATTCCAAGAAATATAATGAGTAAATAAATGTTTGCAATAGAAAAACTATGGAGGCATGCAAAGACATTTGACCCTCCGGTAGAGTTGTGTATGGCCCCACATCCTGCAGGGCTTGAGGAAAATAACTAAAAATTCCAAAGCGTAAGATTGCATAAGCGGTCTTATTTGTAAAAAGGCACAAAACACGCCAGACATACTTAAAACAGCTTTGGAAAATGAGGATTACGGGTACTCACTGCACCTGTGTTATATTTGGTTCATCAACTTTTGGTAGTACTATAGAAGAAATTCCGGAAGGGGTATAATCATCATTCATGATAAAATACTATATATATTTTGACAACTTCAATCTAGACCAGGGATCTCAAACTCGCGGCCCCAGAGAACTTCCAGTGCGGCCCTCGAACGCTTAACAATAATTGTAATAGTATTTTGGAAGTTTTTTTTTATCTAAATGTAATAGATTTTTCAAACCTTTAAAGTGAAATTGATTATTCACACAGAAAACAATTTACTGAAAGTAGTTTTGGAATATTAATTTTTTTTGTCCACATTTTGACCAAATAAAGAATACACATCAAGCTAGCAAAAGAATACTTGAATAAAACACTTGAGTGATTAAATTAAACGCAAAGTACATGAAGAAGGTGGCATTTTCGAAGAAAATGGGAGTTGCAATATTTCTGCTTTCACAAAATTCTGAAGCACATTGTTTAATTTGTCATATTTCCATCAATACAATGAAAAAACACAATAAGCTCAGCAGTCAATATGACAAATTCGAAGACCAACTTCGAACAGAAAATTTCCATGTGTTTGTATATTAATATAATTATACAACGACTTAGTTACTAAAAATCAATATCAATAATAATTCAAGCAATCCTATGCCACGCAATGTGGCGAAATGTCTTGTCGAAAAAATCTGTCATTTGTTTTTTTACTGATCTATACATGAAATGATAAAAGTAACTTTTTTGCATTACTGGAATTAATTAAACATTCGCAAAGATCCAGATTAACCCATGATCATGTGACCTCGTTAGTTAGAGTTGGTACTATAAAATCATTTCAGCTGGCCTTAGTATGCTGGTGACACAAAAAAGATGCCAAACGTCAGGACAAATGTAATTAAAAACATTGAGTTTATACTGTAGTATTTTTGTTAATTTTAGGTTCATATATTTAGATTAAGTCATTTTTAGTGTATGTATTATTCTTTCCTTATCAAAGCTTGTTCAAAAATGATTTTGATGGTTGTACATAGAATTTTATGATTTTTTATAATAAATACAGTAACTTGCAAATGTTGCAATAATAGTGGAATGCAAATATTAATATGTAATTGCATTTGAAATTGAAGAAAATAATAAAACTTAATCCAACTGTTTAGTTGCATCACAATATATGTCACAAACTAAAACTATCTTAAAAATATCTTTCAAGTATACATTATCAAAAACTGTTTGCGGCCTTTTTACAATTTCAAAATGCAATGCGGCTCTCGAAAACCCATGAGTTTGACACCACTGATCTATTCTAGACGATTCAAGCATTGCTTTGGGAAATAATATCACT
This sequence comes from Styela clava, assembly GCF_013122585.1. Classification (NCBI taxonomy): domain Eukaryota; kingdom Metazoa; phylum Chordata; class Ascidiacea; order Stolidobranchia; family Styelidae; genus Styela; species Styela clava. The sequence goes on from NW_024102645.1 coordinate 468,809, forward strand.
TCAATTAAATTGAAAAATCTCGCTATATTAAATACAAAATCGTTGCTATCATAAAGGTAAACCAATTCAGCCACTCGAAATATATTGGCCTTCACAAAGCAATGGAGGCAAAATTGAGAGTTCATGAGCTATGAACATTTGTTCTTTTCTTTGTCTTGAACTTTCATACTCCACAGCCCCTATTAATTTTTTTTAATTTTAATTACCATGTGATGGTCATACATATCTTTAACTTGTATTTTCTGTCATGATGTATTATCTCAATGTGCAAACTATTAATTAGTGTGCATATTTTGCTTCCAGATGACATAAATGTATTGTCTTGTTTATTACCTCAGCTTGGAGTATTGACAAGAAAAAGGTGCCAGTAAATTGGGTAAATTTTTTTTTAATCAGAATTCACAATTAATAGGAATTATAAACAGCCAACAATCACTGAGAATTATATGCGAAATCCCTCAGAATAAATTTGTCTAAAATCGGAGGAAGGCAAAACATATAGGTAGTTTCCATCCACACAAGAAGACTTGCTCGAGCCAAACTAAATGAGCATCGTCAGGTGATCGGTGAGGCTGCAAGTTGAATTAGACCCTGCAACGTCCTGCATAGAAGATAATATTAATTAGTGGGCTATAAGCTAAATTTAAACAAACCTAGCTACGATGCATTATGTACCAGCAATGTTACCTACGATTAACTGAATATGTAATATGTCTAATAAATTCACCTACAAAAGCAAGTTCGATAGGTGCAAACTTTGTGTTATGGAATTGTATCACAGCACAGAAGTCAGTTTTGTATGACACCCTCTTTAAATGAAATTTCAATGTTAAGCGCAAACATTAAAATTACTAACTTTGAACTTTGTCATTATCTGCAAAATGTTCCACACAAATCTTTCCGCTATCGCGTTTGTAATCTTCTCTGATAAAAAAAACGTCTATGATATCCAGAATTGCTCTTTACAACTTGTCTGCCATTCCAGCTTTCCAAGTAACGCAAAACTTCTTAGATATAGAGATTATTTTCTTTCGTCACAGGCGCAAAAAGGCAGGTACTACACGTAAAAAAGACGCCGAGTAGCAAAAGCGAGCGGGAATCGGTCGCGAAACGCGACGAGAAATATGTGCATTGGAGCGTATCATGAAATACAATCTTTCGCATGTATTCTTTTGGAGTGACGTCAGAGTTGCCTATCATGTTGTTTAATGTCATTGATTAGATCAACTCAACGTCATGCTCCAGGGAGCACGCCAACAACAAGGAAATTGCTGACGTACGTGACGTAGCATAACGAGGTTGACTACTAGGGGAATTCCCTGCAGCAGCAGTGGAACCAACCCCGTGTAACTCCGGAAAGTTGGTCCCGGTGTTGAATTCGCCGACACGCTTGACTTGGTGCTGACAGATTATTATTGCTTCGAAAATCATCGTGCGACTTTCTGCGATATGTATATTTTCGGATCATAAAAAAGTTACAGTGTGAGGATTTATGCTGTGTGATCAAAGCAGTAAGCAAGAATATAAATTGACTGATGGGTGATGCTTTATCTCAAAAATCAAAATTAGCTTACACCATATCAATGAAAATATTTTTGGTGGAGCAACTAAAACTGTCAGCAAAAAAAGAAATGTGGTGAGCGATACCACCCTGAAATTGTGACGTCTGCAGAAAAACATAAATTAAAAACACATATTTTAACTTCAATTAATTAGTGTTCCATGATGGAGTTCTACTGATCTTGATGATTTTTTTCCCAGACTCATTCTGTCATTGTATACGAAGTCGCCAGCTGCATATTACAACATAAGAGGCGTTTTACGTTTGCCATGATAATTCATTTTGCTTGATTTCAGACTGGTACTAATAACTTTTTTCACATAAATTGGATACCTATTATTGCTATTATCTAAACATGGCTTCAACATATATATATATATATATCTATAATTTTAGATGTGTCAAAAAGTTTTGAATTATTATGTCGAGTGTTTTTAAATTATTGATTTGTAATCAATAGCAATAACTTTTTTGCTAGTGCGAAATCCACCACATTTATTGAATGCATTAATATTTCTCCTGGAACCGTTACATTTTATTAATTCCAATTTGTTTTGTGCGGTATTCACATTTTTGTTTCAAATAATACTTTGTCAAAGTGGCTGTTATACTTTTATATAAACACATACATGCTTAGATGGTAGACAAGGTTCAATCGTTGTGGGCAATTTATTTCAAAATATCTAAACTAAACTAGAAATTTTGCAGACGTCTCGAAACTCACTTTTGAAGAATGATTTGCTGTCACCAGATGGGGTTTTGGTATGGAAACGCATCTACAGGGAATTTATGAAGATATGTCTGAAAACAATACAATGCTCAAATATATGGACACGCAGAACAATTCCCCAAAAATCATATGCGGTGACTTAACAGTACCTGTATAAACGAAGCACCACATCACAGCAATCAAACAGACAAAAACACGGTGGTCGCAATCGAAAATTGGTTGACAAAGATATTATCGACGTAATGCGCACCCCCCTATTCCCCCTCCTTTAAATGTAAAACGCGAAACCTTCAAAAATGGGTAAAAGAAACACAACTCTACCCACCTGCAAAGTTTATATTTGTATGGATTTTCTGTTTTCAAGCTTTTGACAGCTACGAATTAGTTCAGTTTCACCGCGCTGTGATACGGTATCAGAACTTCCCTATCTTTAAAAACATTGGGCTTCTAATTGCATATCTGACTGTCATATATTTTAAGAACACGGTTATTTCGAACAAAACTGTCAAATTATAAGTAAAGCACCACATCACAGCAATCAAACAGACAAAAACACCGTGGTCGCAAATTGGTTGACAAAGATATTATCGACCTATTGGAAATGCGCACCCCCCTATTCCCTCTCCCACCTGTAATGCCAGACGCTCCTTATTTGCAAAACCAACTTATTCGATTTATCACGGTATTATAACAGCAGATACCACAGTCTATAGATATATTCACACCAAGCAAATCAGTGAAGTACGATTTACCGTACCTCTAGACCAGGGGTTCTCAAACTTTTGGTGTTGCGGAGCCCGTGAAGAAGTTGACTACTATTCACGGAGCCCCACAAATAAATTTCTTAAATAAAACAAACAAACAAAAACACACTGTTACGTACCGATTAATGTTTCTGAGTAAGTTAAAAGTACTTTGCTTAATTCAAATGCTAAACCTTTTTACTGAGGGTTAATACAAGCCATAAATAAATCTAAATTTTACAGATAAATTATACATATTAACGTTGTAATTTGACATTTGAAAAACATTAATAAATTTTGAGTTGGACCCTCTCCCTTGTGATATTTTTGAAAAGTAGCCAATACCGTGCGCGATTGCATTTTGGTGAAATCGCCGATTGTTTTCGTCAGCGTGATGTATTTTTTGGACCGTAAATATCTTTACGTCGGTGTTTATTTTACCCAAATCACAAATTTTCATTGGCATATGCATGTATTATGGAATTATGAGTTTACTGAGAAAAACAAGTTAGTATATTATAATCATCAGCAACGAGATGCTAAAAATAATTACTAAAGAGGTGAATCAGCAACCCAAATTTCTTGATTGAAAAGCGGCATTATAAAACTAAAACCCAAAACTTTTTGTTTTAGCAGACTCGCGATATTTTGTCAGTTTTTTTTTTGGAAATTATATCGTAGTAACTGAAATCGAAACACAATCAATTGAGCAGGCGATGTGCCTTTTTATACATTCTGAAACTACCGACGATGATAAAAAAATTTCAATCCTTCCTATATTGTCCAAAACTTGGGATTTTTCAAACGGTGATATCTTGAAAAGAAGCTGAGTGGCAGACCTGCAATAGGGCGGCGTTAGTGCTGAAAGAACGCTAAAATCGCTGTAAACTGCAACACTGCGATGCAATCAGTCATGATTATGATTTAATTGGGACGGGAACAAATATCTTAATCAAACTACCGGGACCAGTAGTGGGTATGTTCTTTTGTGGGCAGTGCGAGATTGCTTCTAATATTTTATGATAACAGCGTTGTTCAAGATATCCGGTAGTCCACAAGGTCTTCGTTTACTGACTTGTTTCTCATTTCATGTCGGGGAATGCTGTGGTAATTTTGAGTAGTAATGATTTAATATTGTCGTGAGTCGAGCAACCGCAGGTTACACTGAACACAATTAAGCCTAAAAATAAGGCATTTTAAATATGCCCGCATCGGTCATGGATTGCTCAATTGTAAATTGTACTCATGCAATGAGATTTTAACGCCGACTCCGGGATTTTTATAATAACGATGTCTTGCCTAAAAATAATCTCAACTCAAATTTGAGGAATCCCAAGATCGCTAAAATACGATTCCAATCTATATATAGTTGGCAGTTTAGCACGTATTTTATTTCAGAATAGTGATCTTTCATTTTAGTAATCGTATTAGTAATCTCGACTCAAAGTCGAGTAACGACGAGCACAATTAAATTATTAGGACAAGAAATTTTAAATGCTCGAATCGGCCATGGATTGAATACTTTACGCCACAGAAAACTCGCTAGCCGCTGAAAAAGTTTTTTTTAACAGGTGGCCTAATAGCGAAAAAGTTTTCGATTCCAATTTTGAAGACCCATCCCTTGTCATATTTCGACGCTACTTTTGTCAAATTTTATTAATGCTTCTTTGAACAGTTTACAAAATTATCCAATCAGGTATTCTGATAAGTAATCGAATATCTCGCGGAGCCCCGGGGCTCCGTATGGAGCACTTTGAGAACCTATGCTCTAGACCAGGGGTTCTCAAACTTTTGGTGTTGCGGAGCCCCTGAAACGGTTGACTTTTATTCGCGGAGCCCCAAAAGAAATGTTAAAATTGTAGCTTTCCGATAAATATTCCTGAGTAAGTTAAAAGTACTTAACTTAATTTAAATGCTAAACCTTTTTTTAATTAATGGGGTTAATGCAAGTCATGAATAAATCAAAATTTCAAAGATAAATTATATATACTCTTACTAAAGCTGTTAATTTGACACTTGACAAACATATTAATAAACTAGGGGTCGAATCTTTTCCCTTTTGACATTTTCGGAAGACTTAAAAGGCCGCTAATAACGTGCGCGATTGCATTTTGTTACAATCACCGATAGTTTTCGTCAGCATGGCATGTTTTAAACATCTTTACGCCGGTGTTTATTCTCCCTAAATCAAAAATTTTCTTCGGCATATACATATATTGTTTCACAATGACGACGATAAATGTTTTTTTGTTCGAGTGGGGAATTATGAGTTCAATGTGAAAAACTTGTTACCATATAGTCATCGGCGACGAAATGCTAAAAATAATAATTAATAATAAAGAGGTAAATCCCCAACTCAAATTTCTTGATTGAAAAACGGCATTCTAAAATATTAAAACCTAAAATAAAAGATCACACTATAAGTTTGGTTTTAGCAGACTCACATCAGATTAAAAACGCTTTTATGGGCATTGTAAATCACAAAATTTGGTGTAATGTTGGGTTTTCTTTGGTTATTCATCGTATAGTAACTGCGAAATCGAAACACAGTCAATTGTGTGCGCGATTTACCTTTTTTTTTATTCTGAAACTACCGACGGAGCCGCATGCATTAAAATAAATTTCAATCGTATTTTGCCCAGATCTTGTGATTTTTTTAAACGGCGATATCTTGCTTAATTAATAATAATCTCGAGTGCAAAAGAACAAATCAAGTTTGACAAATTCCAAGATCGCAAAAATACGACTCCAATTTATTTATAGTTGGCAGTTTATCACGTATTTTATGTTATTTTAGAATAGTATTCTTTCATTTTAGTAATCCTAATAGTAATCTCGAAGGAAACTTGAGTAACTATGAGTACAATTGAATTATTACGACAAGACACTTTAAATGCTCGCATCGGCCATACATTGAATATTTTACGCAACAGAAATCTCGTTATCCGTTTTTTTATAATCGCAAAGAATGTTGCGCGGAAATTTCCGATTCAAAACCCCACCTCTTGAGAATCCTGGCTGCGCTCCAGCTTATAAATAATGTCATTTTTTAATTCCGCCTCTTTGCCATATTTCGAGGCTATATTGTTGTCAAATTTTATCAAAACTGTTATTGCTTCTTTGAACAGTTACAAAACTAGTCATTATTCTGAAAAGTAATCGGATAGCTCGCGGAGCCCCTGGGTTTCTCTCGCGGAGCCCAGGGGCTCCGTACGGAGCACTTTGAGAACCTATGCTCTAGACCAGTGATTCCCAAAGTGGGCGATATCGCCCCCCCGGTGGGCGAAAACGATACAGAGGGGGGGCGAAAAAGTCGAAGGGGGCGATTTCGCGAAACCTGGTTTTGTTCGGCGCATCGTGCACTCGATTACTGTACTCTGCGTGCTTTTGTAGGTTTGAATCACGTATGCGATTATCACACGCGAAAGGATTGCTTGACTCGTCTCCGCCGTAAGGCACAGTAGTTTGCGTATCCCAGTGATCAACAAAATACGGTCGGAGTAAAATAATCTGGCCGGGACGCTTCACTGAGTGGACGTTTCCCCAACCTTTGACCCCGCAAAACTCTTCCTATGCTTTACCAATTTAAAAATGTCGGTGCTTATTTTAAGAGTGGTTTCGCGAGTTGTCGTCTGTAAAATGGGGTATTTCAAACTATCATCCTAATTCATACCATTCAACAATCTGTTTTTTGAAATTACCGGTAAAGAATTTTAGCCAAGTCTATCACAGCTATTTCTACTCTTACTTCTATTTTTGATTACTGCAGTCAAACTGAAATTCTAGGAAGACAAAGTGATCATTAAATTATTTGATTTTTTGTTAAATTTCCGAAACACAACTAAAAACAAACGAATATAATTCAAAAACCGAGAAATCGAAAAACAATGATTTATAAACTCGACTGGGTAATGTTTACGACCAAGCCTGAAAATCTGTCTGTGCGAGAAAAGCGTCTGAGCGGCTGCGAAAGGGGGCATTGTTACGTTTATTTTTACATATTGCTGATTGGCCAATGTCACGAAGTAAAAAAGGAAGTCTATGCCCGGGAAACATCCAATTTACAAACAAAAAGGCGGTTTTGACGATGAATCAATTTTATTTATAATCTACGCTCGAGGAGCAAATTCCATTTTTTACGTAACAGATCTTATCGTGAGACACGTTTAGACTAAATTATATTATATCCTCACAATTTAGTGAACAGCTGCTACTCGTTTAACAAGCCTACAATTCAATTATAATTAGACAAATGGCAACACGCAGAAAAGTTGATGCTGAGTGCAGGGGTTCAATATCGCAGTAAATATTCAAATATATTGAAATGCAATAAGGAAATAAAATTTATATATTATTCGAGAGATTCATCATTGCTTAATGTTTGTAAGAATAGATCTTCTTGAGGAAAATCTATATCAAAATTTCACAAACCATGCAAAAATATTCACTTCGATGTTTGGAAGTACATATTTGTGCGAACAATTATTTTCGAAAATGAACTTCACAAAGCATAAGCAAAGAACTAGGATTAGGGATGCCCTTTTAGAAACTGTTCCTTGGCGTCGTAAAGCTATTAAGCGTGATGCAGCAACAAAGCAGTGTCACATCAAATGTCATTGTAATAATTTTTAATGGGACGGCGACGACGTTGAGTTCATGAATTGTCGCAGTTTTCGCGCGCTGTTCCGTTTTTGACTTTCAAAAAGTATATGCGACCCGCAAAAGACTAGCAACCCTTAATTTTGTCCCGCGAGCGACATAAAATTTGCCGACCTCTGGGCCGTAGCCGATAGTCGGCCACGGCTTTTTTCCCATCCGAGTCCACGAATCTAAAACAAATGGCTGATTTATTCTATGGGATGGTGATCGGACTGGAGGCCATGGTAGGATGAGGAATCGAGGGTGAATTTTACTGAAGATCGTTATATATCATGTATTTTGGTGCAGGTCATCAGGCTGTAGGGATGAATGAGATGTACAAACATCATTATCAAAAGTTTGGGAAAATTAACTTTGTTTTCATTATTTCAATGTGAAATGGGGTGAATTTGGAGAGTTAAAGGCAATAAGGTAGGTACACGGCGGTTTTTGAGGAGGTAGAACCCTGAATTCTTCCATTTCCGACCTCTTATATGGTAAAAAAGGGGGTTTTCAGCCGTGCTATATTGCTATCAAAACAACGAAATTGCCTTTTCATCAGTAAACGGGGTGATTTAAGATTGTGTCTGACGAAAATGTCACCTAATATTAAAAAAAACTCGCTGAAGAACACCAAGCTTATCAATCTCATTTAAAAACACTATAAAATATGATTTGTCTTCTTATTTGGTCTGTAATATATTCATTTCTGACTTCACATTTTTTGTAGTGCTGGGGGGCGATGAAGTTGTATAAACTACTTTAGGAGGGCGATGGTACAAAAAGTTTGGGAACCACTGCTCTAGACCACAGTCTACAAATATATTCACACCAAGCGAAGCGGTACAGTACGGTCTACCCTACCTTTAGCATCACCGCCATTCACCGGTAACCTCGAAAAACTTGCGATTCTTGAGTAACGACTTTCAGAATCCGCCGTCACGCCAACGTTCGATGTCACGTGATCAAAAAGAGGAGTGCCTGCATATGCGTCCGCAGAACGTTCAGTGACGTCATAGCAAACAAAAACAAATCTCATAGAGCTAACAGAAATATTTGAAATGAATAAAAGTAATAGCCTTCTGGAGAAAAATTTCATCTTTAACCACTGAAAATTTCAAAGCAATTGGTCCAGGGATTGAAGAGAAAAGCGGTTTTCCACTAGATGTCCAAAAAGTGTCAAAGAACAACAACAACAAGACCAACATAATATTGAAACGATCGTTATGTCCACTTCGTGTCCAAAAACGTTTGAAACAGCCATGTAAACTAACAGACCAACATGTTTAACTTAATAGCTTAATAAAAATGTCTGTTAAATATTAAGCACAGGTATAGCACAAAGAATTGTTTTGGGTTTTAATTCATTTGTATTTTTTTTTATTAGATCTATCTCCTATTAAGCATTTAAATACTTGGATCATGATTATTATTTCTGAAATTACCGGGTCAGTATTCGGGTCATTAATACCAGATAAACCGGGGAAATTTTTCTTTGTGGGTTCTTCCTGCATGTGGTGCTGGGATTTCGGAAATGTCTGAATTTGAAGCAACTGCCAAGTTTTGCAAACTACAAAATACCTTTTTTACCAATTAAAGATTTCAGACCCCCCCCCCCTTCAAAATCTTCAGCTATGCCCGTAGGGCCTCACTCTAAATATTGAATGAATCGCCAAAAGATTTTCAGTTTAAAAGATGCATATTTTGCAGGTCGCGGGGCTGGGAATCCATCGGTGCTCCAGTTGATTGAAAAGCAGCAAAGAAAAAGAAATAGGTAGCAATGTCCACGTGATAGAACCTAAATTGCCTTTTTACTCCAGCTAAGAACCACTCCCAAAGCCTTAAAAAACATCAATACCACTATTAATATAACTCGATATTCAGTGTTTATTCACATTAGTAATTAAAATAATAATTTGTATTTCTACGGATTATTGAGAAAAAAACTTGGGTACTCCAGAAATACGTGTACCAAGATGACGGACAACGGAACATAGTATGTGTACCAGGTTAGGCCATACTTTTAGGTGCAAATACTACAAAACTCACTTGGTTAGTCCCTGAACTCGTGATAGAACTAAAATAGGGAAAAAAAATTTGGCCTAACCCTAATACTACGTTCCGGTGTCCTCATTTCTTGGTACGCATACTTCAGGAGTACGGAAACTTGACTGTAATCACATACATCTTAATCTTCCGTTCTAGCTGCTGTGTTTCTTCAATTGTTTTCGTATTCCATGAGTCCTAATGTCCATCTTGTTGTTATTATTTTGTCTGCAGTACTTTGCGTATACATTTGCTCAAATTTTTTGAATACTTTCTCAGTTAGTGTTGTTACATCTTGACATTCAGTTACATTGTTTAATAGGTATTCGCTCATGAATGATTTGAAAATATTTTTTTTTTATATCAAGTGTCGGATGTTCAATGATGTGATGATGAAAATAAATTTCAGCTGCTTGCATGTGTTGAGATTGACTCTTACAAAAGGTATTTATAGATTGGTTTGATTAATTTCTTGAGCAGAGCCTTGTTTTTCTGGGTTGCATTATTAACAGAAATTGCTGCTCTATCTATGCATTCCAGATTGTTGTCACATTCACAAAAGCTGCAGTGCGCAAATCACTGGCCCTTCGTTTCGTTTGACGCCGTTGAATTCTTTCTCATGTTCATCACGGCAAACTTTTTACGTTTACTCATTTTATCTCTTATGAAGTTCCAGATCTAAACTAAATTCAAATAGGGTTAATAATTATTTGTCCTTATTAGGACAAAAATATTTCCTAAAACAAAGACCTTCAAAATTAGGACAAATTCTAAAAATAAGGACGTTATGGCAGCCCTGATTATAGGTCAAGTGGAGAAAAAACTTCTGTGAAAGCTACAATACTTGAGATGGAGTGTGTTACTGCAGGGGTAGTTATAAAATGGCTATGTCCCATATGTCCGCTATGTCCGTACTAAAATGGCTATGTCCGCTATGTCCCTACTAAAATGGCTATGTCCCATCTAAAATTAGGACTCCGATATTTTCCTACTAAAATGACTATGTCCGCAATGTCCCTACTAAAATGGCTATGTCCCATCTAAAATTGCGACTCCGATATTTTCCTACTAAAATGACTATGTCCGCTATATCCCTACTAAAATGACTATGTCCGCTATGTCCCTACTAAAATGGCTATGTCCGCTATATCCCTACTAAAATGGCTATGTCCCATCTAAAATTGCGACTCCGATATTTTCCCACTAAAATGACTATGTCCGCTATGTTCCTACTAAAATGGCTATGTCCCTACTAAAATGGCTATGTCCCATCTAAAATTGCGACTCCGATATTTTCCTACTAAAATGACTATGTCCGCTATATCCCTACTAAAATGACTATGTCCGCTATGTCCCTACTAAAATGGCTATGTCCGCTATATCCCTACTAAAATGGCTATGTCCCATCTAAAATTGCGACTCCGATATTTTCCTACTAAAATGACTATGTCCCTACTAAAATGGCTATGTCCCATCTAAAATTGCGACTCCGATATTTTCCTACTAAAATGACTATGTCCGCTATGTTCCTACTAAAACGGCTATGTCCCTACTAAAATGGCTATGTCCTTACTAAAATGGCTATGTCCGCTATATCCCTACTAAAATGGCTATGTCCCATCTAAAATTGCGACTCCGATATTTTCCTACTAAAATGACTATGTCCGCTATGTCCTTACTAAAATGGCTATGTCCGCTATATCCCTACTAAAATGGCTATGTCCCATCTAAAATTGCGACTCCGATATTTTCCTACTAAAATGACCATGTCCGCTATGTCCCTACTAAAATGGCTATGTCCGCTATATCCCTACTAAAATGGCTATGTCCCATCTAAAATTGCGACTCCGATATTTTCCTACTAAAATGACTATGTCCGCTATGTTCCTACTAAAACGGCTATGTCCCTACTAAAATGGCTATGTCCCATCTAAAATTGCGACTCCGATATTTTCCTACTAAAATGACTATGTCCGCTATGTCCTTACTAAAATGGCTATGTCCGCTATATCCCTACTAAAATGGCTATGTCCCATCTAAAATTGCGACTCCGATATTTTCCTACTAAAATGACCATGTCCGCTATGTCCCTACTAAAATGGCTATGTCCGCTATATCCCTACTAAAATGGCTATGTCCCATCTAAAATTGCGACTCCGATATTTTCCTACTAAAATGACTATGTCCGCTATGTTCCTACTAAAACGGCTATGTCCCTACTAAAATGGCTATGTCCCATCTAAAATTGCGACTCCGATATTTTCCTACTAAAATGACTATGTCCGCTATGTCCTTACTAAAATGGCTATGTCCGCTATATCCCTACTAAAATGGCTATGTCCCATCTAAAATTGCGACTCCGATATTTTCCTACTAAAATGACCATGTCCACTATGTCCCTACTAAAATGACTATGTCCCTACTAAAATGGCTATGTCCCCTCTAAAATTGCGACTCCGATATTTTCCTACTAAAATGACCATGTCCCTACTAAAATGACTATGTCTGCTATGTCCCTACTAAAATGGCTATATCCCTACTAAAATGGCTATGTCCCATCTAAAATTGCGACTCCGATATTTTCCTCTTAAAATGACCATGTTCGCTATGTCCCTACTAAAATGACTATGTACCTACTAAAATGGCTATGTCCGCTATATCCATACTAAAATGGCTATGTCCGCTATGTCCCTACTAAAATGGCTATGTCCCTACTAAAATGGCGACTCCGATATTTTCCTACTAAAATGACTATGTCCCTACTAAAATGGATATGTCCCTACTAAAATGGCTATGTCCCATCTAAAATTGCGACTCCGATATTTTCCTACTAAAATGACTATGTTCCTACTAAAACGGCTATGTCCCACTAAAATGGCTATGTCCCATCTAAAATTGCGACTCCGATATTTTCCTACTAAAATGACTATGTTCCTACTAAAACGGCTATGTCCCACTAAAATGGCTATGTCCCATCTAAAATTGCGACTCCGATATTTTCCTACTAAAATGACTATGTCCGTACTAAAATGACTATGTCCGTACTAAAATGGATATGTCCATACTAAAATGGCTATGTCCCATCTAAAATTGCGACTCCGATATTTTCCTACTAAAATGACTATGTCCGCTATGTTCCTACTAAAACGGCTATGTCCCTACTAAAATGGCTATGTCATCTACTACATTTTTAATATAGCCATGCATATCTGAGAAAAAAAGCTAGTATATGTCTTGATGCAATTAAAATAAGTTTATTGCTTAGGCATATTAACGAATTGTGTCAAGGGCCGACTCTATCAAGGTCTACATATTTAATAGTCATTAATGAAAAATTATATTTTTCGAGTCTTTCTCTTCCTTTTTTCTCCCTTTTTCAATCCAGCTGTTTGTGATGGAGTTATTGTTTGCAATTTACCATCAGTTGATGAACAAAGACGAGGAGGACATTTATCAGGGGAAGACAACTGAACACGTTGTAAAAAATCTTTAAAATATATTATTTCGTTCGACTTCCGTCATCAGCATCCAAGTGTATACGGACAACGAAAATTGGGCATATGGTCCGTACAACGTGTATGGCCCTTGCTTCAACAGTGCCTTTCTCACATCGGTATACGACGACTTGATTATATCACCAAGCATGTGAATTAAATCAGGAAGTTTATGTTGTCTCCAATTGGCAACGCATTTCAATACATGGTTTAAGGACTCGTTGTTGTTATTTGTCCACAGGTATCCATTTGTATGTGACTTTTTTTGCCAAATATCATTTTTAAATAACGGAAGAAATCTTGTTTTGACTTATCCAACAATACTTTTGCACCTGGTTTTACAGTACGATACGACTTCTTCAGTCTTTGAATCAAACTCTTTTTCATTTTGGCAATGAAACAAACCGAAAACTTCGCTAACAATTGATCTCCGGAGGTTTTCACCGGTACCGACCTTATCCTTAAGATAATTTATTAAATTTTCCCTCATGTGTCTGCTGCAAAGGACATGAGTTGAATCCGGGAAAGAAGATGTGAAAGCACCGTGTAGGGCCGCTTGACCAACGGTCAAGTTATCCAACTTTCTACCAAGTTTGGATTTTATGTTGGTAAAAAATTCTGTAAATGTGGATTTGTCAGATTTGTGGTGTAAAAATATAGGACTGAAAAACAATGGGTGTTCACCGGATTTACATGACAGCAAGGAAAGATTTTTGAAAACTGTAACTGTGAGGTAGACTCGTCCTAAATTGAAAGTTTTATAAATCCCAAGAATAGTTTTACCTGAGCAACAAAACCGCTTCAGATCCAAGCATTGCTCTTCAAAGAATAAAGTTACATTAATTAACAGATTCCATTTTACTGTGGGTTACTTTTTGTACAAATTCGTTTGTTTGCGCCATGTTAATGACCTCTAATATCTCGTCAGCGTAATTTTTATGATATATTTTTTATTCCTGCTCCCTGCTTTTTCTTTTTTTGCCGAGCATAATAACGTCCAATTCTCCATATTTCACTCGTTTTGGGTTGTGGCTCAATAACTGGATATGACAGTTTTTTTCCGTGGCGCGATCTTATGCAAAATCTCCCCCCTTTATCATAAATATATTTAACCTCGTCATTTTGAAGTAAATACAGAGCGGAGGTATAATTGGTTTGTTTCCAGCTTCCGCAATCGTCTTCGAAAATTTGCTTCACTTTTTTCTCTTTTCTGCGTATGTTTTTGTTGTGATCAACTATGAAATAACAGTTGTTTTTCTCCCCCGTTGGTATTCTAGGACTAACTTTCACGGTTTTGTTTTTGAATATTTTCAACAATTCTGAAATACCCAAGAAAATACCAAACGGAATCTCATGCCAGCCCTCGTCTACAGTGTTTTGGTCAGTCTGCGCATAAATCATACTGGATATCATATTTTCAGATTCTTCAGTGTGGCAATTTGAAATCTCCAGACCTGGTCCCTCCAGATCAATGCAAGTATTCAAGGACAATTTTTGACTTTGTCGAAGGTGTCTCTTTAATAAAGGAACAAAGTGATTGGGTACGAAATCAATAAAATTTGCAGGAACATTTGTTGTAGTCCACATTATGTGAAAATATGAACCCTGTCTCGAAGAAACCTCTCTACCCTGGATACTTATTGAATAAGCGGGAGATCGCATGTCTGTTGGGCCGGTAGAAGGCTGAAAGGAGTTGTATGAAACTTTCAATGCGGCGCTAAGAGCCAATAAGCAATCCATCCCACAATGGCTGCCAATTGTCGCTGCACAGTGTAGTACGTTTTTCAGATCCAGAGTAACGATCCTAAAGTCTTTAGGACTGGATGTAAATTTGTACTCTCGATGTCGTAACACTGGGGATAAGACAGAATTTCAATAATAGTTAAGAAGCGAAGATGAAGGAAATGATCCTGTGTACCAAACAAAGCAAAAGAAACTGCCCGATACAGGCAATTTCCATCACCTATCGTATATATCGGTTCATATTCATCTGAACCCGATGGCGACAATTGTTGTAACAGAGTATTGGACGGTTCATCTAATTCACCCTGAAAATTCCTCGATTCTGGAAACTCAGGAAGCTTTACTTTATGTGCGTCCATCAGCATTTGCTCCTGCTCAGCTATTTCTTTCAGGCATTTATATACATTTTTGGTATCAAAACTCACACGATCAATTTTGTTCATAACTCTTCTCATCGACACCTCGAAATCATAGCCATGGTCAAGAAAAACACAAGATTTACAATAGTAAGATAGATGTTTTTCTCCCCATTTTTGCCGTAATTCGGTTTCTATCCGGGCACAATCGAAATGGCACCAGCGTTCACAACCAGAACATTCAATGCAACCAGTTGAACAATCCAAACCGCAAAACAAGCATTTGTATTATGACTGATACATACCTCGATCCGACAGAAATGAAAAAAATCGTTGTGCCAGCGTCGACAAATACAACATGGTGCCAACTCGCAATAAAAAGATACCACACTCATGAATTTTCCCAGCATAAACAATAAATGTGTTTTGCTAAATAAATTCTAAATTATACGCAGTCCAACAAGCACTTTAGAAATGCTATCTTAATTTTTTAATAATTTCCTTGTCTCTTTCTTCTTTACGGTATAGTCATACTATGTGGCAACGTTGGGAAAACTAGCTTGGAAATGTCCTTTGTGACGTCACTAATACGGAATATATATTTACAGGGTGATCCAAGGTTGTCGCCTCGCGGGCCACAATAGTGCCAAGAATAGGTAAACAGTGCAATACAAAACAAACACTTTTATTGTGCAAATACATAGTTATCAGACATAGCCATCCCAGGCTAATAGAATCCGCATTCGATTTTTAGTTTTCTATGATGCCTACCGTGTTTCCGCGAAAATAAGACAGTGTCTTATTTCAATTTTCTTTCGAAAAATATCACTAGAGCTTATTTTCGGGGAATGTCTTATAATTTTATTTATCAAAAACAAAATTAGAAAGTACAGAATCAGGAGATTTTCAAATAAAAAAAAAAATATTGAAACCGATATCCATTTACTTAAATGACACGTTTTCCTCTCCCACACGTTTTAGATTAGGTAATCATTTATAACGTACGGGAGAGATTTCTTGCTATCGACCAGGTAAAAAAAAATTCGCGTTATTGACTAGGTCCTATTGGGGAGGACTTATATTAAAATCAATCCTAAAATTTAGGCTAGGTCTTATTTTTAGGGTAGGTCTTATTTTCGGCGAAACACGGTATATTGTTAGCATATATTCCCGAACAAGAAGATGGAAAGCCAGATAACGATTTAGACTGCCAAGCACATCATTCAACTTCGCTAGTTGCCTCAGCTAGCCATAACACTAGTCAATTCAGTGACATTATTGATGTAACAATATGTCAAAAGTTTTTTCTATTTAATTTTATTACGAAACAACACGAAATACGATTTTTTGATTGCTCTCCGAATGTGACGCGGGCCACAGATAATAAAGCGGCGGGCCACATGTGGCTTGCGTGCCTGGGTTTGGATCACCTTGATATCTACCTTATAGGTAAGTTTTAAACAAAATATTAACTACTACCATTCAATTTATTTTGACATTCTAGAATAGTTGATATTAAGAATGTGCAAATTTTAAATTAAAATTAGAACTTGAAAAATTGCATATATAGTCTAGAATCTAGATACAAAGTAACAGTTGATTTGATGTTAATTTCAAAGTCTCTTTTCTTAACCCTACGTCACAATTGATTCTGTGGTGATGATCATGTTCGATATAAATCTATCAATTTTGATCCGATATTCCAGACATAGCTATTTTAGTTGAAACTAATCGGAATCGCAATTTTAGAACATAGCCATTTAGGACTTTGCCATTTAAGTAGGGACATAGCCAGTTTAGTAGAGAAATAGACATTTTAGTAGGGATATAGCGGACATAGCCATTTTAGTAGGGACATAGTCATTTTAGTAGGAACATATCGGAGTCGCAATTTTAGATGGGACATAGCCAGTGTTCCCTCTAAGGTGTGCGCGTGTGCGCGCGCACACAGCTTTCAGAGGCTGCGCACGCGCATTGATTTACTGCGCACAGGCGTATTTCGATGTAATGTAACAATGTGCTCGGTTGGCAGGTTGAAAAAGTTTGTTGTTGGCCCACTTATCACCCGGTTAGAACGCCAAAATTTTTTCATTGGTTTTTGCACATATATTAGTCATTTACAAAAAAGTGTGCACACACAAAAATTTCTGCGCACACATACTACAAAAAATTAGAGGGAACATTGGACATAGCCATTTTAGTAGGGACATAGCGGACATAGCCATTTTAGTAGGAAAATAGCGGACATAGCCATTTTAGTAGGGACATAGCGGACATAGTCATTTTAGTAGGGACATAGCGGACATAGTCATTTTACTAGGAAAATATCGGAGTCGCAATTTTAGATGGGACATAGCCATTTTAGTAGGGACATAGCCATTTTAGTAGGGACATAGCGGACATAGTCATTTCAGTAGGGAAATATCGAAGTCGCAATTTTAGATGGGACATAGCCATTTTAGTAGGACATAGCGGACATAGTCATTTTAGTAGGAAAATATCGGAGTCGCAATTTTAGATGGGACATAGCCATTTTAGTAGAAACATAGCGACATAGTCATTTTAGTAGGGAAATATCGGAGTCGCAATTTTAGATGGGACATAGCCATTTTAGTAGGGACATAGCGGACATAGCCATTTTAGTAGGGATATAGCGGACATAGCCATTTCAGTAGGGACATAGCGGACATAGTCATTTTAGTAGGGACATAGTCATTTTAGTAGGAAAATATCGGAGACGCAATTTTAAATGGGACATAGCCATTTTAGTAGGGACATAGCGGACATAGCCATTTTAGTAAGGACATAGCGGACATAGCCATTTTATAACTACCCTACTGCAGCGGTTTGCAGCAGTGTCTTTAATGATTGACAGACGAGATTGTATGACGTCATAGTTAGAATGTTCTGGAATACATGTCATTTCCTGTCTCTGGCCTGTAACACGAGTTAGTGCTGTCTCTGTATAGTTCAGACGTGTATGGCTGTACTAATATTATTCTAGTGTCAAATTTTGTTGTTTGAATCTGCATGTATAAATATGAGCTTAGGATATGTACCGGTACTGGTATTGGGTTCAGTTGCATAATGTTTTGACGAAAAGGTAATTAATTGTTATGTTCTTGTTTACACAGTTTGTTATAATAATCTGCCAGAGAAGCACCGTATTCAATGTCAGTTACCGCAGTTTCAATATTGTAATTATCAATTAGCCTTTAACCGGAACACAATATTTCGTGTTTGATAACATTACTGCATTATTTCTGGACTTTGTCCTGTGGAAGCTGGATTTTCATGCTATTAAAATATTGAAACACGAGTCAAGTTGCATTGAATTGTTATTAGATTCGTCTGCTAGCATTCCATCAACAGACTAAGGAAGGGATCGAATGCCTGCAGCCACAGAGTGAGACCAAAATGCTGTGCTACTAAGCGTTTTTTTTTATTTATATAAAGTGCAAAGTATTCATTTTCACCACTTTACCTACATCTGACATTTTTGGCAATGCATCGCATTTTTGATGCCTTGATTTCTTTCGACAAGGAAGTTGTCACATCATCCTGGTCATTTGCAAGACAGACTGTGTCTTCATTTTCACAATTATTTGTCCATTTTTATCAAATTTCTTCGTCTTCCAGCAAATATTTCGATCAGTCATCAATGAACAGAGCGTCGTCGTCGTTAAGCATCTTGTCTGAACAAAACCAACCGTGACGACCGCCACTTGGAGGTGCAACTTCGCCTTTGTTTGTTTATTATACGACAAGCGGAGTTGGACATCTAGGGCGTAGATCAAAAAGGTAGTTTAACCTCGAATCGGAGTTTAACTTTGGATCGGCAGTTTAAGTCCGGATCAAAAAGGTGGTATAACTTTCTGTGACGTAAATCTCGACTTAAAATCGGCGATTTTTTAAACCTGGTCTGGAGGTGGTTTAACTCGGTTTGTCGAGTGCATTTGGATTGCGGCGCTTGTCGTGTTGGATGTTATCGCTTACCGTACAATCTATATTGTATTCTGGGGCGACAAAAGGAGTAGCAGGGAGCTCTGACAAGCGTCACAACGAATAAATAATTGTATACCTGTACCACGAGGCTGCGATATGTAGCATTTGCGGTGGTCTGGTGGTACCTGTGTTGTACCTACCGTACTACGCCCGAACAAAATTATTTACAACGTGGAATTGGGCTATACTATAATAAATCTAGTAAGGTAAATACATACCGGTACTTGTCGTATTGATATATTTCTGTATTTGCGTTTTTTAGTATAGTTTCGTTGGTATGTATGTATGTATAAGCAGTTGCGCAGTAGTACCGTCGAACAGATACTCCTAGTCCTAATACAGTAATATAAACTTCAAAATGTTTTAACAAAAATGATATATTTTCAGATATTTAGATCTACCAGTGCCCAAAAGATTCCTTTTAGTTATATTTTGTGTATGAGCAGAACTGAGATTTACCTACGATATCCATGTATCACTACTGCACACTGTGCCCCGGTGTATGTATCTTGTCATCGGCTGATTCACATGTCTGCAAGGTCCCGAAGTTGGATCAAAAAAATAGGCAAGGAGCGAATAGATAGCAGAAGGTTGGCTGGATATTTTGATATACACCAATGTAAAATCATATTGCATGTTATTGGTATGCTGTATGCACAGATGTACAATATTTATGGTATTAATGATTTTGACTCTTGCTATTTAAAATGAAACTAGAATATTGTAGTCAGGGATGGCCAATTCGAATAAAGTATTCGAATGTATTCGAATATCTCGTCATTCGAATATCGGAATTCACGTTCATAAGAATATCGGATATTTGTGTGACGTCACACATTTTCGATGCCGCTTTCAAGACGTTTCCGTTGAATGAAAACATTCTCGATAGAAACTTGCGCGTGATTGTTTTCATCACTCATCAGCGTAACGTGTTATTTAGGCGCGTAAACGCCTTTACGATTGTGTTATTTTCTCTAAAACGAAAATTTTCCACAAATTTGTTCCACGATAACGATAACATTTATTTTATTTTTGTACGCGCACGGAATTGTGAATCTGGTAAATACGTTCATCGGCGGCGAGTTTCTAAAGACAACGCAACTTTTTGATTGAAAAGCGGCAATTTAAAATACTGAAAATAAAACCGTAAACAATATAAGTTTTATTGAGGCCCGCGAAAATTTAAAAAACGCTTTTCTAGGCAGTGAAAATCGCAAAATTTCGTGTGCCTCTGGCACACATTATGTTTGGTCGGCGTTTAGAAACATATCGTCACTAATTGAGGGCGGGATTTGCCTGATTATCCATTACTTTAAATTGCCGTCGAATATTTTCATGTTAACACGATACAAGGTTCTAAACCTTTTCCCGGTTTGTGAGGATGTATATAATATAATTAATCTAAAGTATATTCAATCAATTTTATTGTGATGAAATAAATTTTACTCTGAGATATTACAGCATATTTATGGATTTTTCGAACGGTTTTATCTAAAAATAATCAGAGTGGCAGCATTTCGATCGAGCGGAGTCACTGTTAACAAGTACATCTAAATATTTGCCGAATTCGCAAAATACGGATCAAAACAATATTTAATCGGACAGTTTACCTCACGTTTTTATTTTTATGACCGCGGATTGCAATGGTATATAAGAGTGGTGAGGATTTTATTTTGTCGACGCAACCGCAGGTTAAATTGAAGACAATTAAATTAATAAAGCAAGACATTTTAAATATGCCCGTGTCGGTCACGAATTCATCACTTTGCACAACAGAAAAATATATATTCGTTGTTATATTATTTGTTGTAAAAGTCGAGGTGGCATAATCGCGGCGATGAATATGTATTTTTAATTTACTGCTAAACTTTATATGTATATTCATTGTATGAAATGAATTATACTCTACACTTAACAGGATTTTATATAATTATTTGAGATTTTTCTAACGGCGATAACGAGTTGGCAAGATTGCAAAAATACGTATTAAAATTAAATACATCAGGCAGTTTATCTCGTAATTTTAGGTCACAGATCGCCGTGGACCAAATAGTAATGTTTTTTTGACGTAAGAAGAAGCAACCGCGAGTTACGTTGGACACATTAAATTAATATATAAAGATATTTTAGAATCTCGTAGTTGTCATGGATTGAATTTTTTACGTAAGAATGATCATTATACGCTGAAAAGACGGCTCTTTTAACGAGCGCGAATCGCGGTGGTGTTACAGGCGGCAATGGGAATTTCCGATTTCGAAAATCCTGGCTGCGCGCTGGCAGTGGTGGTCATCTATTCTCTACTAATTTATTTCTAATTCCAAACACAACAATATGTTACACATAATAACAATATACTGGTAGGTAGTAGAATACCTCAGGCTTAAATATTAGAATTTTTAAAGGCATAATGGATTTTCGATTGTTGTTGCCTGTATCGCCAATAAATTTTATTACTCTCAGAAAATATACACAATTATCTGAATACAAGTAGTATTTTTGTCAATAGACTTGACTATTATCGTAATATCATGGTACCAATGATAGAAAGCGTCAGACAACTCCTTGGCTATCTTTTCATATGGTCATTTGTACAAAGTGAATAATTTTAATAAACTGACTGTGTCACAAGTTGCTATTATTTTTTATTGATAGCTATAAACTATCAATTACTTTGTGTACATATACTGTTGGTTTGTGGCTTCATTCTGTTATTTCTATTGAAGCTTATTTCCTAATTTACTGGGTTTTAACATAAATGTGTTATTTTCGATTTTAGAATGTATTCGGAATTCCAGATTCGAAAACATTATTTTAGAATGTATTCGGAATAGTTTAGTATTCGGAAATGGCCATTCCTGATTGTAGTACCATGCCCATGAATTTCACCAAATACTAGAATGCAGGAATGAGTATATTGATAACTATATATTGCCAATAACTTATCATGAATGCAATGGTTCATGCTATCATAACTATTTCTTTAATGTAACATTATTTTCTGATTTTTCATTTATTTCTACAGCTGTTTCAAATCAAGTAAACTGTCTGAGTGCCATGATGATGATCATTTTCATCAGCTCCATTGGAAGAGCAAATTTGTGAGTTTGTCACTATTTAAATGTCATATTATTTGTATGTAAACTGTCCTAAATTTATGTTCGCAATTTTCAGTAAAAATAGGAGCTTCTTCAGTATCAGCTGTTAAATGAAAATTATTTTTAGTTTGTGTGTATAATCTGTATTATTCGTATAATGTGACTCACATTATGTGAGGATACTTTTATCAACCAAATGCTTAAGGTAAATTTCTTATTGGTATTGTCCCAGATCTGTTCAAGTAACCGAGATGTGACAAACTTTTCAAAATCATTCCCATTAGTCATTTCTTGTTACATGCAGGCAAAACTAGTGTCACATGATTTTAGAGTAGAGCAAAGTTGTTCGACATGCAATCACAATCGAAGACAAAAGAGCCTTCATTTAATATCTGAAAACTAAAAATACTCTACTGTTTTACTTTTCCAAATTCATATAATTAAATATACATTGGATTTTACGTAATTCAAAAATATCATTTCAGAATACAAAAAAATCTGTACAAATTCGAATACAAATTATTCGGTTTTAGTCATTGCCTAGGTCGAATTTGCTTCTTTAATATCTAGCGCACTTCATCAATATACTATCTTTAACCCTGTATTTTTATTTATATTGTTCAGGTCATGAAGACAAACAACTGTTATGGATAGGATTATAGTAAAAGTGTTGTCAAGTCAAGGTTGCAGCAGTGCTTTATTCTACGCCTTCGTGTCCAACAAATATGTGGAACCCGGTTAACTTAAGCTTAACAAACAAATAATTCTTGCATGCTAAAACATTTGAAGGAAACGTAGTTATGTCAATTTTTCGTCACTTGGCGAGTCTTCCGCAGAAGAAATAAATAAACTTTAAATAGCAACGAAAGCAACAACTATGATTGCACCTGTGTCTGTGTGCATTATGTTGACACATTCCTGTCTCAAAGCTGTAGAGCCAGGATAAAATTTAGCACCTCTTCCGAATTGATTCTATACTTTTTCCATTTCTTGAATGTCAGTACATTTTAGCAGTCATTTGAACAAATGAATATTAGTTATTTTTGCAATACAAATTTTCAAAAAAATAAAATGTTAAATATGTAGAAGCCTGTGGCCCAGAACTTGCCAGGGATAGGTTTTCAGCTGAAGTGTGTTCATTTCGTCTGTTTTCACTCTAAGTAGGATGTGGGTTCTATAATTTAAGTCTGTTTGTTGTTACGCTGAGGTTTTAGGAGAAAAATATTAGATTCAATTGGTGTTGTAGACCAGGGTCGTCCAACTCGTGGCCCGCGGGCCATATGTAGAAGCATTTCTAGGTGTTTGCAAAAATAGCCTGTCAAGACAGACCATAACTCGTCCTGTTGAAAAGCTATTGCGAGAATTTTCATTGCAAAAGCGAGAAATTTTTTATTGTATTCCTTGGCGCTTGACGAAGCGCTGACATTGAGTTTACTGCTCAGTTGGTGACTTGCTATCTTCTTGCGGGTAGTTAATGATGCTATAAAATTACCGTGGAGACCGAAGCCATTGCCCCTGTTAAGGGTACGACTAGAAGCATTGATTTTTCGAGAGCTGTGATAAAAATGATCAAGCGTCTTGTCTTTGGCTAAACTTTCGGGAATAACCACTGATGGCGCCCCGTCAATGGTTGGAAAACAACAGTTTTATTGTTCTAAAAATTGTGTAAGTTTAATGTGAGGGTATTTTTTTTTATTATTAACCTGTAGTAGTGTAGCAAAACTAAATCATAACTACCATATCAAGTGGCCTGCGCAATTATTAATGAATCACATGTGGCCCTTCGACCAAAAAGATTGGCCGGTACCAGTAATGGGAAGAATTCTATTTATGATAAATTGTTATTATTTTGATATTTCGGGTAATGCGCGTCAGCTCTTCGTCGTTCTACGCCCAGGTTGTTTTGCTTCGGCAAAATCAACGAAATACATCAAAAACCTACTTTTTTTTTTTTTATTAATTAAGGGCCCGTTCACACTGACGCATAGGTTTGCGTTGCGTTGGGAACGGAATCCAACGCAATTGCGTTGAGGGTGTTCATACTTCGAATGCGTTAACGCAGCGTGCTACGGTCCACTTGTTACGTAACAATGGCGGGGAAATTTCGTGTCATCTGCGAAAGGGGTGGATGTAAAAAAAAATGGGAGTTTATGGGTAGCTTAGAGTTTTTAAACTCGTACTGCGAAAGCAGGAGGTGGGGAAAACATTTTTACTCTACCTATACCGTATGTCATTACCACAAAAGCCCTATTTTGATTTTTACAAAGACTGAATAAAACTTCATAAAATATTCCATGTCATACACTCCACTAAGTATACTGATATGTCAATAAAATGAAATGACACTTTCATAGAAACAAAACTCTTTTATTTGAAACAATGTATAACAATAAACTGAAAACTTGGCACACAATGACGCAACAAGATATGCAACTTCAACCTCGATATATTATTAATGTTTATTGCGTAATAGTGTATAATGATCTGATCACCTTCAAACTTGGTCATTTTGCCATCCAATAGCTCCTTGGCCACTAAAAAAATCAGTGTACGATTCCTTTGTAGCAATCGCCCGGGATGTTGCACGACCCCCAATCTGTGACAAACTCCTCAGTAAGGTATTGCTATCAGCTTCTGAGGAAGCTTCCTGCACTCTTTCTGGCTGATTTTCTCCTTTCCTCAAAAAGTTATGGAGGCAACAGGTGGCCTTCACCACCCCATCAGCATTTGTAGGCTGAAGAGGCATTACCACATGGAATACTCTCCATTGGTTGGAAAGTATTCCGAAAACACTCTCTACCATTCGGCGAGCCCTTGACAACCTGTAGTTGTATATTTTCTGTTTTGAGTTCAGGTTGTTCCCACCATATGGTCTCATAATATTTTCCTTCAAAGGGAATGCCTCATCAGCTACAAATACAAATGGGGTGCAGTCTCCATGACTCGTCCTTCCCAATGGCCTGGCAAAACAAAGAATGTCATGAGATGATTTCACATATTAATTTTGTAATGTTACTATGGATTGTAGATCGGACTTATTTCAATGTATTATACTTAGTCATACCCAATGTGTAAAACAAACGGTTAGAAGCAAAACATGCCAAACTTACCTGAATTTCTAAGAATCGCTCCATGCAAACATATATCTTAACTACTTGACAAAAAGGTTCCTGCACATATAACAAACACAAAAGACTCACACACGTTATACAAGGTGGTAACATATGACAACATACTACTGTGATATTAAACAAAATCTAACATGAAGTAAATTTTGGCCAATGTTGAAAATAGGCAATTAGAACATCAAACACAGTACTGTTCACAAGAGCTTACAAAAGTGGTCGGTAATGAGCAAAGTGTTGGAAATAACATTTATTTTGTAAATATTCGACTGTCAGCCTACCTAGGATTAGGAAGATTGGGGGTACCATTGGCCAATCTTCTGCCAAAACAGGAGTCGGCAAATATACCCCCATCACTGCTCCTCCCATACCCTCCAACGTCGACTGCCACAAATTTATAACTGTGAAAAGATAAACATTATGAACATTTGTCAAGGATTCAAATAAAATCAATAACAAGTCATAATTTGCTTATTCTCACTTTGCATCCACCACAGCCATCAACACAATGCTGTGCGTCTTTTTATAATTAAAAAACATGGATCCCGAATTGTTTGGGGCTTGAATGATGACATGTTTGCCATCAATGGCACCTAAACAATTCGGGAATTGCCACCTCGCTTCAAAGTCATTCCCAATTGTTGTCCATGCAGCTTGGGTGAATGGGCATTGCAAAACCATTGGTTGGAGTGTGTCCCAAATGGCTCTATAAAAGTCAATATATATAAAATTATGACAAAATCAATAAAAACAAAAAAGAACATTTCGATAATCAAGAGAAACGAAATGCCATGATATCAAGATTGGGATTTATCAAAAATACAAAAGATCAAAATTATATTTGAAAATCATACCTGCATGTATCTGGTACAATGAGGGAAACGGTGGAAATCCCTAAACGATAACCATTGGCAATGGTCCGATAAGAGTCTCCAGTTGCCAAGAATCTAAAAGTGACAAAATTTATCATATTAATGAAAAAAGTCACAAAATCAAATCGCACAACATAGAATAAAAATAGACAATTTTAATAAAATCATTAACTTGCCTCAATGTTACAGCCAATCGCTCTGCAGCGGAAATTGGCCTTCTGTACGTCGTCGTTAATTTTTCTATTTTTGGACCAACAATTCCAAGTAACTTGTCAAACTCTTTTGTCGACATTCTAAAATATTCCTTGAAATATGCAGGTCGCTGCAACCGTAATTCCTGTACCAGTGCATGAAATTCACCTGTTTTAGTTCAGAAAAAATTACCAATTTAGCCAAGCTGAATTTGTCGAATATTAACTTAACTCAAAGAAATGGAGAAAATCCTTTTATTACCTGCTTTATTTCACAATTAGTTATACTTTAAATTTGTTAATAAGAACAGCTGGATTATATCTACGCACATTAGATAAAATACTACAAAAAACAATAAAATTCACACAAACCAATAACACCTAAAGACAGAAAGAGTACACATACCATGACAGATAATAACACAAAAGAACTAGACATCTTCTTGACAAACACATGAAATATTAGCTCACCCCTGTTAAAAAAATTTAAAAAAGCAAATTTCTGTCATAATAACATATACATAAAATACAGCAATCGATATACTTATCTGATAATATTCCAGTATCTGTCAACAATTTCCTGAGTGCAACAAATAGACAGACATATTAAAACAATGACATTAACTCAAACATATTGATAGGCTATGACAGTCAGACAGTACACAGTATGACAAACTAACAGGCAGACAAACATAGAAAATCTAAATCACTTACCACAGTACCAAATGTCTATTTGGAACATTGCTCCTGTGCCTCTTAGGGCAGCATGAATTTGAATAGAAAATATGTCACCTTACTTACAAACTGTTACAATTTTGACAAGCTTGTTCAAAGACTCACCAGCTTCCTCTCGTTTTCTCAAGATGGGGTGCACCCACCATCGCCTTGAATTTCGTGTACCGGTACAGGTATTGTTTTCTTTTTCACGGCGGCGCTTTGCCCATAGCATGATTCCAAGTTTTTGCTGATTTGATAGACTCATGGTATAAACAAGATTGAATTAATGAAGGATACCGGTATTCTAAAGACAAATCTGAAAAATAAATATCACATGTGAATACACAGCATACCGGTACAGTACGGTACAGCAGTAGCCTGTACTTTACCTTAAACCTGGGACCTGCCCATTGTCAGACTCTACCGTACCGGTACTCACCGTACGATCCCTTTTAGTTTATGCGCATAATCTAGTCCACTGTACAAAGTAAGTTTACGAACCACGTACGATACCGAACGGTATCGGCACTCTGGTTGTATGGATAAACTTGTATACATCCAACTGTGCAATGAATACCGTACTGTCAACCCATCATCACTCCCGGACATACCGAAGTCATACGACGAAAATGGCGAAAGCACCAAATCAGAATTCAAAAACGGCGGGCAACGCAGCGTCAACGCAAAAAGAATTGTCTTCCTACAACGCACTGCGTTGACGCAAGTCAAGTCAAGTTTATTTTTTCCAACCAGTAAAAAACAAAAACAAAACAAAAAATACATGCAAAAATATATAGAAAAAATGACATTTAAATTACTGGGGAAGGGAGGCCGCGGGGAACCAAAACTGGTTATCGAGCTGCGACACCCAAGGTTCTAACACCTAGTTTGACAGATCGGGGAGAAGAGTTTCAACGAATAGATACCATATAAATTTTACTAAATAGCTAACTAATTGCAATTGTTATATATTATTACTAAAAATTACCGTGCATTAAATGTGCCATAATAGCAGCGAATAACGGGGGATTTCCCGTTTGCATAGACGTAGCTGTAGCGAAATGTTGTTCTGTAGAATAACTGGGGAATTTTGAAGGTGACCTGACCACAACGTGGTTGTGCTATGAAGCGATATAGCAATGGACACCGATCAGGTAAATAAATAAAGTGAAATTAGCACGCTGGATGTTGAAATAAATATTCACCATTGGTGTCCTGACGCGTTATCTCAGTACCGGTACCGTACTGCTTGTAAGCTAACAAGAAAAATATTAGGAACAAATATAAATGATTTGATACTGTCAGACTGTGATAAGAATACAATGAAAAAACAATATTGACATTTGTTGAGGTGAAAATAAATGTTGGTATAAAATCACTAGACTATGGAGTCCTTCAATGATAGAAATATCTGAATATAGGAAGCACTGTGATAGGAATACCGGTACCGGTACTCCATTGCTTAAACTGGTAAATTGATGTTAACTAATACTAAAATATGAAACATAATTTGTAATACTTTTCATGTAACATAGCACAATTAATAGTTTTTGTCCATCCTAAAGTATATATTGAGACACTAAATGTCTTTTTAGATTTGATTTGAATATCTGGTGGGACATGCTTTTTAACTCACTTGGTAAATTGTTCCACATTTTTGCTCCAGTGTACTTTAGGCAATTTTGGGTTATGGAATGTGACAAACGACGTAAATAAAAAGAGTGTGTGGAGGCTGATCTTGTGTTATGTGTGTGTATAGTACTTTGTCGTATAAAATAACCATCAAAAGCACTTGGTAGACAGTGGTTGTGATATTTGTGCATAAGCTTGCAGATCTCTAATTTATAAATATCTGCAAGCTTTAAAACATTAATTTTGTTATAAATTATGTTAAGATTTATGCGAGCAGACGAACGATAAAGGATTTTAACCGCCCTGTTCTGAAGTACATTGATTCGATGCAAAATTGATTGAGATGTGGATCCCCAAGCTACAATAGCATATTGGATATATGTTTGAAAAAGTGAGAAATATACCAATTTAAGGGTTGCTGTATCTATATAGTGTTGAAGTTTACCTAACATACCTACAGTTCGAGAAAGTTTTTTACGAATATCATTAACATGGACATCCCAACGTAAGCAGTTATCTATATTTAGTCCTAGATATTTGTAAGAAGGGACAGATTCTAGCTCTGTTCCATTGATGTTAATAGAAATTGCGGTGACTTGATGACGTTGTTTAGGGCATATATGAACAATTTTAGATTTATTAATATTGATTGTTAGCTTGTTGCTAATCATCCATTCGAATACCTTTGCCATCTCGATATTTACATGTTTTTCTAAGGTCAACACAGATTTCGCACTGTCGAGAAGACCGGTGTCATCTGCGAACAATTTTGTCAAGAGGTCAGAGCAATTTGAGATGTCATTGATATATAAAACGAAAAACAGTGGGCCAAGACAGCTGCCCTGGACAATTCCTGTTTTTATGGGAAGCACTTCAGACCGGTTAGTGCCAATTTCAACATATTGCTGTCTACCCGTGAGGTAGTCTTTGAAAAGGTTGTTGGCACAACCGCGGATTCCATAATGGTGGAGTTTATCGAGTAGGATATCATGGCTAACAGTATCAAAGGCCTTTTTCAAGTCTAAAAATACGCAACATATATGTTCACCACGTTCAAATTTTTCATAGATGTATTCAACTAAGTCGATAATAGCATGATTTGTAGAGTGATTATTCTGAAACCCAAATTGGTATTTATTAATAAGGTTGAAATTTTGACAAAAATCCATTAACCTGTGATATAAGAGTTTTTCAAAGACAATAGCAATACTTGATAAAATAGAAATGGATCTGTTTTATTCCCAGATTTAAATAATGGAATGACGCGGGCTAGTTTGAGGGCTGATGGGAAGATGCCAATTATTAAAGAAGCATTGAAGAAGTACACAATGATCGGGGAAATAATGTCGGCAATGATCTTGAGAAAGTAAGAGGAAATGTTGTCATCCCCAACCGCTTTTCCCTTTTTCAATGCTAATATTGTGTTAAAAACCTCATTAACAGTGGTAGCTCGAAAGTATATTGATTCCTTGGTGGTGGAGCGAAGAAATTCTTTGAAATTTTTATTAGAAGGTGGCACACTGTCAATAAGATTTTTACCGATGCTTGTGAAAAAATAGTTAAGTTCGTTGGCAATTACAAATGGGTTGGTGCTTTTGGAGCCATTTCTAAGGGTAAGTTCTGGAATTGAAGTACTTGAATTCGATTTTACATTCACAATTTCCTTAATTGTCCGCCAAGTGTGTTTTATGTCCCCCTATAATTTTTTACTTTAGTAAGGTAATGATTTTGTTTGGATCTTCTGATGATGTGGGTTAAAGTATTCTTATACTTTTTGTAGTTTCTTCGTTGACTTGGGGTGCCTAGTATGTAATGCTTTTTATGCAACAAATTCTTGTTCCTTATCGATATTAAGATACCTTTGGTTATCCATGGTTTGTTTGCCAGTCTAGTCACTTTGCGTGAGCATTTTCCCATGGGCGCGTTCCTGTCAAGTATGCATTTTATTATGCTAATAAAAGTGTTAAACCTCTGATTGAAGTTGGTATTAGATAGTTCTGTGGCCATGAAGTTGTCAAAGGCGTTTTCCGCATCGTGTCTAAAATTTTCTTTATTAAAGTTTGACATTTTACGTTTTGTGCGAGCCGTATCAATTCTATTCGCTACATTAATATTGGGAATGCAACATATTCGTCTAGTAAAATGTAAGACGAGTAATCATGATCTATAATGTTTGTGTAGATGTGGTCTATTAGGATGTGGGATGTGGGAGTAACTCTTGTGGGGTGAGTAATTATGGGAATAGCCAAGTGAGATAAGAGCATGTCCATGTATTGAATGGTTTGTATATCATGGGCTAGAAGATTAATATTAAAATCACCCATAATTATAAATTTACTATTACGATTCTCTAAATTGCAGAGGCATTGTTCCATCGCTTCAGTGAAGTTCATAATGTCACTACGAGGGTGTTTGTAAACAACGCCAATGATGATGTTTTTCTTGGTATAGGTAAGTGGAGGACTAACTCTCATCTCACAGTTTGAGTAACTTAGGTCACATTGGTGAATTTCAGTGAAGTGATATCTGATCTGATGAACATGCCAACACCTCCAGATTTTGTGGGAGAAGGGTTATGAATAAAGTTGTATCCAGTAATTCTAATGTTGCAGATAGGTGAATTGGACAACTTGGTTTCACTTAATGCGATTATATGGGGGCATGATGGAAGCAAGTTAAGAGTTGGATTAGGCTATCAATATGTTTTGAAATTGATCTAACATTCAGGTGAATTATAACTAAATCAGAGGACTTGAATCCCGAAGAAGTATTTTTAATGTTACTGGAATCTAAATAATTACATATGCCTGGGTAAATGTTCGAAGGAATGGTTAGAGTTTTCCAAATGGCGTCGGTCATGGGAGTTTGTTGTTGATGAGAGTTGAATAAACCTGTGTTATCTATAGATGTCATGATCTTTCTATTAATAACATAATATACATTAATAACATAATATACATACAAAGTTTAAGGACTGACGGTAATGAAACAACTCCAATGTTGGAGTAATCTAAATATTTTCTTGCTACAGGGCATATAGATGGAGATCGGGCTGAGGAGACCTCGGAGGAATTATCTGGACCGGACAGAAGGACGTTTAAATCAATGGATTTATGACAGAAATACCTACAGCTAGAGGGAGGCAAAAGTATACAAGTAAAATGAAATTTAAGATTACACAATTTACAATGCATATAAGAATTGCTACGGCATGGAGAATGAATTACTGAACACAAGTTATCGAATGTCATGGAGACTTATGATAATGTTATAAAATGAAGACCGATAGAAAGAGTCTGACCTATTTGAT
Organism: Styela clava; assembly: GCF_013122585.1. Taxonomy (NCBI): domain Eukaryota; kingdom Metazoa; phylum Chordata; class Ascidiacea; order Stolidobranchia; family Styelidae; genus Styela; species Styela clava. Next base: position 501,067 of record NW_024102645.1, read on the forward strand.
TTTGTGAAGATCGTCTTCATCTAGTATTTCTAATGTGTCCGTCATTCTATTCTTTTTTATTCGGACTTTTCCGTTTGAAGTCCATAGATACGCATATCCACATTTGTTTTTCAACACTTTCGCTTGAAAAAATAAATCCTTATTCCTGTTTGTTAAATTTTCGGCAATAAAAACCTTGGCGATGTTTTTAATATTTGTGGTTGGGAGCAGTCTTTAGGTTCTTGCGATTTTCAAGGATCTTGTTGCGTATTCTTCGATTTGTGAACCGCACGATGATGGGCGGATGATTTTTCGGATTGCGTGTTGGGAATCTGTGGCTATGGGAAATGTCACTAGGTTCAACATTAACTTTTGCGAGTTTAGTAATTTCCATAACAATTTTGTTAGTGTCTTCATTGGCAAGATATGGAACTCCATGGAATTCTAGGTTTTCGAGCCGAGATCTCCTTTCCTGGTCTTCCGCGTGCTCAGTAACATACCAGAGATCTTCTTCCAGATTTCGGACTCGTTCCTCCAGACTCAGTATTTTTTTGTTCTGGGTTCTCAGTTCATCGTCTACCAATTTCTGGCGACTCAGGAGCTCATCAAACTTTTTTGATTGAAAAGTTTGCGAATCCTTGATGAATGCCAGTTCCTCTTTGATTTCTTTTAGAGACTGTGTTTGGTTATCCATGAACTCTTTGAGACCTGGGCTTAGGGGTATGTAGTCTGATGCACTGCTGCTGGTGAAGTTTTCAGAAATACAACGGGCAATTATACCGGGTAGTTGTATCTCAATATTTTTTTGAATGGTTTCTTGGATTTTTGGCCAACATAGGGAAGCGGATGTTGCTTCTCCAAGCCTGGCCAAAGGGAAGCAGGTAACGGCACTGGCACTGATGCAAGAATGGGTGATAGTCCGGGATCTGGTGGACATGTCTTGCTTGATTTTTCTGGTGCAGTGTTCTTTACAGAGCTGTCCATTTTTTTTCTTGTGTTTGGCATTTGTAGATGTAAGAATAATGCTAGTTATTTATAAATGTTAGATGAATCTAGAACCTTGGACAGCAATTGCGTTGACGCAATGCGTTAACGCAGCAACGCACGATTAAGTTAAATAAACAAGATTTTAAGGTGCATCAACGCAATAGTGTGAACATATGTGAACGGGCCCTAAAACATCACTTTTTAAGGACAGCAAATTACAACAAAATGGAGGGTATTCACCTCTTTAGCGCCTCCACTGGATAGTGAGCAGGACGTCAGACGACGACTTCGCGATTGTTACTCTTGCGCGTTTTTTTTTATCTGTCTGTGTAATGGCTGAGCGTAGCTTTAGCGACGATTTGAAATATCTTCCTGATTTTAGTTTTGATGACGTTACAGAATATGCTGAAAAGCATGCAGGGAATGGAAATAGCGCCAAGAGAGGATACAAATACCTCTGGGAGTCTTTCATCCACGATTACAAAGGTATGGTAAGTTAGGTAGGACAAGTAAGATTTTTGAGCGAGCGGGACATGATGTCACATGTACCGTAACCACTGTTATAATTTTAAGCATTAAGAACCTCAGTAAATAATGACTTGTGGTGTATTTATTCATGGGCTATTCAGGGTTTACCTATTTATTTTTATAGGGGATCTATAAGGCGGGGGCAGCTTATAAATTACACAGCTTTCCTGGAATCTTCGTCTGCTGTTGGCATTTTTGTACAATGAAGGAGTTTGAAATAAATTAACTATCTAATCTCATTACACCTAGGTTTTGATTTAACCATGAAAGCAAATTAAGCTGTAACTTATCACTAATATGCATTATTATTTTCACAGTTTTCCCAGATGGTCAGAATTTTTTAATAAAGGCAAGATGTTATCGATCACAAAGAAAAAACGAGCCACCCATTCATATTTGTAACTTTGCGGCGGTCAATGTACTGAGTGCTACTTGCTCCTGCACAGTGGGAGAAGCAATTTGCTGTCATTCTTTAGCATTGTTGTACTGCACTGCGCATTTCGGCAATCTCCAACTAAAGAAAGTCCCCCCAGCTATTACTGGCACTATGCAATTACAATCATGGCATCATCCAAGAAGCGAAGGATTCAAGCAGCTGCCTATCCAAAAAATTATTATTCAAAATCCATGTTCGAAATCCATCAGACAATTCGCAGCACTCTACACAACAACCTGGAAGAATCCCGCAATGGCAGAGCTTTTAAATTTTAGTCAATATAATATTCAGTTAAATACAATTTTGCCGTCAAATCCATCTTCTGTTGTAAGTATTTCAACAAATTTTGGACAAGCACCATTTGGGAGTCCTCTAGCATATCAGCAGATATGTGATGAGAAAAGTTTTGAATTCCCTCTCTCCCTCTGTCTAGTTTGTCTCCACAGACTAACACGGTGTTAACAGAAATGCAACACAAAGTGATGCAAAATCGACTTTGGGCAGAGAAGATTGTAAACACATTGAATTTATGACTCGAAATCAGTATAACTCTCCAATTTGGCACCAACAACGAAAATTTAGAATTACAGCATCCAAATTTGGCCGAATTTATAAACGTGTTTCAAATTTTGACTCCCTTGCTTCAAATCTTACTTCTTCCAAATTTTTTCAAACTGCAGCGATGAAAAGAGGTATCCAAATGGAACCAGAAGCAGTAAAATTATACGAGGAAATAAAAAAATGCCAGTGTTCCCCATGTGGATTGGTAATATCTTCAACTGTCCCTGGTTGGTGTTCACCAGATCGCAAAGTTTACGACCCATCTTGTGATGGCAACCATGCTATGGCTTATTAGAAGTCAAATGCCCATGTCTGACACTTTGACAAGGTTTCTTGTCTTTTAAAAATGATAAAGGGGAATGGACATTGAAAATGAATCATGATTATTATTTTCAAATAATGGGGTGTTTAGGAATCACAGGACTCAAGTGGTGTGATCATTATTCTTTTACCTTCGGGTGCATGTTTTATTGATCGCATATATTTTGATGATGCATATTTTCTGGACCTACAAATGCGTCTGGAATCCTTTTTTTATGATCATTTCATAAATAGGTTGCACAAACATGTCATCTTGAGGACAAAAATTTTCATTTTGAAATGTCTGAAGCGTAATTATATATCAGAAAAAAAACTTGCCTAGGCATTTATGTATTTTATTGCTTTAAAATGTAGTAACCAGTTGCTTTGGGCTTTCAACTATTTTTCAATAAATTAGTATTTTGTGTATTCGCCATAGTGCAATTTGTTGAAAACAGGTGAAACAGGCAGTACAAAAGGCTTTTCTGAAATTTCCCTTTTTTTACTGTTAACCTAATAATGTTGTAATACCCACACCATCTGCTGTATATTCAAACAAAGCTAAGATCTTTGAAGAGACATAAAATATGTCCTGAACGTATTTGATAAACTAAACTGCTCGAACTCAAAATAATTATTCAACAATAAACAAACTAAAACTCAAAAATAAAACTAAATACCTACTCCTAAAACAAAGGACCGCTGAAGTTGGTTAATAAGCAAGCAACAGTCCATAGTTGATTAACTGTTCCTAGCATACTCAGTGGTATTCTGCCTTCGAATAACTGATATTCTTTCACCCTTCTGATTGCTCGTTCTACGTGGACTCTAAGTGAAGCAATCTTGCTGGACCGCAATGCCTCATCATATGTGAACCGTCCTTTCACCTTTAACTTCCAAGTGACTCCTGATGGCGAATCCTTTGTCGCACATTACGGAATCCCCTCTTTCAAGCAAACTCAAAATTCCAGATCTCCGGGTTATTTCACTGTCTGATATACTACTACAAAATAATAAACTGACAAAAGTTATTGGACCATGGGGAGCAATACCCAATAAACATTTTAATGTTGTATGGTTTTTTTAAAATGAGAAAAACTCACTTTGGAGCATGAGTGAAGATGGTGACTGGCAAAAATTTACAACAGTCAAGGACTATGCGTGTAGATCCATAACCTTGGTTTTTGAAACACTGTGGCATATTTTCATAAACCTGCTCACGAGTAGGCCAAATTGGGATAGACGCCAAGGTAAAATAAAGAAAACTAGCCCATGTGATAACTATCCGAGAGACAGTGGATTGTGATATGCAAAAAACATCACTAAGATGGATCTTATCAAAGCCCTGTCTCAGACGACACAAAAATAAAAACAGTTCATCAGCCAGTGGAAGCGATCGCTTCTTACAGGGGTGGTCTAAAAAATCGCTACTTCCATTACTAACTTCTTCGCTTACAGCAGACCATAGTGTTAAAAGCACAGTCCAACAATATGTGAAAAAGTCAATCAATAAACAATAAGAACTAAAGTCAGTATAATATTTAATCATGGAGCTTGACGCCTTGAAACGTTCCATACCGAATTTAGATATTGACAGCTTTGAAACTTGAGTTTTTAAATTCTCAATTTCTCTCAAAGCTTGCTCAAGTTTTTCTTCAGCTGTTTTCACTACAATGCAATAGTTGTGAACCACTTGAGTAGGATTAGTGTGATTAAAACTCAGACTGCTGGTTCGACTGCTTGGTACAGTGGTTCTGAACAAATATAATGAAATTCATTAGCAAAGAAATCACATATTCATCCTGGGAAAAGGAAGGATGATAAGACGACTCAATTATATGACGAACCAGATATCGTGAAAAGTCATATTGTACCCAAATTACTGCTTCAAGTATTGAATCCTCTGCATTGCATGTATATGTGTAAATCAAAAACAAAATTGTATTTTTGCGCGTTTCAGTGTTGCTGAAAGTTTGTGTACTCACAAAAAGATTTGAGTCATTTTTTCCAAATGAGTTGAATCTGGACCAGGGTGGTCCAAACCCAGGCCCGCCGCTTCATTATCTGTGGCCCGCATCACATTCGGAGAGAAATAAAAAATCGCATTTCGTTATAAAATTAATCAGAAAGATATTTTTACATATCGTTACATCTCTAATGGCACTGAATTGACTAGTGTTATGGCTAGCTGTGAGGCAACTATCGAAGTTAAATGATGTGCTTGGTAGTCTAAATTAGTATTTGGCTTTCTATCTTTTTGGTCGAGAATATATGCTAACAATATAGGCATCATAGAAAACTAAGAATCGAATGCGGATTCTATTAGCCAGAGCAGGCTATGTCTTATGACTATGTGTTTGCACAATAAAAAGTGTTTGTTTTGTATTGCACTGTTTATCTATTCTTGGCACTATTGTGGCCCGCGAACAAGGAAAAAATTATTTTGTGGCCCGCGAGCCGACAATGTTGGACTACCCAGATATTCTAGACTTTGGTCAAAATATTTTTCAAATTGGTTAATTTTAAATTTTGGTTTGATACTAGTATGGTGGTATAGTCTAACTTAAAAAATGATATATTCTGTTTTACCTCAGTCTATTTGGCAGTGGTCTCTCTGCAATTAACTTTGTCCAACTAAATTTTGATGGAACTGAGTTGTGGTGCAAACGGCGTCGACCAGAAGGCGTCTCATAAATGTCTTCGGGTCTGAAATGGTTGCCGCAAACTCGCGTGCTTGGTGTAATCTGTTTTAATAAGTCAATATAAACTAGCTGATACGAACTGAATAAATAACACCAACTAAAGTGAAGCTAGGCTTCAAGGAATCAATTTATGCCCACCTAATAATAATATAGGTTATTAAGTTTAGCTTAATTCCCATAATCAGTACACCAGGAAGATACCGGTATTGACAAAATAAACACTTAGTCTATTAGTCTACAGAATCAGAAGAGCCCCAACTAAGATTTGAAAAGAGCAGAAGTTAAATTAATTTAATAAGTGATTCAAGAGTCTTGCTGCACACTAAGACTCACTGCAAGACTCTTGAATCACTTAGGACTGTGGGATAGTTATCTTTACTCTTGCTACAGCAACCTTGCATTGTATATTGTATGCATACCGGCACAAAAGCATGGAAGAAGGATAAGTAGTTAGTCTCGTAGAAACCAAATCATTAGTTAAATTACTGTTGCTAAAACTGTAAAAGAAAGTCGTGGACTGTGCTCACCTTAAATACACTCACATATAGCCTACAACCGCATAGATATAGCCTAATAACTAAAGTAGAAGCGAGAAGAGAAAATCAGGGTCAAAACTAAAATTAAAACCAGAAGAAAAAAATATACGCCACAAAATACTGACTTACTTGAAAATGTTTACCAGGATCGCGACGAATACTGTGAATCCACGCACTCTTCATTTTTTTTCATTTTTGGGGAAAGAGTGGAACGATAAGTCTGGTGAGTAACGGCTATCGCCATTACACAACGGTACGCAGCAATGCAATTTGGAACTACCAGACGCACGAGCCGCCATTGCAATCGAAAAGCCCAAACCAGTCCAACGTCGCGGGGAAGCAGAAGACAGTACTTTCCCGCGCATGCCCACATAAAAACAAAATGGCGACGCTCAGCGGCGTTAGGGCCCGTTCACATATGTTCACACTATTGCGTTGACGCACCTTAAAACCTTGTTTATTTAACTTAATCGTGCGTTGCTGCGTTAACGCATTGCGTCAACGCAATTGCGTCAACGCAGTGCGTTGTTGGAAGACAATTCTTTTTGCGTTGACGCTGCGTTGCCCGCCGTTTTTGAATTCTGATTTGGTGCTTTCGCCATTTTCGTCGTATGACTTCGGTATGTCCGGGAGTGATGATGGGTTGACAGTACGGTACCGGTATTCATTGCACAGTTGGATGTATACAAGTTTATCCATACAACCAGAGTGGCGATACCGTTCGGTACCGTACGTGGTTCGTAAACTTACTTTGTACAGTGGACTAGATTATGCGCATAAACTAAAAGGGATCGTACGGTGAGTACCGCCTACCGGTAGAGTCTGACAATGGGCAGGTCCCAGGTTTAAGGTAAAGTACAGGCTACTGCTGTACCGGTATGCTGTGTATTCACATGTGATATTTATTTTTCAGATTTGTCTTTAGAATACCGGTATCCTTCATTAATTCAATCTTGTTTATACCGTACCATGAGTCTATCAAATCAGCAAAAACTTGGAATCATGCTATGGGCAAAGCGCCGCCGTGAAAGAGAAAACAATACCTGTACCGGTACACGAAATTCAAGGCGATGGTGGGTGCACCCCATCTTGAGAAAACGAGAGGAAGCTGGTGAGTCTTTGAACAAGCTTGTCAAAATTGTAACAGCTTGTAAGTAAGGTGACATATTTTTATTCAAATTCATGCTGCCTAAGAGGCACAGGAGCAATGTTCTAAATAGACATTTGGTACTGTGGTAAGTGATTTAAATTTTCTATGTTTGTCTGCTTGTTAGTTTGTCATACTGTGTACTGTCTGACTGTCATAGCCTATCAATATGTATGAGTTAATGTCATTGTTTTAATATGTCTGTCTATTTGTTGCACTCAGGAAATTGTTGACAGATACTGGAATATTATCAGATAAGTATATCGATTGCTGTATTTTATGTATATGTTATTATGACAGAAATTTGCTTTTTTAAATTTTTTAACAGGGGTGAGCTAATATTTCATGTGTTTGTCAAGAAGATGTCTAGTTCTTTTGTGTTATTATCTGTCATGGTATGTGTACTCTTTCTGTCTTTAGGTGTTATTGGTTTGTGTGAATTTTATTGTTTTTTGTAGTATTTTATCTAATGTGCGTAGATATAATCCAGCTGTTCTTATTAAAATTTAAAGTATAACTAAGTGTGAAATAAAGCAGGTAATAAAAGGATTTTCTCCATTTCTTTGAGTTAAGTTAATATTCGACAAATTCAGCTTGGCTAAATTGGTAATTTTTTCTGAACTAAAACAGGTGAATTTCATGCACTGGTACAGGAATTACGGTTGCAGCGACCTGCATATTTCAAGGAATATTTTAGAATGTCGACAAAAGAGTTTGACAAGTTACTTGGAATTGTTGGTCCAAAAATAGAAAAATTAACGACGACGTACAGAAGGCCAATTTCCGCTGCAGAGCGATTGGCTGTAACATTGAGGCAAGTTAATGATTTTATTAAAATTCGTCTATTTTTATTCTATGTTGTGCAATTTGATTTTGTGACTTTTTTCATTAATATGATAAATTTTGTCACTTTTAGATTCTTGGCAACTGGAGACTCTTATCGGACCATTGCCAATAGTTATCGTTTAGGGATTTCCACCGTTTCCCTCATTGTACCAGATACATGCAGGTATGATTTTCAAATATAATTTTGATCTTTTGTTTTTGATAAATCCCAATCTTGATATCATGGCATTTCGTTTCTCTTGATTATCGAAATGTTCTTTTTTGTTTTTATTGATTTTGTCATAATTTTATATATATTGACTTTTATAGAGCCATTTGGGACACACTCCAACCAATGGTTTTGCAATGCCCATCCACCCAAGCTGCATGGACAACAATTGGGAATGACTTTGAAGCGAGGTGGCAATTCCCGAATTGTTTAGGTGCCATTGATGGCAAACATGTCATCATTCAAGCCCCAAACAATTCGGGATCCATGTTTTTTAATTATAAAAAGACGCACAGCATTGTGTTGATGGCTGTGGTGGATGCAAAGTGAGAATAAGCAAATTATGACTTGTTATTGATTTTATTTGAATCCTTGACAAATGCTCATAATGTTTATCTTTTCACAGTTATAAATTTGTGGCAGTCGACGTTGGAGGGTATGGGAGGAGCAGTGATGGGGGTATATTTGCCGACTCCTGTTTTGGCAGAAGATTGGCCAATGGTACCCTCAATCTTCCTAATCCTAGGTAGGCTGACAGTCGAATATTTACAAAATAAATGTTATTTCCAACACTTTGCTCATTACCGACCACTTTTGTAAGCTCTTGTGAACAGTACTGTGTTTGATGTTCTAATTGCCTATTTTCAACATTGGCCAAAATTTACTTCATGTTAGATTTTGTTTAATATCACAGTAGTATGTATGTCATATGTTACCACCTTGTATAACGTGTGTGAGTCTTTTGTGTTTGTTATATGTGCAGGAACCTTTTTGTCAAGTAGTTAAGATATATGTTTGCATGGAGCGATTCTTAGAAATTCAGGTAAGTTTGGCATGTTTTGCTTCTAACCGTTTGTTTTACACATTGGGTATGACTAAGTATAATACATTGAAATAAGTCCGATCTACAATCCATAGTAACATTACAAAATTAATATGTGAAATCATCTCATGACATTCTTTGTTTTGCCAGGCCATTGGGAAGGACGAGTCATGGAGACTGCACCCCATTTGTATTTGTAGCTGATGAGGCATTCCCTTTGAAGGAAAATATTATGAGACCATATGGTGGGAACAACCTGAACTCAAAACAGAAAATATACAACTACAGGTTGTCAGGGCTCGCCGAATGGTAGAGAGTGTTTTCGGAATACTTTCCAACCAATGGAGAGTATTCCATAGGGTAATGCCTCTTCAGCCTACAAATGCTGATGGGGTGGTGAAGGCCACCTGTTGCCTCCATAACTTTTTGAGGAAAGGAGAAAATCAGCCAGAAAGAGTGCAGGAAGCTTCCTCAGAAGCTGACAGCAATACCTTACTGAGGAGTTTGTCACAGATTGGGGGTCGTGCAACATCCCGGGCGATTGCTACAAGGGAATCGTACACTGATTTTTTTAGTTGCCAAGGAGCTATTGGATGGCAAAATGACCAAGTTTGAAGGTGATCAGATCATTATACACTATTACGCAATAAACATTAATAATATATCGAGGTTGAAGTTGCATATCTTGTTGCGTCATTGTGTGCCACCCCCCCCCCCCCCCCCATCTAGCATTCAAAAATATTCGTAACACATAAAAGTACTACAAACCAGTATATATTTGAGCATGTATCTAATCTGTATTAAATTCTAGATGAAACAAAACTTCTTGAATTTCAATCTTTGCCTGCTGAAATTTTTTATTTGGCAATCGTCTAAATGTCTGCACAAGCGATTGGGCAAATATTTCAGCATCATCTTGTTCTGGAAAAAACATTTAGAGGAGTAGCTATTGTTTCTTCATTTTGTGTATCTTTCTTGCAATTATACTGTCCATTTCAAATAATTCTAATTATCGATATCTTTACTTTTTTGTCTATCAGAGTTTTGTAGTAGCAATAAATATGAATACTACTGACCTTTGTTAACTAGACGTAGAATGGCCTGATCGATATCAAAGCTGGAAGAAGACTCTTCCAGCTTCTCTTGCACTTGCCTCTGATCTTGGATATCACCTTCGTTTTCATATACAACGAGGGTGACATCTTCAGGCACACTGCTAGATGTTCTAAAATTAAACAGGGCCATATGTTACCTCATACTCATTACTTAGTAAGGCATCTTTGTTTTTCACAGGTCAATGATGATTACAGGGTGGGAAAAGCAAGTTTTCAGTTTATTGTTATACATTGTTTCAAATAAAAGAGTTTTGTTTCTATGAAATTGTCATTTCATTTTATTGACATATCAGTATACTTAGTGGAGTGTATGACATGGAATATTTTATGAAGTTTTATTCAGTCTTTGTAAAAATCAAAATAGGGCTTTTGTGGTAATGACATACGGTATAGGTAGAGTAAAAATGTTTTCCCCACCTCCTGCTTTCGCAGTACGAGTTTAAAAACTCTAAGCTACCCATAAACTCCCATTTTTTTTACATCCACCCCCTGCCCCACTCCTACTCTCAAACGCCTCCTCTCTTTTCTCTCTCCTGAACCTATCTTTCAACGACCTCCACCTTGTCTTGCATTCTTTCACTGTTAAAACAAGAATACCGGTACTGTTATTTTCGGTTGCATTGGACTTAAAGGGACTGTCCTCAGTCCGCCGAAGTGCGAGATAAACTTACCCCCTATTCCCATTTCCTCGCCAACCTCTATCCACGCTTTTTCCTTCAAAATTTTGTTCCGGTAATCTACCGCCCCAACCGCCCACAAACAATTCTTCTCCCTAACCAACTCTATTAACTTCGCAACTTCCATTTTTCGGGTTTGGGTAATTAATAATTGGTTAGGTTTTCGATAGTTAAATTTATTTCGCAGATGACACGAAATTTCCCCGCCATTGTTACGTAACAAGTGGACCGTAGCACGCTGCGTTAACGCATTCGAAGTATGAACACCCTCAACGCAATTGCGTTGGATTCCGTTCGCAACGCAAACCTGTGCGTCAGTGTGAACGGGCCCTTAATGAATACCGTACCCTCCATTGGGTTCGCGTTGTCATCGCCATGGGAATACGGGGTCAAAGAGCAACATGCCACGACGTTTTGATGTAATGCCTCGAGGCGTTAGATTTAAACCAGGATTAGTTAAGTAACCGCTAAACTAGGTTTTTGATCTCCGGTTAACTTTCGAAGTTAAATCGAGTTTAACTAATCCGAGATTAGTCTTAATCACCCTAGATGTCAGATCGTGGCCAACAGATTCACGTTAAATTATAATAAATAAACAAATGCAGCTTAACGTCTTGTTGTTATGCATTGTCTCTGGTCTACCAGTCGCTAAATTTTTATCTTTTTAATTACGGTATTATGTATATCACATGATGTGGCAAATGGATCAATTAATCATTGCTAAATATACATCAATGTTCATTATTTGTTAGTTTTTACATAGTACCGGTACCGATATACCGGTATATTATATATCATGTATCTCCAATTATAAGTCTCGCGAGCAATGGATGGACGGTTGGAAGACGCATTTAATGATATTGTGAAAAAGTTTGCCACAACTCCAGATTTTGTGTCATTTGCGCAATCAGGGAACGGACTCTCACTCAGTGCTCAAGATGTCACTACAGTCATTGAAAACCACAGATTCTCTGTTGAAGAACAGAAGAAGAAAATACTCTGGCTTTGGGCTGAAAAACATGGGGCAAATGCAACTCCGCAAGCAATAAGAAATCTTGTTACCCAATATTATGCAGCAGAACCAGTTGCTGTTCCTCATGAAAGAATCGAAGATGTGTTTCAACTCATTGATCAACGATTTACACCTGAGGAATTCAAGCAGTTTGCAAGATCAGGGCAGGGTTTATCTCTTACTGAGCATGAAGTTGACACTATCACAGAAAATAATAGATTCTCAGTGCAGGATCGCAATCGTAAATTACTGTGGAAATGGAGATATTCCAGATATCCAAATACTGATGAAGCAGCTGTGATAGAAAGAATAAGAGCAGTAGTTGGGCTTTATGTTCAAGATGCAAATGAAGTAGAGGAAGAGCAGATTTTCCAAGAGCAAAATCAGGCAGGAAATCAACAATCAAGATGGAATGTGGGATCTACATCGAAAATATCTAAAAGTTTGAAGAAACCAACGTCACCTAGAACATCTGTCAAAACGAATAGGAATACAAAGAGTAATCAAAAATATCGTGGAAGTATGAAGAATTTTATGAAGCAGATGCTGGAATCAGTCAAAGATGTTTTTGTGAAACCACCTGACTCAGCTGAAGTTTCAGAAGTAACACCAACTCAAACAACTGAAGTTTCAGAAGCAAAACAGTTTCTTGAAGTCGTGGAGAATTCTATGAAGCAGATGTTGGAAACTAGATTGAAATCTGTCAAAGAAAAAACAAAAATGGAATATTTTATATTTCCCAAGGTGACTGAGTTCAAGGAATCCGGACCCAACAAACAGACTAGTTTACAATCAGTGGATATTACAGAGATTCATTCTGATATCTCAGTCAATCGTGTCATGTTGCTAGGCGATACAGGTTCTGGTAAAACAACATTTTCCATGAAATATTCCTTGTCAGCGCTGGAGAGGAAACTGAAATTTTCAGAGGAAATTAAGATGGTCTATTTTGTAGATGTTTCTAAATTACAATCGGATGAGAGATCGACCGCTTTTGATCTACTGTTCATCCAACAACTTGGATTAAAACTTCCAAAACGTCTCCACAAAATTGGACAAGAATGGTTCGAGCAAAATTCAAAACATATCTTATTTGTGGTTGATGGCTTGGATCAAATTAAGAAGCCTTTCGAAAATAAATATCCGAGAATTGGACCTGAAACACTTTCAGAAACGAATACCATTATTGCCAATATTTTATCTGACCATCTCTATCCAGGAATGAAGATCTTGTCAACAACACGGTGGCATGTTTATTGGAAGTTGCCTCGGGATCTCAAAGCCACATTAAATCTCGCCCTAGGGGGATGGGATAATGAAACATTGAATCATCTTGCTGGAAAGTTATTTGATCCTGAAGCAAAAAGAATCATTGATGAGCTGAGACAGAAAGCACCAGGCCTCGTTTCGAACCCAATGTTCTTTTTCTACCTGGTTCGAGTGCTGAAAGATTTTAAGGAAACTGATTTTGTCACTTTAACAAGTCTGATGGTTTCTGTTCTGAGACATTTTTCAGGATCTCTTCGTGCAGAAGTATATCGTCTGGTACAGAAACTCATGAAGTTGGCTTTCCATGGAATGATAGAGAATCGATTTGTGTTCACAGCAAGCTATGTTGAGTCACTCAACCTAGATATGAAGGACATGCGTGGTCTTGTTGAGATGGATGCTGACACTCGATTTGTTGAGGATGTTGCGGATGACGATGACATTAGAATAAAATTCCCTCATCAGACTTTACAAGAGATTCTTGCTTCCTTGTATGCCTGCACTCTTAATATGGATGAATTTAAAAAATTCATTACGGATAATTATGAGAAATCAGGAATGGAGGTCGTTATGAAACATATTTTCGGAATTATTCTCAACAAATCAACTTCAGAAAAAGCAGCTAAATATATTTCTGGTAACTTACACATCAAGTTTGAATACCTGATGGGTCACTTGGAAAAATTATTGCAAGGAAAAGTTATTTCAGATGACCGAGTTGTGACTTTGTTAAATGAATGTGGCTCTGTAGTGATTAAGAAAGTTTGCTCACAAATAATAGCAATGAATTTTAAAAAGGTATCTGTAGAACCTCACACAGTTTTGTCTGTTGGAGAGAATATTGATTTTCTTTTTTTGTCATTTTGCTTCTTGGCATTACGTCCGGAAAATTATTCTTCTCTACAACGTGTTCTTGGTTCCTTGCTATTTTTTCATGTCTCATTTCTCGAACTTAGCAACTGTCATCCTGATGCGGAGAAACTGCGAATCCTGAATGAAACCGTGGCGAAAGTGAATTTTAGGATTGAGGTGGGGCTTCTTATAAGAGAAAGTTCAGCACTGGAGCCCCTTGGATATTATTATCTGATAGGGTTGGTTCATCATGGTGGTGCGAAATGGCTTCACCTGTATAGCTGTGACCTGAATGCAGAGAAAATAACTAAAATGAATCAAGCAGTCCTCGAATATGGTGTCAAGTTGGATTCATTGAACACTAGTGGGAATTCTAACATGAATGCAGAAGCATTTCAGCGACTGGCTAAGTTACTGAAAAATACTGAGGTAAATAGTCTGCATGCAGAATGTTGCACTCCAACAAGTGAGCAGTTATCAGCTTTTTGCACAAGTTTGGAAAGAGAAAATGTCAAATTAAACAACTTATGGCTAGAAAAACCAAGTACAGAATCTCTCACCGATGATGAACTGAAGAATATTTCAAGATTGGTTCAGAGAGTGGAAAATCTCTTTTTCCATGATCAAATACTGGATAAATCACAGATGACGGTTCTCACTACGGAAACCACGAAATTTTGTTCCAAAGCAAAGACAGTGTGCGGATCAAGGGGATTCCGAATAGAAAATCCGAATATTTGATTTAATACTGTGTTTTGAATTTAACTTGGATAAATGTCGATATTATGTTCACAGTTCGACTTTGCAACTGTTTACACAATGCTCACTCAATCTTTTTGCTCTAACAAGTTCTGTACAGCAGTGGTTCTCAACCTACCACTAGTGGTACAAGGGAGCTTTTCAAATGGTACGCTAGCAGCTTTGAATTATTGCAACAATTAATCTTTGAGTTGGCTAAAATATGGCGGAAATGCTTTCTTTTTATCTTCAATAGTAAATGTATTCACTGAACGGGTTTACAGGGTTACCAGTCCATGTATTTATAAATCACCTTCGCTCGCTACTGCCCACCTAAAAGGAAACGAGGCGGTCAAGTTGTCGGTGTTACGATCACAATGCAACGGCAACGAAGAGAACGTTCGACGCGTTCGAGATATCCTGATAGCATCTTGATATATCATAATGATGATACTATTGCTACCTGATTATGTGTTTTGAGGCTCAATAATTTGGAGACTAGATTAGGCAGTTTGTGATAGCGGATAACACCGGCCAAAGTATATTCGTCCGAGTTCTGCGATAATTTAGTAGTGGCGATAATTAAAGGTTTTCAGCTCTGACTGTAGACGACACAAATTCTCATGCTATTTTGCCCGCAATTAATGTGTTGTTACTGCATATAATCAATATGGTGAAACTTTGCACGAAGGTCTGAAAATGCAGTGCCACATAGAATACTACTAGAGTAGCGTGTTTTTCGGGGATCATTGTTCCCCGCCACAAAAGAGGGTTTTGTTGGTGTTGGTACGCGGCCAGATTAACATCACAAAAGTGGTATGCAATCAGTAAAAGGTTGAGAATCACTGCAGTACAGGCATTGACTTAAATCTATGGATATGTGAATGGCTGTTTATTTGTTTTCGGTATTGTCTATCCAATTTATTACATCCTGAATAAGGTTTTGGGCATTTGAATCCAAGATGTTGTGATGCAAATACAGTTAAGTCACTTCAGCCGCTAGGCCAGGGGTGTGCAACCTTTTTCGCAGGCGGGCCAAATATCAATAACTGGGTAAAACCGCGGGCCGCACCTTCATTTAACATAATAACATAGGCTTTCTATTAGTTGCAGGCACAAAATAGTGTCTTTTTGATATTGATATCGTGTCGTCATCATTAGGGGTCCTTGCAGGAAACACTGCTTTAAACTGTAATTCGAATATATTGTAACACCCAATTTAAACGAATTCAGTGAGAAATTTGCTACTGGATTCTTTTCCCGACTACTTTTATCCAAATTTGCTTAAATGCAAGTGCTAGCAATACGATATGACGGCCATTTTAGAAAAAAATATGTAACCGAAAAGTGCCATATTTGAAGCCATTACTTTTTCCAAATGTGGAAAGTTATCTTAGTTGAGATTTTTTGGTATAATACGCCAAGATTCATTTCCAAATACATTGCTATCAAATCCTATTCTAGATTATATTTAAACAAAATCAACTGATAGGCTGGAACCAAAACTCATTTAGCTTTTGTATCTCTCAATATTAAATTCCATCAAACTGCTTTCCAGTTGCCTAGTTTACAATTGCCCGTTCTTTCAAATTCATTAGCGTCTGCTCCGCATTTTCCTTTCAATTGTTCGCTGCTCGGCAAGTGACAGCTTTGTGAATCGCTTTGTTCGGTTCGCTGTTAGGATGTTGTAACGCCCTCGAATATAAGCTTTGCAACGCAAAGGGAACCAGACCAAACTGAAATAAAAACTAGTTTAGCTGGCCTCACACCATTTAAAATT
Organism: Styela clava; assembly: GCF_013122585.1. NCBI lineage: Eukaryota > Metazoa > Chordata > Ascidiacea > Stolidobranchia > Styelidae > Styela > Styela clava. Next base: position 517,563 of record NW_024102645.1, read on the forward strand.
AGCACTTCTCCGCGGGCCGCACAATTTTCCCTCGTGGGCTGCACTTTGCACATCCCTGCGCTAGTCCTCACCTTGCTTAATAATTTGAATTGATAGCTCATGTTCCTTATTGTTAGTGGCAACTCAGCAAACTGACTGACTGAATCATTTCTTGTTTTCAACTTTAAGGGTGGAGATCAAAAAGGTAGTTTAACCTCGAATCGGAGTTTAACTTTGAATCGGCGGTTTAAGTCCGGATCAAAAAGGTGGTTTAACTTTCTGTGACGTAAATCTCGACTTAAAATCGGCGCTTATTTAAACCTGGTCTGGAGGTGGTTTAACTCGGTTTGTCGAGTGCTTTTGGATTGCGGCGCTTGTCGTGTTGGATGGCTTACCTTACCGTACAATCTATATTGTATTCAGTGGCGACAGAATGTGTAGCAGGGAACTCTGTGCAAGCGTCACGACGAAAAAATAATTGTATATTGGTACTTCGAGGCTGCGATATGCAGCATTTGCGGTGGTACCGGTACCGTAACTGCTGTAGACTGCGGCTGTACTGGTACCGGTACTGTACTATAGCCGAACAAAATTTTTTACAACGTGGAATTGGGCTATACTACTATAACAAAACCAGTAAGGTAGGTAAATAGACGACGTTCGGTACGGTACCGTTCTTGGCGTATTAATATATTTTTGTATTTGTATAAGTAGCCTATTGTGTTTCTTTATTTTTGTAGCAGTTTTTTTGAAGATTCATTTTGGCTTAGGTTGTACAGTTGTACCAGTACCGGTATAGTTTATCAAAATACAGAAAATAATATTCTTATTCCTGTATTCATTACAGTGTCTAATAATCGATAATTTATCCATAAAGCAGTAAAGTAATGGCTAGGTCAGCGAATTTTGTCAATAGCGAAAAGCAGCTCCTTGTCCAGATAATTAGCGAACATCCCCAAGTGGAGTCAAAAAGAACGGACAAGGTGTCAGTTGTGCAAAAGAATTTGGCTTGGAAGCAAATCGAAGCCAAATTCAATGCAACTGGCACCTTGTGTCGCCGAACTGAAAAAAATCTGAAGGATGCGTGGAAAAACATCAAAAACAAAGCAAAGCAAGACAATGCCCAACGCAAACGCCATTTGAGGCAGACAGGAGGTGGGCCTGGTGTACCCACCGATGAACTCAGCGAGAAAGTTGAGGGTATGTTATTTGCTGTAGGTGTGTTCCAAATATGGCGTACGCAAAGTGATGCAACATATGAAGTGTGTTATTATGAATACATATTATGGAATTCACATACTGATTATTTAGGATATGTAAATAATCGTAGTAATTGTCTCTATTTGGTATTGAAATGTTAATTTTCACCTTTTTTTTTCAGCTCTCATTCCTAGACAAATAAATTGCCTTGCGAACAACTTCGATGATGACAATCAAATTGAAAGCTCGCTCGAAGAACAAACATGTATGTTATTAACAGCATTTACTGCTTGTAATTGGTGGCATTAAAGTGATGTGGCACCACAATATAGTGGTTTTTCATGCTTCTTCTAACCCAGAAATACCAGTTTTGCTTTCTTCTCCTGTATTCATGAAATGTATTTCGCGTACGTGTGCAAATTTAACGACTTATTACAGAGGATTCGGTATTTATAGCTTTCACATAAATTTAATAATACTGGTATTCATAATTTTATCAACCAGCCTTTTACAATATTAATGAGCGGTGACCGTACATTTGCACCCGTAAATCCACAAGTTCAATCTATATGCGGGTGCTATAACCCATGGGTTAGGGTTAGTATGAGTTCAAATATCCGTAAAAGAAACTAATTTCCATAAGTGCAATAGTATGCAGCTGAATTGTCGTGGGTTCAAATTACGGGTGTAAATGTCTGTGGGTGCAAATGTAATGGAATCTTAATGAGCAGATATAAAATCATTTTGTAATAATACATGCAATACACATATATTCATCGCCTAAAACTAATTCTTCATTTGTTTCATCACTATCTGCAGTTTAACTGATGACATGGTGTGATCAGAATTCCCATTTTTTTCAGACACACTTGTTTCAGTAGCTGAGGAATCTTCATCTTTCTCAGATGGTAAGTTCAATTAAAAAAGATTACTCAGACACTCCATATCAGACAAAGCTGGATTTGACAAAGTGTAATGAACTATGATGGCAAACCTTTTTTATGAATGGGTTAAAATTTTTATTATGAAACGAAGACTTGTGGGTCATTCAATCAATATCTGCATGAATGAGAAACTTGCTCTTGCTACTTATAACTTAAAGCTTTACTCATGGAGCACTCATATCATGTCTCATTGCAGAAGCGATTTTTGGTACTGAATTTTGACGGTTGACTAACAGTTTGAGGTCTAGTACATTGAAATGTATTTAATTCGATTTCTGTTTTTCAGGTAACGAATCAGCAGTTTTGCAGACATTGAGTACAGGTAATCTAGTGATAATTGCTATCCAGATTCAAAACATATTCCCACAACAGGCTATCGCTGTTTGTTCAGATCTTGTCTATAGTTTATTCACATGTTTAGGAGGTTCACGGCTTTGCAATGTATGTTTCAAAATCACCCCATGATTAAGTAGCGCAGCAGTAGCAACTTTACAATGTACTCAGATAAACAGAACAGCGGTAGTATTTAAAATTTAAGCAGTATTTAATTTGAGCTTTTGTTATTGTGAATATTAGTACAGACCTAAAGGCAGGTAGGCATTAAAATTGAAAGCAGTTTTTTAGTTTTTATATCACGTAATGGCAGCAAATATTAGTTGTAGCAACATAACATTATATCTAGATAGACAGTGTAGCAGCACAATGGATGATTTGAGAAGAAGGGTGTTGACAGAGAAGTTGGAGGCAATGGCGGAGGAGAGGAAAATGAGAAGGGAAGAGCATGATATAAAAATGGAGTATTACCGTAAAAAAATAGCTAAGTTAGAATGAAGGATTTTATTGTTTTATTTGTTTTTGTTGCAAAATGGTTAATTAAAACAAGATTGATACAAGATTGTTAATTATTTTGGTGGATGTACTGAGATATATGTTTTCCCATACTTTGCGTCCTTCTAAGTTTTTATGAATTTGGATCCCACAGTGTTTCGGCTTCTCGTCATAATCTAAACTGTCATCAATATTAAGGTAGGGACCGTTGCAGGACCCCAATAGATGTCGCGTTTCTGCGACATAGGTATTACTGATTAAGATACAACTGGCCCCAAATATTGATGTGTTTAAGGTTTGCTTTTGACATGCTATAGTGACATAATCTGATTTTGAAGTGCTTGCTGCGCAATTACATATGGGGCTAAATTGTGAAATCGACTTGAACTATACCTCGGAAATTACGAAAGAAATCATAATGTAGAAAAAAAGCTGGTAAACAGAACAAACTTGACAAAATATTTAATAAACATGACTGAGAACGTGCAAACTGGTTGGATAACTAAAAACAACACCATGTACACAATGAAAATAGGGTATCTTAAAAATAAGTATAAACTTTCAATTTTGATTTGCTTTTCAGGTACACCTCATAGAGCGTTGATTCCTTCACGAAACATAGTATGGATAAGTAGAAAAATACAGGTATTGTTTGCATTTATTAACCCACGGAATTACAACAAGGAGACTAACCCAAGAAATGAGGTTCAAAATTGCTGTTTTGCAAGAAGCATATAAATTAGTAATTCGTAGTCGGCGCCTCTTCAACAGATAATTTGGAATATTGATCTCCTTCAACACAAATATTTTATGCGATTTGTTGTAAATTTATGAAAACTGGATTGTAGTTGATGCACAAAGATCAGGAAGACCAAGGAGTGGACGCTCCGAGGAAAACATTCTGAGCCGAATTTATTTCTAAATTCTTCGCTGAAGAGGTGCTGAGTTTGCCTAACTGATTTATATGCCAAACAGCAGGTTTGCACCTCAATCCTTCGGTTAATCTACCGTATTTGTCATTCTGTGTGTTGATAAATATGCAAACAATACCCTAAATTTACTACTTATCCATAACTATGTTTTACTGATGAAATGAACGCTCTATGAGGAGTACCTAAAAAGAAAATCGAAATAAAAAATGTATACTTACTTTTGAAACACCTTTTATGTTACCTATTATAAGCTAAGCTAGCTACAGATCAAAAGTATTGGTCAATAATGTTTGCCACGTGCAAGATGACCTGCTTGGGAAGACAGTATTTGTTGACTGGTTCTGTGTCATCGCTTGTAGCTATGGCAAGATCGTGTTCTAATGGCTGATTTGTTTTCATGGCAAAATTATGCAAGCAAGCAACTGCCACTATAATGGTTAGGGTGTTGTCCAGCCTTGTCCTCATTTTACTCTGCAAGACTCTAAATCTTTGTTTCAGAATACCGAAACACTGCTCAATCCTAGCTCTGGTGTGGATGTGCGCCTTGTTGTAAGCGATTTTCTTTGCCACTTGTAGGGTTTAGGAGAGGGGTAAACAAATATGGTTTACAAGGGTAGCCATTATCCCCCAACAAATATCCATCAACTTCATTTCTCTCTAATTTATCGTGGATGATGCTGTTGGCAAAAATCCTAGAGTCATGAGTGGATCCAGGCCATCTTGCCACAATATTAGTAATCACTCGGTTGGCAATCGCAAATCGCCTGTACATTATGGAAAATACCCTTTTCTGTTACGAAAACACCTCTGCATCTTCACCCCCTGGCGACTGAATTGACACGTGCGTGCAGTCAATCGCCCCAATGACAGATGGAAAGCCAGCCACATTGAAAAAATTTTGCTTAACTTTGGAAAGATCTTGACCCAAAAAATCAATAATTTACGTTCTGCTTGGCAAAACAAGTCGCAACTCTATGGATAGATCTCCGAGCAGTATGTCGACTCATTCCCATCAGGTCGCCATCTGTCATCTGAAAATGACCACAAGCGAAAAAACGCAGTGCGGTGAGAAGTTGAAGAATTGGTGGGAGGGAATGCTTGCGGACAACCATTCCAGTATCATTTTTTATAATATCGAGTAAAAATAAGCACGCTGTCTTTCGAAAACCTGTACCGTTGTGTAAACTCCATTCTCGTTGAGTAATTGGAATGGGTCTTGTACGTCCTCTCAAATATGACCTTGAAATCACTTGTCTCTCCTCGCCTAATTCCTCACTGTCTATCATTTCCAAAATATCAATTACGTCCATTTTGTACAATTATAATTTTATTTTGCTCTTACGTCTACAACACAGAACATGAATAAAAATAAAAGAAACACCGACATGGACCACGAGAAAAAGGCTTGTGCCTGTTCACTCACACAAGTGAAAAAACATTACTAAACTGAATTAGTAAAAATAATGCAATAGAGAAAGTAACATTCATGGGCGATTTTATATCGTTTATATTTAAACGCAGGTTTGCATGTCTTACAGGTTTTAGGATCGCGCCTGCCTGAAGTACAGACCTTCTTTATACCTATTTTAGCGCGATCTGTTCTGTAGCTGAAAAAAACACTCCCTTAATCGGCTCTCTTCAGCTGTAGCAAAGCGACTATATAACCTCTTTGGGTCGCAGACGACATTTCACGAAGCCATCACCATGGAAATACAGGGTCAAAGAGCAACATGCCACGACGTTTCGGTGAAATGCCTCGTGGCGTCCGACTTAAACTAGGATTAGTTAAGTAACCGCTAAACTAGGTTTTTGATCTCCGGTTAACTTTCGAAGTTAAACCGAGTTTAACTAATCCGAGATTAGTCTTAATCTAGGTTTAAGTTAAGTGAGGTTTTTGATCTCCACCCTAAGATAAGCACTCCCATAGTGTGTGTACCAGGTTAGGGTTAGGTCATAATTTTATTCCGATTTTCCTTATTTTAGTTCCATTACGAGTTTGACTACTGTCTGTGTTAGCCAAGTGAATATCCCGCTGCCCATAGGTTTCAGTCCCTCTACACAACTTGTTGTAAAGTCGGCGAACAAAATTACCGGTAATTACCTCCATATTGGTACACACACTTCTGGAATGCTCAATGATATTTCCAAAGTACGATGTCAGAAGTTTTGGATTAATTAAAATTTGAATCTCTTGATTATATTCTATAAACTAGTTGGAATCGCTGAATAATTGAATCTATTTGTAGCCTCCTATTGGATATGTTTTGACTGTATACACTGCTTTTTTAATAGAACAGCTGCTTGATATATACTCTCAAAGTTCTTCAAGTTTCATATATACTTACCGTAATTACTGTGATATTTTCAATCTATTTGTATATTTAAAATCTTCAACTTTTTTTATTAAATGTATTTTGTAATTTCTATGCAATTAATGGTGCACAGTATTTTAATATATAGTGTCAGTAATTATATATTCTGTATGTCGTTATTTTTTTAATCATTTTCATTAGAATTCAATTTGTGCCTAGTCATTGACCATAGCCAGGGCTCAAAAGTTTTTAATTTCGCTAAAGTTTGCTTATTTTTTAGTGATTCCTTTTCATGCTGCCTGTATAATTTGTATTAATTAGTATGTCCAATACATTTCTTTTATTTCTGCTGAGCTTGACTAATCATTGTTTTTCATGTAATTTTAGCCGTAGATTATTGTAGGCAATATTTTTCAAACCATATTTCTGCTTTGGGATTTTGACTTTCAAAGTTATGGAACATGTCTGGATATACCGCATACTCGCCTACTGGGATTACCTGAACATACCAGGAAATGAACAGAGTAAGTTTTGAATATTTTTCTTCTTTCTTGCAATAGATATAATGATATTTATTATGAAAGAAACAATGAAACCCAGTGTTAATTTGAATAACTGCACTTGTTTGCAGTTTCAGTACCTACATACAGTGACAGTTTGTGCAAACCATCTTAATGAAAGAAAAACTCTCAGTTGCTCGTCAATTCCATTTTTCCTGCTATAATGTCTTCCAAAACTTACATTAATGAAATGCTTTTCTACATAATTATTTCCCCAACAGTGTCGACATGAATTTCTTTAGACGATTGAGCAATGGACTTGAATGTATTGGCATTGCTGGTTACACATCTCAGGTTCAACTTCCCCCGCCTCACCCAGGAGATATTAAGCAGGCATTGTTGACCTGAAATAACGTATCTGCTCGTTTTATTGCCCGATCTTGATTAAGGGCCCGTTTGAATAGCCGCCCATGTGAACAGAACATAAAAATAAATATGGGTCGGTGCTTGAATACGCACCCGATGTAAAAGCTGATTTTTCAGTGGTAGAGAACAATAGGAAATAAGAAGCGCTTTTGTCACAACGCTGTTGAATAGATAACACTCACGCCTTAGGCGTCCAAGTACATAACAGATAGCATTGATTACGTAACACCTTGGTTCTCATAGTGCATCGTTTAAATATTGATAGGGCATTGCAAAACTTTTCTTCTTTTGCGGATACCGTAATTTTTGTGTATAATTTTACTTTAAAAATAACAAGCGCCCGTGCTTGAATAAGGGCCCGGTTAGTAAGTTTGGTTGAAAAAATTTGGGCCCGGGCTTTAAAACGAGCAAATACGGTAATTCCGGTCCCTTCAAATAATAGTAGGTTCTTGAATACTGTTAGATATCAGTGTCTGTTTGTATAAGGTTTGGATGAAGCGAAATTAGCTTGTCCTACAAAAATTTCAGGCTGGCTATAATAACTGGAATAATAACAAACACAGGAGGTAATGGTCATAAATATGTCATTTCAGCATCTTTGCTTAAGCAGTGGTTCTCAACCTTTTTGTCTTTGCGGGCCCTTCTGGGTGATCTCAAAGCGGTCACGACCCCTCAGAAGTTTTTTATTTGAAATTTAGTTTATAGCCTAAACAGCAACCTAATGTTCCATACAGATTTAAGTCAAAAATAATGCCAAACAAATGATATTTTCATTTACTTTGTCAAATCGAATACACTTAATGGGATTTCTGCTGATGCATATCAGAAGCAAGTCTTGAAATACGTTGTGTTTTTAATAACGATAGATATATATCGTATGACCTACCAGTTTCTTCGACGTTTAGTTGGTTACGACTTACGAGCCTTGGATTTAGTATGAACGAGAGCAGAAAATCCACTTTCACAAACGTCAATTTTTTTGGCAGTAATTTCGACGCTCCGGAAGATGCCGCACAACCTGAACCCTAACCTGGTACACATACTATGTTCAGGTTGTGCACCATCCTGGTACACATACTTCGTGAGCACCGTATTTTTTATGTATGTGCAACTGCAATCAGTGCTTTTATAATTATGACTTATGAGGGGGAATCTGACCTCACAATATGTTCGATTGTAATTAAGGAAATTAATTTCCCATACACAAATTTTAAGAATTACAAGAAAATTTTTTCAAATATTGAAGTATCTGAATATGGATATCTATGAATGTTCTCTAGATTTATTACTTGTGTGGAATATCAATTGCCTCAGTAATTGAAATTCCTAATATTTTTTTTTAATGGAAGATTTGTTTGATTTTAATATTCAATCAGTGGTGTTACTGGGATCCCAGCAATAAGACATCAGCCGCAGTGTAAATATGTCTCAACTTAAGTAAACATGGCAAATACTTACGACTCATGGCACCCATCAGCAGAATACAAAATAGTCATTGCTCTGTTTGCTATGTACACATATCATTATTTTATGAACCAGACCAATTTAACAAATTTGAAATTTTGTTTAAATGCAATCTTGCTCCATCTGCAGTAAGGAATTCATTACCGGGGGTGGTCCTTTTTCAAAACCATTTTGCTCTATTCCTAAATGCTTTACTGAATACCAGACTTTTTCTGGCTTGCTATCAAATATCCTTTCATGAAATAGAATAAACGAGATAGATGAAAATGCGATTACCGTACTTGGATAACTTCGACAGTGAATCTTCAAGATATTGTTAGATATCAGTGACTACTTTTATCATGCTTTGTTGGAGCAAAAGGCACCAGTAAGCATCGTATTACATCATTATACAAAAAACAAATTTGCCTCCCATTTAGACAGGCTACTCCTGTAGTGTGTGTACCAGGTTAGGGTTAGACCATAATTCTATTGCGATTTTTCTAATTTAGTACTATTCCTTCACAGACTGTCTGTGTTAGCCAAGTGAATATATAACCCCTGCCCATAGGTTTCAGTCCCTTTACACCATTGGTTCCCAACCACCGGTCCGCGAGAAAATTTCGGTGTTTTGTTGTTTTTATGCCGTCTAAATCGCTTTACCGAGGACGAGGTCGCGTTGGTTTATTACGCAATTTCTCTTTCGCCGTCATATTGCGACATCTTGGTGCCGAGTAATCATACTTTTTGCTTTTTAGGCTCCGATTCATCTCGAATGCGCTCCGATCTCTTTACCGAAGACGAGGTCGATTTGTTACGCAATTTCTCTTCCGCCATCATATTGCGACGTCTTTCGCGACATCTTGGCGCCAAGTAATCACACTTTTTGCTTTTTCGGCTCCGATTCATCGTGAATACGCTCCATCAAATCTCGCAAGATTCAAAAACCTGAAAATTGGCATGCTTGCTATTTTTGTTCTGCATGCTTTTCCTGATTAATATGACCATCCAAATGAAACGTTATGCATATTTCTTTGTTCAAAACAGTCAAGAAAAGTAAAATACTCCAGTAAAATATGGCAGGTGGTCACGACGAGCGCAAAGAAGCATGGGCCGGTGGGATCTTTTCCAGTATCTTGAGCAGACAAAGTAGGATTTTGAGCCTGGTGCCAAGTTAGCGACGACTTTGTCATTGTAATGTAAATTCATTCCGTTTGGAGCATCGATTAACTGCAGAGGATTAATATGATAAACCCAATGAAAAAGCTTGATTCAAATTGTGATTCTACGTTACAATCCAGATTTTAAAAAAAATACTAACTTTAATTAAAGCGTAGCAAGGAAATTGGCTGCACGCCGCTGCAGGGCTACGTGTTGCAGAAACTTCCCTGAGGCATCGTTTGCAATCCTATAGTGGAAACTAAACAGCAGCAAAATATTCACTAGGGGTATTTGCGTTTGTACATGATTTGACATGTACATGTTTTTTATGTGAGATGTTTTATGTGTGCCTTTCTTACGCATAATGGGTGCCCAGCACTGCATTTCATTACGCAAATATTTTTGGTTGGCACATTATTTGATAGTTTTTCTTCGTGTGAGTTGTTTTTAAGTGTGCCTTTTTTGTCTATAATCTCTAGATGCATATTGAGTGCCCGACATTGCATTGTATTACGCAAATATATGTTATTCTTTTATTTTCCGGTCATTTCAATTTTTTGCCGGTCCGAGTACATTTAATTTAATTTTACCGGTCCGCCAGTGTAGAAAGGTTGGGAACCAGTGCTTTACACAACTTGTAGAAAGTAGACGAACAAATTAGTTACTTCCATATTAGTACACGCACTTCTGGAACGCCCTTTCTTGTATTGTATAGCCTATATAGCTATAACTAGAGTAACAAACGACCCAGAGGTCAGTCACTGTTTTCTCTCTGTATAAATATGTCATTTGAACATCTTTGCATATAATATTGTTTAAGTCATAATAGACAAAGTAAAATCTTTACAGACAGAACTGCCTCATATAATTTGCTACTTCTAACTTGTTTTGTTGATTGATGTGGTGATTGATCTGGGTCAAAATGAACTATAAATATAATGTTGTTTTTCTATCCACAGGAAATTTGAAGATGTTGTCAATCAACAATTTTGTTACCTGAATTAGAAAATCTCAAACCACCAGAGAAGAGTTTTATCAGGATGGATTGCGCAACATAGAGGTGAATGCTTTTGTTATTTTTGTGGGCCTTGGCTAATGAGATTTAACCTGCTATTTCGTCAATTTCAGCCACGAATGACTATTTTTGCATCTCCCTAGATCAGTCATCATCATCATCAACTTAGACTTCGCATCTACAGCCCTTTTATCCTTTGGTCAACAAATTTTAATAAGGGATCACCAATGGCTGTATTGGGGGTAAATCTCGTGTGATGAAGGGGTAAAATATGCAAGAAGGTTATGAACCACTGCTGTACAGTAATATTAGTCAATTCAAGCCATATGACAAAGTTTTTATCAAGTTTTTTTTTTAAATGTTTAGTCACCTCCAACCCACCATGGTTCATCAATTTCCAATTTATAGCCATCAAAAAAAAGTCTTATGTTATGCTCCAGGATAGGAATACTGTTTAAAAAAAATTTTATGGCCCATCACAGCGATATTTATGTGGCAGAGTCATGTTTGTCTGACATTTTGTGTGTCTAAAATAGTTACTAAAATAAGTTACAAGCTCGATTTTAGATCACACAGCATCGCAGTTTATTATGTAATAAAATTAATAATAGTTAGGTGATAGAATACCCGAGGAATAGCACACACCACTTTCAACAAGGATATTGCAACTGATTCATCTCGCATATGGCTTTGTATAAATGCTACTAATTAAGACTTGTTTTGTTACACAAAAAACATCCCTATGTATATATATTTAAAAAAGCGAAATTCCAACATAATGAAGTTGTGTATTTTGTATATACCGTACATGTAATTACAGTTGGCTCAAAATCAGATCTTCAAAATGTGGCTCCAATTTGGTACATTGTATTGGCAATAGCGCATTCATGTTATCTGTCAGTCTGGACCAAAGTTTTGATTTGTTAAGGTTCGTAGTTATGTTGTTAGAAAGTCTGATGCTGGAAAATTTACTTTTTATATCAGGAGAAATGACTTCCAAATCTTGCAGCATACATTTGCGGAAAAATTCACCTTCATCAAACGGGCGGATCTTTTTAGTGATGTTGTGGTCTACAATATAACTGACCAATAATTTCATTTGACATTTTTTTGAACATGTTTGTTTGAATATTGTATGGATTTAACAACGAATTAAATTTTGAAATTCAAGCGTCAACTGATCATAATTTGAAAAATGCTTCATAATGGCGCTTAATGTTGTATTCTTTCAAAACTGGAATAGTCTGTTGACAGGAAAGACAAATCGCTGAAGTTTGATTTTTTTCAATAAAGAAATAAAAAACTGCCATTTTTCTAAAAAAACTTCTGTTTTCAGTGTCTAGTTTTCTTTTTTTTTTGAACGCTTCAAACTTTCTCAATATAGGGCTGGGTATGTAAACATAAGATACCGGAATTGGTACGAATATACACGAGCTTAAACTGTGATAATGATGTAACAATTGGCTGCATCTAGAAATCAAAAAGGTAAACACACAAAGTGTTCAACGTATTAGTATTTATTTGCAGTTGATGTTAAAACTATTACACTTAACCTCGGCGGGCCATTTTAAATCGTATGGCCATCGGTTTGGGAACCCCTGATCTAGATTGAGTGAACAGGAGGCCATGATGTAGATGAGGGATGTGCAACATTTTTTGTCTGTGGACCATTTAACCAGACATCTAGCTGGGCCATACAAAAATGTGGAATGCAGCTATTGCTTAGCATTACAGTTATAAAGGCACCAGGCAAAGCGGCGAAAAACTTAAAACAGCGCCAAATGCGAAAAACATTACATATTTTTATCCATGTGAGTGAATTTTTAAACGTAAACTGTCAGATTAGGATTTCATGCTTGATGGGGAAATATTTGAGTGCTGACAAGGCCCACACTAAATGGCTTGGCAGGCCGGGTTGCTGATTTAGATTATAGTTGAGCCATCTTACTGGCTTTTTTCTCTTTTTATAGTGAATGATAGCGATTTGTGGAAGTTGACTATTCTAGCTAACCATCATAAATTGGTGTTTGCTAATTAAATATTATACATCAGCTGCTACCAGTTTGCCTGTTGAAGCTGTATTTTAAATCTAGTAAATAATTGACTAAAAGGTGACGTGAGATGATAATTTGGTATCTTGCTGAAACCGGTTTGAACTGGCTTGTATAAGTTCGTTGTGTTGGCTGTGAAGTATTTCATCAATTGAGGCCAAAATTGAATAATCTACTATTCCCCCTCTGATCTTGGTTACATCATTGAACAAGGCTTCATACAAGCAATTGCTCATAACTACCGAGTTACCTAAAATCAGGGATATTTCTTTCATTTTGTTTAGGTTATGTTATTGATCCACATTTTGCTATTTATCTTCAGAACAATTATTAATAAAAGCTTATTTGCTCTAAATATGACAGAAGCCGTGAGCAATGGCAGTTTTATAGAGTGTAAACGAGTTCACATTCAACCGTTCTTCATAGTATCTGTAGAATAAGCACAGCGATGTAACATTCTGTTAATGGGATAGGGTTTGCAATTCAATTGGACACCGATCATGTTTTATTTTCTTTTTTGAATTCAGTTTGGCCTTTGGTGATAGTGAAGCAGCATTATTATCTTTTGATATTGATAAAAATATTCTGGCCAGCCACACTCCATTGCTTTGTAGTTAGTATGTGGCTAAATTTTCCCGTTTCTCCCTCAATGAGAAATTTTGTGTGAGACTAACAGCGAGGATGGGAATACGTTTGGAAATTTTTTAGCATTCCTTAATCACTGCGATTTATTTTCACAATGGCCGAGGGTCATGCTTGACTGGCATTTTACAAACCCACTGTGCATCCTTACTTGTAAGAGTAGCCCAATATATCTTAGTTGTTGGCCATCTGAGCAAACATAATAAATTAAAAAAATCATTTTTTATAAACAGGAAACTTCAAGATGAAATCTACAACTGGTTTCCAATGTAAAATGTCTCGTTACTACCTGAGAAGTTTCATCATGAACGATGGACAGGTTTCCTTGGTTGGACTTCGTACTGTCAAAAATAAGGTAAAGTTGAGTTGAATTGTCAGATTCCAAGATTCAGTTTCCACTTTGAGACTTCGCTCGTTTAGAGATGTTCTTTTAATATTACATATTGAGTATATCCTTAGTAAGCCATTCATTCCAAATTAATTTATGCCTTTCACTCTGAACAAGGCTCTGTACAAGCATTCACTGACATGTTAGGAGATTCTATATTTTTTAATGATTGAAATCTTTACGTTTATTGTTGTCGGTTCAATTTATTACACCCAGGGTGAGGTGTTGGGCTTGAGGTTTGAACTTTGAGGTTTCAATATAATTAGGTCCAACACAACACTTAACCCCAGAGGTGGGCAATATTTTATGTCAGTGGGCCATATAACCAACTTCAGACATCTAGCTGGGCCACACACAAAAGTTTTTCCAGAATGGATTAGAAAATTGGCAGCAACAAGAGCAAAAATCATTATGTATTTTTTCTCCTTTCATGAAATGTAATCTGTCAGATTGGAATTTTATGTTGATGTGGAAAATCTATGTGTTGGTAAAGGCCCCACTCAATGGCTTGGCGGTCCCATGCTTTACCCGCTTCAGCATTTATTTAAAATAAAATTACATAAAACACCACTACCGTGGGGACACCAAATCTACTATAAGACTATAGCATGCGTTTTATGTACAGTGTTATCAACAATGCCATTTTGAATCTGATTCTGACTTCAAATCTCAGTAAAAAGCTCCAGCCGATTAAAGCAACTGCTTTATCAGTGAAATAGAGTGTTTTTTCTTTCATTTCTGGCCACTAAAATGGCCTTACATATTGGCATCTCCAAGTATAAGCATTGGATAAATTCTAATGAAACAAAAGTTTAATTTTTATCAGTCAAAACAGTTTGTGTGATTTGCTTTTACAATGCCTTGTTTGGAGTGAACCATAAATATAACAATGTTTTACAATCCACAGGATATTTAAAGATGTTGTCAATCAACAATTTCCGACTTAGAAAAGGATTGCCGAACATAGGGTTGAATTCTTTTTTTTTTTTTTTGTGTGTGTGTGGGTGTGGGGAGGATGCTTTGGTTACCATGCTAGGTACGGAAATAATTTCCCAGATAGTTGAATAACAATCTATGCAAACTTCAATAAATAAAAATTATCTCTTATACACAGGAAACTTCAAGATGAAATCTACAATTGGTTCCCAATGTAAAATGTCTCGTTACCGCCTGAGAAGTTTCATCATGAACGATGGACAGGTTCCTAGGTTCGACTTCGTACTGTCAAAAATAAGGTAAAGTTGAGTTTGATTGTCACATTCCAAGATTCGTTGCCATTTTGAGACTTCGTATATTCATTAATTCTAATATATTCATGAAATCTTTTGGGCTGAGCATTGTCTACTGAACTTTGGTTTGAATTTGAACCTGAGTCGCCAAGTAATCGAGTAATCAAACTGTTGCCCGAATTTTCAACCAGTTACTTAGCGGCACTATAGATGATCGGTTGGAACGCCGAGACAAGATGTTAAAAGGTGGGACTGTCCTGCTAAAATGGGACGTATGGCTAGCCCAAACATAGTCATAGGTTGGCAGAAGTTCTGACTCAAACTATGGCTATCAACCGCAGAGGAATTGTCAGGGGTTTTCTTTCATTCTGTTTATGTTATGTTATTGCACCACATTTCCCTATTTATCTTACCAACAATATTAAAAGCGTAATTTGTCCTAAGTATAACTGAAGCCGTGAGCAATGGCAGGTGTACGGGGTGTAAACGAATTCACATCCAACCGTCCATCATAGTATCTGTAGAATAAGCACAGCGATGTAACATTCTGTTAATGGGAGAGGGTTTGCAATTTAATTGGACACCGATCATGTTTTATTTTCTTTTTTGAATTCAGTTTGGCCTTTGGTGATAGTGAAGCAGCATTATTACCTTTTGATATTGATGAAAATATTCTGACCAGCTACGCTCCATTGCTCTGTAGTTAGTATGTGGCTAAATTTTTCCGTTTTTCCCTCAATACAAAATTTTGTGTGAGACTAGCTAACAGCGAGGATGGAAATACGTTTGGAAATTTTTTAGCATTCCTTAATCACTGCTTTCTTTTCACAATGGCTGAAGGTCATGCTTGACTGGCATTTTACAAACCCACTGTGCATCCTTACTTGTAAGAGTAGCCCAATATATCTTAGTTGTTGGCCATCTGAGCAAACATAACAAAATAAAAATCATTATTTATACTCAGGAAACTTCAAGATGAATTCTACAACTGGTTTCCAATGTAAAATGTCTCGTTACCGCCTGAGAAGTTTCATCATGAACGATGGACAGGTTTCCTTGGTTGGACTTCGTACTGTCAAAAATAAGGTAAAGTTGAGTTGAATTGTCAGATTCCAAGATTCAGTTTCCAATTTGAGACTTTGCTCGTTTGGAGATGTTCTTTTAATATTTCATATTGAGTATATCCTTAGTAAGCCATTCATTCCAAATTAATTTATGCCTTTCACTCTGAACAAGGCTCTGTACAAGCATTCACTGACATGTTAGGAGATTCTATATTTTTTAATGATTGAAATCTTTACGGTTTAGCGTTGTCGATTTAATTTATTACACCCAGGGTGAGGTGTTGGGCTTGAGGTTTGAACTTTGAGGTTTCAATATAATTAGGTCCAACACAACACTTAACCCCAGGGGTGGGCAATATTTTTTGTCGGTGGGCCATATAACCAACTTCACACATCTAGCTGGGCCTCACACAAAAACAGTTTTTCCACAACAAATTTGAAAATTGACAGCAACAGGAGCAAAAATCCTTATGTATTTTTTTCCCTTTTTTTTAGAGATAAAGTGTCAGATTAGGATTTTATGCTTGATGGTGGCCAAGCTCAAATTCTCATTTTGGTTTTTTAAAATAAAATAAAGTCTTTTGATATTTTATATTTAGTAAATAATTGACTAAAAGGTGACGTGAGATGATAATTTATTGTCTTGCTAACCCATTGTGCATCTTAGTGGTTTTCAATATGAGTACTCTTTAATGAATAAAAATCATCTCTTATACACAGGAACTTCAAGATGAAATCTACAATTGGTTTTCAATGTGAAATGTCTTGGCAGTTTCATCATGAACGATGGACATGTCTCCTATGTTGGACTTTGTACTGTCAAAAATAAGGTAAAGTTGAGTTTAGTTGCCAGATTCCAAGATTCGGTCGCCATTTTGAGACTTCGTATATTCATTAATTAAGAAGACTGAAATCTTTTTGGCTCAGCATTGCATTTAAAACAGCTTAGGTGATTGCTTTTGTAATGCCTTGTTCAGAGCGGACTTGAAATACCTTTTCCTATCCACAGGATATTTGAAGATGTTATCAATCAGCAATTTTGTTCTTGAATTATAAAATCTCAAACTGCCACGAAGAAGTCTCCTGGATTGCCCAACATAAGAGGTAGATGCTTTTGTTATTTGATTCTGGGAAAAAGTTGATGAGACCGTTTGTCTGGTTTGTGTCAAAGCTCTTTATGGAAATAGCAAACCAGGTAATTCAATGTAGGATAGGATAGGATTTACATATGTATCCCGGGGGAGAGGAAAGCCGATAAGACAGCTTATCCATATGGCGAACCACGGCCTCTCGTCCGGTTACCATTTCATGTCGGGTATGAGATTAGTTAGTTATTTGTTTTCGGAAGCATGGACTTGATGGTGGAGGAAGCCGTAACCGACCTACGGTTACGTGAACCACCCTACAGCGGCGAGGAGTCCAGCAACCCTCTAGCACATAACTATCCCCGCATGGGATTCGAACCTGCAAACCCAGGCAGAGTAATCAGAGGTGATGTGGCGAGCGTATTCCTAACGCTTAGCACGATGAGCCATGCCGGTGTACCAGTCAAAGTCCTAGGTTTGAATTTTTTGCATCTTTCAAAATGTCTACTCATCTCCATGAATTGATAAATATATCTCATTTTGCCTCAAGACACAATTTTTGGGCCTAAATAATTCATTTTTTGATTTCAGTTAAAAATTAGACTCTTACTTCGCACTTCCCAAAATCTAAAATTCTGACTATTGGGAAATTTAGACTCAGATTTTGACACATTTTCAGCATTCGCCATCTTGGTGCACATACTTCTGGAGCGCTGAATAATAATTTTTATGAGACCTATTTTGCTGATGATTTGTATGGAGCTACTATTTCTAGAAGGATATGAAGTTTTCTGAAATTGCCAATATATTATAAAGGTAAGATCAGGCCCAAAAATTCCAGCCCGGTCCGACCCAGACCCCTGACTAATTAACTGGATTTGCAGGCCCGAGCCGAAAGCAAACCCAAAATTTCATATTTTATTTAGAAGTATTTTTGAATTGTCATTGCAGAGTTTTTTAGTACAATATGTGTTGATGAGGCACATTTTTGCTTTCATGATCATAACATGACCGAAACGCCTCATTTAAAAAAAAGGGGATCAATAGAGAAGCCCAACTCGACCCAAACGTACTGATTGACATTTGTGGCATGGGCTTTAGATCTTAGCTCTAATTTCTTACACCCTGGACTAGGTAAAGGGCAAAGAATTTAGCTCATGACTTCACTCAAAAAAATGTTGAAATAAAATCCACCATATTTGCGAGATATAAAACATGTATCATCTCTTGTACTATCCATACACTTTCTATTACAGAATCTGTCATCTCCAGTAAAGAAGACAAATCACTCAGGAACAGACATCAACCAAGAGTAGCTAGATATTTACATGGATCATATTGACGGCACCAATAAGTAATGATAGTGATACATATTTTTGGAAGGATCAGAATATTCAAACTTGCCTTTAAATCACACTTCATTGGGATGATGGATGTGGGGTTTAACCAGAGATCTTTACCTACGACATAATTATAGTTTGTTTTGAACCACTCCACAGAACAAAAGAATTTAACGTAAATTCCACCCAATTTTTGAACTTTGTTTTTCACCTATTGTCAAGTTGGGTTGCTGTGAGTTTCTCAAAATCTGATTCATATGAAGGTATTGATCTCTAGTTTTCTATTGAGTTAGCAAATTAATTTTAATTATATTTTCAAATTCCTAAAATCTGTACACTTTAAACCTTACTTGAGGTTTCGTTTGCTTTTCAGATTCTTTAGTCAGTTTTATTTATTTTTATCAATTATTTTATCGTCTATTGCTGATTATGGAGTCGAAATAAACTCAAACTTCCGCAATAAGTAATAAAATGTATCAAACTTGTGGTGTTAACTGCTAATCGCAAATTATGGTTGGAGAGCAAACAGACTTTTGGTTGGGTTGAAAAAAAAACAAGATTGAAAGAATATTAGGATTTTACATATTTATCCTGGGGGAGAGGAAAGCTGATAAAACGACTGAACAATATGTCGAACCACAGCATCTCGTCCAGTTACCATTCCATGTCGGGTGTGGGATTAGTTAAGTTATTTTAGTTTTCGGAAGCATGGACTTGATGGTGGAGGAAGCCGTAACCGACCAGCGGTTATGTGAACCACCCTACGAACCTAACCTATTAGAATAAGAATTTGAAGCATTTGTTTGGTTTCCTAATAAACACCCATTCCACCGACTTTGTGGAGTTCGCTCTCGTTGTAGACCAAATAAATCTGAATATTCAGCCATATTTCAAGCATTTTCATATTGTATCTCGATTTGCCCCTTTCAACAAGGCTTTTAAAAGAAGCAACATATTCTTCAGATTTTTAATTGAGCCGCCACGTGCTATTGGAAGAATTTATGTTTTTCTTGGATTAGGATGAATCAGTCTATGTTGAGTTATTGTTCAACCTATTGTGTTTTTGATTTTAATACATTTGTGCTTCATACTCTTGTTTCATTTTGGTGATGGGGCAATAACAGGTATTTAGGCATCCATTAACTAGGCTTACCATATTTCTGAAGCAAATAACCGGGGCGCCGCGATTGGTCAAACCAACCTTGGTTCGATTCCAGGGGTTAGTAGATTACAAGCATCAAAATTAGCTGTAAATCGCATTGAAAAAATTCCTTTATTTGTCTTTGCTTCAAATAAAAGAAATGTTTCAACTCATCAGAAAACTTGCGCTTCGTTCCGACATTTTTATGATTAAACGACAATACAGTTGGGTGTTAAATTAACGCATGGTTCATACTTCATATCATTACTATGATATACCAATTTTTCTCTCTGTCTGAACTAAAAAAGTGAGACGCAATGTGGTTGTAAATCGGCTGCATCCGTTAAAAAAACAATTTTGCAATGGTATCAAATAGGAAAATTATTTATGACTGTCGTACTGCAATGTCGGGACATTTAAGTCTAACGCCGGGACGACTGAAAAACAGGGATTGTCCCGGCTCAACCGGGAGCGAGAGTTTTGATATTCGTCAACCAGAGTAACAAGCATTGCAACAAAAATAATAAAAATTCGGTATAGACTGGGGGGAGCGATACGTCCAAAGGGTCATCAGAGTCAGCTCCCCCCATATACACTATTTCATATGGCCCGTCGGTGTGGCTCAACGGGCTAAGCGTTAGGAATACGCTCGCCACCGCACCTCTAATTACTCTGCATGGGTTCGCAGGTTCGAATCCCATGCAGGGATGGTTATGTGCGAGAGGATTGCTGGACTCCTCGCCGTCGTTGGGTGGTTCATGTAACCGCTGGTCAATCACGGCTTCCTCCACCACCAAGTCCATGCTTCCGAAAATAAACAATATACCTAATCCCATACCCGACTTTGGAATGGTAACCGGACGAGAGGCCTTGGCTCGCCATATGGATAAGCCGTCTTATCGGCTTTCCTCTCCCCCGGGATAAATATGTAAATCCTATCCTATCCATATTATGTATATGATAACGACGGTTAGGGTGAACGAAAGGGCTACTGTCGCGGAGTTATCTAGTTTTCCACAATACAGTTTCAGATAATGTATAGGTCAGGGGTAACTATAGTGTTTCGTTATTTTTTTTCCTATTGCAGAAGACTATCTACGAAAATACTGTAATACTATTAAATTACTCGGATTTTTAATCAAAATATCAGCTGATTAGAAATCGCTGGATATGTGCTTGGGGGTTGGAAGGAGCCATCGAAATAGTTGAGGATTGGTCAATCTTTAAAATTCATGACCAAGAAAAGACAGGACTACCTCATTTAGCAACTTGCAAGTGCAAAAACTGAAGGTATCAAATACATTGTCAAAAATACTGTTATGTGTATTCAAGAAAATACTTATGTAAAATGTTGAACTTGATAATTGGTCAATCTTTAAAATTCATGACCAAGAAAAGACAGGACTACCTCATTTAGCAACTTGCAAGTGCAAAAACTGAAGGTATCAAATACATTGTCAAAAATACTGTTATGTGTATTCAAGAAAATACTTATGTAAAATGTTGAACTTGATAATGTGGAATAATGATTTCCTCCTTATGTTCATGAGGCATCATAAATAATCATCATATTTATTATACTATTTGTTACGCTGGGAAATTTAATCGCTAATAAAGGCTGAGCCCATTGATAAAGTGTACGAGTCAGAAAATTCCTGACTGGGAATTTGGAAGGTTAGGAGAATAGACCCGGAATACAAATAATTACATGGAGTGTGTAAAATAAAGCATTGTAATATAAACCCACTCAGGAGTCCGGGACGCATGGTAAGCTAACCCTTAACTACACCACGAAGTTGTCGGATATACTGTATATCTAATACGTTGTACACAAATCATAAGTATAAGTTTATTTCGACTCCATAATCAGCAAAACAATAAAATGAATGCTAAAAATAAATAAATAAAAACTGATTATGAAATCAGGAGAGCGAACAAAACCTTAGATAAGGTTTAAAACGTACAGAATGTATATAAGATGGAAGGTTTTGCCAAGAAGATGTGGTACGTGTTCACTCACCTAAAATAATTGAAATATTTCACACACGCTCACACGCACCCACACACACAACCATATAGAAGTTATTAAGTAAAGGGAACATGAAAAATTACATACTGGTAGTTAATAAAAAATAAATAAATAAAAATTACTTGCCACACCATATTAATAAATTTATCATGATTGCCACTGCCAAATTGATCAATTTTATAAATGGGAGTGAACAGTAAAGATAAACTTTTATAAAAAAATATATTGTTCAAGCTGATTATAGATGGAGTCAAATGCCAAAATGCCCAACCAAAGTTGCCAGAATTGGGTGCATGAAGAGGTGGGCTAGACCACTTCATTGCCCAAACTAGAGCCTATTATTGCCAAATTGTAGTCCAGATTGCAATAAGTATTTAAATCTATCAGTAACTTTATAAGTATGAGTAATTATAATTAATTAAGGTAGAAAGACAGGGTATAGGAATATGTCGGTTGCTAAGGTTATAAGGTTTTTTTTTTCATTCTTAGATATTGACTTCTGCAAGGATAAAGGAATTAGGAATAAAGGAATTAGTATTGTTATTTCACAGGATCATTTCTTCATTTAATTATTATGGCGTAATAGGTTCAAGTTTATCGTGGATGAGACATCAGCCTGCGAATTTTGTTGTTGTAGACACCATTTATATTCAATAAACTAGCCATTGTATTGATCATCACAGAACGACCTGAAAAACAGAAAACAAATCTGCGAGTAGGATATTCAAGGGTTACATATTTGGAAACAGCACTACCATACACTTTTGTTTAGAATTAATTATTATTTCGAGTAGATATTGATTATTAGTTATCTATCTATAAAACGCTAGTTCAAAGACCAGAGTTGAAATATGGTTGGGACACAGGGTGAATTCCTCGCAAACCATGCAGAAACTCTCAAACCACACTGACCATTCGTATGTTGGCCTTCACATCAACTTCACAGCAGAACCTCAACCTAGGATAAAATTTTGTATACACACAAAACAAATCATAGAATACCACAACAAATTAAAATGAAGGGGAGAATCCAATATATCTCCACTGGTCGCCTAATTACAATAATAGGTACAGGAGCTAAACTATACGGTCTACAACCCTCATAAGGTATCACACCACCCATATAGAAACAAAGATCATGCATGTGTAATGTCAAAAATCCAACGTTAAGCAAAAAGGGAACATGCGCATGCAGATGTCAGAGTGTAAACAGCCATTTGAAAAATAAATAAATAAAATAATTTGCTGTGCATGCTACAGAACCCGACACACCAACAATAGATGTAGAACAGGTGGAGAGAGATTAACTGCCGGCTCAACAACAATCAGCAGCTGCAGGAGCAATAGCAATATTGTAGCTGTTTAAGGCTACAATATAAGGCAATATTGTAGCTGTTTCAATAAAATTTTATTTGTCAAATACAAGATTTCCGGTTATTTATTTCGCGTGGTTCGTTTTTTTTAAATTTTAGGTCATTCTGTCAATCATTTTACTCACGTGACCGACTTCTAACAACGGGATCTCCTGATTTATGACGTCATTATTAATGTTGTATAGGTTGACCGAAGAAGATCACATTCATTGTCAACTGATGACCTGTTTGCAAAATGTTCGCAGAGTCGATCGCTGACTGATGTTTTAGTCTGGCTTGCAATAAGTTGATTCGTTTGCGATCAGGTTATCGCTAGAGGAAGAAAAGCGTTGTTACCAAGGGAACGTCAGCTGTCAAACTGCTGAACTGTAGGGTAATTCTGTAATGCGCTTTCAGGCCGATGCTATGCCTTAAGGCTGCGTGATACCAGTATGTCTTATGGTACCGGCAAATTCTAGGAATGTACGACTGGCATAATTTGATCAATTTGTTCTTTGTAATGGCACATTATTTCGGGTATTCTGTATTATTTGATGCCGTTCAGGTTCAGGATAGGTCTGTAGGTTAGGTACAATATAGCCCGGTAAATTCATGCTAACCCAGACAAACCATAAAAATGTGTCCACAACAGCAGAAATCAGGATAGTATGATACCGGTGTGGATCCCAAAATGTTTTGTTTTTCGGATTTTTGCTTTACACGTATGCTCAAATAGCCAAATGAATTAATTATGATTTTTTAGTTTACACAAGGGTAGCTCATGTCACTCTGAAGGTTCTGGTTGTTAGCGATATGAATAGAATAGTCGAACGGTTCGGATTCAGACCGCGGTCCGCCAGTTAAGTAGCCCTGGTATGGTACACAAATACTTCTAGTGAGCGTGGCATAAACATTTGTGCATACGTTACTCCTTAACCCCATCTAAATACATCATCCAAAAATTACCTCATTGCGACATCACAATCACGCAATAGAGCTTGCCAAAGTATAGAAACAGTTGCCCGAAATAGCTATTGTGCGTCTATAATGAACTCACTTAAGTCAGCAATCTCTCTCATATTAAGATCGGTATGATGAGAAAACAAGAAAGATTGTGACATTGTATACAATGTGTCTAGCTCACTGGTTCTCAACCAGCGGGCCATGGCCCACTTCTGGGCCACAGAGAATTTGTGGTGGGCAACAGAACTAATAAAAATGATGAATAATAATGTTGCTTTCAGCTACTGAGTGGTAATTTTCCTTCTCAATATTGAAGAGGAAATCGTCTATTTTCGCTGAAAGATTTCGAATTTTTTTGTACTTTTTCTCTTGCAATAAGAAGTTAATGGGCCACGAGATTGCTGGGGCAACGAATTAGGCCATGAAAGAAAAAAGGTTGAGAACCACTAGTCTTGCTCGATTACGGGTAATCATATGCGCATTTATATTTGGTTTGAAAAAAAGTATTTTTGTTGATTTTTCTCTTATTTTGTGCCGTTACTCGTACTGTTGTCTGTAATTTAAACAGTTTTAATATTTTGAATGCTTATTACGGGACTTCTATCCGTAAACATGGATATTACAGGATGAAACAACCTGAGATTAGTTTGTGTTAGATAATTTCTAGTTGGATATCCAATTTCATTTTTGAAAAAAGAACTTAGGACACTCTGGTATGGGTACCTGCTCATTTTACAAATT
The DNA here is from genome assembly GCF_013122585.1 of Styela clava. Lineage (NCBI taxonomy): Eukaryota > Metazoa > Chordata > Ascidiacea > Stolidobranchia > Styelidae > Styela > Styela clava. Next base: position 542,328 of record NW_024102645.1, read on the forward strand.
TGAATATGTCTGTTGTTTGCCAGTAATTCTGTAAATGAGCTTAGCATATTGAATGTACCAGTCTGTGATTAATATCTTTTGGAATTTCAGTAATTTTAAGATGTGCTAAAATGGGAACCCAATGGAGAGAGAGAGAGAGATTTATTTCGTCAACCAGAAAAAAACAGTCATAATAATAAATAAATAATGGCTATAAAAAAAAATACACTTTTTTTCGGTATAGACTGGAAGGAGCGATATGACCATGCGGTCATCGAAGTCAGTCCCCTCCAAGTTTACGCTGATAAGTTCACAGTAAAATATGACTATTAGAAATGGTTAAAGCTCACGAAATAAAATTTGAAAAAACACACAAACGAAAAATGAAGTAAATAAAAGTAAATAATTTTTTTTCTGTGAAAGCAGTTTTTGAATGATGAGATTTGTGAAATGGAACAGTTTGGGCAAATAATCAACTATTACACTATTATTTGAAAGTGAGCAGTAAGCCCCACAACTAAAAAACAGTTTTGGCTATTGGACTACTATACTCAAATGTAAATTTGGACACATAACAATTGTTCGAATCTGCAAGGAGCCAGCCTTACATGTACGAATAAATTTCAGGAGATAAACAACATGGTACTCATGTAAAAACAATTGTTTAATTTAAAGAGAGGAATCAGCCTTACAACAAAAAAGATTTTTGGCAAATGGGTGACTGAAAAACTATTACATATAAGAAACAATTTTGGTAAACATACGATCAATGGTCATATATATAAATACAATTTAGGTTGTATAACTATTATTTGAAGCAGTGAGGGAGTAAGCCTTTCAAACAAGACATTAACTGTGGCATATGAAAAACTAAAATCAAACATTCAAATTGGTAAACAATGACTATTATTTGGAGCAGCAATAAATCAGCCTGACAAATAAAAGGCAGCAGTTTTTGCAAATATACAATTAGCCCTCATATATAAGTGGAAATTTGAATAAATAAACAATATTTGAAGTAGCGAGGGTCAGCCTCTCAAATAAACGAAAGATTTTGCAAATGCACAAAATAGTTCTCAATATAAAAAATATGGATGAATGAATGATGTGAAGTGAAGGTAAGGCAGTTTTTGCAAATACACAAATAGTACTCAATATACGAATAAGGATAAATAAACTATTATTCAATTCAGCAAGGGTCAGCCTCAAAATTGGATGGCAGTTATTGCAAATAGTACTCAATATATGAATAAACTATTATTCAATTCAGCAAGGGTTCAGCCTCAATTAGATGGCAGTTGTTGCAAATACACAAATAGTACTCAATATATAAATATGGATAAATAAACTATTATTCATATCAGCAGCCTCAATATTATATGGCAGTTGTTGCAAATAGACAAAATAGTACTCAATATATGAATATGGATAGATAAACTATTATTCAATTCAGCAAGGGTCAGCCTCAAAATTGGATGGCGGTTATTGCAAATAGTACTCAATATATGAATAAACTATTATTCAATTCAGCAAGGGTTCAGCCTCAATTAGATGGCAGTTGTATTAGTACTCAATATATAAATATGGATAAATAAACTATTATTCATATCAGCAGCCTCAATATTAGATGGCAGTTATTGCAAATAGACAAAATAGTACCCAATATATGAATATGGATAGATAAACTATTATTCAAATCAGCAAGGGTTCAGCCTTAATATCAGATGGCAGTTATTGCAAATACACAACAAGTACTCAATATATAAATATGGATAAATAAACTATTATTCAAATCCACACTGGTTCAGCCTCAAAATTAAGGCAGTCAGTTATTGCAAATAGTAATCAATAAATGAATGGTTTTTGTGTTGAATTAGAAAAACAGTGATTAGTCTTGAATATGTGATTCATATATTTTATTTCTGACTGACAGTGGCTTTACATAATGATTAATGAAGTGTGACTGGTCAGAATAATCTCATCATAATGTGGTAAAAGCAAATGCTGCTATTTCAAGCACGACTGATTTCTGGTTAATAATTCAACCAAATCAAAGCAGACCACACAAATTTTTTTGAGTATGATTTTCAGGATTTATTTTGTTCTGGTATCATTTGATCTTGGAAAACTGGTAAACATGATATGGCGCAAATGTCTAGTGAGAGTTGGATTCCTTCTAAAACCAGATGAGACAGCTGCAATAAATGTCGTTGCACAAATGTAAAAACCCTAGTTATTACAGTAATACAGTTCATTAGGCTTTTAATAATTGCGGTTATCATACAAATATACTGATAAACATTATTTTCCGGTTTCTTTAGTTTTATGGTGAGGGTGATTGTCACTTGTCTCATGTAGGAAATTTCAATTCAGACCATTTATCCGAATATGATATATGGCACATTTATTAGATAGTGCCAGTAAACAGTTCAGGAAGCCCATTAGAAGAAGCTTTTAGTTTTGGTCGCTTGTACTGATATACAACGTTTAAAACTTCAATTTAGACCAGATGTAACAAACCAAGAAGTTTCGTGCGGCCAGCGTTTAGTAAAGCGAAAAAGTTTCCAAAAATCTCAATGAGCAAAATATTCATTGATGTTTCTTTTTTATTTATTACTGCAATATATAGTTAAAAAATAACATCAGCTGTATGGATGCAGATGTTAGTTTTGTTGATGGAAATCAAGTAGACTAAAAAGTTGTGCAAGCCCGCTCGCTCAGCGGTGACTGATAAAATGGTCCGAGACAGTTCGATTTAGACCATATTATATATTTAGGTTGTCTATTCTGTTTTAACATTTTGGTTGAACGTTTAAAATGCATGTACACTTCCGGTTACAAAGTCCTTAATCTTATTATTTATGTCTCTTCTCCCATTTAAATAGTGTAGTTTGCCATACAGAAATAATATAGTAGTTTCTCCAAGTACCTGAAATATGAGTGACCGACTAGAAGATGTAATCAGAGGATGTGTGAAACAATTTGCTTCAACTTCAGATTTCACAACCTTTGCACAATCTGGGAATGGACTCTCACTCAGTGTGCAAGATGTCACAACGATCATTGAAAACCACAGATTCTCTGTTGAAGAACAGAAGAAGAAATTGTTCTGGCTTTGGGTTGATAGGAACAGAGCGAATGCAACTCCACAAAGAATAAGAAATCTTGTGAGGCAATATTATACAGCAGAACAAGCCGCTCCTTCTGAACCTATTAGAAGACTTGAAGATGTTTTTCAAGATTGTATAAAGCGATTTACACCCAAGGAATTCAAACAGTTCGCAAGATCAAGGCAGGGGTTATCTCTTACTGAGCATGAAGTTGACACTATCACAGAAAATAATAGATTCTCAGTGGAGGATTGCAACCTTAAATTGCTGTGGAAATGGAGACATTCCAGATATCTAAATACTGATGCTGCAGCTGTGATAGAAAGAATAAGAGCAGTGGTTGGGCTTTATGTTCAAGATGCAAATCAAGTTGGGGAAGAGCAGATTATCCAAGAAGACGGAGACAGAATGTTGGAATCATTCAAAAAACTTTCAGTGAAACCAACTGAAGTCTCAGAAGAAAAAGAGTTTCTTGATGTAGTGAAGGATTATACAAAGAATATGTTGGAATCTAGATTGAAACCTGTCAAAGAAAAAACAGAAATGGATGATTTCATATTTCCCAAGGTAACCGAGCTAACGGAAGTAAGATCCGACAAACAGACCAATTTACAATCAGTAGATTTTACAAAGATTCACTCTGATAACTCAGTCAACCATGTCATGTTGCTAGGAGACACAGGTTTTGGGAAAACAACATATTCAATGAAATATGCATCATCAGCATTGGAGGATAAATTGAACTTTTCAGAAGAAATCAAGATGGTTTATTTTGTTGATGTTTTTAAATTACAAGGTGATTATCCATCAACTGCTTTTGATCTTTTATTTGTTCAACAACTTGGATCAAAACTTCTAAGGAGGCTCCATGAAATTGGACAAGAATGGTGGGAACGAAATTCAAAACATATTTTACTTATAGTTGATGGCTTGGATGAAATGAAAGAGCCTTTTGAAAATGAATATCCAATAGTTGGACCTGAAACACTTTCAGAAACGAACATCATTATTGCCAATATTTTATCCGGCCACATCTATCCAGGAATGAAGATTTTGTCAACGTCACGCTGGCACGCTTATTGGAAGTTGCCTTCGGATCTCAAAGCAATGAAAACTCTCACCTTATGGGGATTGGATGATAAAACACTAAATCTTCTTGCTGGAAAATTATTCGGTTCTGGAGCAAAAACAGTCATTGCTGAGCTGAGACAGAAAGCACCAGGTCTTGTTTCAAACCCAATGTTCTTTTACTACATGGTTCTAGTTTGGAAAGATTCCCAGGAAAGAAATGTTGACACTTCAACAAATCTGATGGTTTCTGTTCTGAGATGTTTTTTAAAATTTTGTCATGGTGGAAGTGTCAAAAGAGTGCAAAAACTCATGAAGTTGGCTTTCCATGGAATGAAAGATAATTTATCTGTTTTTACAGCAAGCTATGTTGAGTCACTCAACCTAGATATGAAGAGCATACGTGGTCTTGTGGAGATGGATGCTGACATTCGATTTGTTGAGTACGTTGCGGATGACAATGCCACGAAAATACGTTTTCCAAATAGGACTTTACAAGAGATACTTGCTTCCTTGTATGCCTGCACTCTTGATTTGGATGAATTTAAAAAGTTTATTGAAGATAATTATGAGAAACCAGAAATGGAAGTCGTTATAAAACATATTTTTGGAATTATTCTCAACAAATCAACTTCAGAAAAAGCTGCAGAATATCTTCCTGATAACTTACACGGCAAATCTGAATATCTAATGGGTTACTTGGAAAAATTATTGGAAGGAAAAGCCATTACGGATAAACGAGTCATAACCTTGTTACATGAATGTGGTCCTGGTGTGATCAAGAAAGTTTGCTCACATATAGAAATGATGGTGAATTATAGTTTTACAAAACCTTGGGACTTGAGAGAACAACATGCAGCGATTTCTGTTGCAGAGAACATTGGCTCACTTGGCACTTTGGTTCTCTCTGACTTGAATATGAATCCTGAAAATTACTTTTTTCTGCAATGTGTTCTTGGTTCTGCACAGAAAGTGTATGTGGAACTGTTCAACATTATGAATTGTGATCCTGATGCTAAAAAACTACAAATAGTGAATGAAGCTATTATGAAGGGAAATATTAAGATTGATTATCTGGCAATAACAGACAGTGTAGCCTTGGAACCCACAGGATATTATAATGTAATTGAGGTTGCTCATCACGGTGGGGCGAAAGGCCTTGGACTAATTACCTGTGGGCTGAATGCAGTTAAAATAAGTAAGATGAATCAAGCAGTGGTTGATTGTGATGCCAAGTTAGATTACGTGGATATTAATGATGATCCCAACATGGATGCAGAAGCGTTCCAGGAATTTTCTCAGTTATTGGGAAATGCAAAGACCAGAAAGCTCAAACTAATTGGCTGTGACTTTGATGCAAAGAAAATAAGTAAGATGAATGAAGTAGTGAGAAAATATAATATCAAGTTGGAATCATTGAAAATTGATGGGAATCCGAACATGAATGCAATAGCATTTCAGCAATTGACTCAATTATTAGGGAATGCAAAGACTAAAGTACTTGAACTGAATGGCTGTGACCTGAATACAGAAACAATTAATAAGATGAATCAATCAGTCATTGAATACGGTGTCAAGTTGAATTCGTTGGATATTGATGGAAATCCTAACATGAATACGGAGGCATTCCGAGAATTGGCAAACTTACTTAGAAATACTGGGGTGAAGGATCTGTCCGCAAAATATTGTACTTTAACAAGTGAGCAGTTATACGCTTTATGTGAAAGCTTAGAAAATGCAAATATCAAATTATCTTTATTAAATCTGCAAAGACCAGCTACAGAATCTCAAACCGACGATGAATTGATGATTGTTTCTAGATTAGTTCAAAGAGTGAGTTGGCTAAACTTCTTTGCACAAGTGCCGAATGAATTACAGATCAAGCTTTTAACTGATGAAACAACGAGACTTTGCCCAAGTTCAGAGATAGAATGTAGATCATGGGGATTCATTATGAGAGATGGACCTGTTGAAACTTCAAGCGATGAATCAATTGTCTGTGATGAATCTGCGATCTGAGAGTTTCGCAATATTAGAGTAAGAATAAATATTTGATCATTGTTTTTTATTTTAATATAATTCATATTTTTGATTGACTAACATTTAAGCGATATTATTCAATTAATTAGAGTCATAAATTATACAAATTGCCATTTTTTGTCGCAAAACTACTTTTTATTTATTAGGTTTGCTTGTATATGGATTTCAAATTTTTCAAGTTCGTTTTATTTTAAAGTATATTATTTTTCTGTCAAATTTGAGCCGAAGAATTTCGAAGGCTTAATCATCACTACTCAGAAACTTTACTTTCATATAATCTTTATTTATTATGCAATTATTCAGAAAGGCATTTGTATTGAATGAAAAGGTTCACCAGGTTATCGCCCAGTTTTTCCATATACACTGAGTCTTTTTAAATCGCCTGTCTTCAATATTTAAGGTGAAGCTTTATGCAATTTCTCTTTTCTGTTATAAGATTCTATACATGAAACGTAGCTTGTTTTATTATCCGCGAAATACATTATCATTATTTTGGGCATTGGGGATAAGGATACACCTTTATATCCAAGGATATAGCGTTGATACCTTTGTTTAAGACACGTCAGCGATGATAAAACGAAGAGATGTAAAACAGAACAAATGGTACTCTTGAGAAGGAAAGGGCGAGAATTCGTTGATACCAAGAGGAGAATTTACCGATAAGTGTTGTTTATTCGTTCAATGCACTCGTGATGTTTGGGGACAACATCGAGCATTTTAAATTTTAGCCTTGTAGTTTCCGCTTTCGCAAATTAGTTAATTTCGACTTTCCTATCACTACAATATTTTTTCAAGACCAGCAGAAATCTCCAGGGCTTTCTATCGAGACCCCAGCAAACGGCTGGGGTTCATGGAATCTTCCACGCTGGAACCACATCTGGACAAAGGGTACCATGTCTATTTTGATAGATTATACAATTCTTTGGAACTGACTGACCATTTGTTCCAGAGGAACACGTACGTCACAGGGACATTGATGGTCAATAGAAAAGGTGTCCCACCAGTAATAAAACAAAAATCAAAACAATTCAAAGCCGTTTGGTGCAAAGAAATTGTACTGCAGAATTAGTATGATAAGCGTGTTGTGACAGCAATATCCACCTACTGCAGAGGAGATCAAACAATTGAAAAAAATATAATTGAAAGTGAAAATTGATTAGCTTTTCAATGATGTACATCAGTCATCAGAATGGATTAATTGTAATGTAATTGATTAGTTTTTCATGTAGTTGTAATGTAATGGAGGCATTTTCATTCTGTGTATTTCTCATAGTAATTTGCTAAAATTTTGGCTCAAATACACTTTCAATTAGACTAAATCTTAGTATTTCGAAAATGAACGAACATCGAACAAACTCTCCCGAAACCATTGTGGAACCCTTTTCTGCACCATTGTCAGAGTTTTTTAAATCTCTGAGCAGCACTGAGGCATGCTGTAACAACCGCAAAAACTAACTTAAGTTATCAACCAAGGCTTCGCCAAACTTGATCACTCACTTGAAGAGATGTTCTCTCCATCTTTATTGGGGTTAGCGACGTGAAGTAAGAAGAATAGATCTTAGGTACGTTCAAAAATCACCATGTAAAATGCAAAAAAAAAACGGCTTGGCAAGGTGAGGCCAAGTGCAAATAACCATTTTGGCATGAAAAGAGGTTTAAACAGCAATGAAGATGCTGTATACAATGCATCCGAGATAATGGTGCGAGGCCAGCTACACGGAGGAATGCAACTTCTGGTCCCACACTGAGATAGATACACAAGAAACCTATGTGTCCAAACCATGCCATTAGTCACAAAAAAGTTTGGTAGAAGAGGTGTGTAAACAAATTGTATAATATATTTTCATATAATTTATATTTAATGTTTCGATCTAATGCTCATTCTCTTATCGCCTTTTTGCGTATATTAAATTATACTGGCTTCGTTAATCTAGAGTGCCAAATCGTTTTATTACGCAAATCGAAACGGAACTACATGACTTTTAAGGTCGAAAAATATTGTAATATGGCACATACAGTAATTGTTATGGCAAGTTTTAATTCAAGCCAAAAAAGAGTTTTAATCTCCATTTGAAAGATTTCAAAAGTTTGCGTCCGAAAGAGTGGCTGATCGGAGAGAATATAGTGTAGTATTAAATGCTGATCCTTTTTTTATTATGTTTCAGAGATTTTTAAATAAATATGTTATTTTCACGAATAAATAAAATTTTTGCGTTACTCAAAAACAGCAAATTTGCAAGTTGCGTACTAAAATAGCACGGTCTAAGATTGGAAGACATTTCCAGTTTTAAATAAAGCAAGTTTCCGTTCTCGAAACAATGAACAAGAAAATGACCATTTCGTTGTTACTGTTTCATACGGACAACATTAACTTCCTCCACATGATTCCTAATGTTAAAAATAAATATAAAAGTATAATTATTCAATCACGAGCAATTGTATAATTTTTATGATGACAAGAGATCGCTATGATGTTTACGTCATGGACAGCTATAATGCTGGCTGGATTTTTCATCAACATAATACCATGCATCAATATCTAATTCAGTGGTCCCAGACGCCTCTGAGGAGCCCATAGCGTTTGGAACGGGGACACAATTCTAGGCGCAAAACTGATTTTTCTATTCTTTACAAAAAACTCTCCGTTCTGGCGGCAAGATTGCCGTAATCCTCCTGGAGCGGGCCATGGTTTATGAAAGGTTGCAACTTGCAACCACTGATCTAATTCATTATGCGATTTGATTTAGATCACACCTCTTCCAATCTTATGCTAGTTTTGACCATTAAACATAAGAATTTTGGCTGTTTAGACCAGTGGTGTTCAACCCTTCTGATGGAGAAGAACCACCAATAAAAATATCTGAGGCTCGAGTAGGGGCGCAGCCATGATTTTTTCAACGGGGGGATACGGTGAAACAAGAACTTGCGTTCATAGGTCTGCCGATGATGGCAAAACAACGGCACGTGCAGCGCCGTGCCTCATTCGCCTTTCTTGGCCTGTCCCATTTTCAGTTATCGCTGACTATTACCCCTGGTCAGGACGATCACATTTTCATTTTAATGCGTCGTTAACTATAATACTGAAAGTCAATTCGTCGCGGATTTGAAATCCCGTGATATCTGCACGTAACGCTTTCTTACTTTTAGCGGTGATTTATCAACATATTATTTTAAGGGAACTGAAAGAAAACGCATGTAACTGCTTTTCGCCGACAGGGTTAAATTTGCTTCTTGCCGCTTTGACGCAAGAAAAAACGCCTACTCGCTTTCGTCGGATGGCAATCTTCAATATGCATTTATTCTATTCGCACATAAGACAATCGTTATTGAGCGTTTTCGTCAATCGATATTTATTACAGTCGCGATCAAATCTTACAATGAGTGAATGTCCAGCAAAACAAGCTAAATTATCAAGTTATTTTTTTCAGGCAAATCATTCAGGCCAGACAGAACCAGGAACTTCATCGCGCAGTGCTACAAATGAAATCCATCCAGACTTGACTCGGTCAGACTTCGCCATAGGGAGTGAATTGGACATTGGCGCATATAATTCAAACGAGAAACTTTTGGACCAACAGAAGTACGATTATCTGACAAACACTTGAAAACCTAAGTCGTTATACAAATTCTCCGGAGTTGAGAGGAAAGTAAAAAGAAAGGTCAGATATGTGTCATTTCAGAGAAAATTACTGGTTCCATTACATTCGAACCCACGTACATTTAAACCCATGACAATTGCACATGCATACTATTGCACCTAATGATTTTTTTTTTGTTTTACGAATATTTGAACCCATACTAACCCTAACCCATGGGTTTTAGCACCCGCATATAGATTGAACCCGCGAAGTGCTCAGCTGCAGGTGCTTGTTAAAAAGCCTATGAACGATTATAAGGATGCTACCTCTATTTTAGCAGCACATTCCACGAAGGAATATTACCAGCTCGCACAAACAAAAGCCGAAAATTTCATACAAATATCATATCAAAGCGTGGGAATGAATGTTGCGGACCAGATGTCACATCAAAAACGTGAAAATAGAAATGGCTGGTTGTCGTTATTCAACCTAGTTAAATTGTGTGGCCGATAAACGATTCCCTTTCCTAGACAAGAGATTTTGGAAAAACTGGCCTTTGAAACAAACTAGAAAGAAGGAAATTCCGTGCTTTGGTCGGATTCCGAATTCAATCAAGTGACGAAGATTTGCGCAGATTTATTCTTGGCTCTGGAATAAACGCGCAATATGCTAGCTGGAGCTCACAAAATGAAATAGTGCAACACTACTGGGGATTCGTTCGAATGGCATTGGTGCAAAGAATAACATAATTCGGCTATTTTATGTGTTGGGTGATAAAACCAGCGATGTTTCAGCCTGTAGAAGGAAAGTGTGAACTGCGCAAAGATTTTTTCGGCTTCGTCGAGGCTAAATCCGTCACAGAAGAATATCTGGCAAACTGGGTGCCGGAGATGAATCAATTGCGTGGCAAAGGATACGACGGTGCCGCGAATATGTCAGGTAGTTTCCGCGGTGTTCAACCTTTGATTAAAGAACAGTACACCAGGGCGACATTTAGCCATAGCAAATCACATTGTCTCTACCTCGTCGTTATTGAGGCTTGTTGTTTCTACCTCGTCATTGGTGAGGCTTGTCAAGTTTTTTTAATACAAAAATTCCTCGGTGTCATGAAGGACGTGATTAATCTCATATCTAATAGTCCATCACGATCTTCATACCCCAAAGTCGGCACACCCGGCTAAAATCGTTGCGCGAAACGCTGTGGGTGCAACGACACGAAACAATGGCACTCTTTCGCGAGCTGTATTCGCCAGTTGTACGCGCATTGAATGAAATGTGATTCCGTTTCATTCGATGAGGCAGAAGCTTTTCAAATGCGAACGAGAACAATTGAATTCGAACATATACATTTTGCCTCACACATTGGCTCTCACTCATAATTCATCCTTTTCCGTACAATCAAAAACAATTGGCTTGAAAGATTGCGCTGATATGACAAAAAGAAAACGTCAAAATTTGTTTGGAATCACGACTAGCAGAAAGCGAGTTTGAAAAAATATTTGAAGATCGAAACAGCAGATCGATACCGCTAAATATAAAACAACTAATAATAATCATTCAGTGGGGGTAGATTGCGGTGGAAATTCAAAATCATTCTAACTGTATAATTACTAATTTGATATTTGAAAAGGCGACAGAGATGTTTCTTTTCTTAAAATCTCACATTTTTGCATTAGTGGCGGGGACCTTGTACACAAGATACCAGTTTAAATATTTTATCACACGTTCATGGATAGAAGTTGAGCTCCAGAAGTATGTGCACCAAGATGACACACAACCTGAACATAGTATGTTAGGGTTCAGGTAGTGTGACATCTTGGTACACACTACGGGAGCGATAAAGTTTCATAATAATATTATAAAAATGAATAATACTATTATTATATAATAATAATGAATAATAATATACAGCGAATCATAATTCCTTCCCAAAACTCTTCCATAATGTTGACTCAGTGGCATATGATAAAAACTATTACTACATGAAGCACCAAAACGAGTAATTATGCGACTCCAAAAATTAAGGAAAAAATGGGAATAAAAACAAGGGGTAGATACTAGGGCTGGGAATTTCTGGGAAAACATTTTAACCGAGTAAATTCAACCGGTTAACCACCGAGTGGCGTTTGACGTAGTAGGTCACAATTTAGGCGTGTTACGTCACAATCGCTCCAAGCGATTTCACGTGATCTTTCCCTGTTGTCGCTCGATAATTGCTCAGCAGTAAGATAGAGCAGTTTTTCCAGCAGTTGCTCTTTTGCAAGAGACATGCAGCGCACTTCGGACATATGGAGGTATTTTAAAAACCAAATCTGAAATTAAATACCATTTATATGACAAAACTTTCCGTGTTCGATGCGTAACTTCTACTTCAAAATATCATAAAGAGAAACAGCTAGGTGCAATGCTAGCTAGACGCAAAACTGATGTTACTTTCCCTTAGAACCACTGATCCAATGAAGAATTTCATGCATTAAAAGTTTCAAGAAATAGGTACGGATTTGGTTTGGATCACACTTTTTCCAATCTTAAGCTGATCGTGTGTGGCGCGAGTGAGTTATGATCATTAAACTTAAAAAGTTTGGTCAGTGGTTTTCAGCTTTCATGGCGGAGAAGAAACAACAATAAAAACATCTAGGGCTGAAGGAACTGCGGTGTGATTGATATGTGTAAATTAGTTACATTATTATATTTGTAACCTGAAATATGCCAATCAAAAAAATGAGACAACAACTGGACATAAAATGCAATAAAAACAGTTAAATGTATGTGATAAATTTTTTATAATCTTTTTTAAACAAATTGTGCATGATCAGCTCGGCCACAATGAGTATCTGAGCTTGTCTGTGATATGAAACTTATGATTGGAAACCAAATTCCTCAGTATTGCTCTTCTAGCAGGCGAATTTCATCTCATGGAAATGCAATTACTAATATAGGACTTAATAATAACACAGCTATATACTGTAATGCTCCTTCTAATTATATTGAATTTATCAACATACATCTGCTGATTAATAAAAATGTTTAGCAGCACGATAACGATGTGATTAACAAATATTCGCGAATGAAAGCAACTGACACTTATTACAGTATTACACGATGCCATATATATCTCACATTTAATCTTGCATTGTTTTATCGGTACTACTGTTTTCTCCTTTAACAATTTTAATATTCCAGAAACAAAGCTGTTTAACTTAACATCCTATACAATGAGGGAAATATTATAAATAAAAACAAGAGGGTAATGCTCAAATATATGGACGCAAAGGCCGAAACGAAGTAGTACGGGTATGCAATATGTCACTCGACTGACTACCAGATAGCAACAAAAGCGAACGGTTCGGAGTCAAATATATGAAAAAACTGCTCAAATATATGAAAAAACTGAAAATTTGAAAGCCATTGGTCCAGTAGTGAGAAACGAGTTTTTTTTTTACAAAAAGAAAAAAGAAATACTAACATGTTGATTAACAACCCATAGGATATTCACTGAAACACCAATTAGGGCATTCCAAAAGCTGTTCAACATCACTGTTCTTATTGAATTCTCTCCAAAATTCGAACCACACACATTCATTTTGACGACTTCATGATTACAAAGCCAACGAACCCACATTTTCAAAATCGGCCAAGTCGAAAACTGCCTTATTTGGGCTGATTCCCTGCGCAATTGCTTAAAAATTGATGAAGGTTGAAGTTTGTATCGAAAGTGTTCGGAAATGAAGAATCATTTGCTCATTCAGGAAATGTCACTATTTTTACGATTGGGATCTACTACTAAAATATTCTTAGAGCAGACTGCAGTTGCACTAATCGCTATTCATCCTTACTGCATTTTCAACAACGTCTTAATGACATAGACTATAAAGATTAAAAACTATATCCCACATCATTATAAAATAATGCCCACAAAATATTATCACTCTTATTTAATATTTTTTAAAAATGAAACCAAACGAATATCCACTCCCCATCTAGCAATTACGATATTCTAACAATGATAAGGGGGCGTGAGATTGGATATCACACAAGAGCAAATGCAAACAAATAAAAATATATTGCATGATGTGCATCGCCATTCACTCATTTCCATTCTTGGGCACGTTTCGAAAAATATTTCATTTGAGCATATCCATATTCACGTTTACAAATATAAAGTCTGTATAAACGATATAATTGCGAAAAACACTTTCCACATTAGTTACAAACATGAGGTTTTCTCTAGTATCAGTTCGTTCATGCAGAGTGGATGATTGGGTATCGTTTACAAACGGTCCAATGTTAGTTTTTCTCATTCACATGTAAATAGGATGACTTTGAAAAACTCTTTACGTCGTTGAGTTAAGTTCGTTCATGCACATGTAAATTACATAATATTGAAAACCTCTGGAATATTGTTTACAAACAAAAGGTTTCTCTCAAGTACGAGTTCGTTCATCAACATGTAAATTAGATAATTGTGAAAAACTCTTTCTTCATTGTTCACAAACATAAGGCTCGTCACCAGTATAAATTCGTTTATGCCCATGTAAACTGGATAATCGTGAAAAACGCTTTCCACATTGTTTACAAACATAAGGTTTCTCTCCAGTATGAGTTCGTTCATGCACATGTAAACTGGATAATTGTGAAAAACCTTTTCTACATTGTTTACAAACATGAGGTTTCTCTCCAGTATGAGTTCGTTCATGCACATGTAAATTAGATAATTGTGAAAAACCTTTCCCACATTGTTTACAAATATAAGGTTTCTCTCCAGTGTGACTTCGTTCATGCCTATGTAAATCAGACAATCCTAAAAAACTCTTTCCACATTGTTTACAAACATGAGGTTTCTCTCCAGTGTGACTTCGTTCATGCCTATGTAAATCAGACAATCGTAAAAAACTCTTTCCACATTGTTTACAAACATAAGGTTTTTCACCAGTATGAGCTCGTTCATGCACATGTAAATTAGATAATTGTGAAAAACTCTTTCCGCATTGTTTACAAACATATGGTTTCTCTCCATTATGAGTTCTTTCATGCACATGTAAATTAGATAATTGTGAAAAACCTTTCCCACATTGTTTACAAATATAAGGTTTCTCTCCAGTGTGACTTCGTTCATGCCTATGTAAATCAGACAATCGTAAAAAACTCTTTCCACATTGTTTACAAATATAAGGTTTCTCTCCAGTGTGACTTCGTTCATGCCTATGTAAATCAGACAATCGTAAAAAACTCTTTCCACATTGTTTACAAACATAAGGTTTTTCACCAGTATGAGCTCGTTCATGCACATGTAAATTAGATAATCGTGAAAAACCTTTCCCACATTGTTTACAAACATATGGTTTCTCTCCAGTATGAGTTCTTTCATGCACATGTAAATTAGATAATTGTGAAAAACTCTTTCCGCATTGTTTACAAACATAAGGTTTCTTTCCAGTATGAGTTCGTTCATGCACATGTAAACTGGATAATTGTGAAAAACCTTTCCCACATTGTTTACAAATATAAGGTTTCTCTCCAGTGTGACTTCGTTCATGCATATGTAAATCAGACAATCGTAAAAAACTCTTTCCACATTGTTTACAAACATAAGGTTTTTCACCAGTATGAGCTCGTTCATGCACATGTAAAACTGGATAATTGTGAAAAACCTCTCCCACATTGTTTACAAACATATGGTTTCTCTCCAGTATGAGTTCTTTCATGCACATGTAAATTAGATATAGACGAAAAACACTTTCCACATTGTTCACAAATATAAGGCTTGTCACCTGTATGACTTCGCTCGTGCCTACGTAAATTGGATATAGACGAAAAACACTTTCCACATTGTTCACAAATATAAGGCTTGTCACCTGTATGACCCCGCTCGTGCCTATGTAAATGAGATAATTGCGAAAAACTCTTTCCACATAGTTCACAAACATAAGGTTTCTTTTTAGTATGAGTTCTCTCATGCCTATGTAAATGAGATAATTGTGAAAAACTCTTTCCGCATTGTTTACAAACATAAGGTTTCTCTCCAGTGTGACTTCGTTCATGCCTATGTAAATCAGACAATCGTAAAAAACTCTTTCCACATTGTTTACAAACATAAGGTTTTTCACCAGTATGAGCTCGTTCATGCACATGTAAAGTAGAAGATACTGAAAAATTCTTTCCACATTGTTTACAAATATAAGGCTTGTCACCTGTATGACTTCGCTCATGCCTATGTAAATGAGATAATCGTGAAAAACTCTTTCCACATTGTTCATGAACATGAGGTTTCTCCCCAGTATGAGATCTCATATGCATACTTGAATTTCTCTTCCATTTTAGGTTCTCCTCATATTGTTGGCAAACATATGGTTTATCTCCCCTGTTGGTTTGTAACTTATTATCGGATTTTCCAGTTGGAACAGCCAACCCACTTTTTCTACTTTGTGCATGAACATCAGAGTTCTCTTCATCACCACTTAGTAAACAACCCTTTCCACAATTCTCGCCGGTGTTGGTATGCTGACTAGTTCCCACATCGTTCTCAGATGGATATTGGTTTAAATCTCCTGTGCCATAATGATTTTCATCATGAAAATGCTTTTCCAGTCCCGATGAAAAAGTGTTCGTCGAAGACAATCTTGGTGGATTCTATGATTTTGGTATAATTTTCCATAATGCAGAATATCTATATAATGATAATAATTTTTTTACGTTTTGCAAACACTGACCATTGTCATATAATAAATGCAAAAATGGCAGCTGAATGTATGTGATTAGTTTGATACTGACTGAAAAAATTTCAGAAGCCCAATCACAGATTTGGAAAACTATGTGATTAACAAATATTCGTATCACTGGTATTGTGATAAGACATCTTAATTGGAGGCTGTGTCATTTATACTTCATATTTAAATCTGTGTTGCTTTTATCAGTACTTACTGTTTCTTCAACAATTCTAATATTTTTGAAACAATACAATTTCATTGAATATACAGTCCAACATAATATTCAATTATATATAATTATCATCAAAACAAATAATTCTTGGTTGAAAATAGGGCTGGCCAAGCAAACCGAATATTCAAAATCGATGCGTTTTTCGGCCAGTTTACGAATCGCTAAAATTTGGTACATAATGCGCCTCATGACCACCTTTGCACCGCTTTTTTCACCAGGCAAGCAAAAACATGTTTCTATCGCTTTCTTTGCTGTAAAAAGGTCTCTCCTATTGCCCGGTGACATGCAGATGCAATTATCCATTTCATGCATGCTCATAAATGAGAAGTAATCGGTAATAATGATTTAAAGCTGACGGTTTTTGAGAGAACACAAGGAGAAAATAGCAGATTTAGTATCAGCAAAAACGCCAGTTCTATAAATAAAAATCGATTTGTAGCTGTTGAGTCAGTATTCATAGGAACATGGTACATGACTGAAACACATTTTGTACGTTCATGCCCTTTTTCAATAGAATTTGTAATTTCTTCTAATGACAATACTTTGTATCATCCATTTATTATTGAGTTAATAATACTAATGATGATAAGAATAAAATATCAACTACGGCCATTAAAAGAGTCCAACTCTTAACACTTGAAAGTTTTCAAAACCCCAATTTTTTGACCAGTTCAAGGAGGCTTGTGGTCTCCTTTTATAACTCTGGAAACATAGTTATGCAAAATATTTGCAATAATTTAGATATAACTGCACATACGTTATCACGATATTGAAGAGGAAGTTTTTTATTGTACATTAGAGATAAGGCTGTCCAAGCGAACCAAATATTCGAAATCAAAAACGAATCGCAAATTATTCGAATCGTTTTTCGGCCAATTTACGAATCGCTAAAATTTGGTACATAATGCGCCTCACGACCACCTTTGCACCGCGTTTGTCACGAGCAAGCAAAAACGTTTCTATGCGCTTTCTTTGCTGTAAAGAGGTCTCTCCTATTGCCCGATGACATGTAATTATCCATTCCATGCATGGTCATAAATGGAAAGTTATTGGTAACAATGATTCAAAGATGACGATTTTTGAGAGAACACAAGGAGAATAAAGCAACTATTGTGTCAGCCAAAAAACGCCAGTTCTATATATAGAATCGATTTGTAGCTGTTGAGTCAGTCATCATAGGAACACCGTACAGGACTGAAACACGTTTTGGAGGTACATGCCCTTTTTCAATAGAATTTGTAATTTCTTCTAATGGCAATACTTTGTTTCATCCATTTTATATTATGACAAATAATTGCACTCTTGTGAGTTGATGGCTGTTGTACAGCAACAATATGGTCATCAAACTAGCTCTGAATTTGTGAGTTCCCGAAATGCTATTTTGAATTTTTTGGGCAACAGTTATATCTATATTAATAGTTGTTTTTCATTTTACTGAAAATTACACAAAAAATATTTGAGTTGATAATACTAATGATAATAGGACTAAAATAGCAGCTACGAGCATTAAAAGAGTCTGTGCAATTTACAACTCGTAAAACTTGATAGTTTTCGAAACCCTAATTTCTCGACCAGTTCAAGGAGGCTTGTGATCTCCTTTTATAACTCTGGAAACATAGTTATGCAAAATATTTGCAATAATTTAGATATAACTGCACATACGTTATCACAATATTGAAGAGGAAGTTTTTATTGTACATGAGAGACAAATTTAGGATTGCGCAATAATATTCGATTATTCGGTTCGATTCGAGAAAAATCAGTAATCAGTAATTTATTTTTTCACCAAACAGAAAAAAACACTTCATGCAAATAAATATAAAATAAAAATAAATAAGGAATTTAAATACGGCATTTCAGGGCGAAAGGAATCGCAAAAAACCAAAACTGGTTAACGAGCAGCGACACCGTGAATTAATCCAACAGAAATATAAACAGAAAAGAGAAAGAAATATTGGTTCGATTCGAATCAAAAGAATATTCGATTTTGGACAGCCCTAATTAGAGATAAATTTAGGATTGCGCAATAATATCCGATTATTCGGTTCAATTCGAATCAAAAAAATATCCGATTTTGGACAGCCCTGGTTGGAAATAACTTCTATGGCCAAATTTTATTTTCCTGCCCAATTGTATATCATGTTATTAATGGATAGCCGAATTATCTATTCTGAACTTTACCTGTGAAGTCTATGGCACAGTACATAAATCTACATGAGCGGAGACAAACTTATCACAACAGTCTCCGCTTGTGGGACAGAATCGAGATAAATCCATAGGCCTGGGATCAAATTTTGATAAAGCTTGAATACAGGATAGGATTTACATATGGGGAAAGAGAGGTGATAAGGTGGCTTAATCATACATGAACCACGGCCTCTCTTCAGGTCACCAGTCCATGTCTGGTACGGTATGGGATTAGTTAGCCAGTTATTTGTTTTCAAGGCATGGACTTGATATATCTAATTTAATAAATGACGAGATACCGGTACCATACACTGCAAAGTGCAAAGGGTGTTAAACTTGTGATAATACATGAATATGATTGAAAAAATCGGACACCCCAGGCTCATATCTATTTAGGCAATTCATATTGTATGATGCAATGCTTTGGAGGGCCACTTTCATATTCGAGCAGGGCTGCCACTTTTGCCTGACTAAAACATCTAGATTGACCTCGAAAAACATCTAGAAAATACATCTAGATATGAAGTCATTGAATTTATTGAAAAGTAACCATAATACAGTATTATTAGATGTCGAAGAAGCTAACATCATAACCTAGAATTCAATTCCCACCCGCAGAATTTACAAAAGACCTTGTTCAGTTGTTCTTATCATCCAGTCATCTGAAGGAGCAAACCATTCCTTAAGCCAATCTTTTCTAAATTTTTGCTGGTAGTGTATATACTTTGGCATTTTGAAAGGTTGATGTTTGAAGAGAGACACATTCAATAGCACATATAGACTTAACCCTTTCCGTGCGGTGGGCACGTATACGTACCCACGACAAAACTCGCTAGATTGCGGCGGGTACGTTGATGTACTCCACTGTTTTATTTAGCAATCGGTCGCAAACTGTTGGTCTAGTTTTTCCGGGTTTCAGTTTATTGATAAGAAGTCTTCTTCGAGATTAACATAAGCGACGATAAATCTGGCTTTCGTTTACCGTGGGAATTTTATTTGCGGTGGAATGAGGGAGTGTTTTTTAAATTTATGCAAATTTCGGTGTTTTTTGGGTGGTAATAGAAGACATATTATCCCTTCCATCTACCAAAGTATTTTGAGTTAGATAGCGAAATTGCTACAGCAATATTATGCTATTGTTTGCCAACCAAGAAGCGGTAACAGTAAAGGATTTAGCGAATATTTCTATTTTTTATTACGGTTTGAAGTTTCAACACCCAAGAAAAATGATGCCTTTTTTCTATCCGATTTGTGACTCAGACCACCCCTTTTAAAAAAAATATTTTTTTTTAATTGCCAATTGCAAGCTCTTTAAATAAGCTTTTCAACGAGCCGTCAGTGGGCAGCAGAGGATCATTACTTTTTCGTTAGTCGATCGATTAGTTGTGGGGGTACAAATGCATAAAGTCGGCGTAGCAAATACGATTATTTTATGAAAAATAAAAATCGCATGGAAAGGGTTAAGTAACTTAATAATTTTAAAACCCTTGGCTAGGGATGGGCAATGTAGAATAATTTACTATTCTAGAATAGTTAAATCGAATCCAGAATACCGAATCCTATTCTATTTTCATACTTATTCAAATAGTGGGAATTTCCACATTGCTAGTTTTAGATGTTAAAAAATTGCAAATGTATTACTTACTATAAATGTATTATTTTATGTCCTGAACATTGGATTTCATTTGATACTAAACAGGCAGTTCCCAGGACAATAAAATTTAGGAATATCACAATATTTTTTGCCTTCAATTGTTCCAAATGTATGTAATCCCTAAATACTAATAAATACTGATATGTTAAATTAAGACACGCTAATAGTAGGCTGTTAAATACAAAAATAGACATGAAACGGCTTTAAATCATTATTACTGTAAGTATGTCGAGTGTACGAAAACATACCGGCTGAATTAATTAGATGCATAACCAGCGTGTGGCCGCTGCAACCTATGCGCCGTTGTAAAATATTAAATTTAACCACTATCAATTAAAATCAACTTTTTATTCTGTGCGAGCAAGACACGTAAAACCAAGTTCCCGTAAATGTGATTTCGTACTTAGTTATTAGGTAATAACATCTAAAGAAGAATTCATTTTCTATGATTATCGTTACATATCATTATCTACCCAGACTTGGCCCTACTCAAATTCAATACGTCACTATCTTCGCCAGATGAGGCAACTTTTTTCTAAATTCATCGGCGACTAAAATACTACAGACACTCGATCAAACGTGCATCTATCTGGAACGATAGAAATGTTCTCAATAATAATATACCCAGACTTAGCCCTACTCAAATTCAATATGTCACTATCTTCGCCAGATGCGGCAACTTTTTTCAAAATTTATCGGCGACTAAAATACTACAGACACTCGATCAAACATGCGTCTATCTTAAACGATAGAAACCGACCGCAAAATATGTAATCTTTTGAGAGTGAAATTTAAATGTGACAGATGTTCGCGTTTTGCGATATAACTTTGTATTTCGGAAAATGGTATAATAAAATTATTTGAAATAATATTTGATCTAAATTAATCGCAAGTGATGTTATAACATTTAACGCCTGGCTTTTGCTTTACGTGCATCATTTTTTGGGAAAACTCGTAGGTCGCGAAAAATCATTTAATTTAAAATGAAGCAATGCACGTCTGTAAACAATTAAAGATTGTTGCATTCAGATTTCAGATCATCGGAATATCACCAGTAAGTCGGCACAGATAATTATCATTATCATACGCTAGCTAGATAGCAAAGCAGGAAAACGCAAAAATGGTGCAATAACGAGTCTTCGCCTTGAGGTTATATTGCCGACTGTCCTGAATATGCCGATTGAAATTACAGTGTTTGATGTTTACCGATTTACGGGCTCTTTGCGAGCAGACGTAAGTTTAATTAAACGAGAGAGATTTCCCCGCGAGAAAAACGCTCGTCTATAATTGATAAATGAAAAACCTGAAATACAAAAATTGACGCATGGCGTCGGAAAGGCGGAAACCGAATCCTGTTATCGGATCCCATTGGATTCGAATACTTTGGGATTCGAATCCTCCGGATTCGGTATTCTATATTGCCCATCCCTACCCTTGGCAACATCATCATCAGACCAACGTCGTCGTCCTTTCTACTTAACGTTAATTAAAACGTCACATGTTTTAAACATGTTTAATTCGTTATTCAAATATTTCAAGTGATATGACTGTATGGTACCGGTGGACGAATACAATATGAATGAGTTTTATCGTAAATATATACTGTTTTATCAATCTTACATCGATACTTCTAAATAATGAAATAATATTCATCCACCTACCGGTATTACAGTATTCATGTATTACACACATTTCTTTATTTATTTCCCACTGAATAATATTTAGAACCTTGAAAAAAAAAATATCTAGATTTTATAGCTAACATCTAGGCTCCAAATTTAGATCTTGAAAAAACATCTAGATCTAGATATAAACATCTAAAGTGGCAGCCCTGTATTCGAGCTTCCTGAACGCAGAACACCGGGGCAGTCGATTTTGCCTGATCGCTGAAGCAACTGTCACAGATTTTTTTAAATTAATCCTACGCGGAAAAATTACGTTTGTTTTTAAACAAACAATCAATATCCAAAATAGGTGTATCGGCTTCTTTGTGTATTTCTCCTGCTTTTCGAATCAGGAATCAAAAAAAAAAAAAACGATAGGTAATGTAAATATACGGTAGTACTGTCAATAAAACTTCAATTTTTGCAACTGTCATTGATTTGAGGAAAGAGTTCCGATTTTTTGTTATTCTTTCTTCGTATGATTGTGTTTAATTAAGTACATGTGTTAACATAATATTGGGTTGTTTTTGGACACGTAGTGGACATAACGATCGTTTCAATATTATGTTGTTGTTGTTCTTGTTCTTTGACACGTTTTTAAAAAGTCGCTTTTCTCTTCGAATACTGGACCAATTGCTTTGAAATTTTCAGTGGTTAAAGATTAATTTTTTAGAAGGCTATTACTTTTGTTTATTCTTAAATTTTATATGAATCCTATGAGATATGATATTTCATACAAAATTTCGCGGTATTTATTTTTACTCATGGGAACACTGTTTTACACCTATTTCAAGCTGTTTCGCGATCGATTGTCTTGCTCAGTACTACAGCTACTGTAGGTCGGTACTGGTAAGTTGCCATACCGGTACCGTAACGCAGTGAAATTGACTTATTCCTTCCGCGGTATTACTAATGCTGCAATGCAAGTTTTATAGCCTATCGTATGCGGAACGGAATATCAGACCTACAGGTTCGGTACCGGTACTGGTAGCTCAGTACGTAAGTACGATACTGGTACTGGTGCCGGTGTCTTACCACAATGAAATTACCGTAACTTATTCTTTCACGGTCCTACCAGTGCAGTAATGCAAGCGTTGTAGCACTTGTAGCCTACTATATTTGTTTATTTTGATGAGAGTCTACTGGAAACAACATAAAATTTGAAAGGGAAGAATTGTTCTGTGATCAATTACCGTATATGGCCTACAGTGTACAGGTAACATGCTGGCTGACTGCTAACCGGTACTGGTAGCTCAGTACGTAAGTACGATACTGGTACTGGTGCCGGTACCGGTGTCTTACCACAATGAAATTACCGTAACTTATTCTTTCACGGTCCTACCAGTGCAGTAATGCAAGCGTTGTAGCACTTGTAGCCTACTATATTTGTTTATTTTGATGAGAGTCTACTGGAAACAACATAAAATTTGAAAGGGAAGAATTGTTCTGTGATCAATTATCTGTCCTAAAGTGTAAACAACATAAAATTTGCAAGGGAACAACTGTTCTGTGATCAATTACCGTATATGGCCTACAGTGTACAGGTAAGATGCTGCCTGACTGCTAACTCAGTACCGCTTGACACGTTTTTAAAAAGTCGCTTTTCTCTTCGAATACTGGACCAATTGCTTTGAAATTTTTAGTGGTTGAAGATAAAAATTTTCTCCAGAAGGCTATTACTTTTTTTTTCGCTATGACGTCATCAAAATTATGTGACTCTACGTGTCCATATATTTGAGCATAGCTCTCTTGTTATATTCTATTTTCTGCATAAATTCAACTGCATGATGTCGCTGACTAGATGACGCATTGAGTCTTTCGCGACCCATCGTCAACTGCAACAAGCCGATTTCCGTTTTCGCAATTTATGTTTAGTACCGAATGCTCAAAACTTCGCAAAATTAATCCCATAGAGCTCACAGATATATTTTTCTCAACAACAGTATAATATCAGAACGATCCATAAGTCTAATTGGCGTCCAAAAGACGATGAGATACTCCTGTATGGGTTTCTGTACATTGTGGAGTATCCTGTGAGCTGCCGAATTTGATTATTCCCTCTATGTGTGTGTAATGGATCTTGCTCAACAAGTTCGTCAACTTGAATACCTCTATTTGGAAAAATGCTCGAACGGCTTCTAAAATTAACATAATGGTTTTCGGCGTCTTCTTTCACCCTGGAATGCAATTTTTTCATATTTTCTTCACTTTGTGTATGTATCGTTCGTACTTCCAGCCTGGTGAAGAAATAAATTGGTGGTAACTGGTTTTGGCTGATCAGCCATTGTTACGGCAAGAATTAAGAAAGTCAACGTTTTTAACATGAATACAATGAATTACATTTGTAAAAATATAATTTCAAATTTTATTGATAATACTGTAAAATATTCATTAACTAATTGTTATCTTTCGTTTTGATTTCAAAAACAGAGTACGTACAAGGAAGTTTTTTTCTATGTATGTGAAGTTTGCCATTTTTAAATGCTGAATATTTTTCACTATCACGGATATCACATAGAAATTTGAAAAACACATCAAAAATCGGTTTGTGCTTCTGAATTCGGCATCTATATATATAGAAACGGGTAGCCAATAATACACAGTTAACAAATTGCAAATTAAGAATATCATCAAACCCTATGAAACATTCTTTTATACTAAGACTAAAATTCAAATTCTCAGTTTTGAAAACTATCCATTGGTCTACCCAATGACATTAAACAACATGATAGGCAACTCTGACGTCACTCCATAAGACTACAGGCAAAACCAGGGCTGGGGAGTCGGAGCTGGAGCCATGGAGCCGTGACATTTTGATGGAGTCGGAGTTGGAGCTGAGCTGGCCATGATAGATGGAGCTGGAGCAGAGCCGGAGCTGCCAGAAATTTCAGCGGCTCCAGCTCCTGACAATAGAATTATTTTTTTTTTTTACTTTTCTGGTTTTTTAATAATTTCTAGGGTTGAGAAATAATAATTACGATTTTAATTCTATAATTTCTGGCGTCTCCAAACACTTAACAGAACTAAATAGTTGTATAATTACCGGTATCAAGTTACTATTGTTCTAAAGTAAATAGTGTTGGATTATATCACGGATCTTGGTATTTTTAAACGGCGATAACGATTTGCAAGATCGCAAAAATATGAATCAAAATTAATTATAATCGGGCAGTTTTCCACACATTTTACGTCCGTAGCTTGTCATTTATGTCAGAGATGCTTTTATTATTTCGTAAGTCGACGCAACATTGAGTTACTTTGAACAGAATAAAAACAATAAGGCAAGTGCTGGTATCGGTAATGGGTTACATTTTTAGCACAATAGGAAATTATTTTCTGACAAGTCGTTTTTTTTAAAATATTATAAACAAAATTATTCGCCAAAGCGCAGGAAAAAGTATAAATTATATTTCCTAATCTTCCCAATAAAGCAACTTATTTTTCCGACTTGCGAAAGTTTATTGGGGTATCGTAACAAAACGTATGAAAACAACTTATTTAATATATGACCTTGGTTGGATCTAAGCGAGACGTGTGAACATAATAATATTCAAATTTTGATTTCACTTCCATTCGCTCGCGGGATTGGCAAGAATAAACGCTTTGCGGGAAGGTTTTCTAAAAGTGAGTGCGTTTAGTTATTAATAATAACTTTACATAATTAATAATTTCCCGACGTAACTGGAAATAAATGCGAAAATGGCGACAATATCCACCATGCAACCGTGAAAGAATGCTGTAACGCGCACTGAAAAATGAATATATATACCAAACAATCTAACAATTCTATTTTGTCGTCTTAAAAACACATGACAAAGTGCATAAAATCGTTTGAAGATTTTGCACGGAAACGAAACAAACAAACAGCTTGCGAAAAGTGACTATTACTTTAAAATTTGAAAAAGTATCGGAATACTTTGATATAGCAATATGGACTGATAAAGTTATTTTGTCGTGAAAAATAGCGGTAATGCATTCTGATATACTGTTTTCTGTGAAACTTAAGTTTCATGCTTGAGAACTACAAGCAGTCGCGGTCGTTAACGGGGTTGCACACTTAATTCATTTTTTGCTATACGATCAAATTACCATATATATATGTATACTAATATTTATTGATGTCGATTAGTGGCCAATGCAACCGGCTATTTTACGATTACCTGATTACAACTCCTCACTGCTTTTCTTTTTCTAATAAATGGTATTTACTGGCAAGTGTTAAAAATACTTTTGTAGATAAAAAAAAAACAGACGACTTAAATTTCTTAGAAATATTATTTGCGAATATTTCGGCGATCTAAAAAACCTCATTGCCGCTAACGACTACTAAAAAACAAAACTATATTGCAAAGAGGGGCGTTTTGACTATTTGGGAATCCCTAAATATTATGTAATATTTCCGAATTTAGATCTGAAGTGTCGTATATAAGGTTAGGTCATGGGCTTTCTCAGCTTGGTTGTATATAACGTAAAATGGATTCCGAAAAAAATGCGATTGTTTTCTTGTCTTCGTCTCATAAATTGCACCGCGATATAATGATGCGACGCGGTAGGTCACATGGAGTGTGTTCAGTGGATTTAGTCGAAATCGGGATTGCGCAATAATTGATTGTAGTACAGGTGTGGCTTTCGCAATACATCGGCAATTGTGGACAAGAAAAAAGCGATTGGCCGATCGCTAATTTACCTTTGTGACGTAACTAACAGTAACGACCACGTAGACATGTCTGGGCATGTTCAAGCAATGCTGAAACATGACATGCTGGCTTGCATGCCTAGGTGTCGGAATGGCCAGTTGATGTATATTGTATACGATACAATTTCTCGCTTGTAGAAAATGCTTACCTAATCTTAATGCCATTCATGACAATATAATAATATTTCATTTTATTACTTATCGATCTTAAGATCGGTAAGTATATTGATAGGTATTTGTCTGTATGTCTGTCTGTGTGTGTGTCTGTTAGATGCACGCGATATCTCACGAAAGCGAGATTGAATCTGCTCCAGATTTTGCATGTGCATTCATCTTATCTCGGACCAGAGGCCTATTTATTTTGGGCGAATTATGTCGTATAATTAGCGAGTTATCAATCAATTATTGATATAGTGATCTAGATTTTTGTAAAGCGAGAGAATTTTGAAACCCGCCGAGTGTGTGTGTGCGATGCGCAGTGCGCAAGTTACAAGAGCGGATGAATCGAAACTGCAGTTTCTGTTTTGGGGGATCCCCTAACTATCGATCGATAAGTCTTCGGTTTCAAACCGATATTCTCGTTATGTTATTATTATATTTAATATTATGTGTTTTCTGGTTGACGAAATAATAAATTCTTTCTCTCTCTCTTTAATACTTGGCAGATTAGTGCATTTTTATCTCCACTCTCTTTGAAATATTTGAACACTGCGGACTTTTTACTTTTGCAAGCCATGGTACAAGGGTTGCATTCTTAGTTTTTTCTTACAAATTAATTTTCTCTAATTTAATATTAAATAACATTTAAAACGAGAATATCGGTTGGAAACCGAAGACTTATCGATCGATAGTTAGGGGATCCCCCAAAACAGAAACTGCAGTTTCGATTCATCCGCTCTTGTAACTTGCGCACTGCGCATCGCACACACACGCTCGGCGGGTTTCAAAATTCTCTCGCTTTACAAAAATCTAGATCACTATATCAATAATTGATTGATAACTCGCTAATTATACGACATAATTCGCCCAAAATAAATAGGCCTCTGGTCCGAGATAAGATGAATGCACATGCAAAATCTGGAGCAGATTCAATCTCGCTTTCGTGAGATATCGCGTGCATCTAACAGACACACACACAGACAGACATACAGACAAATACCTATCAATATACTTACCGATCTTAAGATCGATAAGTAATAAGTGAAACAAAAGTTTTCGGTATGACTGGGAGGTAACGATACGACCAGTTACGGTCATCTGAGTCAGTTACCACCCAATACAACACATGAATAAATACATAAATTGACACAGGTTCTTTTTTTTTAACTCTCAGTTTATAGAGAACTATTTACACTATTTACAAAACGAGGATAAATTTTGGATTCATCTAATCAGGGTTGGGAATTTATTGTGAAAAATGACACATTTATAACAGTAACATAATGTGGTTTTTGTTTTAAGTTAATTTAATGGTAGAAAAAGAGGAGTGCATTTCCAAAATAGATACTTAATTCTAAATGAGCCTATATATGAGAATTAATTAGTACATCATATTAACACTATGAAAAAATAAAAAAAATAATACTACAATAGTACATAAATAGACATATGCAAATTTAAGCAGATATGATTTATTAAACACAAAGATGAGACAGTTACAATAGTCCAAAAACCATTTCAAATCTTACAAAAATTCATAGTCTACCCCAAACGAAAACTTTGGTAGTAGTAGTATAAAAAAATGGTTAAATTTATTAAGATATCGCATATCGATAAATTTTAATCACACTCACAGTTAATTAAATAATCCATAACAACCGCTTAACAGTAATTGACAATGTAATTATATTGAGGAGCATCACATGAATTTAAAAAGTCACTTAGCGGAGCAGTTTTGGGTTACTAGGGTGGTATAACACCAGACCTAATGTTGTGCATAGATAGGATAGCAGAAAATGAATGGAAATGTTTGCAGAATGATAAATGATAATGCATGAGATATATATAAAACAGTGGATTAATTTGGTTACTCCCAAACGTAAACTTTGGTGGTAGGGGGTATCAAAAAATTGCCAAATTTAATAATTTATTGCAATATCGATAAATGTGATTAAATAAACCATAACAACCACATAATGGTAATTGAAACAGTAATTATATAATATCAAACCTATTGTTGAGCATAGGTGGGATATCAGAAAATGATTAGAATTGTTTGCAGAATAATAAAATGACAGGAATGAAATATACATAAAACGATGGATTAATTTGGCAGGATAGACCAAGAATAATACATACAAGTACACTATAGTCTAATTGTAGGGCCAAAAGAGGCCAGTTTCCAGCCATTGTAGCATGAACCGCAATTAAGGAGTGGAGGAATATATTAGAATGTAGCAAGTGAGTTTTATGATTAGAGAATAAAAAATTTATATAACAATTATATTAACGCAATTAAACAAGTTATGAATATCAATTTTAGACAAACCATGAATTCTTGAATCGTCAAAAGTAAACTGGTTGTTATAATGAAATGGTATTGCGATTCACATTCAACAGTGCATGCTTTTTTAACTATAACATATGAGATTTAATATGAAATTCACAATATGAAATTCTGATTACACTACACATCTAATTATTAAAATGAATTAGGAATACTGCATTGTATAATGAAATTCATTTAGGTTCTCACCTTCAGATTTACCCAGTTAGCCCAGGTCATTGACTACTGAAAAGCATAATAACCACATATTTAAAATTTGCACATGTATGTGTACATCTCAGGAATGTCTAAGCCACTATGTAAATATATATGATGCCGTACATGAAGAGCATGTAGCAAGTATTGATAAATCTTGAACCTTGGTTTGGAAAGAAGAATAGAGTGAATAAATATCACAAAATGCTACAAAAAATGTATCCTACATAATTCCAAGATCTAGCTAGGTTTCAAAACATATTGACTTGCAATTTGTTAGCCATATAGTTGGATTATACCATGACACATACAGGGTGGCTCAAAAGTAGGTATACAGTTATTAAATTAATAACTATGAACTATCAGGCACTAGTCATATGTGTAAATCCACTAAACCAATACATGGAGAACAAGTTAAAATAAGCATATTAGACACATGTCCACATCAGTATCCCATTGAAATTGGAGGACTTAAACTTTGCATTTAATATTTGGATATGATGTATTTCATGAACTCAAATTTAAATTTTTTGTACGAGAAAGTTTTTGGAATGTCTGCGATATCATTCCAAATTTTAGGGCCTATGAATTTGATAGAATTTTGAGCAAATTTTGAATTTGTTCGTGGAATAAAAAATGCTCCCTTAGAAGCGGAACGAGTACCATAAGAATGCACAGAACTACAATCACTAAAATACAAGTCAAAGGCCTCTGGCAACATACTATGCCTGATTTGAAACATTAATTTAGCAATTTCATAGATATAAACATCATTTAATTTTAGGAGGTTCATACGCTTGTAAATGGGGCTCATACTATGATGCAAAGGAGTATTGGTCATAACCCGAAGAGCTCTATTTTGTAATACAGTTATAGCATTAAGTCTAGTTTTATCAGCGGAACCCCATGCCACAATTCCATACTGTAAGTGCGAATAAAAGAGAGAAAAGTAAACAGTTCGCATGATTTTTTTAGGAATCAAATTTTTTATCCTTGTCATTATTCCTACAGACCTAGATAGTTTCAATTTCAGGGAGTTGATGTGTCGGTCCCATTTGAGCTTGTTATCTATGAATATTCCAAGGTATTTAACTGCGTCATGCACGTTTAGTCTAACACCACTTAGAGTAAAATCAGGACAATGTGGATACTTGATATTTTTATTATAGGGATGATTTATTAGTAGTACCTGTGTTTTCTCAGGATTTATAGTTAACTTATTAGATTTCATCCAATTAGATATATTTTGTAAGTTTATTTTGACTAGATTGGACAAATCAAAGATACTGGAAGATATTTACGTTATGCTTGTGTCATCAGCGAAAAGTTTGAATATTCCTGAACTACAATTAACTACATCATTTATATAAACAAGAAAAAGGGTTGGGCCGAGAACTGAGCCCTGGGGCACGCCAACAGAAACAAGTTCATGAGGTGATTCATTGGCAGAGACAGTGACAAATTGATTTCGACCGTGCAGGTAACTAGAAAATAGTTTACTCACAATACCGCGGATCCCATAATGTTTCAATTTGCTTATAAGTATTTTGTGATCAACTGTGTCAAACGCCTTTTTTAAATCCAAAAATATACTACAGCCAACCAAACCCTTATCAACGATTTCATAATATTTACTAATTATATCTAAAATTGCATGTGTAGTCGAGTGATGATTTCGAAAGCCAAATTGATCGCTATTAATAATAGAGTGTTTATTAAGGAAATTTTGGAGGCGACTAAGCATCAACTTTTCAAAAACAATAGAGAAGCATGAAAGTATAGAGATGGGTCGATAATTGGATACATTATTTTTTTTTCCAGATTTATAAACGGGAACAACTCTGGCAACCTTAAGATGATCTGGAAATATACCAAAAGAAACAGAGTAATTGAAGAGTTTGCAGAGAACTGGACTAATTGTACTGCACAAAAGT
Source organism: Styela clava (assembly GCF_013122585.1). Classification (NCBI taxonomy): domain Eukaryota; kingdom Metazoa; phylum Chordata; class Ascidiacea; order Stolidobranchia; family Styelidae; genus Styela; species Styela clava. Next base: position 573,878 of record NW_024102645.1, read on the forward strand.
TTCAGGAGATAAGCTGGAATATGGTCATACCCGGTTGCTTTGTTAGTTTTTAAAGAATTGATTATATTTACTACTTCATTCAATGAAGCATCTTCCATAAACATAGACAATTTGTTTGGAGCGCTCATGAATTTTAGATGCTCATTATTGCTCACATCCTGAAAAGCCGAAGACAACGTTTGCCCAATCTGTGAAAAATACTTATTGAACATTCTTGATATTATGCCACTGTCATGAACTACCTCCCCTGAATGCTGATCAATTAGTTTTTGAGGAACGTTATTGCTTGATTTAGAATTTATTAAGGAATTTATTGTGCTCCAAGTCTTTTTTGGATCATTTATATCATTTTCAAAGCGCTTTGCAAAATATATCTCCTTAGCTTTCTTTTTCAAGTGGCACAATTTGTTGGCGTATTTCTTATAGTGCAGTTTTTGTTCAGATGATCCGTTAATAAAATGAGTCTTATGCAATTTGTCTCTGGCTTTGGTCGAACGCATAATGCCACTTGTTATCCAAGGTTTTTTCTCTAGATTACGTTCTTTTCTAGTAAGTTTTCTTAATGGTGCATGCTTATCACACACGTTTAGGACTTTAGAAATAAAATCGTTAAAACATGAATTGAAATTATCAGCATTAACATTAGAAAATGGATTAGAGTTAAAAAGATTTTGAGCGTCTTGAATAAAGTTAACATCAACAAACTTTCATGTCACGTTTCATTTTTGGTGGGAGTGGGAAGATGCATGACTAAGTTGAATCTGACAAAAAATAGGGTAATGGTCTGTCATGCAATTTTGCCAAACAATAGAGGAAACACATTTTTCAGATATATTGCAATAAATATGATCTATTAAAGTAGCGGTTGAACTGGTTACTCGAGTCGGTTGGGTTATTACTGGAATTGTGGCGTGAGACATCAACATTTCAAGAAAACTTCTTGTAAATGCTGAGGAGCTTAACAAGTTAATATTAATATCACCTAATATAATAAATTTCTTTTTGTCAATTACCAATTGGTACAGAGTATTGCTAAGCGCAGCCATAAAGTCAGATTCGCTGGATCTTGGGTGTCGATACACCACACCAAGAACTATCGAAGAAGAATTTTCAATGTGAATAGGTATTTCAACCCAGAGATCTTCGCATGAGTTAACATTCAGAGTATATTTATGCAACACTGAAGGATTTAGATGTGACCTAACATATAATCCAACTCCACCAGCTTGCGTTTTTGTTGGAGTATGTAAAAAATCATAACCTTGAATATCTATATTAACAATTGGGTCAGTTTTAAGTTTTGTTTCAGAGAGAGCTATTACAGTTGGGAATGAATTTAGATTAAGTACAATGTTGGACAATTCATCTATATGCTTTTGTAGTGAGCGAATATTAAAATGAGCCAGAGTAAATTGATTTTTAGGTGCACCAGAACAGCCTAAGGTATCATATACATTGTCAAAAATCTCGAACGACAAACATTGTTCAACATTTTCAAAGTTAAAATTAGATGTATCAAGTGGTTCTAATTTTTTGTCAAATACATAGGGGCAAGTATAAAATGGAAAAGTACATTTTAAACAAGTAGAGCAAAGACAATCACAGCTTGTAAGCAAATTATCAGAACAATTGAAGCAAAATCGCTGAGTGGCCATTTTACTGACCTAATATGCAAAAGATATCAACAGACTATTTAGGATAGATTTTCAAGATCTGAGAGCTCTGATATTGGAATTCTGGGACTATCTTTAGATTTGCGCATGAAAATTTTGCCATTGGTTGTCCACAGCCTCTCATACATTTTAGATTTTTTCACCAGTCTTGAGTTATATAAAAGATTATTCCTAAAAGGTGTGAGATTTTCATTTATGTAAAGTGAGACCATACCTGTTATACCAAAGTCCTTGATTTGAGAAGCATCAAACTTTTTAGCTATGAATTCATTTTTTTTATTTCTGTTAGTGAATCGAACAATGATCGGTCCAGTTTTAGAACTATCTCTCCTTGGAAGACGATGCGATACCGAAATGTCCAGTCTTTCCACAGTGATGCCCAGTTTTTTCCCAATTTCTACAACTATGTTATCTGTGTTTTCGCCTTCCCTGAAGGAAATCCCATGAAATTCAATATTTTCCCTTCTCACGTACTGTGCAAGGTCCTCAAAATCATGGTCGAATCGGTGCTTAAGAGAATTAAACATACTTAGTAAGTATTCATTTTTGGCAGACAGATTCCTCACCACCTGGTCCAGCTTAACAATGTAATCTTTCTGGATCTCAAACTCTGCATTAATAAACTCCTGGCTGGCTTTTACTGTGCAGAGATCAGTGGCAAGATTACAATTTTTGAGACGCAGACCATCTAGTTCTTCAGTTACTTTTGAAAATTTCTCTACCAGCTGGTCACTTTGAAGAAACATAGCCTCCAATTTCTCAGTCATCTGCTGCGTGTTATTCAGGACTGATTCATTAATATGAGTTAAAATCTTTTTGTCGTGTTCACTTATTGAGTCATCTAGTAGGTCCCTTATGCTTTCTTCCACTATTGCTTTTATTTCTATTTTTAAATTTTTTGTAATTCGCGATTCCAACAACTCCAGCTTTGTATTCAATTGATCAAATTTCCCCTCCATTTTATCAGATGAAATTATCAAGTAGTCTAAGTTAGTTTTAAGTATATACAAGAACCTGTGAAATCTTAAACAGGGAATAATGACAACTCAATCCAATCTACCATAAACTTCAAATTATAAAACTGACAGATATTCATAAAATAGAGGTACTGAAACTGATGCATTAACATCATAACAATAAACTCCCTGTCACATTTACTCATTATTTCTATAAGCAAAGTAATATTCATTCACATAGTACACAGTCTTCTGCCCATGGTTCTTACTATGTGCATCGTTTCACCACCAAACTAACACAAAATTCAATAAAATATTTAGGTGTTAAATTATGGAACTCTTTGGCTGATAGTATTCGAAACATGAATTACGATGCATACAAACAAGCATTGAAAAAGGTATACCTAGGCGGCTATATACTTGATCCGTCAGCTTTTCAAATAATATGATTTCCTTTTCTGGCGTATTGTATATATCAGTATATAGACGTTCATATAGTCTCCGTAACGTACGGCACCCTTCCGGTCTTGATGCCTCGCCCTGTTACCGGTACTGTGATGGGATATTGTTCCGTACAAATTCCGATTTACTTGAATTCTTGCTGTTACCATATCCAGTTATTTTTTGTGTGATCCTACTCCACTAATAAAATGGTCCTTACGTTTCGTATCCAATATGCCTCAGTAGGCTACAACAATGACTTTAAACAACATGATAGGCAACTCTGACGTCACTCCATAAGACTACAGGCAAAACATTGTATTTCATGATACGCTCCAATGCACATATTTCTCGTCGCCTTTCGCGTCCGTTTTCCGCTCGCTTTTGCTACTCGGCGTCTTTTTTACGTGTAGTACCTGCCTTTTTGCGCCTGAAACGAAACAAAATAATCTCTATATCTAAGAAGTTTTGCTTACTTGGAAAGCTGGAATAACAGGCAAGCTGTAAAGAGCAATTCTGGACATCATAGACGTTTTTTTTTATCAGAGAAGATTACAAACGCGATAGCGGAAAGATTTGTGTGGAACATTTTGCAGATAATGACAAAGTTCAAAGTTAGTAATTTTAATGTTGGCGCTTAATCATTGAAATTTCATTTAAAGAGGGTGTCATACAAAACTGTGCTGCGATACAATTCCATAACACAAAGTTTGCACCTATCGAACTTGCTTTTGTAGGTGAATTTATTAGACATATTACATATTCAGTTAATCGTAGGTAACATTGCTGGTACATAATGCATCGTAGATAGGTTTGTTTAAATTTAAGAATTTAGCTCATAGCCCACTAATTAATATTATCTTCTATGCAGGAGGTTGCAGGGCTGAATTCAACTTGCAGCCTTACCGATCACCTGACGATGCTCATTTAGTTTGGCTCGAGCAAGTCTTCTTGAAATGCTTGTGTGGATAGAAACTACCTATATTTTTTGACTTCCTCCGATTTTAGACAAATTTATTCTGAGGGATTTCGCATATAATTCTCACTGATTGTTGGCTGTTTATAATTCCTATTGAATGTGAATTCTGATTATAACAATGAGTTGAAATTTTTTTTACCTAATTTACTGGCACCTTTTTCTTGTCAATACTCCAAGCTGAGGTAATAAACATGACAATACATTTATGTCATCTGGAAGCAAAATATGCACACTAATTAATAGTTTGGCACATTGAGATAATACATCATGACAGGAAATACAAGTTAAAGATATGTATGACCATCACATGGTAATTAAAATTAAAAAAAATTAATAGGGGCTGTGGAGTATGGAAAGTTCAAGACAAAGAAAAGAACAAATGTTCATAGCTCATGAACTCTCAATTTTGCCTCAATTGCTTTGTGAAGGCCAATATATTTCGAGTGGCTGAATTGGTTTACCTTTATGATAGCAACGATTTTCTATTTAATATAGCGAGATTATTTCAACTTAATTGAAGTGATATAATTTCCCAAAGCAATGCTTGAATCGTCTAGAATAGATCAGTGGTGTCAAACTCATGGGTTTTCGAGAGCCGCATTGCATTTTGAAAATTGTAAAAAGAGCCGCAAACAGTTTTTGATAATGTATACTTAAAAGATATTTTTAAGATAGTTTTAGTTTGTGACATATATTGTGATGCAACTAAACAGTTGGATTAAGTTTTATTATTTTCTTCAATTTCAAATGCAATTACATATTAATATTTGCATTCCACTATTATTGCAACATTTGCAAGTTACAGTATTTATTATAAAAAATCGTAAAATTCTATGTACAACCATCAAAATCATTTTTGAACAAGCTTTGAATAAGGAAAGAATAATACATACACTAAAAATAACTTATCTAAATATATGAACCTAAAATTAACAAAAATACTACAGTATAAACTCAATGTTTTAATAATTACATTTGTCCTGGCGTGTGGCATCTTTTTGTGTCACCAGCATACTAAGGCCAGTCTGAAATGATTTTATAGTACCAACTCTAACTAACGAGGCCACATGATCATGGGTTTATCTGGATCTTTACGAATGTTTAATTAATTCCAGTAATGCAAAAAAGTTACTTTTATCATTTCATGTATAGATCAGTAAAAAAACAAATGACAGATTTTTTCGACAAGACATTTCGCACTACATTGCGTGGCATAGGATTGCTTGAATTATTATTGATATTGATTTTTAGTAACTAAGTCGTTGTATAATTATATTAATATACAAACACATGGAAATTTTCTGTTCGAAGTTGGTCTTCGAATTTGTCATATTGACTGCTGAGCTCATTGTGTTTTTTGATTGTATTGATGGAAATATGACAAATTAAACAATGTGCTTCAGAATTTTGTGAAGAGCAGAAATGTTACAACTCCCATTTTCTTCGAAAATGCCACCTTCTTCATGTACTTTGCGTTTAATTTAATTACTCAAGTGTTTTATTCAAGTATTCTTTTGCTAGCTTGATGTGTATTCTTAATTGAGTCAAAATGTGAACAAAAAAAAAATAACTTAGTGTAGTCAGTGACCCGTAATCCTCATTTTTCAAAGCTGTTTTAAGTATGTCTGGCATGTTTTGTGCCTTTTTACAAAGAAGACCGCTTTTGGAATTTTTAGTTATTTCTCTCAAGCCCTGCAGGATGTAGGGGCCATACACAACTTTACCGGAGGGTCAAATGTCTTTGCATTCCTCCATAGGTTGTTCTTCTATTGCAAACATTTATGGAGTATTCTAATCATATTTTTTGGAATCAAACTGTCACTGATACGTCGCCAGACTTCTGATATCTCCCCTTCTGCTACAGTTGTCCTGTGAATAAATAATAGGAAATTGAGGTTAGACGAATAGTTGAAAGTTTTGTTTTATGTCGGCCTAATTTTTCTCGGCCTCTTGTGCTGCAGGAGTCTCACAATGCTTAGACAGGTCTGTCCACAACTTTCACATCTGTAGGAGAGGAGATTTATTAATTTTCGTTAAGAATAAATAAAGCAGTCTATATGATTCAGAATGGAAAAGCTAATAAATCCAATATCTTATGTTTTTTGTAAAAAATGTTTTACTGAATTTGGTATATAAACCAACTAATAAAGGGGTTTAGTCAGAAAATTATAAGCATTCGTGGCTCCAAATACTTGAGAGATCAGACTATACAATATAGACCGGTATGAGTGAAATTTTAGGTGAACTTGTTAACCCTTTGATTCAATACGCAAATAAAAGTGAATGAGCAATATTATGTTACAGCAATAAGTATATATCCTCACTGATTAAAAAAATCTAAATGGAGGTGCATGAACTATTTGAAACCATAAGGGGTAAGTAAATATGCAATTTCGGCAGATGGCCAACTACGTACCGTACTGAATTATAAACTTCGTAGTATTTGACAAAAGCTGGCTTTCCCGCATGTACTTAACAGTGCGATGCCCGGGTGTGATATACAACAATAGTATTTACCTTACTTTTTTCCGATTTCTTTTTACCTTCAATTTTCCAAATATCATTAAAAACCACAACAACTATCGAAGCAGGCTCGAACACCATTCGTGCTATGCCTTGAAAGCAACACACATCCGCTCGTTTTCGTCTCGTCAAGTATGTGCATTGGAGCGTGCTATCAAATACGATCTTCGGCCAAAAATGCCGGAGTTGCGCATCATGTTGTTTAATGTCATTGGCTACAACAACCAGCTTTTGATGTCGCTGACTCGATGACTGTCACAGTCTTTCGCGACTCCTTATCTATTGCTATGAATCTCTCACTTGTATGAATTCTGATGTGTATATTTAATTTTTTACGATTGTCATTATACACGTAGGGATGGGCAATATAGAATACCGAATCCGGAGGATTCGAATCCCAAAGTATTCGAACCCAACGGGATCCGATAACAGGATTCGGTTTCCGCCTCTCCGGCGCCAAGCGTCAATTTCGGGTTTCTAATTTATCAATTAAAGACGAGCGTTGTTCTCGCGTGGAAATCTCTCTCGTTTAATTAAACTTGCGTCTGCTCGCAAAGAACCCGTAAATCGGTAAACATCAAACACTGTCATTTCAATCGGCACATTCAGGACAAGAAGTCGGTAATATAACCTCATGGCAAGGACTCGTTATTGCACCATTTTTGCGTTTTCCTTCTTTGCTATCTAGCTAGCGTTATTTGTGCCGACTTACTGGTGATATTCCGATAATCTGAATGCAACAATCTTTAATTGTTTACAGACGTGCCTTGCCTCATTTTAAATTAAATGATTTTTCGCGACCTATGAGTTTTCCCAAAAAAATGATGCACGTAAACCAAAAGCCAAGCGTTAAATGTTATAACATTACTCGCCATTAACTTAGATCAAATATAATTTACGAATAATTTTATTATACCATTTTCCGAAATACAAAGTTATATCGCAAAACGCGAACAACTGTCACATTTAAATTTCACTCTCAAAAGATTGCATATTTTTCTGTCCGTTTCTATCGTTCAAGATAGACGCACGTTTGATCGTGTGTCTGTAGTATTTTAGTCGCCGATAAATTTTGAAAAAAGTTGCCGCATCTGGCGAAGATAGTGACGTATTGAATTTGAGTAGGGCTAAGTCTGGGTAGATAATGATTTATGATAACATTTCTATCGTTCAAGATAGACGCACGTTTGATCGAGTGTCTGTAGTATTTTGTCGCCGATAAATTTTGAAAGGAGTTGCCGCATCTGGCGAAGATAGTGACGTATTGAATTTGAGTAGGGCTAAGTCTGGGTAGATGATGATAACATTTCTATCGTTCAAGATAGACGCACGTTTGATCGAAAGTCTGTAGTATTTTAGTCGCCGATGAATTTTGAAAAAAGTTGCCGCATCTGGCGAAGATAGTGACGTATTGAATTTGAGTAGCGCCAAGTCTGGGTGAGTTCTGAAATGAGTTCGTCTTCAGATGTTATTACCTAATAACTAAGTACGAAATCGCGTTTACGGGAACTTGGTTTTACGTGTCTTGCTCTCACAGAATAAAAGCTTTATTTTAATTGATAATGGTTAAATTTAATATTTTACAACGGCGCATAGGTTGCAGTGGCCACACGCTAGTTCAGCATCTAATTAATTCTCAGCGGGTATGTTTTAGTATACTCGGCAGACTTACATTAATAATGATTTACCGCCGTTTCATGTCTATTTTGTATTTAACCGCTTACTATTAAAGTGTGTAAAGCGTGTCTTAATTTAGCATATCAGTATTTAGGGATTACATACATTTGGAACAATTGAAGGCAAAAAATATTGTAAAATTCCTAAATTTTATTGTCCTGGGAACTGCCTGTTTAGTATCAAATGAAATCCAATGTTCAGGACATTTCCAAATAGATAACACATTTATAGTAAATAATACATTTGCAATTTTTTACCATCTAAATCCAGCAATGTAGAAATTCCCACTATTTGAATAAGTATGAAAATAGAATAGGATTCGGTATTCTGGATTCGATTTAACTATTCTAGAATAGTAAATTATTCTACATTGCCCATCCCTATATACACGTTTGTCAATTTTTCGTGCTTTAAATTTTGTGTTAATTCTTGCATGATAGAAATAAATTATCTGAATCTGAATCTTTAAGTGTGTCTTTTTATCTAGAAGCATAGCGAGTGTCGGGCATTGTATTAAATTACGCAAATACCGTATTTGCTCGTTTTGTAGCCCGGGTCCATATTTTTTCAAACCAGCGAATCGGATCGGGCCCTTATTCAAGCACGGGCGCTTGTTATTTTCGATCGTTACAATAATTAATATATCGTTATTTCCAGTTCTCAAGTATGATTTAAACGTGAATAACGAAAATTTCGACTTTTTCCACGCACCGCAGGTACAAATCAAAATAACAAGAAGAAAAGTTTTGCGACGCCCAGTTTGAGAACCATGGTGTTACGTAATCAGGCGTGCAGCCAGGACTTTCAAAAGGGAGGGGTTTCAAAATCGGAAATTCCAATCACCGTGTGTAACAGTCACGGCGATTACGTGCTCGTTAAAGGAGCCGCCTTTTCAGCGTATAATAATGATATATAGGCGATTTTTCTGGTGCTTAAATTATTCAATCTATGACAACTACGAAATTCTAAAATGTCCTTATATATTAATTTAATTGTGTCCAACGTAACTAGCGGTTGCGACTTCTTACGTCAAAATAAAAATATTATTTCTCCAAAAAAACCACCGCGATCTGTGGACATAAAAATATGAAATAAGTTGCCTGATGTATTTTATTTTGATACGTATTTTTGCAATCTTGCGAACTCGTTATAGCCGATAGAAAAATCTTAATATCTGTTATTAAAATCCGTATAGTACAGTTTTACTTCATACAATGAAAATACATATAAAGTAGGTTATATCAGTAAATCAAATACACATATTCACCCGCCTTCACCGCCTCGAAATCCACGTCAAACAGTCGCCGCGGTAACACCACTTGTTAAAAGAGCCGACTTTTCCAACGAAAAACGAATTTTCTGTTGTGCAAAGTAATCAATCCATGACCGGTACGGGCATATTTAAAATGTCTTTCTTATAAATCTAATTGTCATCAATTTAAACTGTGGTTGTGTCGATAAAACAAGAGCCACTCTAAAACACCACGGCATTCCGCGGACATAAAAATGTGTGGTAAACTGCCCGATTATATATTGTTTTGATCCGTATTTTTGCTTTTTTGCAAATTCCACAAATTTGAGATGTACCTGTAACACTGACTCCTTTCAATCACAATGCTGCCACTCCGATTATTTTTAAGGATAAAACGTTCCGAAAAATCCGTAATTTGCTTCAAAATCTCACGGATGAATTTTATTTTAGTACAATAAATTTTGTTTGAATATACTTTATAGATTAATTATCTTATATATACATCATCACAAACCGGGAAAAGTCGCGTTCTCAACCTTGTTTAATGTTAACACGAATATTTTCGACGGCAATTTTAGTAAAAAGTTATGGATAACAAGGTAAATCCCGTTCACAATTCACCGTGTTTCGATTCTAGTGACGATAAGTTCTAAACGCGGAGCGCCTGATTACATGTCCATCAAAACCAGTCCAGCGAACCGGTTCGGTCAAAGTGGTCTCGGAGACTACTTAGTGCCCTCGATTACATGTCCAAACCAACAAGCTGAGAACAGTTTTGGAGTTGCCGGATTAAATCAAATAAGTCATGATTTGCAAACACTGCATATATTTTATTTCCAATAAATTCAATACAAATGTTTCAATACAAATGTTAATTAAAGTATCAAAATTAAATGCACGTTCTTGATTTAAATTCTCTGAAGTTATTTGCAGAATATGATGAGGGGTTGCTTTCCCGTTGAAATTTTCTCACAATCTAAGAACCAATTGACAAATTTATTGGGGCATAAAAGATAGACGATTTAGATCATTTTGGCCGACCATCCAGCGTTCTACGCTGCAGACTACTGGCACCTTACGCCACACGATCCATTCAAAAATCACAGTAGGCCTACAGTTACCAGTAGTCTACTGGCAGACTGGCAACTAAATTAAAACAATTACATTTTATCAACCAAACACTTGTGTGAAGTGGGCTCATCATATGTAAACAGAAGCACTTTCATTATTTAATATCGCCCTACTACTGCGACGTTACCGAGTCGACACTGAAGCTTTTTGACATTACACATGCATGGTCTTTGTTTCTATATGGGTGGTGTGATACCTTATGAGGGTTGTAGTCGGTATAGTTTAGCTCCTATTATTGTAATTAGGCGACCAGTGGAGATATTTTGGATTCTCCCCTTCATTTTAATTTGTTGTGGTATTCTATGATTTGTTTTGTGTGTATACAAAATTTTACCCTAGGTTGAGGTTCTGCTGTGAAGTTAATGTGAAGGCCAACATACGAATGGTCAGTGTGGTTTGAGAGTTTTCTGCATGGTTTGCGAGGAATTCACCCTGTGTCCCAACCATATTTCAACTCTGGTCTTTGAACTAGCGTTTTATAGATAGATAACTAATAATCAATATCTACTCGAAATAATAATTAATTCTAAACAAAAGTCTAGGGTAGTGCTGTTTCCAAATATATAACCCTGAATATCCTACTCGCAGATTTATTTTCTGTTTTTCAGGTCGTTCTGTGATGATCAATGCAATGGCTAGTTTATTGAATATAAATGGTGTCTACAACAACAAAATTCGCAGGCTGATGTCTCATCCACGATAAACTTGAATTGACATCTATTACGCCACAATAATTAAATAAAGAAATGATCCTGTGAAATAACAATACTAATTCCTTTATTCCTAATTCCTTTATCCTTGCAGAAGTCAATATCTAAGAATGAAAAAAAAAAAAAAAACCTTATAACCTTAGCAACCAACATATTCCTATACCCTGTCTTTCTACCTTAATTAGATAGTATAGATTAGATAGATAGTTTATTTCGAAAACTCCATAACAAACCTAAATTTAAAATGGAGATTTCTGGAGGGCAAGCAAACCTGCAAAAAAGTTTAAAACATGAGTATCTCATGTGCCTGCCCACCAGCACGCACACAAAAACACAAGCCCAATTAAATGAAGCTTGGCCAAAACTTAAAAAACAAATACACGATAGTAATAAACTTTCGGGCTGTTGTACTCTCTTTCAACAATTACGTTGATAATGACCCAATACCTACAACCTCATGCAAAGATAATGTGGGGAGTGGAATGTAATAAGGTTGCGACGATAGTCATACTCATGAAGCCATTAAAGCCTTGGGAAAAACTTAATTATAATTAAATTTAAAATTAATGATAATTACTCATACTGTACTGATAGATTTAAATACTTATTGCAATCTGTACTATAATTTGGCAATAATAGGCTCTAGTTTGGGGCAATGAAGTGGTCTAGCCCACCTCTTCATGCACCCAATTCTGGCAACTTTGGTTGGGCATTTTGGCATTTGACTCCATCTATAATCAGCTTGACAATATATTTTTTTATAAAAGTTCATCTTTACTGTTCACTCGCCATTTATAAAATTGATCAATTTGGCCAGTGGCAAGTAATTTTTTATTTATTTATTTTTTAATTAACTACCAGTATGTAATTTTTCATGTTCCCTTTACTTAATAACTTCTATATGGTTGTGTGTGTGGTGGTGGTGTGAGCGTGTGTGAAATATTTCAATTATTTTTAGGTGAGTGAACACGTACCACATCTTCTTGGCAAAACCTTCCATCTTATATACATTCTGTACGTTTTAAACCTTATCTAAGGTTTTGTTCGCTCTCCTGATTTCATAATCAGTTTTTATTTATTTATTTTTATCATTCATTTTATTGTTTTGCTGATTATGGAGTCGAAATAAACTTATACTTATAATTTGTATTTATGCTGGTACCGGTATGTACAGCAATGACATTAAACAGTAAGGGTACCGGTACCAGATAGGATGCGGTATGGCTGTACGTTGCAATTCCAAAAGAATTCTCAATGCAAACTGAGGTCGTACTGCGCTCAGTTTATACCAATAAATCTTTAGACATCAAGATTTAATTCTCTGTTTCAAAACAACAACCTATCATGCCAATATGCCGCACCGGGATCCCACCAGTACCGGTATTTTAAATTTGTGTTCAGCAGCGACACAATAGATGCGGAAGATGTTCAAATTAGGATAGGGTATGATAGGATTTACATATTTATCCCGGGGGAGAGGAAAGCCGATAAGACGACTTATCCATATGGCGAACCACGGCCTCTCGTCCGGTACCATGGACTTGGTGGTGGAGGAAGCCGTGACCGACCAGCGGTTACGTGAACCACCCAACGACGGCGAGGAGTCCAGCAATCCTCTCGCACATAACCATCCCTGCATGGGATTCGAACCGCTTAGCCCGTTGAGCCACACCGTCGCGCCAATTAAAACTTGCCCTATCTAGCTGAATTTTTATTAGTTTAAAAAAGCAACACTTACTAGAGATGAAAAAGAAAACAACTTCCGTATCTCCTTCGATCACGGTGATTCACGATTTCTCGAGTAGCACGGCGAAGCAACTGAGCAAGACCGGTTAGCTCACTTCCAGACCTCCTAAATAGAAGGTCTGGAATCCTAGATAGGAGGTCTGATATTCTGGACCGATAGCATGGATTTGAATCGCAGGCGAACCACTGAAGCGTGAATATGTGGTCTGCTAGACCGGTTCCAGCGGGCATGTAATCAGGCCTGCCTGATTTTTCTTTGAAAAGCAATAAAACATTTATAATGAATACAACATATTAAAATATTCAACCATATATATTTTAGTTATTAGTTTAGTTTTATGTTATGTTCAACACAATTCTGTTAATTTTTATGCGGCGAACTTAGCAATTCGCCCGCCATACTGTCGGAACAGCTGCCATAGCACAGAGGTTTCAAACTACAGCAGGCGGGCCAAATACGGCCCGTAGGGAAAAAATGTGCGACCCGCCAATTTGAAAATGATGTGCCGCGAAATGAGTTTTCGGCCTAGTTAACTAGGTAAGGACGAGCAAGCACGACGAAAATAAATATCTGAATCGCCGTAAAGGCCACACAAATTCTGAGAGCCACTGTCCAATTAGCAAATTATCTTGCAAAATACGCGATGTCCTAAAAACGCGTTTGTTACCGAATTCGTTTGAAGTCGGTTTGACGATAAATTTGAATAGCAGTTTTGTTTAAAAATTTATGCGTTTTAACTCACTATTTCTGCAAGGACCACAATAACACAACTTATACAAGAATATTTTAAATAAAGCTGCCTAACGTATTTGTTTTTATTGCTCATCTAATAATAACAGTGGTACGTCGGGCGTCGCTGCTCGATAACCAGCTTTGGTTGCCTGCCATCCAGGGCTGGGGAGCTGGAGTCGGAGCCTGGAGCCGTTAAATTTTGTCGGAGCCAAGCTTTTCATAACAGCTGGAGCCGGAGCTGGAGCTACCAAAAATTTAGTGGCTCCAGGCTCCAGCTTCTAAATATCTCATTTTTTGTTTTTCAAATTTATAATTTTTTTCTGATAGCGTTACAAATGATAAAATCTTTTCTTTTCAGCTTATAATTCATTTTAAAAATCTTAGTTCCTAATATTTTTTGAAAAGTTTTCAGTTATTCTGTATGTTTGAAAGTTTAGTATCAAAATTTGAAGCGGTTCGCTTTTATCAAAATTTTGATTCTCATTTCCACTTAGCTGCAATTTTTCATGATTGCGGTCAAGCTCAAAAACCCTAATGGCCAGGGATTTTCGAAGAAGTGATTTTGGAATTTCCATGTAACATATTATGATTTTTTCGTGGCGTTGAATATCCAATCTATTTCAAATGTCTTCAATTCTGTTCAACGTATCTCGAGATTGAGTCGTTTTACGACAAAAGAAAGGTTTAACTACTCCAAAATGCACCGTAGCAGTCACCTATCATAAAAATGTATGGCAAAGTGCCCCATTATATCTTGTTTTGATCCATAACATAGCATGTTCTGGAGAAAAGTCTCATCAATTTCCGTTGTTATTTTTTGAATATATAAAAAGTATATCGCGAGTAAGATTGATTGCGTTTAGATTTATTTTAGTGACTGTATAATTTTCAAAGTCAACCGGTAAATAATATGTCGTAGGCAAAAAAAATAATGAGATTAACAAGGCATTTTTTTAGCTGTTGGGAGTCTCCTAGAACAAAGTTTATAGTGTTTGTCGTTTCATTTTAGTATCTTATATTAACTCTCCAATGTGGAAATTCGGCTTGCGAATTGACTTCTCTATTTATCTTTAACATCTCATCGCTGATAATTATGAAAACGCCTCGATTCTAGAACCAACTTTTGGCCTGATTTGGGAGAGGGGGACGGCATCTAATTGGGTGACGATGGTAATTTCCATTATTTTGGGTCTGCTTATTCAATTTGTACCATAAAATACCTCCCCGTCAGGCCAGTTTAAATTATCATGAGTTGAAGGGCTATTGCCGTTACTATCACATGTGCGTTGCATTTCGTGAAAAGCGTCAATTGTTTTCGTCGCCATAAACATTAGGCCATAACATCTTTTATTTCAGTGTTTATTTTCCCCTTAATCACAATTTCTCAAGACATATGTTTTGTGTCACGCACCATATTTGTGAGAAAACGAGTTATTACATAATCATCGGTGATGAAATTCTAAGATAAATAAAGAAGTCAATACGCAAACCAAATTTTCCCGATTAAAAAGCGACATTATAAAATACTAAAAATAAAACACCACAAGTTTTGCTTTAGAATGACCCACGACAGATTTTATTTGGCCGCATGATTGTCAGTTATGTTGAACACAATTAAATTAAAAAGACAGTTATTATGGGTTAAATATTATGTGGTAGAAAAAGTCATTATGAGCTATTTTACCGAATGCGCAAACGCTGCGACCATTCCAGAAGCCGATTTTCCTTCCCGTCTTATTGTGGGGTTATATGTAAAACCCTTATATGCCGGGTAGACCGATTCGCATATAAAAATACAGCATATAATAACTCTCAGTGGATTCACAAGTTACATGCAGGAACAAAAAGGAATTATCATGACACCGACTTGAAGGGTGTTTACAGCCTAAATAACATGCCACACTTAGAAAACAATTAGCAAAATGCGTTATTGGGCTGCACTACTGATAATGGTTATAGAGCCGGAGCTCATGAATCATGTGAGGGAGATATAATCATATTATATGGAGATGTTTCATGCGGTCACTGGTGATTTTATGTTACCATCTAAATTCATAAAACTGAAAAAATTACCCATTCCTATACCCATAAAAGGGTTGTCTGAGTGGACAAGTTCAAGAAAATTGAATTGGCTACTGGGCCGGAAGCAGTGATATCCCCCCCCCCCCCTAAAATAAATAAAACACTCCCCCCTCCCTAATTTCAGTTGTGACACCATACTTCAACTCATAACACAAGTACAATTGTGTTTGAATATTCAGAAATCGGCCATATGCCAGTGCATTGAATTAGTCAAATACATAACACATTTTATAAGCTACAACGGTTTTACCACTAATAGCAAAATATATACCACCCCCTAAATTTGGGAGCACCCCCTTAAAATAAAAAGCTGGGGGAAATACTGCCGAAGGCTTAGTGTATTTACAAAAAGACTAGCATAAAGACTAATGTATAACAAACAGCAAGGTATGAGATCAAGTGGCTCAATGATTAATGGGACTGATATATCCTACTGCATAACCTATGGGCAGTGGGTATATTCACCTGGCTAACACCGACAGTCGTAATAGAACTAAAATAAGAAAAATCGGAATAAAATTGTGGACGAACCCTGACCTGGTGCAAATACTACGGTACCCAACAAACAGCAAGGATGGGATCAGGTGGGACAATGATTAATGGGAATGATGTAATCTACTGCATGCGCCCTAAAGCTACATTCTGAACAATTGTCCTATTATACGACACATATGAATGCTAGCATTGCTTGAAAGAAATTATTTTGTGATTGGTTATAAAAGTGAACTTTCATCATAACAGTAATTCAAGAACGATGTGTTAAATACAGATCAGAGCAAATTGATAATAATATATTGCTAAGCAGTATTGTCACATGAAGTTAGCGCTGTACAGCCAAGTCTTAAGTCACAGAATATTTCATAAACGACATTCAAATATCAGCACAATTCTGCAATGGTCAATCGTAGGATTTTTTTAGTTCTAGTTTCGATTAAAGTAAAGTACTATCAGAGTCCTCAGTTCAGTTATAGTATATTTCATAAACAACATTGAACTTATTATCGTAACCTAACAAGTCCATGCACCTGAAACAAATAACTGGCTACGTACTGGTAACCACAAACTCGATATGGACTGGTAACTGGACAAAAGGCAGTGGTCTTATCGACTTTTCTCTTCCCGGAACGAAGATGTAAATCCTACTCTAAATCTTAACATTAAATAATACCTGTGTCGGACACAAGCATCTGAGTCAAAAGTCACAAATCAGAGGCAACTTTCAAGTTCGAAGACTAGTACTGTACACAAGATTCACCAAGTCAAGTCGGTACTGTTGGTAATAATAAGTAAAAGTAGATTCATAAACAGCATTGTAATGAAGTGTTGGGCACAAGTCCGCGTCATGCATCATCAGTTTCAGAGTCACAGGAAATTTTTAGTTTGAATGTAGTCGAGCGAGTAGTGTACTTTTTAGCCATGAGTCGTTTGAAATAACAAGTGAAAAAGGTTTCATCAACAACATTAAAATGGATAAATATGAGTCAATGAAGATATGCTCAACTCCCTGTCATTATGGGACCGTTTGTTACAGCTTCCTCCACAAGTTATAAAATTCAAATGGCAGACCCAGCGGGTCCCAAACTTTTTGATCATGCGGCGCGAAATTATCAGGGAAAAATCTCGACTTACACAAAAAATGCTGCTTTCATATAAAACTCATTTTTGTTATCGTTAATGTGTATTTTATGCCTTTTGAAAATCGTAAACACGTAGGCCTGAGAAATAAAGGCAAAATGTCAACCCTTCTCCTCGGTTCTGCCTTTGTTTTTTGAAATGCTAAAACAATCACTCATGTTCGTTAAACTCGGTTCAATAGATGAATAAACTGCAGCTCACGAAATTGCAGCAAGTAATGGCTGTCTCTATTGTTACACAACTCTACATAACAGAAAGTAAACAACATAAAAAAGTAAAATGAATCTAAGAATTCATGTACACAGCATTCAAAATATGTTTTAACACAATTATGTTTAACACAATTCTGTTAATTTTCACAACACACTCGGCAAACCGTGGCGCACCTTCTAGGAACCGCTGGGTTAACCTATGAAATTTAACACTAATCTCTTATTTTGTTATCGGCACTTTGGGATCGGTACCAACCTGTTCTGTGAATGCCATGATGATCAACAAACTCGTTTCTCAGAGCTGAAATTTTTTTCGAAATTAGAAAATCTGTTTTTAGTATATTCAATACCAAGAAAAACCACCTGGAGTTTTGAATTCCACTGGGCACCTTTATCAGTATTTTTGAAAACTGTGTCATTGTTTTATATTCGCATAAAAACTTATAAAAAACATGATTCAATTTAATAAACGTAAAACACGCAACCTTGCTTTGAGCAAACTTATATTAAAACATTTATGATCGCTTTTTAAAAAACCCGGCAGGTTGTTTGCATTCGGTAAAAGTTATAGTTGAAGATTTTGTTGTTATATCAGTTATTACAATCTCATTTTCTGTCCAGTTTGGGTCAGATTTTGTAGTGAGAACTTCGTTATTGTCATTCAATAAATTATCTTTCCATTTCCTTATTTTTGCAGGAATTCGACCCCTACCACGACCTCTGACACTTGACCCAAACATAGTTCGCATTCCAGGTTTTCGTATGAAATTTCTCCTCCCCAAAACTCCTGTTGGGTTTAAAGTACGTCTTGTAAATCCGAGTGAACCAGATGCAATATTGATTCCACGACCGCGACCTCGTATACGTCTTATTTTCTTAAATTTTGAAACTGTAGAAATTTCAGCGAAATCATCTAGACGATATTTATTTTTACTCTGTGATAGGCGACCAGATTTCCTTTTTGTGATAGCATTAGAAACAGTCTCCGTACGGACAGTGAAACCAGTTGATTTTGATTCATTTTTAGCTTCATTTTGAGCTAAATCAGTTTCTGTTAAGTCCAGTTCATTATTTGAACCCACATCTTCAATATTTTCCTCAGTCTGGACGAGATTCGAACCCTTGTCGATGTCATCTTGTGCATGATCACTTTCCATGTTAATGTCTTCTTGAACTTTATCTGTGTCTGATTTTGATACATCCTGTGTTAACAATCGCTTCGGTTTCGCCCCTCGCTTTTTCGGACCTGTCTCCCCCTCTTCTTCCTGCTTTTTGAAGATTTGCAACAGTCTGGTATCCAGAATATTCTCTCTCGGCTCCCATGTGTTAAATTTAGTCGGCCATCCCTTCCATTTTACCAAGTATTCGACACGTCCTTTTTTAATCCTTTTTCGCATCAACATTTCTGCAGCAAATACCCCCTCACCGACATCACTGAGTTCCATGTTTGAAAACTGCAACTCTTCAAACTGTTCAATTTATACCATTAAAATGAGGCTTATTAATTGATGGAGAACCGGGAACTTTCAGTCTTATTAAAAATACTATTTAACCTAATATCTGCAAACAATCATAAATATTCCGATTAACATAAACAATAATAAGAATAAAAACGAGAATAAAAAATTATTGATCATAAAAAAACCACACACCATCAAATATTACCATATGGTATTTTATACAATCTTTATTCAAGCCTTTGCTTTGAGCAACGCCCTGTACTGGGATGTATCTACTGATATCTGTAATGCTAAGTAGGGAACTACTATATTTTGGAATGACCGAACGCTTTCTGTTCTGGCATAACCCACCGAATTTATTGGTACTTCAGATGTATTCGAACCAAGATGGCGGACACCGGAACATAGTATGTGCATCAGGTTAGTGTTGGCTATAATTCCAGGTACAAATACTACGGGAGTCACTCGGCTAGTCCCTTAACTCGTGATAGAACTAAAATAAGGAAAATTGCAATAAAATTACAGCCTAACCCTAACCTAGTACACATACTACGTTCCGGTGTCCGCCATCTTGGTTCACATACCATGGGAGTACCCATTCATTATGAACTGGGCTAAGGAACCAGGGTCCGAGTTGGAATAAGTTTTCAGTCCATTACATATTATGGAAAGTAATCAACGAATACCTAGCAATAGCGTAGGCATATAGCCGAATTTTTAGTGCAATCAGAGGAATGCAATGCAATTTGCGTTTTAAACTCTGCCAATCCTAGCCAAATCTTCAATCAGTATTTAGTCAAGGTTAGAGCATATTCAATAAAAGCAGCAATAAAGTAACAAACGTATCAGTAACATCAGGAATAAATTGATAATAAGTCATTTTACAAGTCAAAAAGGAATAAAAATTATTTCAATTATTCCATAACTAGACAAGAAAACCAAGGTTAGATATAAAAACATCTTATAATTTTAAATTCATTCTGATTTACATTCAGCGAATATAGTAAGGACATTATAGGGAATTTATGCAATTTGAGAAAAGGTTCTACTTCAAGATTCAGAATTTTTTTTTTCCTGTTAAATTTTTTTTTTAGCGATATTGGGATATTTCATACCATCAATGAATATTCAATCCATTTCATTTACCCAGACCATATCAAAATAGATACAGAACTTAGAAATTAATTTTTCAAAAATTTATAATGAAAACAATATAACTGTCAAATTTTCAGAATGATAATTGGTATAATTCATAACTTTGATTTTGAAAAAGAAATCTATTTCTATTATAAGAAACAAATGAATGACAAATTTAATTACAAAATTTTAAATATGACATTTCATTGCAAGGAACAAAAATTTTTCAAATTATTTGCGCATTTTCAATAAAAATAATATATCTGGTAATTTTTAAAGTAAGATTCGGTACAATTCATAACTTCAAATAAAAAAAACATTTTTAAGTATCCAAGACCCTAGTTCTCAAATACAAAACAAGATCTCAGAGATGACATTTCATTGCAAAAAGCAAAAATTTTCTGAAATTATTAGAGCATTTTTGATGAAAATAATATATCTCTCGAATTTTGAGAATTAGATTTGGTATAATCCACAATATTAATTGAAAATTTGCAAAATTTGGGTTTGGAATCTAGAACTACTTGAAAATGGCATTCACATATATCGAGAATAAAGACAAAATTAGGCGCTCCAGAAGTATGTGTACCATGGAGGTAACTAATTTTGTTCTCCTATTTTACATCAAGTTGTGTAAAGGGACTAAAACCTATGGTCAGGGGGTATACTTGGCTAAAACAGAAAGTCCCCAACATGTAATAGAACCACCGGTAAAATGAGGAAAATCAGAATAAAATTGTGGCCTAACTCTAACTTGATGCACATACTACGAGAGTACCCAGAATAACAAAGATAAAACTTCATCGCGAAAAATGAAATTACCAGAGTGTCCATGAGTTCATTTCATAAATATTCAGTATAAAAATACACAAACAAAAAAGTTCATTTTCAAATGTGCGTAATTAATCTCTTAAAATGGTGAGGCAGCACTGGCAGAGACTCAAAAAATTCATTAGTAAAATAACAATCAGCCAATCTAATAAAAAAAACTCAGTGGCAACTATCAGACTCACAAAGTGACTCCCATCACCTAAATGGAATGAATCGAGATAATAATATTCTTCCGAAAAAGTAGTTTTTCAACAGGGTTCCAAATTCTAGAGTTTCGCCAGTGCAGTCCACAGATTCTCCAATTTCCATTCAAATCAGGGTTTCTATATTATTATATGTATATTGTTATAATAAAGAGTGTCCATTAAGTCTCAAAATTATTTAAAACTGCAAAGGGAATTTATTGATACCATATATATTGTTTTGGCCCTCACAGATGTATTAAATGAATTAAAAATCTGTAAACAAGTACTGATTAAAAAACAACAAACCTGGTCAAGATATATTGAGAATTGAATTTATAACAAAATTGAAATTGTAAAGAGATATTATGGACTCTCTGTATAATGAAATATCTATTAGATTTGCCACTATTATTGAACTGTTCTGCCAGAGCATTAGATTTGATTTCATATATATTTTTAGTTTATACAATATAAACAACTAAAATATAACCTCGAGTGTCTGGGAGGTTACATTCATGCACCACCGAAGATTGTGAATCGAATACCATTATAAACAAACATAGCTTTACAAGTGAAAATGATTATGAAATAACAAATAAAAACAGAGAAATAGTGAAAAAATATATACAAGAAAGATCATTGCGGAATTATTAAATGAGGAAAAAATAGTTCTTTAAAATATTTAAAACACAAACTAAGCAGATTAAAGTTGAAAAAGGAACAGTTCTTATATTGTATTTTTGATTGCTTATAGAAATGGTCCACCCCTTCATCTATTTGCGAAAAATATCACTTATATAGGCCCCCAGAAGAACTATTGATGCTCCTCAAAATGTATAAGGATAGTTGAATAGAGTAAGGCTGTATTAAGACACATGGGACGCATTAGGTCTCAATAACCAAAATTCACTTTCCACGGCTCCCCTTCACCCTGAAATGCTTTTTCATGATCTATTGTAATTTGTTCATCTTGTGTGCTTTTAGTTTGGTGAACAAAAATAAACTCCTGATTACACAAGGGCATAGGTATGCAGAAGCCTGTGCGAGTTACATATAGAAAAGTCGAAAACCACTTATCTATTAGAAAATATCAGGGGGGTTTCAAGAAACTATTGATGTTTCTAAAAATGTATACAGATGGTTGAATATAGTTGGTTGAATTAAGACACAAAGGCATATGCAAGAGTTAGGCATGTGTGAATTTCTTATGGGAGAGGTCAAACCCCTCTCCCTATATGCGAGAATGTAACTGATAGAGGGGCACAAGATGCTCCCAGACATCAATGTTAAAGCTAATGTTGAATTATAGACGCAGCAGGGATGGCCATAACCGAATACTTGATTATTTCGAATACATTCTAACATCCCCCACATAAATTAAATTCACAGTTTTAAAATCCAGGGGCGCATGCATTAAATAATTGTAAAATGTTTTCATGCGGCGGCTCTAGAATGTGTGTGTAATATTCTGTATTCATGTGCGCGATATTTGGTATTCTTATAAACACGAAAAGCGATATTTGAATGTTGAATTAAACATCCCTGGGCATAAGCATAAAAGAATAGAATGTGCGAATTGGTCATAAAAAAAGATCCAAGGCCTCTCATCTTTATGCGAATAAAAAAGGTTTAGAACCGCTCATTTATAGAAATAATACTTAGAGGGATCCCGAGGAGCTATGTAGATTCAGTGTTTGAATATAGATATAAGAGCATAAGAATGCAAGAGTTGAGTGTGTGCTTATGAAGAAGATCTAGCCCCCCCCCCCCATCTATATGCAGTTATATCACTATGAAAGGGGTTCAAAGAGAATTACGGATGCTCCCAGAGATAATGCAGACCTAATGTTAGATTATAGACAAATAGTAAGTATGCAGGATTCAAAATTTGCGGATATATTACAGCAGGGGTGCACAACTCAAATAAGGTTTCGTGCCAAATATTTCAAGATAATCTTGTCGCGTGCCACGCACAATCATTGGTATTGTAAATTAACTCCTGTAAAACACGCATTAAAGAAATTTCAATAACAATACTTAATAACGAATATCTATATATTGAAAAAATTTAATGCACTGAAAAACTGCTGATTTTAATGTATATCATAAATAATTTTTTGTTACAAAACCGTTCGTGTGCCACGTTTGAGAGTATGAAGTGCCAAATTTGGTACGCATGCCCTGTGTTGTGCACCCCTATCTTACAGAAAAGGTCTCCAAGTCACCCATCTATGTGTATCTTTATATCACAGAGAGTATCCCTGCTCTTAGAAACGCCTGCAGTCTTAATGTTATGTTAAAATATAGACAGAAGAGTATACATGAGTTGAAAATGTACGAATGTTTTACGTACGTTTGCCGTCGCATCGGGCTACGACTGCGATTTCTGTCGCTTTGTTGATGACCTCTATCAGCATGGGGATGACCTTGAGACTCAATCTTGTATTACGTGTGACTTGAACTTAACCAAGGGTTCAGTTCAAGGACTCCTACCCGAATCAGATCTATGAATTTAGTATTCAGGACCTCATTCTCAATTAAAATTGATATAATGATATTCGGAATGGAACATTTCTCACAAAGTTTAAAAAAAAATGCCAATTATAGTTTTTAGAAACAAAATAATTCATAATTTTATTAAAAAAGGCAAGTTTAAGAAAAAAACTACTCCATGACATTAAAATAGTAATAGTTTTTTTTTTGCCAATAGAACAAATTATGTTGGACTTCCCTATTCCCAAATATAACTGTTAGGCTCAAAGTTTTGAAATTACTGCCACATTTTGGGCTCATGTTTTAAACGTTTCATTCGAAAAATTGGCAACTTTTTTTCTGACTGTAATTGTATTTGATAGCTGAACAGTTTTTAAAAATGTGCCGTAATTACACGGCTCATTGAACAAGTTTAAAGATTTAGAATATGTGATATTATTTTAGAGAAAAACTGGAGATCATAATTAAATAGTTATAACTATGGGCCATAATTATAATTCTGCTATTTTTTAATGGTTTACTGGCTTTGCGCATTTATATTTACATTCCTATTTTTATATATATTTATTTGTGTTTTGAATATGGTTATAGAGAAATAAATGACTTGCCTTAAACTATATTTTACTTTTCATATTTTAAAATCAATTACCTCAATTAATAGGGTGAATTCCTAAGGGTTTGCGGGGCGATAGGGGTTATGTAACGTCATTTGAGGGGGAAAACCGGGGTACATGGGGGCTTGGTGAGTATAAAGCCCAGAGCGATATAAGGGCTGCTGGTACAGAGCAGCAGCTAAATGGTCAGGGGGGAACATAACTGGAGGGCGGGTGTAGGGAGAAGCCGCTGCTGCTAACCCTGGGAGTAAAAAGTCAGGTGGACGTGAAAGCTCGGTCATTCTTGAGTGCTGAGGCTGTAATTGTTCTTGCAGGTATCCAGATAATGGGTGGGGTACAGCCCCACTAGGGATATGTGGGGCAGTTGGGTGTGGGGGTAACTTTGAATGTCCCGGTAAGTGTGACATCGAGTGTCCACTTGGGAGTAATGACGAAGGCTGCACACTTGGAACATGAGATGAAGGATGACCATGGATAGATTGCGTTTGCCGTCGCATCGGGCTACGACTGCGATTTCTGTCGCTTTGTTGATGACCTCTATCACCATGGGGATGACCTTGAACTGGACTCCTCGAACGATGACTAGTTGGAGAACGCCCCCGCAAACTTGGAACTTCTCTGTATCGGTCCCTATCTTCTGTATGCGTCCGCTTCCTGTCCCAATGCTCGCTTTGAGAAGATTGTCCAAGACCTCCGAAAGCTGCATACTTGCTAGAAGAAGACTGATCTTTACTCCCACCTTGTGGGTGAGATTGAAACGCGGTACGCTGTGAAGAATTAGCACCACGAGCCACGAGATCCAATTTTTGAGAGGGATCACTACCTTGCCTCCTTTGGTGCTTGAGGATCTGCCAAGCCACAACTGCATGTGCAGCACACCAACGACCTTTATTCGGTCGACGAAACAGCGAACTTGTTGGGGCTTTAATTAAAGGTGGAGGGGCAAGCTGTTTTGGCTGGAACGCACCATGCAAATTAGAGGTAAAGGTACCAGGGTTAAGAAGAGGGTTAAATGGGGGCATTCCAAGATTTTGGTACCCTAAATTAGGACCGGCGGACGGGAGAGCCATCATAGGATCTACAAATGGGGCAGGTGCGTGTTGGCCGTATACAGATGGATTGAATAAATGGTGGTAGGGTGTGGGAAGGGCGTGTCCTGGACGGAAAGATGATGTTTGTTGATACTGTGGGGCTCTACTGGGGTAGGAAGGCGTGGATGGGTATTGTTGCTGTTCTGGGTAAGGCTGGGCAGTAATTGTATGTTGGTGGGTATGCTGGTGCGTGTGTTGGTGTTGATGTATCTCAGCACGCACTGTAGCTGGCTGAGGCGACTCACTCCCTTTCGCTGATGCCAAGAAACGACTGTTTAATTCCGCACGTAAATAGTTCTGTTGGTCATGAGCACCAATTGGGTTATAGAGTTGTAATGACTTTGACGGAGGGCTGCGCAGTTTCCCACTACTGCTATGAGTTGACTGTTGAGGAGTTGAGTTGTTACCAGGGTATATTCTGCCAGAATGAGGACTAAGTCTAGGGCGACCACGATCTGGTGTTTCTGTAACCGGCCTTCCATAGATTGCGCTTGGTATTTTACCAGTATGGGTAGGGTCACGGGATGGATAAGTGGTAGTCGAACCGGTGTGGCGATGTAGTGGGGCTTGCTGTTGGTGGTGCCGCACAGCATGCTTTACATCTTGAGGTATATGGCGTTGAGCTGGCTGCGTACTGCTAAGTGGCGGAGCTTGCACTAATGGTGGGGGTGGGCGAGATATTTCTACCCTTTGTGATGTAATAGGTAAATGTTTATTACTTGACCCAGGTAATGATGCAGCGAAAGTCTGGTTTTTCGGCTTCAAAAATATTTTCGGAGCCGGCCTGAATAAATCCATATCAGAATTCTCCAGATCAGGCCCTTCACTGACTTCTGATTCGCCAAGATAGCCATCCCCGGCACTTGATCGCGACGTAACGCTCTCGCGAGAACTGCTGCGCTTCGTATGTGCTCTAGCACCGTTAGTGGATTCATTACTTGAATTAGGAATCCTTGTATCTATGTTTGAGGAGGAAGAAGAGTTGACGCAAACGTTTGCAGTAGATGAGTTGAAAGCCAGCTGCATATCCTCCATGGTTGAAAAACTTCGAATACTGAAAAATTAAGGTGCAAAGTTAGAGACGAATGTAATTTTTTTTTGTACATAGTATTTGTTAAATGTATATTTATTGTACTTCTGGCAACTAGCATTTTCCCAGATGGCTGAGCATGATCTGTGATGTTATGACCAACCAGCTGTGAAGCTGAAGTGACCAAGTGCTCTCTGGAGTCGAGTGCCCAGTACAGTTAGTGTGGCTAATGGGTTGCTTTGATTATTGAAATGGACATTCATAAAATATACATTTGACCTGAAATAACAAATGCACTTCGGGGATGGCCAATACCGAATAATCAAGTTGTGTGAAGGGACTGAAACCTATGGGCAGAGGGCATCTTTCATTTAAATTTTTAAAAAGTCACTGTTTTAGGGTCGTTTTTAGGGGGTCTGCTTATTTGCAGTGAATTCTGACAGGCCGCCTAAAAATAGTTGTTCATAATTTCAGTTTTGTTATGAAATTAGTTGTCAGTATATCCAGTTTTTTTTTAATCAGTGTTTGTTTTTCGACACCAAGCATACATTCGAACAGGATTTGATGAACAATTCCCTCATAAATTTTTAATTTCCAATCATTTTAGATCAGTGTTTCCCAAAGTTGATTGACCGGTGGCCAAAATTAGAAGCTGAAGAATATCTGCGGGCCAGGAGAGGGGACCACTCGCAGGACGCTAATACCAATACCGGAACATATAATTAAGATATCGAATTGAGTTGTTGCGAATATACACATGCTTAAACTGTGATAGTGACGTAACAATTGGCAGTGTCTAGAACACAAAATAATATAAACATAAAGTGTTAGGCCAAGCCAAATTAAATCGTTAAGTGGGCCGTAATTAACCCGCGGGCCACGGTTTGGGAACCACTGTTTTAAATTGTTTCATCGGTCAGGTGGAGAGAAAATTTTGCTAAAATACACAACTTTATGTTCGATGTTTTCAAATAAATTGGGATTACAGAATAAGGATAGCGTAGAAATTAAAATTTGATACAAAAACAATGTGAGAAGAAATTTAAGTATTAAAGGTCAGAGAGAGATAAAATCATATTAAAGTGAATAATTTTGTGTTTGATGAACTTTTTTGAAATAGAATGACATATACTGGGTGTCCAAAACACTTCGCCAGATTTCATAGTAATAATAATTAAAAATTGCTTAGTGTGCATGTCGTTTTCATTTGTCATACAATAAAATTTATTTAAACTGACAATTGTTATCACTATAAAATTAGTCAAAATTTTTAGTGGTCCAGACTAACACCTGCAGCATCATTATCTGTGGCCTGCGTCACATTTGCTGAGTAATCAAAGATCTCATTTGGTGTTGTTTCGTTATAAAAATACCTCATCACTTGAGACATTGGCACATCACTAATGTCATTGAATCCCTTAGTGCACTGGTGGGCCATAAGGACTTTTCAAGTGGGCCGCAAGCCTATTAAAAATTACTATGATAATTGAAAAGTTTAGTTTTATTCGTGTCATTATAGTCAATTTTTTATTGCAACTTAGCAATGAATGATGCTGCTGCTTTTCATTCTAATTATTAAAGTAAAAGTACCCATTTTTGCAAAAAAATCATGATTTTCTTGTAGTTTTGCCCTTGCATGAGAAAGTTAGTGGGCCGCAGTATTATTATGCAACGAAAGTGGGCCACGAAAGAAAAAAGCTTGAGAACCCTTAGTGTAATGACTAGTCGAGGCAACCAGCGAAAATGAATAGTGTGCTTTGCTAGACAAAATTGTTAGCATAGCATAATTTCCCCGAGTTGTTATTATTAACTTGATTTCTACCTTACCGGTCACTAATATCCGTTAACAATATTTCAATAGCCTTCATAGAAAACTAAAAATAGAATGAGGAATCTATAATCCTAGGTTAGGTAGGTAGATGTTATGGCATAACAATATACTCCCTGTCTTTTTCAACCAGCCTGAACACCGTACAGCAACACAAAAAATGCTGCTTACATATGTGGGGAAATTGTATGTAGTAATTACCATCCTGTACCTCACAATCATCTAAATTCAGAAATCAATGCATTTGCAGTGATTTGTAAGGTATTTTTTGAACACGACCAAATCAACCAGATATTCGCACTAATCAAATTTGAGTGCTCCCGAAGTATGCGAACCAAGATGGCGGACATCGGAACGTAACATGGGTAACAGGTTAGGCGATAATTTTTTTCCAATTTTCCTTATTTTAGTCCTATTTTCAGTTCGAAGACTAGCCAAGAGCCTCCCGTGGTATTTATACCTAAAATTATGGCCTAACCCTTACCTAGTACACTACACATATTACATTCCGATGTCTGCCATCTTGGTTCGCATACTTCGGGAGCCCCCAAATTTGTTTGTACAAAAAAGATTTTCATTTTATGTTGAGCTGTACACCTATTCTTGCACTAGGTGTGGCTCGCAAACATTAGGTCAGGTTGTAGGTCAGGATGAGTTAGTTTTAACGGTAGGGGCTATTCAAGTAGCAGTTTTTGTTCAAACCATTTTGATTGTTTTGCAATTGGAAAAATCTATCCTTGGCTTAGCATGCAGAATCCGATAAAAATTCCATCACAAAAGGATAAAATTCAATTATTTCACATTGTTTAATTTTAGTTCTAAGCTTCTAACTACATTGAAGTAAGTTGGTATCTTACAATATTTAGCCATAGGCTGGTAGTGCGAATTCTATAAAAATTTCTTTACAAAACTAACTATACCAATATTGGTCCAAATTATGTTGAAATGAGACCATAAAAACTCAGTCTCAGACGAGCAAGAATTATATGAAATTGAAAAACAGAAAAATTTGTATCCAACCTGAATCCATCTATTATATCTTCATCAGCATCAATGATCTTGGTCTTAGGTTCCAATTTGGGAACAATTTGAGCAGGTTTTGTTTTAACTTTCCGTCTTTTACGTCTCAGTTTTCGACGCTTTCTAACTTTCCCATGTGCTTCTTGCTCATCAGAGGAAACTTGATGTAACCGCTTAGCTTTTGCTTCTCGTTTAGATCTAGCTGTTTTGCGCTTGAGCTTCAGTTTTTTAGCGTTCGGCTTCATGTTTGGTCCGGTCAAGTATATCCAGAAACAGTGAATGTAACTAAACTACTTAAATGAAATATTGTTAGCCATATTTCTGAAAAAACATAACAAGCTTAGACCGTAGTTAAGCATAAATCACAATTCATTTACTTGAACAATAATTTACCCACTGTATGAAAAGAAAGTATATGGTGAATAACAAATACCAATGAATATATACACAAAGAAAAGCAAAACGGTACTAATAACACACTGTGTAACAAAAAAACTTATTTTGTTCCCAGCTTTTGTGAAAAAAATGTGTGTTACACTGGTGCACTAAGGTTACTTTCGCCCAAAACACTACAGCACTAGTCCGCTATGATATGATACTTCAAGGGTTGGTATTTGATATGATTTGAATTTTTTCGATTGATCAACAAGAACAACACTAGGTTTTGTAACACAATCGGCACATTTTTATCCTTAGGGAAATTTGCTCAAACCAATACTTTGAATAGACAGAAAGATTTACAAATAAAACTCTGAAAAGACCAGGAATGTGTAAGACACCAAGGCAGTGGCAAAGGTCAATAAAAAATCGGAAAGAAGTGACTGGAAGCATCTAGCGTCCATAAACAGTTCAAACCCATAAAATAATAATATATGTAATAATTATTTCATCATGATGTGATAAAGTGAGAAAATGAACATTATTTATTCATAAAAAATAAAATTCCATAAGCAAAGGATGTCACAGAAAACATTGACAGTTATCGAGGTGCGGCATGTTGCTAGTCTTGAATGAAACTGTGAACTATTGAAAGTGTAGAGAATAAAAAAAGCAGATGGCAATTTTTAATAAGTTAGTGGAATAATAAAATGTTAAAAATAAGCAGATATTTTAAAAACCGTTGTACCGGTATCGATTTGGCTTCAGATTTAGAGATGTGGTCATTCATAGATATAGTTTATTCGAATACTCCATAATATACACAAATTTAAAATGGAGAATTCTGGAGGGCGAGCAAAACCTTTAAAAAAGTTTAAAACATGAGAGATATCATTTGCCCGCCCACCAGCACACACACACACACACACAAATATATTACAAAAAACACAAACATAGTTAAACAAGGCTTGGGCAAGAAATAATCAAACGAAAGATACTCGAATGTATTGAACTTCTGGGCTGTTATACTTTCTGACTTTTGAAACACCTTAGCTATTGCAGTAATAATGCCCAATTCAATATGCACAGAATATGCCAGCAATACCGTACGCGCTGTTAATTTAATGTTTATTTTGTGATATTGCGATAAACCAAAAATCTTCGGCGGCAAATGTAAACTTTATAAGTATAATAAGTTTATTTCGACTCCATAATCAGCAAAACAATAAAATGAATGGTAAAAATAAATAAATAAAAACTGATTATGAAATCAGGAGAGCAAACAAAACCTTAGATAAGGTTTAAAACGTACAGAATGTATACCGGTATAAGATGGAAGGTTTTGCCAAGAAGATGTGGTACGTGTTCACTCATTGATCATAACATCGGTTTTGTGGATTTTCACCCTTCAGAATTTCAACATGCCTTGATTTTACTTTTAATATACGGTATTCAGAGGTATCGTACCCTACCTATTTAGTCTACGGTACGGTACCGGTACTTGACTACCAGTACGGTACCGGTATAACTGAAGCTACCGGTATTATGTTACCGTACGATATGAATTATAACAACCGGTATAAAGCACTTCAAAACACAAATTAACCACAACTCTATAACTACCAGGAAATTAAGCCACAAAACAAACCAAGAAAAATCCTAAAACAGACTAGTTAAGAGAAACGACCCGTAAATTAGCCCTCGTTTGTTCGCCGCCTTGAGGAAATGCCAATGATTCATTTGCAAAACACTCAGTGGTCATACTAAATTGCGGAAATTTAACGACTGGAAACATTTAAAATAAATCAAAAAATTTTAATATTTACTGATTTAAGAGAATTATGTTCAATCCAGCGATAAAATAACTATTTTAGCACAAAGAAATATAAATTACATATGGCATCATGTAATTTCAATTAATCTTGATCCA
Source organism: Styela clava (assembly GCF_013122585.1). NCBI lineage: Eukaryota > Metazoa > Chordata > Ascidiacea > Stolidobranchia > Styelidae > Styela > Styela clava. The sequence continues at coordinate 605,625 of NW_024102645.1, forward strand.
TGCGTCACAAACGAAAGGAAAAAGGGATGCATTTTGATGTCATAATAGAATAAATCCAAGCAAGTGGCCATATCCGTTTCGAATTGAACAAAACGTTACTCGCATGACAGTGTAATGGTATTTTTAAGGAGTTTACGATAATTATTTGTAATCTTAGTCGAGTCAGATGAAGTACTGTGGCGGCTAGCCTGGTATGCGTCGTTAAGAATAAAAGCAGAGAATACTTTTCTCCCTGTCAATGGTATCAGTTCAAGCCGGGCACTGTATTACTATTAGTTGAGCAGACTCCGGTATTTCTTTCGGAAATGCGTCAGCGCTTACCAGAAACTTTCTGTCAGAGCTAGGAGTTCTTTCTTCCACGAAATTGGATTCTGCGAATCCGCGTAGAGTAATCAGAATTGTGATGATGAGACCGTTCGACGATTAACACTTGTGCGACCGTGGACTGATACGTATCTCGGCCAATAAGAAAATAGTGGCATAAGGACACAATTTACATATTTATCCCCGTGGAAAAGAAAGTCGGCAAGACGGTTCAATCACAGGGCAGGAGTTTCCAACACGCGGCCCGCAAAAAAACTGAGCGTCGTGGCTGAGATTTTTCAAGAAAAAAAGCACAGAATATTATATGAGAAGTGAGAAGATTTGTATTTTGTGTGAAATTACAATAACAAGGTTGAGTGTCTCATATGTTCTGCAATTATTGCTGTTCGAAAATAATACAACACCCAACGACATTACGGCTCATTACACCAGTACACAGGGAAAATACCATGTCTATACTGAAACAATTCGTCACAAAAAGTTGTCGCAATTAAAATTTCAGATTCAGATGAAACAGAGAATATTTTTTCCAGACGTAAATAAAACTTGTGAAGATTCGGTGAAAGCAAGTGCCCAGTGGCGTAGCAAGACTCTCGTGAGCCCCCCCCCCCCGCAAAAATATTTCGTGGTAATGACCCCAAAAACTCTCGGACATAAGCTAAAACAACGCTTTTTTTATTTCGTCAAAAAGCATAAAATGTCGCTATAAAAAGGCAATGGTAACCTAAAATTTGCCGTTTATCCTAGTTACTATAATTTTTCTATACGTTTTTCCGCTTCTGCCCCTTTTTCTGCGTTTCTGTGCGCCACTGAGAGGTTTTGCTTTTGACATCATTCTGACAGCCTTCGTACTTTTGCCGGTGCGATCAAACCACAAGACGCCGAAAATCGACGACTCCTTGGCATTGTTACGCAACAAAACGATTTGAGCAGAACTAACATCAACGTTATAAGATGTGCATTACTGGTTTTGCAATGCAGCTTTTGGTTTTGCGGCTTAAATTTCTAAATTCTAACCGCTTGGTCCCCTTTGCGCTGTGGGCCCTCCCGCGACCGTGGGGGTTGCAGGGGTGGATGCTACGCCACTGCAAGTGCCCTTTTGTTGAAGAAAACTTTATTAAAGAGTGTATGTTGAAGGCTTGTGAGTAATTAGCTGCAATTCGTTTTAACAATGAAAGTTAACAACAGCCTTTCGCATACGACTAACGGACTAGAGTTTGTATGCTGTCTTAAGACTAGCAAACCAACGCAAAATAAAGCCAAACATCGAATCTTTCACCGCTACAAAACGGTGTCAAATATCCAGCACAAGTAAATGAATATGTTTCATGTCTCGATTAGTGGAAGATCCAAGTGTAATTTCAACGAATATATTCAGATTTCCTTCATTAATTTTTGCGATGGTGAGCGTATTCATAACAGTGCACTTCACCGCCTTACTTTTAATTTTTGTTAGTAAGACTAGGTCAGATTTCATGAATGCCACCGCATAATAAAAGTTGTTTATTCAAGCATAGTATAAGTAAGGTAAAATGCAGTCGTTGGCCAGCAAGACTAATTGGATACTACGAACCCAATGTAATATCAACATTCTAATAAACGAAACAGCTAGCCGACGAGAGTCATAATCTGTTGGAAAGTACGAGAAAATATAAAGATCACAAGAAGCCGTTGGAGGTTAGATTATTTAGTTAAATAGTTGGTTCCTTTAGTTCTTGGTATTATGTCGGTACATCGTTTTGCAACGAGTGGGGAATTTTGTTATTTTGGGTGAGGAGATTCGGTTAATATTACTTTGTATTCACGGTGGTTTCACTAAGACCCTAAGTGTGAGCTACGCGTAACACCAGCTAAGCATCGTTTATGAATTGAACAAATATTGAAAACGGAATTTTTATGCATAACCAGGGAGAAATTAAGATCCGAAATAAGCAATGGGAATTTATTCAAAAAGGCTGGAAACCACTATATCAGTAGCTACTTTTTTAGTAACTACTGTATTCCCCCGAAAATAAGACCTACCCTAAATTTTAAATATTCGAATATAAGCCCTCCGCTCAAAATTAGACCTATTCGATAGTGCAACACTTATTTTTTACATAGTCGACAGGAACACGTTTCTCCTACAAAAGATTGGTCATTTTTGAATGATCTATGTTTAGCACTTTTTTTTTTCTAAATAAAACCGTGTTATTTATAAGTAAAAAGATATCGGTTTCACTTTTTGTATATTTGAAAAACTCTACCTTGTAATTTTGTTTTGATGAAGGAAAATAAATGACATACACCAAAATGAGCCCTAGTGTTACTTTTCGAAGGAAAATTGAAATAAGATCTTTTTTGTTATTTTCGGCGAAACACGGTAGTCGGTAGTAAACCAATTTTACTTTTGGCTTGTTTTTTATGGCATTAGACATATTTATTACGCACTGAACTGTGAGCATTGACACTGAAAAGCGTTATAAACGCTGATTTTTCGTGAGTTGTGTTAGTTTAACTTCATATTCGCCTTCTGAATACGTTACGGCGAATTGACAGAAAACTCAACTCCGCATATCTGGAAAACTAATTTTACTCTGCTCCTGAAATTAAAATAGGTAGCCACGTTATCGATCCAGGTTCTGGCGAACTTACGTATTCGTTTACATATCTTTACCGACTCTGAATATTCACTTTACGATACGGGCGGTAATCGGCTATGCTGAACGTACGATAGTATTGGTATCACAAACATCCACTATTACCTAACCTTTGATTTTAATCATTCTCGAGTATAAGAACATCTATAATTTGTTTAACCTTCGATTTGTTTTTGAAGTTAGGTATAATCAGAATTATCTGAAACTCGCCCCAGACAGCAGGAAAGCTCGGCAGGCCCCTGGGTATCGCGCAGTCTTCCGTCTTTTTTGTATACTTCGTTCACGTTACCCACTTGGTAATTGAACGCAACTTTCTTTCTCTTGATTACTTGCGTGTATTATCCCATAACATCTGACAAATAAGGTAAGACGTATATTTTGAGGCAAACCCTTACTTATTGTCGTTATTTCGATGATTTCAAAGATCGATGATTTATTGCTAATTTCATATACTGTATGTGTCATATTTTACCCTGTGTTATAACTGCGGACGGCCGTGTACCCTTATTAACTTTATTCTAAGTTGCACTGGCCTTCCAAGTAATCTTGCATTGCGTTTGTCCGTTCGTTGTTATTAGGTTGCTTCTTGTTTCATGCCAGAGCTACTAAAATATAACTGTTCGACCTATAGTTTTACAAAAGTGGGGCATCAGAAAATCCTGAATCTTTGGAATTGATTATTATTAAAGTAAAAAGTAAAATATATTTCGTGTTTTCTTTTACAATTAGGTATGTTTTTTATGCTCACCATACGTCCCGGTTATCCGGGAGAGTCCCTGTTTTGACAAGCCCATAGACTAAAATGTCCCGGTCATGTAGTATGGCAGTCATAAATATTTATTTTTTTTCTATATCAACACAAAATTTTTGTTATTGGGGGTAGTCCATTTATCACTAATTTGCAACTCACCTCACTAATTCAGTGAGAGAGAGAGAGAGAACTAGGCTACTATGCAAAAAAGTGCACGTTTCTCCATAACTTAAATATTACTAAGACTGGGAATCGGACCACGGTTTGTCCATTCCCCGCTGTTCTGGTTTTTGTTCTATATATATGGTAAGCCTAGTATGTTAGAAATATTGTATAAATGTGGACAACCCGAAATCGCAATAAACCACGGTCAAAAACGTAATATCATATTATTTGCACAAAGATACGACACCATTCTGACCATATTTTTATCCCGCTCATATTAAAATAAATTAGTGTCTCGTGTGATCTTGTGGTCAGGCAAGGTCGTGAAGACTTCTGGTAATCTGCTGTGATAGTTTGCACACTCGTACTACTTCGTTATGACCTGCGTGTCCGTATATTTGAGCATCGCTCTTCTGTGTTTTTATAAGGTCAGCAAAAATTAGAGTCTATGGCAATAACCTAGCTTGACTTATCTCAGTCTAAGATTATCACAGGGAGCGACCGCGCTATCGGAAGATGTTGGCAAGGCTGGCTGGTAGGGTCACTGTATGTGCAGTTCTATGCAACAATTGATCCGCATCCGCGTTCTGACTTTCCAGACTGTTTCGGAGGTGTAACTCTATTGCATCCCTGTGACTGTTTACGGGTTCGTCTTACTTATGCTGCTAAAAAAGCTCCACCAATGATTGTGACAATCTTCCCCAAATGATTAAATTTGTTAAACACATCTAGGACATAAAATTTAATTATCTGGTGAAAACAATAAACAAAGAAATTATATATTACATTGATTCTCACTCGATAAAACTAAAATATAAAAAAAATGTTCAACTTGTTTCGACAGATAAAGAGAGAAAGGCAATTCAAAAATTTCCTGTCAGTTTCAACTACCAAACAGCGACGCAAATAAACTTGGATTTTCCAAGATTAATACTGAAATCCAACTTCAAATTTCCCCCAATTCTAAATAGCAAGAAGGTTTTTTCATAGGGGTGATTGCTTTGCATAGATTTCAGATTTATATCGAGAGGAAGGTAATTAATGGTATTTTGAAAAAAAAAAAACAAGCGCTGAATTCAATACCTAATACAATAATAAAAAATAAAGGAAACGAATCAATGAACGTTGTCGAGTCATGTGAATATCTACTATTAAACGAAACGTAAAATTACACTGAATTTGCGGGATAAGTTATATCGATAATAAAGTCAAATTGAATATTTTCACACTTTCACTCTGAATGATGTATAAACAGGCACTCATACAGGAGCAGTTAATATTTCGACAGAGACCAGAGTCCCACTAGTTTGCTTACTCAATTTACTCTACAACACAATATCGAATATATTATTATGCTCAATGTTAACGTAATATTTTTAAGAGTTTTTTTAATATTTTATTTATTCGTTCTTATATAAAGGAGAAAATTAATGATTTGTTGAACACATCTAAGAAACAGAATAAGTAATCAAAGTGTAAATTCAGTGGAGATCCGCGGAAATTTATACACAAACATGTTATCTCAAGCAGCGGCTTTTCTTTTTCAGACATAAATATGCAATTTTCTCCGCAACTAAAGAGTAGAATTAACAAAATAATAAATAGTAATTATACAAAATCAGTTATCTAAAATCGTAAAAATGGGGAAGCGGATGCATTTGACGGATTAACATGTACAGGGATTTGAAGAAGTCCGCGGATTAAAAGCCGAAAAGACCGTACTTCGTGCCATTTAACGCTGCTATCGTGTATTAAGTGTCCCTGGTTACTCTAGCAGAGTATTCGTGCTGAAGAAACGATTTCTATTTTTCTACGTATGACTTACAGCTTCGGCAAAGCATTGTTAAGAAATGAAGCGACAACAATTACGGCTTTCGGGGTGGCCTATTATTATTATGTTTTCACAAAAAAAAATTTTAAGTTGAAATCCGTATTCTTCATTTTTACGATTTTGGCAGGAATTTTTGCATTAATTTCCCAACATAGTTGATAAACATATATAGTTGATAGTTCATATTGATATCATTAATTACACGAAAAAAGTTTCTCCATCTTATTTTTGTATCTGAGAGTTTGCTATACCAGTTAGATGAAAGTTTAAATTTCACACAAGACGGATCTGTTACGATCTGGATAGTTGTAAATGTATTGATGTGCGACTGTTGGTTCTACACGAATCCCGAGACACATGTTTGTCCAATCAGCAAAACTCTGTCCATTGTATGGAGACTCAAAGTACCTTTGAGACCACTGAGTGATGTCTCAGTTCCGTTGCGGAAACGAAGAATCTGGTTCTAGAACGAAGAAGGGGAACAATATTGAGTAGTTATTAGAACAATTTGATTATATTCGAAAGTTATGGAATTTATTAAAACTTTTCCCGTTCCATGTCAAAGATAGCGTAGAATACGAATGCTAAAATTAGGAAGTGAATAAATATTAAGTCTTTAATTATTAATAAAATATATATATATAATCAATTTCATGTATTCTCCTAATTTTCCCCTTACTATACTGGTATTATTTGTCGGAGATCTTGGTTTCGAGTCATGGTTTATCAAGTTATTTCAACCAGTATTAAATAAACAAAACAAACGTCCGATCTGAATGATGACGGCTCTACCAATCTCCTTACGTTTGAGTTAAAGTTTTATGAAATGCCTTATAAGAAGCGACAATGAAAAATTCTCATAAAATTGCAAACTGTATGATATTATGACGTTTCAACTTACTTTTTTTAATTTAAAAACAATAAAGATAAACGATATGTGCAGTTAGGAGAAATACTGACAATTCGGCGCCCCCGCAGTATGTGCACCAAGATGGTGGACACCGGAATGTAGTATGTGTACCAGGTTAGGGTTAGGACATAATTTGATTCTAATTTTCCTTATTTTAGTTCTATCACGTGTTCGGGGGCTAGCCAAATGACTCCAGTAGTATTTGTATCTGAAATTATGGCCTAACCCTAACCTGGTACACATACTACGTTCCGATGTCCGCCATCTTGGTTTACATACTACATGAGTACCGACAATTCTTTTTATTTTCAACTTACGATAGGGTCGTATGTCATGCCGAGGTAGAAATTTTTCCATCCTTGCCCGTCCAACTTGTTGTCGCGAATGAATGTCATTATCTTGTCCATGTGATCTTGGCTGTATATATTCGCCAATTTACTGCCCAGCTCTTGACATTTGGCGATCGCTGATGCTTTATTAACCTCTCCAGATGCCAATGGTATGAATATACGTCCGTCATAACGCACAATATCTGTAATTCAAATAATAGGCAATTGTTAAATCATAAGGATTGATCCAAGTGTGTCATCATACATTTGCATTTCTGGTTGCGGTTTGTAGTTTATTAAAAATATACCGGGGGTTATATATATACCAGGGGTGGGCAAGGTTTTTGAAACCGGGGCCAAAAATTTTGCCCACCAAGACTGGCGGGCCATGAAAGTGTGACGTAAAAAATAACATTTCATGAACAATATTCACAGCGTTATAAAGCAGAGGTGAAAAACAATAAGCCTCGTGCCAATCTGAATTTGACCGTAATCTCAACAAATTCCTTGAGCTATTTTTAGCTAAAACATCAAAATTTGATTTCGGTTTGGTTGTGGCAGTATCAGGCGGGCCACATTGAATTACCTGACGGCCGAATTTGGCCCGCGGGACGTACTTTGCCCATTTCTGTTCTATACGCTTGAATACGAAATCTTACAAGACGAAATTAGACATAAAGATTTACTTAACGCAACAGACCTTGTTCAGTAATTCCAGGCAAAATTGTTGGAACCAATGGCAATGGCTCAGGTGTAGTTTGTGGTCTCACAGTATCTTCAGGAGTCTTCATGTTATATACAGTAGAAAAGAACGCTGTGCGAGTTGTCCAAGGAGACTTTGCAGGCGTATTCAGAGCGGGGACTAAAGAAGTCTTCACGCTGTCGAATTCTGTGTGAAAATGGAATTCATTTTAAAAACTAGGTTGTAAAACTATTATGCACTTTTCGGATTTTTGTACGAAGGCGGCAATATTAAATTCAAAATTTCTCTGTTTTACACAATCATTATCGAACGACTTATTCAGCGTCTCTACGTATTCCCTATTATAGCTGGAAAAAAATATATTTACGAGCCGGCAGGCGCCCAGGATCTCAGCTGATAGTTGAGACCCTCACACAGGCGACCGGTTACTACCCACAGAAACTTGCGTATCTAAAACGGCAGCGTTATTTTAAGTGAGTAGGTTACCGGAACTACCAGTTCATTTTGAGCACTGCGCGTTACGTGGACGTTCGCGCGTGAGTGATATACTGACGCTAATAATCGAAATGATGTTCAATATCCCTAAGGCTTCCGCAGGAGGTAGCGTTCCTGGAATTTTAATTTTCGTCTTGGTTTACGATAAATTGGCGAAAATTAAGAGTAAATTCGAAATTTAGTGTGGCCCTTGTAAACGTGAGTAAAATACTTGATGATTTTTTCGATCTTGTCACTGCGGTAAATGTTTACCCGGTGCCCTTGTTACTGTAAGTTTACTTTTTTAATTCGTTTTATCATTCAATTAGTTTGGAATTAATTTTTGCATTCGTGTACATATGAAAAATCTAAATTTGGTAAGGTTACATACCGACAAATAATGCTCTACAGTCTACACCCCTGGCTACAAACAACTGAAAATGAAAAAAAAAGAGTTTTGTTTACCCTGTGGCTTGGTCGTTTCTTTTACATCTGTGGCAGAGGTGTGTATTACGTTATTTTTTGTTCTTGCTGTGGTGGTTTTCAGTTTTTCTTCTAGAAGGGTTATCATGCTTGCCAACTTGTTGATTTGCTCTATAAATAAATAGGAATTATTTAACTATCAAACTTTTCATATATCCGTTTTAATTTAATCATCCATTGGTCAGGCGTTATATTAACAAATTTTTTTTTTAGAAAAATTGAAATATGATATATTTTAAACTGAATATATTTGGTCTCAATATTAAAATTTAATTTAAAACTATTTCTATTGTTAAAGTTGCCAATTCGACGAAGTCAAAATGTTAAATTATTTCAATTATATGAATAAATAAAATAAAAAACTTCAAGATTTAAAATATTTTGTTATTAAAACAATAAAGTAACCAAAAGTGGCAGACCACAATTCTGGGGAATATATTTCTTACGCAACAGGTGCTGATCCTAGTTTAATAAATCAGGGAACATAATTTGAAATATAAAATAACCAATTCCGACGGGGATCACAGTTAAATCGTTAAAGTGTTCTTTATGTTACGAATCTTCCAAAGATTTTTCTCTGTTTCTCAATTCCTCATTCTTAAAACATAAAGGATTATAGAGTGAGAAATGAAAATGAATTATCCGGGACTTCGTAAATTTGCGAAAAATTTAAAAATTATGTGATAACATAATGTAGTTGAGCGCATAATGTTTATAGGATTTCTGGACCTCCTGAAGTATGCGCACCATGATGGCGCACAACCTGAACATAGTATGTGTACCAGGTTAGGGTTCAGGTTGTGCGACATTTTGGTGCGCATACTTCAGGAGAACCGGTTTTTCAAATAAACAAAGTGAAGCAAATAAATTTTAAATATATTATCAATGTCGCCAGTCATACCTTTTTTAAAAACAAATAAATCTGTGATATGGTGCTACCATGAATATCTTACCATTTCGCATTCCCGGAATACTTTCCACATAGGTATATTGTTACACAGCATTGGCGCCCAGCATTTCTCTCCTGTTGAAGATAGATGTATAGTTAGATGAAACAACGACAAATCAAGAACATTCTTTGCCATAGAAATGTAACAAAATATTAATAGTGAAAAGGAGGTAATTTTACAATTATTTTAATAGTACGCAATCGTTCGATTTCCCTACTTCCTTATAGCTGTGACGTAATAGCTGCATAAGAAATAAACGTAATTGTAAATGACGCCCTTTGACCTGATGACTGTTGAAGGCGCTGCCAAATGCGAAGCGTAACTTGAAACGATGGGCTGGCCTTAAATCTGAGTCGGTCAAATGCGGGGTCATGTCACGTGACGTCATGATTGATGTTAAATGACCCATGACATTCTTATCAAATAACTAGGAAAAGATTGGTCGTTGCAGTAATAAAGAATGTTTAGCTAAACGACAATAGCCGGAATCAGATATTCAATACCTTACTGATGCGACGTAGTTGTAGCGCTTAAATGCAAGAATGAATGACAACTGATTGTAATAAAACGATTCGTGTTTGTTTTCGATATATTCGACAATGATGCATTATCTACCAATCAAGCGTAGTATGTCGCTGATAGGTCAAATATGTAATCTTTGTAGGCCAGGTTTGACACAGCATGTAGGTTGCTTCCGTCTGTCTACTGAGTGCAAATTCTGCGATTTACGGTGCATTTACAAATTGGCCAAGTTTAATACGTTGATCTTTCACAGCGGCAAAACTCGCATTTGTTATGCAATAATAATAATATGTTTATATCATATTTTGCACGTGTATGCTACAGTACTGTGTTCTTCCAGTTTTAAAACACAAAACAGGCGCTGCATAAAATTGGTTCAAGTTAATTTTTGGAGGTAGGTTATTAAATTCACTCAACATTAGACGCGATTGATTACTCGAGACTTGGCGATCGGACGGCCATCCCTGCTGTACACTATGATCGAAAGCTTAACAATATACTTGGTATTTCGTCCCCCAAAAAAGAATTTTATTTTATTTAAAACCTTCATACCAACTCATTAAATCAGGGGTGCACAAGATTTTATGACCAGGGGCCAAAAGTTTAGCTCATCTAGACTAACGGGCCATGTAAGTGTGACGTAAAATGTTACATTTTATGAACAATATTTACAATGTTACAAAACGAAATGGGAGAGGTGCAACAATTAAATTAATCGCAAGCCCATTGAATTCCCGGAGCAACTTTTTGGATAAAACATCAAGATTGTTTTTAATTTGGTTTTGGCAGCAACAGGCGGGCCCGATTGAATTACCAAACGGGCCGAATTTAGCCCGCGGGCCGTAGTTTGCCCATGTCAGCGTTAAATCATACGGCCACCCACGAATCCGAAGTAATGAGAAATCACAAATAAAAGACTTGCAGTCCAATATGCAATATTCTAAAAATCCAGATTAAAAATGATTCACGTTATAATTGTAATAGTACCAACCTTTAATCAATGAAAAAGCTTCGATAATCAGAAGAAGTCTGGTTAAAAGCACGCGTAGAGGAATTTCCATTTTGAAGTCTGCCAACCTTTTTTTGCCTGAAAGTCGATCCTTTTACAGTTTGCTATATAGAGTGATACTTAACACTGTTTGCATCGCATTATATTTTAAACGAGCTTAGTCACCGGAAGAGAAAAGAATTATTTTTCTCTCTTTTAAAAAATGATAAAACGTAATTTGTCGCGAAACAAAAGAGAGAAATTAGTGGACGCGTCTCGCTTTCTATCTCAATGAAACAGCACGGGGATTAATGCATTATTTCCGCACGTACAAAGAATCGGGTGAAAGTTTAATAAACGTTTGGCACAATATAGAATATTGTCGCTACCATGAATATTTTTTACGAATTTGTAAATGCTAATACAGTGATTCCCAACTTTTCATATCTCGTGACCCCTCTCCGGAGGCTTCCAGTACTCGTCGCCCCCTGCTTATCATTCCAGTGGTATGTATGTTGTTATTTTAATTTGTAGATTCCAAATCCCCTTATATTCAAGCAATTCGTGCTCAACAACAAAGTGAAAATACACTGTAAAATAAGTTAAACTTTAGCAAGCAATGAAACTAGGAGGATCGAGGACTTTTCTAGTATGAGTGGGCTATGAGCCCCCGGTTGGGATCCGCTGTGCTAATACATTGGTAATTTATTATAGAAAATCGAAACAATGTACGGGGAAATTAGAATAGAGATGGGAATACTGTATATTCAATTTTCTGAATTTAATCGTTCTTCCCTCGATTCAAAATTCGTAGTTGTAACAATAACACTCACTAAGTATAACACATGGCATATATAAATTTTGATTCGCTAACACAGGGTATTCATAAAGTCTTAAAAACATGAAATAACACGGATTAAAATAAATATACCTGGTCAAGATATATAAAGAACGGCGCTTTGGAAGTATTCGTACCAAGATGACGCGCAACCTGAACAATCCCAACCGAGTACACATAATATGCTAAGGTTGTACGCCATCTTGATACGAATGCATCAGGAGCACCTTTTCGGCGCTCCAGAAGTATGTGCACTAAGATGGCGCACAACCTAATAATCCCGGATCCCGGTATTCACTTGGCTAACACAGATAATCCCGGAACTCGTAATAAAACTAAAATAAGGAAAATCAAAATAAAATTACGGCCCAATCCTAACCTGGTACACATACTACGGAGTACCCTGTTTTGAAATTCCATAGGACAGCCATATCGCATTTGGTATATAATTCTTTGGTTTAAAATTCCATTCCTGCCACTTGAATCAGGATGTCAAAAAGTGAGAAGTCAATATAAAGTCAGAGATATATCGACCTTTTGATACTCCCCTAGTTTAGGGCAGGGGTGGGATTTTTGAACCGGGGGCCGAAAATTTTGACCAATCAGGGACCATGTAAGTGTGACGTATTAAGTGGGTAAGATTACCTTACCCAACGGGCTGGATTTGGCCCGCGGGCCGTAGTTTGCCCATGTCTGGTCTAGGGCATAATTTTATTCCGATTTTCCTTATTTTAGTTATATTACGAGTTGAGTAAGGACATCCAAAACCTTTTATAAAAGGTGAATTTAGTGTTTGTATTGTATATTTTGATAGCACATATGGAACAAACAGTCATGAATGCTTCCTCTAAAATTTAAACTCCCTAAGTGCTTAGCACACTTCCGTTATATTGTTCACATATGATACGATACACGTCGCCTGGTATCACTTTTTAAAACTACGAATTTACGTAGACATTCATAATCACTGAACGAGTTTACGGAAGTTCAAAATATTGAACAAAGTTCATCCACAACCTCGGTTCGGAACGGAACGTAGTATGTGTACCAGGTTAGGCCATAATTTCAGGTACAAATACTACGAGAGTCACCTGACTAGTCCCTGTACTCGTAATTTAAATAAAATAAGCAAAAATTGGAATGAAATCATGACCCAACTCTAACCTGGTACACCTACTACGTTCCGGTGTCATCCATCTTGGTTCACATACTACAGGAGTACTGAATTTTCGGGGCTCCCGAAGTATGCGAACCAAGATGGCGGACATCAGAATGTAATATGTGTACTAGGTTAGGGCTAGGCCATAATTTTAGGTATAAATACTACGGGAGGCTCTTGGCTAGTCTTCGAACTGATAATAGGACTAAAATAGGGAAAATTGGAAAACAATTATAGCCTAACCCTAACCTGTTACCCATGTTACGTTCCGATGTCCGCCATCTTGGTTCGCATACTTCGGGAGCACCGAATTTTCAACCATGTTCATTTACTCAATTTTTCCCGCCCAACGGGTTCACACAAACTTATTATCGGCCATGTAGGAAAAAGGTTTGAGAACACAGGATTAGGTCTTTCTGCAACATTTCCCCAGATGTCTATATTAACGCATGGCCTCTTACTAGAGTTCATATCATGTTTTTGTGACTGCAAAGCGGGACGCCTCCAAAGACCAAGACCCCTTGCCTATTATTTTTTTAACTTCACATTTCCAAATTTACCACATAGACCTACATTTAATGCAATTCCGGCTGTCTTTATTGACCATATTGAGCATATTCTCCGTCTAAATATCGGTTTAAGCTCGAAAAATAGAAAGGAATTGACGTTAACGATACAAAACAATCACTTTGCCCACAGCACCGCAAGCCTAATCTGATAACATGTTACCTTGTACTTTACACCTACCAGGTTACTACAAAAGTGGTTGGCGTACAGGGCATTCACGTAACCAAATGTAGCAATTGTAACATTGTAAGCGGAAAACAACGAAACAAACGAAATCACATATTCACTTTCATTAAGTAGGTTACACAGCAACAACAGTAACGATAACATGCTAATAAATGGTAATGTTCATGGCTGGCTAAACGCCAAAGCGGGACTTTTCTCTGACCAGCCGGGACAAGACGTTAAAAAGTACCCGGCCTAAAACAGGACCTATGGTAAGCCTACCTCTAACACACATTCTTTACTGATAACTCAAAGGACAGGACCCTCTACCAAAGGCTCGCTCAACAGTAACATATGTACTCTGATAATCAAATGTTGAATGTCAATCGAAATGTCTGATATTTAAAATGTTTAATTAAATACTCGACCCTTGGGTGTCGCTGCTAGATAACCAGATTTGGTTACTCACAGCTTCCCTTTCCCAGTGAAATTTGTATTCAACATTATTTCTTTGAACTTTGCATGCTATTTTTCACTAGATGGAAAAAATAAAATGGCCATGACTACGTGTTAATTCTTACTATGTGTATTTGCACTTTGATGGCGGACACCGAAACGTAGTATGTGTACCAGGTTAGGGTTAGGCCATAATTTTATTCCAATTTTCCTTATTTTAGTTTTGTTTCGAGTTCAAGAACTGTCTGTGTTATCTAAGTGAATATATCACCTGCCCATCGCCCTCAGTCCTCTTACATAACTTGATGTAGGCGAACAAAATTAGATACCTCCATATTGGTAAACACACTTCTGGAGCGCCGAAAAATGTAATGTTTTTTTCAATAATAATTTTTCTTAAACTATCCTCACTGGGAATCAAATATTAAACTACATGTTGGGACAGATAACGCTGTATTTACTAGTTTTAACTTTGACAAGATATCAATCTGTGGGTTTCAACTATACTAGAAGATAGATATTAATTACCGAAACATGGCAGTAAATATATAAAGAAATATGAACTGTACTGCTGGGACGAACTGTATTTGGTGACGAAATTACATTACCATGTTTTCCAAAAATAAGACAATGTCTCTTTTCACTTTTCTTTCGAAAAATAACACTGGGGCTTATTTGGGTGGGATGTATTTTATTTTCATTTATCAAAAAGAAGTAGAGAATTACGAGATTTTCAAATATACAAAATTTGAAAACCGATATCCATTTACTTAAAATTAACCTTCCCCTCTCTCACGCGTTTTAGATTTATCATTTAATTATCAGGGGTTCCCAAACTTTATTGGCCGCGGGCTAAAACTTGAATCGGAGGGATGTTCGCGGGCCGGAAGAGTGTAGCGCCTAAAAGCGCGTGACATGTCTAAGCTCTTATGGTTCAAAACTAAATTAATGCCCTATGTAATCATAATACCGGTACGAATAATTGAGATAACGCTTTAATTGGATTGTTACGATAAACACGTCCTTAAAGTTTGATAATGGCGTAACACTTGTTGCTATCTAGAATGCAAAAGGGGAAGCAAAATCTATTGCACACTATTTCACTCAAGCGGCGGGCCATTTTAAATCGTTAAGTGGGCCGGATTTGGCCCGCGGGCCGCGGTTTGGGAACCCCTGATTCAAAACGTGTAGAGTCATTTCTTGCTATCGACTGGGCAAAAAAAACTATTTCGCGCTATCGACTAGGTCTTTTTTTAGTGAAGGGCTTATATGAAAATCAATATTAAAATTTGGGCTAGGTCTTATTTTTGGGGAAACACGGTAGTGGTGGTGTAATAATGAATGATAGCTATAACTGATACTCAATTCGTTTTGCTAGGAAAATATTCGCGCGTATACTGATTTCCCAGATAATACACCCGAACGCCACCAACGCATTCCGAGATAAGATCGCGATTCAATCGGCTACACCTAACTGTAAATAAGCATGTAAAATTAACTTGATTTTCGCCGTTTCACAAAATGGTTCTACATTTTCCGATTGGGAGCGGAATTAACTCGATTTACCGTTTTAAGTGGAAATAAGACTTCAAATCAATCTATCATCAAATGGCAAACAGTATCATATATTGATCCCTATTGCTAGCCTGCTGTCTATATGGCCCAATAGCTCTCTACTCTATAGAGGAGGCCTTTTTTAATTGGGACTGTATATAGATCCCTATTCCCATTCTGTGTCCATATAATCGCCAAATGGCCCTCCACACAGAAGTCCATTCAAATGGCGATTTTGAACATATTACCATCCTTATTCCTAATCTGCTGTCAATATAGCAGACCACTAGCCAGGGTGGTCCAAGGTTGTCGGCTCCGCGGGCCACAAATTTATTTTTTCATTGTTCGCGGGCCACAATAGTGTCAGAAATAGAAAGCCAGATAATAATTTAGACTGAAAAGCACATCATTCAACTTCGCTATTTAGGATAGGATAGGATTTACATATTTATCCCGGAGAGAGGAAAGCCGATAAGACGGCGTAATCATATGGCTCGTCCGGTTACCATTCCAAGTCAGGTATGTGATTAGTTATATTGTTTGTTTTCGGAAGCATGGACTTGGTGGTGGAGCAAGCCGTAACCGACCAGCGGCTACGTGAACCACCCAACGACGGCGAGGAGTCCAGCAATCCTCTCGCACATAACCATCCCTGCATGGGATTCGAACCTGCGAACCCACGCAGAGTAATTAGAGGTGCGGTGGCGAGCGTATTTCTAACGCTTAGCCCGTTGAGCCACACCGCCGCGCCGCGCCACGTTTGCCTCGGCTATCCATAACCCTAGTCAATTAGGTGACATTAGGGATGTAACAATATATCAATAGATTTTTCTGATTAATTTTATTACGAAACAACACGAAATGCGATTTATTGATTACTTTCCGAATGCGACGCGGGCCACAGATAATGAAGCGGCGGGCCACATGTAGCCCGCGGGCCTGGGTTTGGACCACCCTGCACTAGGCAATAGCTCTCTATGGTGGGGGCCATTCAAATGACGTATTGGATCATATATACATTTATATTCCTAATCAATAGTTATCACAATCAGATGTCATTTCTACTACGTCGTATGTTTTATTTGGTTTTTGATTACATGCAAAATATAGTTAAAGTTACTGACTATTTCTATAACCCACGCTACTGTGAGAAATCGCGTCATTTTTACTACAATTTTATAATCATTGTATTCAGCGAATTTATCTTTTTTATTACTAACTTATGAATGATGTAAATGTAAACAATGATAAGCATTCGTCGAGTTCGCTTGTTTTGTTATGTAGTTTGCCAAAAGCAGGGCCAGTATTAGAATTGTCAAAGGGGTAGTAATTGACGAGTTAGTTGCCAAGACTATTGCTAGATTTGAATTTAAATTTGACTTTTACTTGCGAAAGAGATTGTCAATCAATTGAATTTAACTCTTATAAAATTCACTTACAGTAGCAGGACTGACATAGTTTTATTGTGGGCCTCTCGAAAATATAGTTTTCCGGAACGGAAAGCAATACATAAAGCTGCATACATTTGATAAACGCGCGTTTAATTCCCATTCTTTTTTTTTAAATAAATGTTCAAATGGCGCTTATACGGAGTTCAAATTTTCAAAATTGAACGATAAAACGAAATAAAAAATTTAAATTACGGTAATAAAGGCACTGGGCGAAACGGCGAAAGATTTAACGCAGATTTTAGAGCAAAACATCTATTTTTAACCATGTCAACATGAACCGTCGGACTAGTATTTTATGCTTGTTGGGAAAAAACTCCCGTAGTGTGTGTTCCAGGTTTGGGTTAGGCCATAATTTTATTATGATTTTTTCCATATTTTTGTTGTATTACGAGTTCGGGGACTGTCTGTTTTAGTCAAGTAAATGTACCCCCATAATATGTTTCAGTCACTTTACACAACTTTATGTGAAGTAGGCGAACCAAATTAGTTACCTCCATAGCGCCAAAATTTGAGTGTTTAAAATGGCTATTCGGGCCCGCAGGACGCCTTTTGCACACCACTGGTCTATAGCCTCTATATATATTTTTGGTTTTTAAAAAACGACAAGGTGCGATACCATTCGATCAATCCGCCCACGTGGGAAAGAAAGCTTTTGAAACCTGCAAAAATGCTGCGTGGTTGTTGCCTAAATAAATGGGTTTATTAATTTTAATATTTTATCGCAACACTGTGAAGGAGTGGTCCTTTAATCATAACAATTGATATTTTATGTGGGGGCGAGTATTTAAAATAATACTTGTTTTTTACGAAAATGCGATTTGACATATATATTTATGCGTTTAGTGAAAAGAAGGGGGGTGTGTTATTATCTGGTCTTACTTTTTTGATATTTGGTGGGTGGCGATGGTGGGAAGGCGAACGATCATAATTTATAATCGATTGTGTTTCATTGAAGATCGCATTTGAGTTTAATCGCTTGTTGGTATAGTTTACCAAATGCGCACAAATATATGCGAAAAAGACTAACAGTCTACTGTGCCTTCGATAGGGTTTCTAAGTGACCAACTATACTTATTCTTAGATTAGTGTAAATATGTATAATGCAATAATACTGCAGCAAGAATAAAGACAATATTTCTAAGTAATTTAAGAGTCGCGATACGTGCTGGCTCAACTGTACTACAGATATATATAGAGAGAGTGAGAGAGAGATAGATGAATTTTGTGTGTATGAGAAAGTCTAACCTTGATCAGACGAAACTTTACAGTAACAGATTCGAGTTAGTCTTCAGCAAGACTCTTGAAATACTTTGAAGTGTGGATACTATTTGTACCACGTATCATTGGTAATTAAATAGTCGAACTCTGATATGAGCAGAGCCCGTTAGGTAATTCAATCTGGCCCCCCTGATGCTGCCACAACCCAACAAAAAATAAAATTTGATGTTTTAGCTCGAGGAATTTGTTGAGATTGCGATTAAATTTAGTTTGGGCACGAGGCTTATTTCCAATTTCGCTTTTGTAACACCGTGAAAACTGTTAATAAAATGTAACTTTTTACGTCACACTTACATGGCCCACTAGTCTAGGACAGCCAAATTTTTGGCCCTTGGTCTGAAACCCTTGCCCAACCTTGGTCTAACTGCACACTTTTAAACAAATTTATTTTTGTAGCGCCTCGTCTTAGTCATATTTTGCAGGCAAACGTAATATATTGCCTTACTTTGACAAAAACGTTGCGGAATTATATTAGCGGTAGTGAGAAGAAAGACTTTAGTATTAAATATTATATTAATTATTAGCAAACAAATACTTCAAAGTGAGTCACATTATTTCACAAGTTAAAATTCTCTTGCTGCACGTTGACACAAATACTGTATATCAGTGCTTCCCAACCAGTGGGTCCCGAAGCTATTCAAAGTCGGTCGCGAAGTATTTCAAAATGTTACATA